>CM068728.1:7171393-7824171 GCA_035079005.1 Fraxinus americana | reverse complement strand
ATGCGTTTTTTGAAATATTTGAACTCCATTTTGGGATCTAAAGTCCAGAACAAGATTTTTTTTTCTTTCAAAACGTTCGGGTTTTAAATTTTCTGAAGGTAGATATTGTAAGATCATCATAAAAAATTTACAGAACGCACAAGGATGCATAACACGAATCCTGCATCAAACATCACATCAATGACACTTTAATTATAAAGATTCAAAAAAGAAGCCTACATTTTGTATATTGATCAACCAAAAATAAACCCTAAAATTATCAGATCATAAAGCAGCACTGACAACTGATTCTACATTTGCACGTCTGAAAATGGGTATAAATTCAATTTAAAAATAACAAGTGAAGTATTGCTCAAGCACGCTCACCTGAATTATTGCAGTCGGATGGTATACCGTATACGTATAGACGGAGAGAGCAGAGAGTCCACAGCCGGAGAGATCTGAGACGGAGGAACTGGCCAGATGGGATTTGGGGAATTGGGCCGCGGTTAATGGGTTTTAATTTGTGATAATTACATAAAGAATTATTCTACTCTACCAGATTTTGATTCACAGATTTTGTAAAGACTATCTCACATGAGGTGGATCCCAAGGACCTAACTCATTAAAAAAACCTCCCAAAAATGTTAAAACACCCACCCACCCCATCTCACATAGCTGTGCCAGGTCTTTTATAGACCTGGCACAGCAGCAGAACTCTTACATAAAACCATACTTTAAGTTTTTAAACTTCTAAAATATTAGAAGTTTAATATTTCCAAAATCGGATATTTTATTTTTAAATATTAATTATATATATTTTTTATCCGAAATCGTAATTATATCATTTTCATTATTCATCCATTCTCTCTCCTCTCTCACTGTAATCGTCGCTGCGCCTCATCCTCTCTCCCCTTTCTACTTCGGCGAACATCCGCCACCACACCACCGGAGACCGTCGCCATCACATCTTCCTTCTCTCTCTCTCTCTCTCTCTCCATCACACCGTCGGAGACCGTCGTCATCACATCTCCCTAATTTGCAGCAGCGCTGCGACGCTGTTGTCGGCTTCGCAGAGGCGTCGCAATGCTGCTGCCCTAATTCGCGACGTCGGCAGCAGCGTCGAGACGCTGCCCTGGTTTTTGTCACTGTCAATTTTTGATTTCGTTCGGTTGCGACTCTCTCTTCCTCCGGATAGCATCGTTTGAGTGTGAATTTCATTTCCCCCATGTGAATTTGTGATTTTAATGGTGTTTGGATGGTGGTGCGGTAGTTGGTGGTAGTTTGTAAATGGTGGCGGTTTGACGGTGAGGTGGTGTCGGCTTGCAAGCAGCTGAGGCGATGTTTTTTTTTTAATGGTGGTGGTGCGATGCAGGCGATGGTTTGGTGGTTGTGGTCTATAACCTGGCGTGTGACTTGATTTGTGACTTGTGACCTGGTCTGTGACTTGATTTGTGACTTGTGATCTGGGTTGTGACTCTTGACTTGTGACTTGTGACCTGAACTGCGACTTGTGATATGGGGCTGTGACTCTTGACTTGTGACCTGAGCTGTGACTTGTGACATAGGATGTGACTTGTGACTCTTGACTTGTGACCTGAGTTGTGACCGTAAAAAAAACATGTCAACCGTACAAAAAAATATAGCAGAGTTGTCGTGGGAATATTCGCCGGAGTTGGAATAATTGCCGGATCGGAGCAGTCTCCGGAAAAAATCGACGTCGGAACGGTCGCCGGAATCGGAGAGTGGCCGGAACGGTTGTCGGAAAGTTCACCGGAGTAGAGAGGTGATCGGAACGGTTGCCGGAGCGGTAGGGGTGGTGAATGTGAGATGAGTTAATTATATTATATTAGAATTAAATATTTAATAATAAATTAATTTATTTCATAAATAAAAATTTAAAAATTTTTAATAAAAATCTGATTTTGAAAATTTCAAACTTGTTTTCTTATTTTTGAAATAGGCAAAACTTATTCTCTTGAATAGGTAATCTTCCCTTTTAATTTTCAATGTATATCTTGTTTTACATAATTTTTACATTCTACGACTTATCAACACATCATTGAACAAATTTAAAAAAATGACGCACTTTCTCGCTCAACACTTTTTGAATTTGCACACAATGTATATCAAGATATCATCCATGAAATGTACACTTAACATGATTCTTTAATTTTTGAATCACGCTTAATCTATACACGTTTTACACTCTGCCACGTGTCATTAAATAATTGGAAAGTTTAAAAATAAAATAATTTTTTCATCCAATCAATTCTTGACAACATGGATGATGTCAACCACAATATAAATAAAGTGATGTATAAATGACATAATTCTTAATTTCTCACAAATTACGAAGATACAAAATCTAATTTCAGTTTTACGACCCACCCTTTTTTAATTCTAAAAATACATTTAGCCCTTGTTCGATTCCCATTTTTTCAAAAATATATTTTTCTCTATTTTATTTTAAAATATACATTTTTCAATAAAATAATATTATACGCAAACCTAAAATTTAACCTTATTTTCTAACCACACATTTTTCATCAATTTACTATTCCAAAATACATTCTTACCCTTTAATGAGGCTCAAACAAATGATTAATTTTTAGAAAAGCTAAATAAAACAAATTAGCTTGATTTATAGAACCACCACCAAAATGACTACTAATTCTTTCCAAATAAAAAGTCACAAAATCCTTCTTCTATTGGACTCACAAAAATAACGTCTTACATCATCATTCATTCAATCTAAAATTCAAAGAAATCATAATTTCAGTATTAACTCTCAATAGAGCAACTGCAACAAGAGGGGACAACCAGCTTATGGTTTCTCAAAATTGTGTTGCGGTGATATCTACTCCAACTTATTCATCACCAAGGTACTATTAGATTATTGGGAAAATTGCAGCAATGGTCTCTAATCTTTTACTTTTTTGCAAACTTTACCTTAACCTTCAATTTGTACCGGTGGAGGTTCCAAACCTTTGAAAAATTAGCAGTTGAGGTCCAATTGGATGGAAACCGTCCATTTGATCGTTAGTTGACAAAAAAAAAAACATTGATTTTGACTAAACTTGATAAGGGAAAAATGGTAATCTCATTATTTAAACATAAAATAATTTTAAAAATTAAATTAAAAAAAAAAAAAATAGTTGGCTCCCCGACGCTCATCGCCATCCACCGCCACAACTAGGGGTGGGCAAAAAACCGTCCAACCTGCTCAACCTGCCCGACCCAACCCAAATCGATCAGGTTGGGTCGATTTTTTTCATTTTTTTAGTTGGGTTCGGGTTTAGGGCGTTGAAGGCAGGTCGGGTTGCTGGTTAAACCAAAAAACCCGACCCAACCCGACCTGCCCTTCATATTAAAAAAAAAAAAAAAAAAAAAACTTAAAACCAAACCAAACCCGACTTTTCACTCCACTCCTCATTTTCTCTGTCTCTGACTCCCTTCATTTTCTCCTTTCAAATTATCGATTTTAGGATTCATGGAGATAGAGTGAGAGGGGGATTCCATATTTCGTTTCAATTTTTGGTTTATAAGGCTGAACTGACGAGTTTCCTTCTCGATTTATGTCATTTTTTTAGCAAAATTTTAATAAAAAATATGCTGCTTCTTTTGTGCTTCATCTGTTTACATCTTGTGTGCGAGAATACATATATGAAATAAGTTAGTAATTGGATTTATTCGATGCAGAAGTGCTTATTTACACATGGGCATAATGAATTCATAGCGCTGCATTGTGATGGGCCCGCTGAAATTGTATGTCTAAACCCTAAATCTTAAATGACTCCAGTGGAAATAAGCTGGAAATGTATTTCTAGTTGTTGTAATTAGAGATTCAGAGTTGCTATATACACAGAAAAATGTACACTATTGAGAGCATTTACAAAATTAGGAGTTCTTTGTCTTCATTTTGTGATTACAAAATTATAAGTATCAGAATGAAAAATTCAGCATATGTATCTGAGTTACTCCTCTATTTTGCACGTTTCCAGGTATATTCAAGAGCTTCTTTAGTGATGTTTACATTATGTAAATGTTGTCAAATATGTTATGTGTTATCAAATATGAAATTTATTGATATTGAAAGACTATTAATGTTGCTTTATATTCAATATTTTGGTAAAAAAAAATCAGAATTTTGGAACTTTAATATTTGTTGAAAGGTTGTTCCAACCCGACCAAACCGACCCAACCCAACCGACATTTGGTTGGGTTGGGTTGGGTTGGGTTTCAATTTTTTCGTGGGTTGGGTTGGGTTGAGTTGAAATTCGATCAAATCGATCGTATTGGGTTGGGTTTGGGTTGGGACAAAAACCGACCCAACCCAACCCACGCCCACCCCTAGCCACAGCCACCACCACCACCCACCCATCTTCATCTTCGTCTATTAATTCATCTCCAGTTTACATTGTCAACAATCCATTTCGCCTAAAAATTTCCACTTCAAAATTGTAGCAGAAATTAACAGTTTTCTTTAAGAAACACGAAACGAATAGGTTTTTTTTGCAGAATCTCAGTTCAAAGGAGACCTTCAATAATTTCAGAATGAATAGCTACCAAGCTTTGGATATTCTGCCCTCCGCATCACCACTAGCCCATTTAAGAATTACAACAGGCACCGATTATTGCCCCTTCAATTTTGTTTTCCTTCTTCAAAGTGTATATAGGTAGCTTTGCCCCTAATTCAATCAAAATGCAAGTATATTCATAACCCAAATTATAGAAAAATTTCCAATTTTTCGTCAATTCAAAAGAGTCGAATAGATACCTGGAAGAAAACTTTTGAAGCAATTATCCGCAACCATCGGCATGGTGAGAGTCTTCCACCACCTCGTCCATGGCGAAAGTAGCGACGGTTGCGGCTCCACCAGTTATGATATTTTTCAAGACTGCTACCATTATTGAAACTTCCTCTTCACTGATAAGTCGTGGTCGAATTTATCTTGGTGGTGGTGGTATTGATGATAGTGGCGGTGGCGATGGGCGGCGATTTACTGTGTTGATTTGTTAGGTTTGATAGGGTTGGGGTGTAGAAGAAAGGGAGAATTTTCAAACTAGTCAGGTCAAATGACCCATTTGAGTTTTTTAAATAAAAGTCTATTTTGCCCTTAATGAAATGGGTTTTTATTGCAAATCATGTCCTCAAACTTTATAGTTTTTAGAAACTAGTTTTATTCTTATTTTTATTTGTCATCACTAGATGTATTTTCTAAATCTGATTTTTCTTCAAAAATCTCTTCATTAATTTCTATCTCTTCAATATTAACTTCTTCACATTCATCTCTAATTTGTTCAAAATCTGTAATTAATATCCTAATTTTCTTTTTTTGAACATTCAGTACTTATATGTCCTTCTTCATTACAATTCCAACATTTACATCTTTTTTTATCTAATGATTTTTTATTATAAGGTTTATATTTTCGTCTAAAATATTTCTTTTTTGGTTTAAAATATTTTTTTTAAATTATTATATTTTTTATATTTTTTGGGTTTTATTTTTCTTTTTCGTCTATAATCATAGCATCCCCAATTCCCTGATATTTCAGTATCTCTACAACAAATCCTATCTTGTATAAATCCTGATTGTTTATAGATCATTTGATTACTACACATAATACTTATTTCATCTTTTATAGTTCTTAATATAAATCATATTGTATAACCTTCTTCATTTCTTCCAAATTGTTTTTCTTTAATCTTATTTTGAAAATAATTATTCCATGGTGGTGGTAATTTTCTAATAAAAACTTCCTTATAATAATTGTTATCAGCTCCACTTCCAAATATCATATAATAATATTTACTATATTCACAATAATATTCATTAAGGTAACACATATTACAAATTTGTAAATGTTCCATCCTGTTTTTAGCATCTTCTATTTGTTATATTCTAGTTTTCGTATTTTCATTTACCCAGTCTTCTCCTGCAAATTCTTTATAAATTCTTGTAGCAACTTTATTTATTCCTTCTATTATACTAATTCCAAATCCTGCTTCAATACTTTCTTTCCAAACACCTTTTGTTGTTTCTTCTAATCCTCTATACCAATTAGCTACATTTCCTTTAAAAGTTGCTAATAAAATATTCAGTTCTATTTTTATTATCGGTGTTACTACGATTATAATTAAAGTGTGCTATCATATTAGTACTTCATTCATTTATAACTTTTCTAACGTCTAATTCACAATCTAAATTTAAATATGATCCTACAATTTTCATTGAGTTTGATTCTCTTAATACTGGTTTAAATTTGTCTCTATACATTTTTTTTTTAGTTTTAAAATCAACTTTTGTATTAACATATCTTCTAGGATCTATTTCTACTTCATATCTAGTTGTGCTAGTTTCTCCATATTCTTCTTGTTTAACTGCTCGTGGTCCTCCTGTTTTTCCGACCATATGATTTTTAGTTATTTCTTTACAAATCTTTAAATCTTCTAAGTCAAATATTAAATTTTCCATATATTCGTTCATTATTCTTTTATAGCTAATTTTCCTTCTCTTTTTTTCTTCTTCTTTTTCTATAAGATTTTTTTCTTGTTTTCTTAGATCAATTAATAATCTTTCTATATCTTCTTTTAATCCTCCATTAAGTTTTATTAATTCTTCATATTTTTCAATTTTCTTTCTAACTTCCTTAAGTTCTTTGGCATAATCTGGTTTAAATGATTTTTCTTTGTTTAGATTTTCTATTATTCTATTTAAAAGATTTTCTATTCTTAAAAAATTATTTTATAGTTTTTCTTTTTCTTCTTCATAGTTTATTTCGACTCTAGTTATTTTTTCATCAATTGCTCTTATACTTTTTTCAATTAAATTGATTTTATCATTCATACTCATATTTTAGATCTTTTATAAGGTGGTTTGTCAATTTCAAATCCTAATTTATTTAATAGAATATCAATTTTATAATTAATAATATCTATCTTTTCTTCTAAAATTGTTATTTTATTAATACTATTTTTCTGTGCAATTTTTGATATTTGATTTTGGATTTCTTCAAGTTTAGTTTCATCAAACATTTCTAAATTATTAATTTGTTCCTTTATTTTATTAAATTGTTTAGACATATTTTTGCTTAAAACTTCTAATCTTTCTTTAGCTATTTCATCTTTTGGATCAATATTATTTATTCCATCTATAACTTCTATGTCTTTAGATTTTAATTTTCGTAATTGTTGCCATAAAAATACATTAGTCCAATTTTTAGTCATATTTAACCATTCATCTGTATTTCCCCATGAACTTAAAAGTTGAAACAGAGTTGTATTCCATCCTTTAGTTTGATAACTTCCTATTGGTAATCTAATATTTTCTATTTCTTGTTTCAAATCTTATTTTTGTTGGTAAACTCATATTAGTTTGGTAAGTTTAAGGGATTTATTATTATATTATTCTATTATTTATCTTATTTCTCTCCTTAATTGTTCCTCTTGTCTTAATTGTCTTCTAATTTCATTTTCTATTAGTTCTCTTCTAATTTTATACCAACTAATAATTTCTTTTTCGATTTCTCTACTATTATCACTAGTTATTTGTTCTTCTAAAACTTTTATTTTATTATCACAAATTTTTTTAGTTATTCCATGCATATTTTTATTCACTATCATCAAAATTAAGATCAAAATTATATAGTTCAGCAACTTCGTTATAACTTACATGCTCTTCTATAGTTTCAAAAGTTCTTTCACTATTTTCACTATCTAACCAGAAAAATATAATCATTTTTATTATTTCTTTAGGCAATCTTTCTTTTAATCCAAATGATACAATTGTAAGACATTTTTCATAATATCTAATATCTCTTTTTATGAAATTTATTCATCTAGTATAACTATCATAAGTTTCTGAAATTTCTATCATGTGAATATAATCAATACTATTAGTATATCTAAAAGGTACAATTCTATAATAAAATTCGTAACTTTCCATAATAAAAGTTCTTCAAAGTATACAATCTTATAAAAATTCGTATATAATAATTTTCATACAAATCTTCAGACAATAAATTTCTCTGTAACTTAAAATAAGAGCATTACCACGCTTCGCCAAATAGCAAGAATGTTATATGTTTCTGGTCACCTTCGTCACAAGAGTTGGCCAAAGTCCGACATCATCACAGCAAAATGGACACAGGGGCACTCAAAACTCTCAAACAGACTCACTGTGTAGAACAACACTCAAAGTGTAATAAAGACTTATTTCAAATTCAAAGATTTTATTGATCTGATGATAACTTGAAATCTATTATACAAAGATTTTTACAAAGATTGATACTCCGAATAGTGGTTTCTGCTCTTTAACGAGAATGATTACAAAGATCATTTTTCAAATTGGTATTCTGAAGTTGGTAATTCAGGATGAGATTTCGGATAGCTAATTTCGGATGATCTTCTCATTCAGTAGAGACTCAATTTATAGAAGGCACTCACTTCACCGAGAAGCTTCTGGCCAATCAAATTTTTACAACACAAAAGTTAAAGTACAATTATTTTTTCAAAGTGGTTGAAATAATTAAAGCACTTGTCGGCTATTTTATTCCAGCTTTTGAGCTATCCTCTTTTACTTTAAAGCTCACATGGTGCTGTCTTGGTATCTTTTTATCGTCCTTTACTTGTGGACGTGTCCCATCAATCTACAAGCTTCTTTGATACATTCATTGCTTGCAATGAATTGGTCATTTAAGATTTCACAAATCTTATCTTCAAGGATTTTTGATTCTTTATCTCCTCGACTGATAATGATCCAATTATTACTCATTCCATACACCATGTATTTTTCTCTATAAAAAATTGCATGGTTGAGCAAACTGATTTAATTCCAAGGGCTCGCCTGTAAACTATCCATTTTTTATTGATTGTTGGCAATTCTTTAATAATTTTAATCTCCTTTAATGGATTTCCATAATTTTTTCTGATAGTGATCAGATGACGTTCTCCATACCATTCTGGTTCTTTATACTCTGGACTGATAGTATAGAATCTCAACTCCACTGGTTGTTTATCACTATATTTTTTTCACACAATTGATAAATCCTTTATCAAATTGTTCAATTTCCTTTAAATCGATTCCTGGAAAGAGTCGATCCAAGAATCCAAATGTTGTTAATTTTCTGACAATGGTTGGATATGCTCCTTGAATATCACTTATCCTTGGGTAAATCGCCGTTGGAAGGGCTGTCAAGTATAAAGAATTTCTTTCTTTGAAATTATATACCCATTCTGAAAATTCATAATAATCTTTCTCCATGGGATGAAGATTAGTTCGAACATGATGAGTTGTAATTATTCACTTTGTTGATTTGAGGTCACCAACCGGTACTTTTTCTTATTTTTTTGGAATTCACTGACAACAGTAGGCTGTTCCAATGAGCCTTTTGGTAAGGATGTTTGAGTACTGGACTCAGCGGCTCCTTTTTCACTTGTAAATTTTTCCAACAATTTGTCAATACTGACGGGTAATTGTTGTGGGCCATTTGTTATGACATTTTCCTCTTGCAAGGTAAGAGAGTCATTTTTCTTAGATTTCGAATCTCCACTTGAAGTGGATGTATTAATCTCTCGAAATGGGATATGACTCGCCTTTTGGCTGTATTCACCTTTTTCTAAAGGAGGGTACTCCTGGCTGCAACTTAAAAAAAAGTCTAAACATTTTGTCAATTTTTCAACTATTTTTTCTTTATTATCATTTAATAAAGGATGTTTGTGTACTGGACCTAGCGGCTCCTTTTTCACTTGTAAATTTTTCCAACAATTTGTCAATACTGACGGGTAATTGTTGTGGGCCCTTTGTTATGACATTTTCCTCTTGCAAGGTAAGATGGTCATTTTTCTTAGATTTCGAATCTCCACTTGAAGTGGATGTATTAATCTCCCGAAATGGGATATGACTCGCCTTTTGGCTGTATTCACCTTTTTCTAAAGGAGGGTACTCCTGGCTGCAACTTACAAAAAAGTCTAAACATTCTGTCAATTTTTCAACTATTTTTTCTTTATTATCATTTAATTTATCAGTTTTTTTTCCACTTTCAATAACTTTGTTTGATAAATCGAACAAAGTTTGTCTGATGTCAAGATGATCCTCTTGAATAGCAAGATAATCTGCATTAAAATCTATTAGAAGATTTTGCAATTCCTTGGTAATCTGGTCCAAAATCATGATTCATGCTCAAGAAATCAGTAAATAAGTTATCTTTTCCTTTAATATATTCAAATTTAAAATTATAAAAAGATAATAGTACTTGCCATCTGTGTAATCTTCTATGTTGAGGTGAATTTAGTAATTTATTATTTACTAGTCCGTTAAGTTGAGTATTATTAGTTTGAACAATAAATTCCTCAGGTAGCAAGAACATTTTGAATTTGTTTATTCATTTAACTACTGCTAATAATTCTTTTTCATTGGTTGAATAATTTATTTCAACATTATTAAATGTTCTACTAGTATATCTACAAATCTCATTTAAATCGATTTTTAATAAAGCACTCCAATATAAGTCTGATGCATCTGTTTGTACAATTAGTTTATCATTTTCATCTGAGAGTCTAAGTTTAGGTAAATTTTTACAATTTTCTTTTAATTTTTTAATACAAAGAGTATGTTTTTCATTCCATCCTAATTTATTTGACTTTCTTAATAGTTTTTGAAGTTTACTTCTTTTTTCTGCAAGTTTTTCTATAAATCCTTCAGTATAATTAAGGTATCCTAAAAACTTTTGAATTTGTTGCTTATTTTCAAGTTTATTTGGAAATAAAATTATTTTTTCTGATATATGGGATTGTAATTTTATTCCATCATAATTTATTATCATTCCTAAAAATTCAATTTCATTTTTTGTTATTTCTACCTTTTTCTGACTAAGTATTATACCTTTTTTTGAACAAAGTGTAGCAAAACTTCTAAAATGTTTAAGATGATCTTCATATGTTTCTGAGCAAACAAGTATATCATCAACATAAACAATAAGAAAATTATAAGTTCTAAAGATTTCATCCATTCTTCTTTGATAAATTTGTGGTGCATTTTTTAATCCAAATGGCATAACTACACATTCATAATGTCCTTGAGGTGTACTAAACGCTGTTAGTGGTATACTAGTTTCTTCAAGTTTGATTTACCAAAATCCAGATTTACAATCAAATTTTGAATAATATTTTTTATTCTTAGCAATGTTTATTAAAACTTCATTATTTAGTAGATAATATCCATCAAATTTAGTGTTTTTATTAAGTTCTTTATAATTTACAATCATCCTAGGTTTTTCTCTTTTTATTTCTGAATGATTTCTAACCATAAATGCTGGGCTACTATGAGAACTATTACTTTTTCTTATAAGTTTTTTATTAAGAAGTTCTTGAATTTGTACTTGAAATTCTTCTTTATCTTCTTGATTATAGAGCATAGGTTTGACTCTAACAATGATTGTTGATTTTTCTCATTTTTCAAGTTTGTTTTCATTATTATTTGATCAAGAGTAATTGGTATAAATTCTGTCTTTTCACCACGTTGAGCTGATTGAACTCTGAATGGTTTAAATTCTCTAGCAATTTTTAGTAAATGTCCACATGGTGTTTTTAATTGAATAGTATAAATATTTTGACTATATTGACTAAACTGTTGTAGAAAGTCATTTCCTAGAATAATATCACAATCATTGATATTATATTGGTAAACATTTCTTATGGTTACTATTTTAGATCCTATGATAACTTCTATATTTTTATTTTTATATTTTAAAGATTCTTTTACTCCAGTTATTCCTTGTAGAGTTAATTGTTGTTTATTTTCAATCCATTTTGGTAATAAAAATTCTTTAAAGACAGTTATCTCAGCTCCTGTGTCAATTAGAGCACAAGTAGTTATTTTTTATTCAAATACAGTTATTTGTATATATACACTTATTTGAAAAATTATTTCTCTACTCATTTTTCTTTAAGGCAATATGTAGTTATTCCTTGATGTATAATAAGAATTCCTTTCTTGTCTATTTTGTAATTATCAAGACTATCTAAGAATGAATTTCCTAATAATATTGGATGTTCATCAAAATTCATATTATTATTAATATAACATTCTATGTTTAATAATAAATTTCCTAATTTGATTTGAACTTGTCTTATGATATCACAAGAGTTCATTTTTCCTTCAAAATCTCTATAACTATAAGGTTCTACTTTTTTCTTTTTAATTTCTTCATCAATAAAAGAGCAAATATGATTCTGACTTGCTCCAGTATCAACAAATATTTTTCTTTCATTTATCCATTTATTTCCATTAAAAAACTTTCTTTTGATTCCATAAATACTGCTATTTTTATTTTGTTTTATTTTTTAAATACTATGTCTTGCTATATTATCTCCAATAATTATCTTATGTGCTCTATATGTTATTTATTTTGGTATTATAGGTTGATCGACACTTATAGCATCATCATTTCCTATCTCAAAATTTTTTATTTCCTCTATATCTTATTCTCTAGGTAGGATTGCTTCTCCTGTATCCTTCAATTCTTCGTCGATTTCTATAAAAGTCTTTTCTTTATATATTTCCATAATTACTATTTGTATAACAATATAATCCTTGATATAATATAGTAAAAACTTTATTATCATCTTTTAATATTTTATCAGTCATCTTAAAATGTAAACTAAGATAATCATCTAAATTTTTATCATTTATATGTACACAATATCTTGGATAACAAGTAAATTTTAATTTTTTATAGGCTAAATTTCCTTTAACTATTCCTAAATTTCCATTTTCTGCAGTTATACATCTTTCATCTTGTAAATTAAGTATTAGAATGACTTGTTTTAAAACCTTTTATATTAAGGGTATTTTAGAAACTTTAAATTTTTAAAATGATAAAGGGGTATTTTGAAAAAGCTATTGTTCAATTTAGAGTATTTTCAATAATTTCTCTGGAAGAAATGGGTATTATTTTTTGTGTTTTTTTCTAATTTATTTTTTGTTTAAATAATGAGATTACCATTTTGTCCTTATCAAGTTTGGTCAAAATCAATTTTTTGGTTAACTAATGGTCAAATAGACGGTTTCCATCAATTTTGACCTCAGCTGCTAATTTTTCAAAGGTTTGGGACCTCCACTAGTACAAACTGAAGGTTAGGGTAAAGTCTGCAAAAAAAATGAAAGGTTAGGGACCGTTGTGCAATTTTCCCTAGATTATTTGTGTAAAAATGGACTTCATATGTTGGTAAGATGAGGGATTGGTAAAACAATTGATGATGGAGGTGGCACTGGTGGAAGAATATGAAGTAGTGGTGGAGGTGAGTGGCGGTGATGGATGAATAAGCAAAAGAATTAGTGGTGGAAGTATATGAGCAGGTATTGGCGGTGGGGTTGGAATAGGTATTGGTGGTGGGGAAGGTGGCGGACGGTGGAGATGTTGAGGGTGGAGGTGGGATTGAGGAAGCTATAGGGGATGGAGAAAATAATTGCTCTTTTGCTTACTAGATGTTTTATTATTCAAATAATTTATTTGGCAATATTGCTTTCTTACATTTCAATATGCTTTATATACACACCTCCACCCGAAAATGTAAAATTAAATTATGCATGACAATGGATTCCAACTGGCATACAAGCATTAAATAAGTATAAGATCTTTGCAAAACTAAACCTTCTTACTGTAGATATGAGTTGGGGCTGCTTCCTTACGCTTCTGCCTTGTATAATCTTTCTACCTCACTATGGTAGATTATCTGGATTTATTTCCCTTGCGGCTTCCTGCCTAACAGTACTCCGTTATCCATAATCCATATAAATCCGTACATAAAGATTGTATACAAATGTAGAAACTGGAAAACATGGAATTTTATTAAAGAAAGTTTAAGAGCAAAAACTTTCTTAAACTTTATTTAAATACGAGTTTAGCCTCGAAACAAGTATTTAGATCCAGTATGGATCCACTGTTTTTTAGGGTTTAGCCTCGAAACAAGTACATCAATTTTGTATGAAAGAAAGAAACTTTTTCTTCAAAAATTTCTCCTCCTCCTCCCCTTTGAGTATGTATCCTTTTATAGATGAATTTGGAGATTCTTTCTTCATCTTTGTCGTCCACTTGTCATTTATCTACAGTTTTTATTTTGCAAAAGCAAAAGTAGTGATAAAGGGACAAGACAATTTTGCTTTATGCTAGTGGGTGTCCTTTTGTTGGCCATCAGCTTTTTTAAAAAGTTGATTCCTTTGCCTTTTATCTTGATTGGTTCGTATGGTTCTTTGTGGTGCTTCCACTAGACTCTGTCTCTTCTTTTGGTAAGTCCTTATCTTCTTTTGTTTCACACCATTGGCAAAAGTGATCTTTTCCAAGGCTCTGTCTTAATGCTTTTCATAATTCTCCCTTATAATTTGAAGGGACATTTGGTAAATTATAGAAATTTTTCTCAAAACCACACAAAGTTTTGATTCCTTCCATTTTGATCACTGATCCTGTCTTACTTGTCATCAAGATGGTATTTGATGAGAAATTCACCTTGACTTTTGACTCATTAATGAAGGTTCCTAAACCAGTTAAAAGTCTTTGGTAGGAAAGACTTCTCCATTCATTGAGAGTTTGTTCACTTACACATTCAATCTTTGCTGTAACCGGTTTATTCAGAGTGATTTGCTGTAATGTCTTGATTTGGATATGGTGCTATCCTTTAATCAGAAGTCCTTCACTATTCCAAAATGGAATTGTACTGTTTATCTTCAAAACCATATGAAGTTCTTGGTCTTTAATAACAAATTTCTTGAAGTCTTTCAGGGCTTTTAATAATTTGTCATCAATTAGACTGATTTCTTCCATTGTTTCACCGAGGAGTATCATCTTGATTAATCCACAATAAAAAGCTATTTGTACTATTGTTCGTTCAGATCCTTCACAAAAAATGAACTGTCCAAAACGTTTTTCAATTGTGCCAAAATATGTTTTGCTTGGATCTGAATCTCCAACTATTCTCGCTTCTTCACATTGAAGAAAAGCCTGCAAAGTAATTCCACTAAAAATTGTTTTTCTTGTGTTTTTGGAATTTTACCAATAGTTTTAAATCTGTTTGGAAGATTATCTGTTTTAGAACTGGATTGAACCATATCTTTAAAAGATATCATTCTGACTCTTTGGTTTTTACTTGGTGGAGGTCTAAAGCATTGAGCTAAACCTCTGGGTCTTGCTCTTGGATTTTGACAATAACTGGGTCTCAACTCAATATGGTCAAATTCAAAAAGTGATTTATAAGGAACTGGGCTTATTCCTTTGGACTCATGAAACTTTGAAAAGGCTTCTTAAGCTTCAGTAAAAGTTTTAAAACTTTTGTGTTGATAAGACTTGTTTTTGACAAGAGGTTCAACTTGGGTCCAATTGGTGTAAAACCCTTTTGAAGGTCCTTCAAAAATTACATAAAATTTTTTCCCTGGTGCAGATGTACCTACTCCCACCATTGGTGAGAGTTTAAAATTCTTTTTAGCCTTTTCGGCTTCGTCAGCCCATGAAAGTTTTTCTTTGTTTTTTGGGTTTGGAATACCCATTTGCTCTTGAGAGCACTGAGCTTGACTATGCTCTTCTGTATTATTTCCAGTAGTATTACTACTTTCAATAGTGACTGTCTTCCTCAGGACTGTATTTTTCTTTCCAGTAGTCTTGCTACTTTCAATTCCTTCTGTTTGGGGTTGTTTTTCAGAGGTTTCATCCTCCCCCATTTTTTCAGAAGTTGATGCTAATTTTTCTTGAGAAGTCTAGCCAACTTCTTTTTAAGTATTTGCAATTTTTGTTGTCTAGTTGAGATCTCCATTTTTTCAATTTCGATCTATATTTCAAGATCATCAATCTGATCTTCAATTGTATTCATTTTTACTTGTAAAAGCAAATTCTCTTGTAAGTGTATCGGCTAAAGAGTTGTCTTTACCTTTTATGATTTGTATTTCAAAATTATAATGGCTAAACCACATTTGCCATCTCACAAGTCTTCCTTGCTTGTAATCTGGATGTACCTGATGTCTTAGAAATGAATGACATGTACTTGAATCAGTTCTAACAAGAAATTTATCAGAAATGATGTATAATCTAAATTTTGTAATACCCTTTTTCATAGCTAAAATTTCTTTTCATTTATATGGTAATTCTTTTATGCTCCTTGAAAAGTTCCAGAAGCATAAGAACATAAATTTTCGTTTTGGTCTTATTGATCAAAAGCTTTTAAAACTGCTTCTCAATGTTCATGGGATGCATCTGTTTCAATAATCATTTTATCACCTAATTTTGGATGATATAATGAAGGTAATGTTTTAACTTTAGATTTTATTTTCTAAACATAAATACTATCTTCTTTAGTCCAGATTCATTTAAAATCTTTTTTGAGTTTCTTTTGAAGAGGTGCCCTCATTTTTCCTAATTCTTTAATGAAAGATTTAGCATAAGTGAGACATCCAAGGAATCTCATCGATTGTTTTTGATCTTGAATTTCATTTGGAAATTCTTGAATATGAGTCAAAACATGAGGTTTTAGGGTTTTATAGCCATAAGCTGCATCTAATCCTAAAAATCCAAATTTCTCTTTAAATAATTGCGCCTTCTTTTCAGATAGCACAATTCCTTTTCTATTTTTCTTAGAACAGAGATTACATGTTCTTCTTCTGTTTCAGAAAACACAAAAATATCATCAATATAAACACAATAGTATTTATTATATTCTTTAAGGATATTATCCATATGTCTTTGGAAGATTCCTGGTGCTTGTTTTAATCCAAATGGAACAACTTTCCATTGGTAATGTCCTTGAGGACATCTGAAAGCTGTAAGATGTTTGCTTTCCTTGTCAAGTATCACTTGCCAAAATCCTGATTTACAATCAAATGATGAAAATATTTTCTTTCCTTTTATTAATTGCAAAAGACTTTGGACATTTGAAATTAAATATCCATCATCTTTTGTGATTTTATTTAATTGAGAATAGTCAACAACGATTCTAGCTTTTCCTCTTCTTTTCTCTGCTTCTTTTCTAACCATAAAAGCTGGTGAAGAAAATTGTGATTTACTTGATTCAATTACTTTTATTTCAAGTAATTCTTTTATTTGCTTAGATAATTCTTCTCTATCTTTAGGACTATAAGCCATAGCTTTAGCTCTAACTATAGAAGTTTTAAATTCTTCCAGTAATTCAATACTTGATGTCATTCTTCATTTGTTCTAATGAGGATCCAAACGATTTTCTGAACAACAATTTTTAAATAGATTTAAAATTTTTTCTCTTTGAGAATTTATTTTAAATTTCTGTTGCTCTTCAAGTGTTATGAGAATATTTCTTTTTAGAATAATATTCTCCCCTTTTAAATTTTAAAATTTTTCTTTTTTATTATTGATTTCAATATTTTTTAAGAATTTTTCTTGTAGAACATTCATTGCAATTGTTTTTCTCTGTTTAGGAATCCATAGTTTTTTACTATTGATAGTAAAACTTATAGATTCAATTTCTTCAATGAAAGGATGATATAATTGGCAAAAATTATTACCAATCATAAACTCTATACCGTTTCAAGTTGGTATATAGTAGGTATTTTGAAGTAAAAGGTTTTCCATTGGGATTTGTGAAATCCACTTATCTCAGTATTTAATCCTTTTAAAACTTTAGAAGCTTTTATTTTAGATTTATCTGCAATTTTTAAATTTATTATTCTTTAAGATTGTACCCAAAATTGTTTTGGGATAATCCATTTACTTGCTGTACATACTGATGCTCCAGTATCTACAAAAGCATGAACTATAAATTTTCTATATCCTTCAAAACTTAATTTTATAGGAATATAGATTGAGTTGTGATTTGTAATATTTTTATTACTCATCCTCAGACGTTTCTTCTGAATCTTCATATTCAGAATCAGTAGTTAGGTAATACAAAGATTTTGTATCACTAGGATCTTCTACTGGGTAGAGTACTTGAGTTTGGAAAGTTTCAAGAAGTTTAATTCTTTCTTCATTTCCAAGTCTTGCTGGGCATTCATTTGCATAATGTCCAGATTCATTGCAGAGCCAACATCTGCAATTCTTTTTCTTTTGTGGACAAAATTTTTTTTTATCCAGTTTTTTATCTTTTCTTCATTCTTTGGGAAATTTCTGCTTTTTAAAGAATTTTCTTTTCCTAAAAAACTTTTGTTTATATGCTTTTTTTTTTATATCTTTTAAAGATATATTTCTTTTTCTTTTTAAAAGACTTTCTTTTATCTTTTTTGGATGGAAGACATCCATATTGTCCTGGGATTTTGTTGAGATATTTCTCACAACATAATCTAGAATTACTGATTAAAGCTTGTCTGCTATCTCTAACTAAGATACTTTCTTTACATTTATCTGCAATAAGATTTCTAGTTAATGTAATTACTAGTCCTATTGAGTTTTCAACTTTAACATTTAGTTTTGGATCAATATGATTTTCTTGACTTGTAATTGCGTTGTTTAGTAATTCCATTATCTCATGGTTGAAAGATTCAGGAAGTTTTCTTATAAATTTTTCAGTTAGTTCTCCCCATTTTTCACTGGGGCTAATGTAGAAATCTTTTGAAAATTCACATGCATAATTTTCAAAATAACACATATCACATATAGAATTTTTTTCTAAATGATTCAATGCATCTACAATTTCAACTGTTGTTCTTTCACTTTTAAAAACTTCATAAGTCAGTCCTGTAAATAGAGCTATTCAACAATTCTTTTAACAAAATTTGGAATATTGTAACCAGCATCATTCCAAATAGTATTTTTGACATTATCATCAAATCTTTCAAGGAAAGCTCTTACATTTCCCCTAGTGCTAGCAAGCACATAATTCCAAGAATTTGATTCATGTTTTATTATTTCTTTATTGACTATCATAGCAACCATTATATGGCTGTACCAAGCGTCAATAAGTTTTTCTGGTTCAAGTGTACAATCTAAATCTAAGATTGCTACTTACTGATTTCCTTTTTTAGGTACAAATTCAGATTGCAACAAATTTGTACTAAAATCTTCATTGGTAGGCATTGGTCTAGGATTATGATCTCCTAATTTTCTTTTTCCATCACCTTTTGTGTTAGAACTAGAAGGTTCTGTATTTAGAGTTTCTGTCTTAGGTTCTCTTATAATAATTCCAGGTTCCCTTGTTGTATTAAACCTTTCATAATTATGACTTCTTCTAAGTCACTATCTTCAAAGTTTTCAACAATAGGTTCTGGTTCTGAATCTTTAGATTTTTCATCTTCTGATTATATTGTCATAATTGTTTCTTGTTTTCCAATGTTAATACTTTTAACAATATTTTCAATTCTTTGAAGTTTAGAGTCTTCAAATGCAAGAAGTACATTTAAGAGTCCTAAGTCATTACTTGTTTCATAAATATTTTCAAGATTTTTTCTCAAATTTGCCATGTCAACTTAAAAAGTTAATATCAAAATTTCCTTTTGGTGTTTCTAAATTTTCAACATCTCCTGTTTTTTCAAAAATTCCTAAAGAAGTTTTTGGAATTTTCTTGGGTTCCAATTTTTCTTTTGTTTTTAGTCCTGCAATAATCACTGTAGAATGTTTCTCCATAGATTTTTCTGTATTGTCTTGTATTATTTTCAGAAGTGTTTTCACTTCATCAATACTATTATTTAAATCTTTTATTTCTTTTAGAATGTCATTAATTGTCATTCTTCTCCTCTGAAGAGAGTTTTGGCCATTTCATTAACCGTTTTATTTAATTGTTTTAGTTGTTTACTTGTACTGGTTTCAGATTCTTCTTTCTATTTGACATTTGGAAAGGGTTGTCTTAAAGATAAAATTCTTGTTGAAAGAAGTGGTTTTTGTTCTTTAATTAACTTTCTTTGGTCATAGAGATCTATATCCAAAGATTTTCTTGATGGTTGTATTAACCATTCAAATTCTGTTTCTTTGTGTTCAAGGTAATCTGAGAATAAAAGATCAATCTTTATTCCTTTTGATTCTTTAACAATTGTCATATTGTGTTGGTTATGAATTGCATAACTAACCAAGTATGAGATTGAGAAAGGTACATTATTTTCTTTCACTAAATTTGTTCTTCTATACTTGTGTATAAAAGAAAGTATTCCATCAAAGTTTTGATCATGTAAATTTACTGAAAGTCTTGGATAAACTGTAAATAACAATTTTCCACATGCTAGGTTACCTTCAACGGCTCCTAGACATCCTTTAGCAGGATTTTGAATTCTTTCATCAATCAACATCATTAAAATGGGTTGATCAATCTTTTCAGATAAGGTGCTATGAAGTTGTATTCTAATAGCTCCTTTGGTTACCCAAAAAAGATTCTTGTTATTATCAAGATCTATCTTTTGTTTTGCTTTATTTATATCTTGTTTTGTAAGTAAAGATATTCCTATCTTTCCATAAGTATGTTGTACATGTATGACAAACTCCTTTTGAGATACACCATAATATACATGTCTATTCTTTTTTGCAAATCTTTCAATAAAACCTGGTTGATCAAAGATCTCTCTTGGTTCTATTGTAAGTTTTGTCTTACATATTTTGGCTAACTTCTTATCAGAAATTAAAATTTCTTTTGAGAAGTTACCTTGTGATTCAATCTCTTCACAGATTTCATCAGTACTTTCATTATCATCGTTAGTATGTCTTTCAACTTCCATGGTGACAAGTTATATAGTGTAAGATTAATGTTCTAACACTATACTCATAGGTTTGTAAAGCATTTATCATGGTCAATTTGTTTTTAGTAATTGCTGTCCTATGTATACCAGCAAAAATGGAGTCATAATGAATGTCTTTATAAGATTTATATATTGGATATTCAGATGTAACAATAAGAATATGTGTATTACAAGCATGACAATCAATCATATTCGTCTGCTAATTTCCTTTAGACCTGTACAATTTAAATACCAATTTATGTCTTTTGAAGTAAATCTATTATTTATGATTTTTATGTAAAATCTAAGCATGAGCTTAAATCTCATTTCTTTACATGCTTGAGGTAATTTATTTTGCATAGGTTTTCTCATTTATGTAGTATTTTGTAATCTTTCAATTTCACTATTGAGGATATTCTTTATCCTAGCTAAGTTTGTAAGTTCATTTTGTATGAGTGCTCCAATCAAGTATCCTGTACTTTCTTCATCTAAAAGTTCTTTTAACTCAAATCGTAATTCTGTTATATAAAGAGAATTTCTTATTTTCTTTCCAATGCTGTCTTTATCTTTGATCATAATTATCAAATTATGAGATCTGTTCATTAGTCTTTGACATTTTTCTTTTGTGCTAAGTTTTTCTGTCATGGCTCTGATGCCAATTTTTCGGGGCTTGGGCGCGGAAATGCATAATTTAATTTTACATAAATTTTACATTTCCGCGCCCAAGCCCCGAAAAATAGGTATTGGTGGTGGGGAAGGTGGTGGACGATGGAGATGTTGAAGGTGGAGGTGGGATTGAGGGAGCTATATGGGATGGAGAAAATAATTGCTCTTTTGCTTGCTCGGTGTTTTATTATTCAAATAATTTATTTGGCAATATTGCTTTCTTACATTTCAATGTGCTTTATATACACATCTCCACCTCCACTACCAACACCACTTCCACAATCAAATTGTTTCAGCTCAAAATATGGAACTTGAGAGAAGTACTTGAGTGCATGATGCTTCTTCTTTTTGCTTGTCTCTAATTTCACTAAAGTTACTATAGTGCAACCTACCATACATATAATGAGATTTCATCTCTAATGAGATTTCATCTCTAAACATGAGATGTATTATACACATAGTGTTCATTGAACATGTTGCATGTCCATAGATCGTGATGTTGTACACTCAAATTACATTCCATCTTTTTTATTGCACACTGTTATGCTATCTAATGATTTCTATATTAAATGATTTAGTTTTGCTAATGCTTCATCCAATTCAATTTGCAGTTTAGTCTGCTAATACCATAATGCATTAAGAGATACAATTTGACATTAGATATTTTTCTATTATTATTGCAGCCATAAATGTGATATTTTTAGGATAAAGTATGCGTCCGTTCATAATCAACGAGATGCTTCAGGATATGCCAAAAAATTCTTTCCAAATATCACGATGACATACTTGGCTTCTCAACTATACAAGTATGGCAACCAAAAGTGTATTGATCAATACAAAATTGATTTTGATCAAGTTTCAAGGAGTGCGAGGAAGGCGTAGAAATCCATGAATGCCTAGAGAACATTAAAAAGTCACTTTATTTTGTAGACTTCTGTTAATTTTTTTTTTCAAATTCCTATATTGTCTAGATATTTTGTCAAAAATTTGTGACTCATGGGTGCTGATTACTCGAACAAAATCATATTTGAGCATTTACCCATGTGAAATGGATGTTTCTGTAGTTTAAATTGAACGACTCATTGAATCATTTATCTCATCTTCGCTTACATTTGTTTTCATTTGTTTTGATTTGTTTATGTTATTAATCTCTTGTTTTCAAATTTAGGTAGGAAACATGTATTTTTCAATTTATTTGTATACATATGTAACATGAATTCTTAAGAGGATATGCTACTAGTTGATATACATGAATTTTTAAGATGACAATGTTATGCAATAATTGTAATACCCCGAATTTCATTTTACACACTTGGCCAATATGGTTTATGCATTACTTGTTATTTACATTGTTATTGCATTTACATCAGTAGTTCGACTACATGTTTTATCGAGTTAAAGTTAATAATACCCTTAATCAAATAGCACTAATAACTTGTAATAAATCTATGTCTAACTTATTACGTACTAGAAATCAAAATAAAAGTTTATCAAATTTCTGAGATGCATTGCTAAGATGTAAAATCCCCATTGTTAATCCATTTTTAGTATAACAATTAAAATGACTCATAGTTATCACGCGAGTTGGTCGAAGTTCCAAATTTATTTTAAAGCTTCTCTCGATAGCAATTAAATGTAATCCTCTATGTGATCTTTCTAAATCTCTATAAAAGATACCAATATATAAGAAAGTATTAAACAAGTTAGAATATCAAAAAATCATGTCAAGTGTAAATGTATATCTCTATCCTCTATCGAACCTTACAATGATTATTACTAAGTGCTAACGATCATATCATCTCTCTCGATGACAATATAATCCACAAACAATTCAACTAATGGCCAATTAATTGAAAAACAATCTAAATCATAATAAACATCCAAACATTCAAATAAATTAATGTCAAAATAATTAATTAATATTAAAAATTTCAAAACAATGGTTCATCTATATCTTAGCGATGTAAAAATTTATCCTAGCATAATATTGAAATTAAGCAAGTAAAAGTGGAACGACATCACTGAAAATTGACGGAACGTGAACAAATTTGGAATTAATTCTTTCTCTTCCGCTGCTACCCGTGTTTTCTGCCTCAATTTCCGTGTATATATATATATATATATATATATATATATATATATATATATATATATATATATATATATATATATATATATATATATATATATATATATATATATATATCTTTTATGCTTCCTTCTTTTTGCTTGTGTCTGCGTGTATCTTTAATCTCTCTTGCTGCCAATTTGTGTATATAACATTGATTCCGCAACAGCTCTTCTATCTACCTCATAAAGCTTCAATCGCCATTTTTTTTCTCATCTCATCTCTTGTCTTTTTTTTTTTTGCCTGCTTCCCTTTGTGTGTGTGTGTGTGTGTGTGTGTGTAACCTAAATTTTTAATTCAACCAATAGTCCAAGTGGAGGCTCAATTAATTTCAATGCCCAATTAAATTAATGCTTCTTCAAAGTCCTCAATTCTTTCATACAATGCAAGTTAGTCCTGTACTTTGGATTTTGTCATTTTTCATCACCTCTTACTTCTTTCCTTCAATTCCTTTTTCATTTATAAAATTTCACCTACTAATCATAAAATATAACAATTTAGAATATATTTTGTCAAAAGAACTATCAAATATCGTTATTTTAGGTTCTGAATAAGTGTATAAAATACACTTATCAAATACCCCAAAACCTAAACATTTCTTTACTCTCAAACAAAATTATAACCTAAATAACATCAAACACACAAGCATGCAATAGTATTTGGTTACACAATCTAGCTTTTACCTCAGGATTTGAAATTACAGTGTTAAATCTAGAAACTACACAATCACAATACCAAACCAATATCTACTCTTTCATTGCAAAATTGATGTGTGTGTATGTGAAGAACTAAGTAGACAATCATGAATTTACAAGTTTCTTCAGTTCACGATTCTCTATGATCAAATATATCCTTTCACATCTCGTATGATTCACACACTCCCAAACTTGTTCATTTTTCACTTTTTTCCCAGCGTACAATCTAAGGTTGAATTTTTCATTACTATCCTTACCCTCTCTAGTTCAGGTGGACTTTTCTAATTGCAAGTCAACACATCAATAAACAAGGATTCTCCAATTTTTTGATTGCTTCGACCTCCAATACTCAATTTAGGTTAATTATCCTTCATCAAAAGTCAAATTCCTTCAAACAAGTGTTTGGAGCTTAACCAAAGCATTTATTATTATTATTTTTATATATATGCACTTGCTTTTTCCGATTTTCAAAACTATTTTTCTTTTTTTCATTCTCTTCCTTAAATTTTCTAAATGACTCATGTAACATGTTTTAAGCCGATGACTTCCAAGTCAGATGATTTCAGGGCACCAGGTTTTTAACACCCTTACAAGCTTAATAACCTAAGTCAAAAAGGCTTTGAAGAGAATTTTCACATTTTTTAAAATAAATTATGCCTTGATCAGTGGAATACCCCTTATCAAACACTTATTCAAGCAAACGGACCTCCAACTTAAGATTTTCGCCAAATTTTATCCCGTTAATCTAAGACAATCTACACAAAAGTTTTCACACATAGAATCCCTGTCCACATCCGTATCTTCATACAACAGCAAAATCATCCCCAAACTATGCTAAATTTGGTCTAAGGATAAGTAATTTAGTATGGTTTAGGTAAAGCATCTATGTTTAACAATATCAACCTATCAATTATATGAATCATGTCCAACTTAATTCTAGTACACGTATAATATCAAGTTTTGCAGGTTAAGTCTCAATCAGTCTACTTCATAAATCAAATAAAATCAAATCTCAAATATAATCATTATTGAATTTTTTTGTATTTTTCTATTATATACTAAAGTAATAAATAAAAAAAAAAAACCACACACACACACACAAAAAAACACTCAAAAACAAATGAAAACTTAAAAACTCAAAATTTTTCCCACCCCCAAACTTAAAACCGACATTATTCTTAATGTCATAAAGTATAAATAAGAATATAAGGGGAGGGGGAAGAAAATGGAGAAAGTACTCCTCAAATTTTTCTGTTGAATGTGTGAGAAGCTTTTTGTCAATTTATCCTAACTTATAATTTTCAAAGCTCCTTCCAATGTCAGTATCCATAGTACCTATCGAGGGAAGAAGAAAACAATCAAAAGAATAAAAAAGAAAAATCATTTTGACTCAATTAATGTTTTCATTTAACTAGGCTAAACATCAATGATGAAGATGACCCCCCAAGCTGAATTATAACTAATGCAATCTATTTATCGAGAATAAAACTACATGCAATGCGATACAAAAAACAAAATAAATAAAAGGATTAGGAAGTTGGGTTGCCTCCCAATAAGCGCTGAATTTATAGTCTTTAGCTAGACTTGGCAGATTGATCATTTCGGATTGTGGAGTTGGGTGACTGACTTCTCTTTATCAAAATTGCCAACCCAATATGCTTTCAAATGCTTCCCATTTACTTTGAAGTTACCTTTTGTCTCATGAGTCACCTCAACTGCTCCATGTGGAAAGACTTGAACAACTGTGAATGGTCTAGACCATCTGAAGTGCAGTTTTCCAGGGAAAAGTTTCAACCTAGAATTGAACAACAATACTTTTTGACCTGGAGTGAACTCACACCTCTGGATGTATTTATCATGCAATCTCTTTGTCCTTTCCTTATAAAGCTTTGCATTCTCAAAAGCATCCATCCGAAATTCATCTAATTCATTCAGTTGTAGCATCATATTTTCTTTAGCTGCTGTCACGTCCATGTTCAGTTACTTTACTAGCTAATATGCTCGAATCTCCAACTCCACTGGAAAGTGACAAGCTTTCCCAAACACAAGGCGATATGGTGACATGCCAATTGGTTTTTTGTAAGCAGTCTGGTATGCCCATAGTGTATCATCAAGCTTCCTTGATCAATCAGTTTTCGAGCCATTCACGGTTATCTCCAGTATTCTATTCAGCTCTCTGTTTGACACTTCTACTTGGCCACTTGTTTTGGGCTGATAAGGTATAGCAACCCGATGTTTTACCCCATATTTTGCCAATACTGACTTAGAAGTCTGTTGCAGAAGTGTTTACCCCCATCACTAATAATGGTTCTGGGGGTACCAAAGCGCGATAATATGTTTTTCTTTAAAAAATTAACAACCATCCGAGAATCATTAGTTGGTGCTGCTATGCTTCTACCCATTTTGATACATAGTCTGCTGCAACCAAAACGTACTGATTATTGTAAGTGGATGAGAATGGTCCCATAAAATCTATCCCCCAAACATCGAAGAGTTCCACTTCTAGAATTGAATTCAAAAGTATATCATGCTTTTGGAGATAGTCCCTGACGTTGGCATTAATCACAATGTTTTTCATATTCATGAGCATCCTTAAATAGTGAGGGCAAATAAAATCCTGATCGTAGAACTTTCGCTGCTGTCTTCAAAGACCCAAAATGCCCTGCATAAGCTGAAAGTACATTACACGCCAAGTATTTCACTCTTGTATCAGCACCCCTCCTGTATAATATAGGATCATCTCAATAATAGTATTTCAATTTTGAAAAGAACTTCTTCCTTTGGTGATGTGGTAACTCAAGTAAAAGTACATTACACGCCAAATAATTCACTATGTCTGCATACCATGGCCTACAGTCAACTGCAAAGATACGCTCATCTGGGAAAGAATCCTTTATACTGCCCTCATCCTTGTGTTCTGCCTATTCAAGCATTGAAAGGTGGTCTGCTACCACATTTTCACTATCTTTCTGTCTCGAATCTCCAAGTCAAACTCTTGAAGAAGAAGTATTTACCGAATCAGCATAGGCTTCGCATCCTTCTTAGATATTAAATATTTCAAAGCTACATGATCTGTGTAGACAATTACCTTATGTCCAATGAGATATGATCTGAATTTATCGAAAGCAAACACAATAGCTAGCATATCCTTTTCTGTGGTTGCATAATTCAGCTGTGCCTCTGTCAAAGTCTTGCTCGCGTAGTAGATGATGTGGAGAATTTTATCATTTTTTTGACCAAGTACTGCCCCTACTACATAGTCGTTGGCATCGAACATCAATTCAAATGACAGTTTCCAGTCTGGTACAACTATAATCGGTGCCAAAATTAACTTTTCTTTTAGAGTGTTGAAGGATGTCAAACACTCATCAGAAAAATTAAATGGTGTATCCTTTTCAAGTAGGCTACACATTTTCGTATTCACAAAAGCGAAGAATTTAGACCTAAAATGAAGAAGGTTCTGTTGATTCATTTGTAGATCGAATTGATACATTATTCATTTAGTATGGTTTGGTGATTTTGGAGAAATCTTTGATAAATTTCTTGTAGAACCCTGCATGGCCGAAGAAACTACGTACTCCCTTAACTGAAGTTGGTGGAGGTAGATTTTTTATCACCTGAATAATTTCTTTATCCACATCGATACCATTTGCTAATCCTGTGCCCTAGTACTATTCATTTTTGCACAATGAAGTGACACTTCTCCCAATTTAACACCAAATTTGTTTCCTCACATCGCCATAAGACCATTCCCAAATTTGAGAGGCAACTCTCAAACGATGAACCAAACATCGAAAAGTCATCCATGAAGACTTCAATTATTTTCTCCACCATATCAGAAAAGATTGTCATCATACATCGCTGAAATGTGGCATGAGCATTACATAGCCCAAATGACATTCTTCTATATGCAAAAGTACCATAGGGGCATGTAAATGTAGTCTTTTCCTGATCCTCTGTAGCCACTGCAATCTAATTATATCTTGAGTACCCATCCAAGACCATTCCCAAATTTGAGAGACAACTCTCAGACGATGAACTAAATATCGAAAAGTCATCCATGAAGACTTCAATTATTTTCTCCACCATATCAGAAAATATTGTCATCATGCATATCTGAAATGTGGCGAGAGCATTACATAGTCCAAATGACATTCTTTTATATGCAAAGGTACCATAAGGGCACGTAAATGTAGTCTTTTCCTGATCCTCTGGAGCCACTGCTGTAACACCCCGAAAATTTTAGAATAAAAATTTATTTGTTACATATAGTATATTTTATGATTTTGAAAGTTGAGAGACTAAAATAAAGTATGTTTTAAATGGGTCAAATATTTAACTTTTTATAGAGTGACCAAGAGTATATCAACTTTGGACTCATTTTGTAGCTCGCATTAAATAACGTAGATTGAGATCTTGAAAATATAAGTTCAGATGAGTTAAACCCAAGATATTTCAATTCAAAGAAGCATGATTTATATGTATTATTTTATTTTATGAAATTGTACCTTTTAAGATAATTAGCCAAAGAAAATAATATTATATTATATAGGTACGTTTATCTTTAAATTAAAAAGGGGATTAACCATATATTCTTTATCCCATTTCAGTTTCAATCTGTGCACGTATAATTGTATGTATTTATGCAAGAATATATATTATTTTATTAGCTAATCATGTTATCTTAAATTTTGAATACAAGATTCATATCAAATTCTGTTTCTTCCGTTGTGTAGTTATACGTGTACTTAATTTTGAAAAAAAATAGTATTGTATTGTAAAATCCAATTTTCTAATTTATGATTGGTTGGTTGACTGTATTGATAACCTTTCAAAGCAATGTTATATTGTGCAATAATTTATTCTTATTTATCTTATCAAATTCTGTTTGAAGATTTGCAATCTGAGATTTTGAATTCGTGTGGAATTTGAAAGTTTTAGTTATGATTGTTCAAAAGTCTTTAATGGATAAAATTCCTCAAGTGAATAATATTCATTGGGATACGTTTCTACACTCCTAGTACACTAGGATTCTACTTTTTTCCCTATAAATACCTATGCATGATCACATTATTTTACACACCAAAACAAGAATAGAGAGTAAAGAAGAGAAAGAAAAGAGAGACTACTTACTCACGTGAAAGAAAGAAAAAAAGAAGAAAAGTTGGAAAAGTCAAAAGTGTATACATCATTGTCATACATTTACTTTCATGAAAGTACGGAAAAGTTCTGGAACGTGTCATTTTAATTTCTTCAGAAGTTTGTTTGATCCATCTACGAGGTAAGATTCTTTTGTGCGAAGTTGTTTGTTTCCTTATACATTTACGTTCAGTAATTTATGCATGAATTGCCAATGGGCCTTCGGGTTCTTTAGAAAGAGATAAGAGATCTTTCGGGAATCTAAGATGACCTAGATGGGTGTTTCACTTGGTCACTGAGATACTCCATAAGAGAAGAGTGGTATGAAGTGTTATTTTATTACATATAATTGTGTATGAAAACTGCACGTATCTTACTGGGAGTTTTCAAAATACTCACCCTTATAATTTTTATAGGCTAGTTCGGGTCGATTGGAGATGTGGCGGGATGGTGCAGCGGACTGTCAAGAGATTTCGACCGACGGAAATATTAAGTTTAACCGTTTTTTAAATTTATTAGTTTGTTTGAGAATGTTTAAATTAATTTCAGACACGATATATGTTTCAAATTTAAATTTATAAATGTTTTGTTTATTTAGAAAATAGAATTTTCCGCATTTTAAATAAATGAAATTATGTTTGATAACACCTCAAGATATATGAAATTTTGGGGCGTTACAACTGCAATCTAATTATATCCCGAGTACCCATCTAAGAAGCAATAATGTGAATGTCCTGCAAGTCTTTCCAACATCTGATCAATGAAGGGTAAGGGAAAGTGATCTTTTCGAGTTGCATTATTCAACTTCTTGTAATCTATGCACACTCTCCATCCTATGACTGACCTTGTCGGTATCAGCTTAATATTTTCATTCTTCTACCACTGTAATCCTTCATTTCTTTAGCACAACATGACACTTGCTATCAGAGATTGGATCAATGATGCTTGCATCAAGGAGCTTTAATACCTTTGTTCACACAACGTCCTTCATGGTGGGATTCAATCTGCGCTGATTTTCCACTATTGGCTTATATTCTTCTTCCATGAAGATTTTGTGCAAGAATATTGATGGACTAATCCCTTTGATTAGTGGTGGCAAATGGGTCGAGCGGCTCGTCGGCTCAGCTAGTGAAAAGTTGGCTCATAGGTGGCTCGGGCTAGTCAGCCCGAGTCGAGCAGGTTGGCTGGCTCGTCCAAGGTAGAGGGTTTATCTTTTTTTTAAATGGTTTTATCTTTTAAAAAAAATTACAAGCTCGCGAGCCAAAGCTCGACTCGGCCCACAAGCCACGAGTTCAACGAGCCGAGCTTCTGACGAACACGAACCGAGCTCGTGTGCATACGGGTCGAGTCGGCTTAACTTGGCCCATTGTCACCTCTACCTCCGATGTCTGCTATAGACCACCCAATATTTGTTTTATGTTCCTGCAAAACTCTTACTAGTCTCTGCTCTTCCAACTCGGGCACTTCATTTGAAATAATCATGGGGAATGTAGATGACTCTCCCAAGTAAGCATATTTCAGATGTGATGGCAACTGCTTGAGCTAGAGATTTGGTGCTTTCTGAATAGAAGGTAGTGGTTTACTAGGTCCTTAACCAAGTTCTTCAAACTGTCTACTTCTGATGGGCGGCGTAGACTCTATAATGTAGGTGATCTGACTTATCTCTTCAACTGTTGATTTTTTTATCTTGTGAGTGTACAAGAAGATTCTTCAAGTGGTCTTGAGGGTGCTCAAGATTGAAAGTCTCATCCACGACCAAATCCACCATATCAATACGCAGACAACTATCTAATTCAGTAGGATACTTGATTGCGCTGAAGACGTTGAATGTAACCTTCTCATCATTCAATTGTAGCATCAATTGTCCCTTCTGAACATTTATTAAGGCCAGACAAGTTGCAAGAAATGGTCTCCCCAATATTAATGGCACGTCATTGTCCTCCTCAACCATGTCCAAAATGACAAAATCTATTAGGTAGATAAATTTATCTACCTTCACTAGTATATCTTCAATAATTCCTCAGGAAAATTTTACGGACATGTCTGCCAACTGTGAAGAAATCGATGTTGCCCTTGCCTCTCCTAAGTTTAGTTTCCTAAAAATAGTGTAAGACATAAGGTTAATGCTAGCACCCAAATATCAAAAAAAACCTTATCAAATGTCATGTCACCAATAGTACAAGGGATAGTAAAACTCTCTAGGTCCTTTAGTTTAGGTGGTAGCTTATTTTTTAGGATGACACTGCATTCTTCGTTCAACATAAATGTCCCCAACTCCTCCAACTTGTTCTTGTTTGTAAGTATCTCCTTCATGAATTTTACATAGCTGGGCATTTGTGCAAGTGTATCCACAAATGGTATAGTGATATGTAGCTTTTTGAATACCTCAAGGAATTTTGAAAACTACTTGTCGAGCTTACGCTTCTGTAGCCTATGTGGAAATGGGAGTGGTTGAACGATTTCTTTGGTAGGAGCGGTTATTTTAACCTTTAGATCATCTGATTATTTCTCTTGTTCTTTGTATTGCTCAGATTCCTTCAAGTACTCATCAACCGAGGGTAGATACCTTTTCTTCTATAGCAATTGGTCTCTTCACATTTATCTCAGGTAACAGTCCCCACTGCGAGTAGTTATAGCATTACAGTGCTTCTTTGGATTCATTTCAGTATCACTAAACAATGCTCCTAGTAGTCTATTTGAAAGTACATTTGCTATCTGTCTCATCTGATTTTCCAATTTTTTTATGGCAGCTCCCTGAACTTGCAAGATCTTATCCGTACGTTGCATGTGTTGAGTAGATATTTCTGCCAACTTAGTCACAAGATCGTCTAATGAAGACTTATTCTCATTCTGTTGAAAACCTGGAGGTGCAGTGTGCTGTAATGTGGTCTGAGCACCCTAGTTATTGCTCCACTGAAAACCTGGGTGTAGTTCACATCTTCCATTGTCTGAACAAAAGAAGATTCTACATTACAATCAACACTCTTATGATTCCGTCCACAATGTTTGCATTTCGATCCTATTGTTTGGGTTACATTCATCTTATCCACCTTCCGTGCCAATGATGCCAACTTCGCTGAAATTGCTGTCAAAGAATCAACTTCGAATACTCCGACAGCTCTCTTTCCACTCGTTCTTTTAGTAGGTTAAAGTGCACTGGTGAATGCCAGATCCTCCATGATTTGGTAGACTTGATCCACGGTTCTTTTTGTGATAGAACCATCGCATGCAAGGTCTATTAGCCCAAGAATAACTAACCAAGAGGGGGGGTAAATTGGTTTTTGAAAATTTTTTGACACTTAGTTTCAAAACAATACAATACACAAGATATGAATGCAAAGTATAATGCTAGAATTAAATATGCAAGTTCGATAACTTAATTCAAGTATGAATATAGCACAATATAAATTGCAATGTAAAGTAAAGTGCGATAATGTAAAGATAACAAACCAATTTAATGGGGTTCGATACACAATGTGTTCTACGTCCCCGTTACCAAGCTCTCCGTCACAAGTAAGGCCAAATGCACTATAATGGTAACTTACAACAAGGAGTACCAATCCTTAAGTGACTTACAACGATGAGCACTTATCCTTAGGTGACTTACAACAAGGAGCACCTTCCCTTAAGTGACTTACAACACACACTTATCCTTAGGTGACTTACAACAAAGAGCACCTATCCTTACAATCGAGTTTTCAGAAAACTCTCAAAATCGTCAAAATGTAAGTGATAATTTTACAATTGAAGAAACTCTCTTAACCAATGATATAATCAAGTTAAGTATTAGAGAGTTAGGTAACACTTCAATAGATAGCAAATAATAAAGCTCAAGTGTTTTTGTTGTAAACTTTGATGAATGATGGATAATGAAATAGTTTGTATCTTGTATCAAAGTTTTCAACCTATGATCTCTCTTAACAAATAATACAAGTTAAGTATGAAGAGAGATTTACACTTCAATATAAGTGTAGGCAAAGAAAACCTTTATCAAGAATTGAAAGAGATGAGATTGAGAAGTTTCTTTGTAAAATAGAATTCTTGATGAAATAGATGAAGCTAGTTTTGATCAATCAAGAGATTCTTTGTATCAAAGTTTTCAACCTATGATCTCTCTTAACAAATAATACAAGTTAAGTATGAAGAGAGATTTACACTTTAATAAAAGTGTTGGCAAAGAAAACTTCTATCAAGAATGAAGAAAAGATGAGATTGTCAAAGTTTCTTTGCAAAAAGAATTCTTGATGAGGTATATGAAAATTAATTTGATCAATCAAGAAATTCTTTGTAATAAATGAAATAGAATTCATAATCAAGTAAGCTCAATGATTTTCAATAAATATACTCTCTAAATTACTCTTGTAAAATCTTGAAGTTGAATGGAAAAGAGATGGGTATTTATAGAGCAAAAGAGGAGGCTGCAGGAACTTTCGGTCGACCGAAAATTTTCGGTTGACCAAATATAGCCGTTGGAAATCAAACCGTTAGACTTTCGATTGACCAACTTTCGGTCGATCGGAAATTTTCGGTTGACCGAAAGTTTGACTTTTTTTTTTTATATAGAAAATGATTTTCCCAAAACCTATTTCATATTATGAGTTAAAAGCATTTTTATACAAGTGATGGATTATGAAAATAATTTGAGCTTTATGTACTTGCTAAAGATTGATGAGTCAATACCTTTACATATAATCTTGACTTGTCATTCTTTTGGCTTGTATCTTGATTTACGTCTTTTTGTGAATCTTCAAATTTCAATTTGATCGTCGCATGTAAATCGCTATCGTCTCGAATGATAACTTTAACTTTGATCTTTATTTCGAGTCTGATTTATGATGTGTTCATTTGGCAATTCTTGATCGAGTTTAACATTGAACTATCATCACTCAAAATCAAATGTTTGTAAATAAAATGGTTTTTTGTTATAATCAAAACATTAAGGTTATAATCAACCATAGGTCAACAGAGTCTACATTAGCCATATTTATCGAATTCAGACCAATGTAGAAGTACTGCACGTTTTGTGGGCATTGGCGAAATAAACCCTCGTATCGTTCCCAAGCATCTGAATATCATTTTGAGTCCAATTATTGGAGTGTGGTAATCTCGTCCATCACCTTTGCAATCATTTTTAGTGAAAAATATTTGCTATGAAATTTCTGACTTAATTGGTTCCATTTAGCGATGTTTTGAGGTGGACAAGTGTCTAACCACTCTCGGCTGAGTCTCTCAATATGTATGGGAAAAGCCTCAGTCTGATTGCTTCATTGGACACCTCGGGATACTCGATAGTTGCACACATGTCCAGAAATCTTAATATATGAGCGTTGGAATTCTCCGAAGCTCTCCCAAAGAATTGTAGCACATTTTGGAAGTTTGCCTGATCAAACGCCGGATACACTATGCTAGATTGACTTTCACTGGTAGAACCATATAATCCCCCATTAGCCTTGCATTTTCATTAGCTGTGGTCACATTTGATTGTGTTGCTTCCAGTATAGTCCCTGTGTCTATTTGATTCCGATTTCCCTCTCCCATATCTTTCTCTTTCTGTTTTTGGTGTATTTCCAACTGTTATCTTTTTCGAATGTTGAATGTTTGTTCGATCTCCAGGTCAAATTGAGCAAGATCACGGATTCTCGAACTTCGCATTCAATGTCTTGAAAAATTAAATAGGAAACACTATAATATTGTTTTTTTAAATAAACTAAACTAAAAAAATAGTAAAATTCAGATTAGAGTTAAAATTAACTAAACTTATAAAAAACAGTAGTTCCCGACAATGATGCCAAAAATTTGACCATTTAAAACCAGCAAGTGAACGGGATCGTGAACAAATAATATGGTAATGTGTAGAGTGTTGAACCCAAAAGAACTACGTGTTTTATCGAGTTAAAGTTAATAATACCCTTAATCGAATAGCAATAATAACTTGTAATAAATTTATGTTTAATTTATCACGTACTAGAAATCAAAGTAAAAGTTTATCAAATTTCTAAGATGCATTGGTAAGATATAAAATCCCACTTGTTAATCCATTTTCAGCACAACAATTAAAATGACTCATTGTTATTATGCGAGTTGGTCGAAGTTCCAAATTTATTTAAAAGTTTATCTCGATAGCAATTAAATCTAATCATATATGTAATCTTTTTATATCTCTATAAAAGATACCAACATATAAGAAAGTATTAAACGAGTTAAAACATCTAAAAACCATGTGAAGTATAAAGGTATATCTCTATTCTCTATCGAACCTCACAATACTTATTACTACGTGCTAACGATCATTTTATCTCTCTCGATGACAATAAAATCCACAAACAATTCAACTTATGGCCAAATAATTGAAAATCAATCTAAATCATAATAAACATCCAAACATTCAAACAAATTAACATCAAAATAATTAATTAATATTAAAAATTCCAAAACAATGGTTCATCTATATTTTAGCAATGTAAAAATTTAGTCTAGTATAATATTGAAATTAAGCACGCAAGGAACGACGTTACCGAAAATTGACAAAACGTGAACAAATTTGGAATTAATTCTTTTTCTTCAGCTGCTATCCGTGTTTTTTGCCCCAATTTTCGTGTGTGTGCGTGCACTTCCTCCTTTTTGCTTATGTCTGTGTGTATCTTTAATCTTTCTTGCTACCAATTTGTGTATATAATATTAATTCCACAACAGCTCCTCTCTGCCTCATAAAGCTTCAGCAGCCATTTTTTTCTCCTATCTCGTCTTTTTTTTTTCTTTGCATGCTTCCCTTTTTGTGTGTGTATATATATATAACCTAAATTTTTAATTCAACCAATAGTCCAAGTGGAGGCCCAATTAATTTCAATGCCCAATTAAATTAATGCTTGCTTCAAAGTCCTCAATTCTTTCATATAATGCAAGTTAGTCCTTATACTTTGGATTTTGTCATTTTTCTTCACCTCTTACTTCTTTCCTTCAATTCCTTTTTCATTCATAGAATTTCACCTACTAAACATAAAATACAACAATTTAAAATATATTTTGTCAAAATAACTATCAAATATCGTTATTTTAGAGCCCAAATAACTGTATAAAATACACTTATCAAATGATGCATTTGATCATTGAAGTTTTAACATCTCTATATGGTGTTAGTCTTCGACCACTCGACCTAGATGGAGAATCTCACATTGAGCTATGGTAGAAATTTAGGTTAATTTAGATGTTAGGTATTGATTTGTTAAACAATTGTAATCTTGAAAGTGTCGAAATCATTATCGGTAAAGTTACACATTTTTAATTCGGTTAATCATGGTTACCCTAAACTCTAATTAAGTCTTTAACATATTTTGGATATGAGGCATGAAGTGACATAATCGCAATACAACAATATAAGGTTCGTATGACGTTATAAATATTGAGGTGAAAGTTGTTGAAGTCATTCGAGAATCGGGCATCAATCGAGTAAGGAATCGAATAAACGATTAAGAAATTAACTCTATAAATTATTTTAGGATCCTACAACAATTAAATTAGGTTGTATACACTCTAAGATAGGTTAAGGACACTTGATTTGTACCTACAAAGATAGATGGAAAATCAGATTTTTACAACAAGAGAACACCTAATGCTTAACACCTCATGCTTGTTGATTTGTCTTTATAATGGTCAATTCTTTCATTCCTAAGCATTACTCACGCCTAAAAGTGGTATCTTATCTCCTAATTTATATATACCTCCTCCAAGGATAGGTACACAAATCAGATTTTAATTAAAAGAAGACACGTCTTACTTAATGCTTGGTGACTTGTCATTTTAACATGCAATTGCTTCAACCTTAAGGCCTCCATCACGTTTCCTAAACCCTTAGTACTTCATATATATATATATATATATATATATATATATATATATATATATATATATATATATATATATATATATATATATATCTTATAAGTCACATATGACTCCAAACATGACAAGGAAAAAGTCAAATTTTGCTGCATGAAGCCACATCATGCTTAACACACATCATGCTTGTTAACTTGCCTGCATACAACATTTTCTCAAACCCTTAAGCAAGGATCATGACCCCAACCCTTCAAGACTCTTTATATACCTCCTAAGATATTTAGCCCTTCAAGTTATCCCCAAGTGACCCCAAGTGAAAGAGAAAGCAAAAGAGACAGAGAGAAGCAGAAACAAGAAGCCGGAAACTAAATTTCTGATAGGTGAGTTTAGCTCACGATGTGAAGGTTGCTTTCATTGTTTTTAAGGTGTTACAATCTCTTGAGCCTTTGAAATTTCTTGATATTATGTTGGGGCGGTGTTGGGGTGTTATTATGGCAAAAAGAGAGATAATTGGTGGAGAGATATTGAGTGAAACAATTGAGGACAGAAATTGCATAGTTGCTGGATTCTGCCTATTCAACCATTGATTTGGATAATACCTTGAGTATAACTTGTATTTATTAATATGAATGTTTTTATATATGAGTTAGAAGTATATAAACGATCTTTAATAGGTTAGAATCTGAGTTGTTGTATGTTAATCCAAGTGAAACTCAAAACAGCCATAATAAAATTCTTGATTCGGTGTAAAAGGGATTGATTTTTCAGGCTGTAAATCGATTATTTGTGGTGAATTAATGACATATTTACCTGCAAATATATGTTATATAAGTGTGGAATAATTTTGGAAATTGATCAATGTGATTAAGGGTACAAAAAGGAGGTCGGTAAGTGAACCGGGTAGCAATAGAAATTGACCAACAGATTCTATCCATCTTCAGATTTCATATAGTTCCACGTTTACATGATCACTAATCGCCTCTGAAGCTTGGAAAAAAAATTGCTTTGAATGAGTGTTAGAACGTTAATGATCCAATTAAATAATGTTTACATTCATTGAACTTGAAATAACGGCTGGTTACTTGTAGTGTTAATCTAGAATATATTGGCATCTAAGGTCTTAGTATGGAATTATGTGTGAGTTAAGATTATCAAATTTGGAATCGTATTTAATATTGGATGGTAATAAAAATTTCTTTCCGACTGTAGGTGAAAAAGAGACTTGACTTACACATCGTAGAGAATAGGGCTGCACAAAAAAGGCAAAACTGCAAACCGAACTGCAACCGTTGGCTGGGGTCCATCTAAACCCGCAGTTTTTTTCCCCTCAAACCGAACCAAACCGTTTTTTATTTTTTTTAATTAAAAAATTAATTTTATTGGCTTATAAATTTTACTGTTTTCACTTTTCAGAAAAAAATACCAATTTAACAATACAAATTACAATCAGCCATTGAAATAATCATATAAAGTAAATTAAGTTCATTGTTCTTTCTTTTATTTGTTATTTTTGAACTTATTATACACTTGTGAGTTTTGGTTTAGATTAAAAAAAAAAGATTGTTTGTGTGCCTAGGTGAATAATTAACTTGATTGTGGTTTGGAAAAAACGAAAGACAGAGCGTATTGATTATGTGAAGAATGTTAAAGTTCCCTAACTAGTACTATTACCTTCTACTTTTTTAAAGTATTTAGAGAATGAAATTTGTCAATTCTTAATAAACCCGAACTCTATCATTTTTTGGTCATCTAAATATATAATGTTCAATTCTTATTTTTCATCTCACTAGTAGGATGAAAATGAGTTTTAACCAAACTATAACAACATAATGTGACTCTGCCTTTATCAACAGCTATGTGACCATATGAAAGGCAAACAAGAAAAGGTAAATAAAAATGAAGAAAGATATATTCGTTCTATTAACATCTTTTATCAACTAATATTGAAAATAATTTATTCATGGTTTTCATGAGAAAAAATGAATGTAATTTAACATTTAATATTATCAATTCTCGTTTAAACTTATATGTTAACTTGTTTTAAATATATTATTATAACGACAATAGGTAAACCGCGGATTAAAACCGAATCAAATCGCAAATTATGATTTGGTTTGGTTTGGTTTGAAAAAAATTACAAACCGTATAAAATTGTTTGAGTTGAAAATATGGCACAAACCACCCAAACTGAACTACATTCACCCCTAGTAGAGAACACACACACACACACACACACACACACACACAAAGGCGAAAGATAAGTAAAAAATCATTTACAACTACGATACAAGAACATAGTATTCCTGAAACGTTCTCTATAGAGTATTGTTGTAACATGACCTTGATTAGGATATCATGGCATATCATATGATGGTTAAGATGATTGAGTATGTGGCTCCGAAATATATTGATTGAGCATGTCATTCACGAGCATTTGCACGTGCATACACGACATATGACATGAATGGAAAAATGAATTTACATTATAAAATGATTTATCGACCACTATTAGGGCATCGAGGCATGTGAGATATGCTTATGTGATATGTTTTGGCATCGCTGGTGAGACTTCCTAGGTGATCGGAAGGGTAGATAGGAGATGTGCCTTTGGTGATTACGAGAGGGTGGACCATTGACTGTACCTTTGTAATATTATGATTATTGATATTACACGTGAGATACTTCTAGGGTGATCATAAGAGCAGTTAGGAGATGTACTTGTACATTTGGTGGTCACAAGATGCTGGTCCACTCAACTGTGGCAATATCATATTGGCTATTTGATTATTGATTATTGGTATTTATATTGCGTAGAGCTCTATTAGATGCATAATAGGTGGGTCAAGGGCCCAATGAAAGGAAAAAAATTCAAATGAAACTGCTATGAGTTAATTTTGATGAACATTTGAATATGATGCATTCTAGCATGATGTTTTAAAGAAATGACGTGGTGGCATATACTCACATTACTTATACTCATAGCATGCACGATTTTTACTTATTGGTAGTCCAAACAAGAACTTTATGTACGAGTCGAAGCATTAACTTATGTAGTTCTTGCATTGTAGGTGAGCATGAAAATTTATAGAGGACATGGCTGACTGTGAAGTTTTTACGGGATTCCGAAGTTTGATGTACATGGATGATGACCTGTAGGGTTATATTGTCGGCTGTTGTTTTAGCCTTACAATCTGTTATAATATATTTTTGGGGGCCTTGTATTCTATACGTATAACTTTTGAAATGGCATAGTAGATTCTTTTGTAACCTCAATGTGAATATGTTGAAATTTAGTTACATAGTATTTTGTTTTAATATGCTATATGAACATTATTGGTGATTAGGTGAGGATATACAGAGACCTTATTATGAAGATGCTTATTTCATTTCATCTTTAAAAAGAAAAAAAATATATAATGTGTAATTGTACGCCTAGGTCGAGATGTCAAATTTTTATTTCTGTACAACTGAGTGTATGGTTATCTATATAAATGAGATGTGACAATAATGAAGCAAAAATGAATGTTAAATCACTTTTTGATGAGATATATCAGTAGAACAGAATATTGGATATTTTCGAAGAAGTTATCTTTACTTTGTATTGAATGATAATTAAATTATAACTCCAGATTCATCATAAACGAAAAAAGAGGGCATGCAACAGTTGCTTATACGATAACATATAAAACGTAAGATAGAATCTCGCTTGTATCATCACTAAAAAATATTCCCTTCCCATTGACAAAGCAACCAAAAAACATATAATCTGAATTGTCTTATACTGTATAAATTGAAATTATGCTAGGTAAAAAATATTCTTTTCGTTCCTTGATTCATGGTGAGTAGTAGTACATGAAGAACAACTATGAACAATAAAACTAAATCTGGACTATAATTATCAGAATGTAAACGTGCCTCATACAAGAAAAAAGGTTTGTACAATTGAAATAGGTAGCCATTTGGATGTGAATTTCTTATAGTAATCTTGAACGAACTTCCCTTGTTCTTCAATAGATACTTTGTCAATTGTCAAGGCATCTTCTCACCGTACGAGATTGATTTCCTTTGTTCCATTTCCACTTCAATTATTGTTGTCATCCCGATTCTCACACAATGCATATTACGCCTACATCTTATTTTGCAACAGTTACTCGACAATTTGAGTACATCAAAAAACAACAAATTACATAGATTTATGAAATTTGAGATTACCTATAAAATGCCAAGAAACCAGGGCAATGACATCTCGACTTGCAATTGCTAGAATATCCGCACAAGAAACTTTTTTATTGCAACTTGGAACATCATCTTCCGCTGCTTTGCTTTGATTACAGTATCAAATCCATCTCCCAGCTAGCGAAAGAATATCCAAATGATTTTTCTCTGTTGTATTGCCAGGAGTCAATGCTACTACAACTTATGCATCACAACCCTATAAATATATATTTAAAAAATCCGAGAACAAAAATTAGCAAATATTTAGGGTCCGTTTGATTGCGAGGGTGAAAAATGGATTGAAAGAAAATGAATTCCAAGAAAAGTAATTGCCCAAAAAAATTTTTCCAGGGAATTGTTAATTAAGTGTGTTTGATTTGTACAATTTTCCACCTGGAAAATTTTTAAATTTTGTGTTCGTTTGGCCTTCGTTTGCATCAAAATTGTCCATTAAAGTGATAATTTTTTCCACACTTGATTATAAAATTTGTTTCCATTGCCAAAAAGTAAAAAAAAAATTGTTTTCTAAAAAATCATTTTTTTAATCAAAATTTAGTGTTCGTTTGGCCTTCGTTTGCATCCAAATTGTCCATGAAAGTGAATTTTTTTTTACACGTAGTTATGAAATTTATTTCCATTACTAAAAAAAATAAAAATAAAAATACGTACAGTCAACTGGAAAATCAAATCCCACCAAATAGGCGCGTTAGCCTTGGGGAGAAAATATTTTCCAAGCAATTTTTGGCACATCAAACAACACATTTGGTGGGAAATGGAAAAGAAATTCCAAGTTCCAAGGAATTTAATGCATATTAAACATAGACTTAAAATTTTATTTTAATTGAAAATTTATATCACTACGGGAAATATCACCTTCAACAACTGTATTAATTGTCGTAGAATATACATTTTTTTGGTTGTTGATCACATTAAATGACCAAAATCAGTCGATCGTTCTTTGTTGGCAAAGAAGTGTTGGCGAACATATTCAACGACCAAAAATATGTTTGGTCGTTAAATGTATTGTATTACTTCAACAACTAAATACCTTGTCGTAAAATGTTTGTACTAATGACCGAATCTTTTTTTAACCACCACTTGTTTGGTTGTTGTATCAACTTTTTTGTCATTAAAATACAATAAAAGCAACCAAATTTTAGTTGCATTTAATTTCAACAATGAAGGAATTGGTCGTAAAAAATAAATATTGACATCCAATTTCATTTCAACAAATACTTGATTTGTTGTTGTATTAATTATTTTTATCAATAAAATATCATTGAAGCAACTAAAATTTAGTTGCTTTTCTTTTTAACAACGAAAGATGAGGTCATAAAGAATTTATATTAATTATCGAAATATTAAAATGATGAGAAGTATGATTGTCAACATTAATATTAATGACTTCATAACTTTCACACATTCACACCATACTATAATTAAATCTTACCCACAATCATAAAAAATTATAAGAAGTGAAGGAAATCAACTGTAAATAACATTAGCAAGATCTTGAATCTCATTCCGTAAAGCAGCATTCTCTACACAAGTACCATAATTTTCCAATCGTGTCTTCTTTAGATTTTTCTGTTGATCAACGTTGGTAAATCTCTTGCCCTCATCTTTAATCACGAAATTTCCAACAAAATGGATATCGTACACTTGGTAAACTAGCTTTGTCAAATTGGGTTTATTCACTCTTATTGGCAACGGGATGGATTTAATGCGGTTCTCGACCATTCCGTGTACTGTCATTTCAGAGATTTCCTTCCATATTTCCCCCGTGCCCAGATTAAGTTCGGAGCTGGGTGGATTCAGAGCACCCGCCTCGATTATTTTACTTTTTTATTTAAAAGGGATGAAGCATTCAAAATACATAGTTATCCAATGACATAGTCGGTTTAATTTCTTTTAATACTTTTGACAATTAATATAATGCTTACAATTAATTATCTTAGTTTTAAAAGTTAAACAATTGAAACATTTTTTTCGCTGGATAGTCGTTCTTAACGACCAATAGTATAGTTGCTGAATGTTGAAAACTATTTTGGCACCAAATTAGAGTTGTTAACCAAGTTGTCATAAACTTTCAACGACTACAAATTATTGATTGTTGAATGTCACCTTTAACAACTATGTAGTACTAGTAGTTGAATGCTGAAAACAATTTTGACATCATGAACTTTCAACGACTAAAAATAATTGGTCATTGAACTACTAAAGAAATAGTCGTTGAATGTCGAATTTTCCTTTGTTCCAACAATCAATTTTGCAACGAGATAAAAGTAGTTGTTTTACTATATTAATGACTAGCATTATGGTCGTTGAATATTTACTATATTATTCGTGTTTCTAATAACCAATTTTGTTGTCGTTGATTATGAACAGATATTTTGGTGAAAACATTTTATTTGGCGCCCACTCACAATGACCAATTTTAATTTGGTCGTAGAAAACATAGAAGTAACAACTATTTTTTGTTCGTTATATGATATTTCCAACTAATTTAAAATTCGATTGCTCATCATCCATTTTCTACAACCAAGCTTATAATTTAGTAGTTGAAAACAGTTTTTGTTTTCAACGACCAGATTGATTTGGTTGTTTAAACATTAGTTGTAAAATATAATTTTTCATGCAGTGTATTTTTGGTTAAAAATGAATTTCGGAATACATGGACCATGCAATCATGGAAGAAGAAACCAATGGTAGCAGAACAGTAACAAATGTTTGTTAGAATTTCTGTGTAACAACGTTTTTCATAATGTTTATAACATTGGGACTATATTTGCACAACAATTCTATCTGAGTTGAACAGATGCAAGTCTAAGAAGGAAAAATACCCAAAGAAAGTGTAAACATATATAATTGAATCTACCCATTTGTTCAAAAATTAGGATATGCATTAGGATTATCAATTAGGATGTGCATTTCCTACAGTAATCTTGAACGTACTTTTCTCATTCTTCAATCGATACTGTTAGGTTTCATTGTATTGGCATGACTTTAGACAAAATTAATGTTAATAAAAGAGTTATAAAAGTCAAGGAGTCTATTAGTAGGTTGTATAGATGAACTAGGAGTCTCTGAGCTCGAGTATGAAACAAGGAGAAAAAGTCATCAGAATTACGCTAGCGTATCGCCAAGCTGATGCTCGAGCGTCCAAAACAAAATCAAGGTTTCATGCCTGTCGGTTGAGCGACGCATCTGTCACTCGCTTGGCGCTAGAGCGACGATGTTTCCCGTGAAACCTTCACAGTTTTCAAGAGTGTTATCTATCCTATTGATAAGTGCATTTTTACATTTATCGTACTGTCAAAACATGGAAAATTGTTGATTAATATTTTGGAATATAGCTTAATTCTATGTAATTTACGTTTTACAAGACAAAGTGATGAATGTAGCGGAAATAAGGAGAAACAAGTGAGAAATGACCAAAATGGAGGAAAACGAAAGTTCGGGGACTAAAGTACAAATACTCTAAACTTGTTTCCAACCTTGTGATGAAGATTCGAGAGTATTAGAGGTCAATTGGATAAGGAAAGGAGTCAAAGGGATCAAATACAGCCAAAACATTACCACATATCAACTTTCAAGTTGAAAAGTTTTGCACCAATTTTCAGACTCATATTGAGGCTCTTTTTTGATATGGTGGACGATTGAATTGGAAGTTGACATCTGAATCAAAGTTTTATCTCTTTGAGTGATCTTTTCAACGCATTTGAATCACCTCAATCGAATATTAGGAGAGAAAGTTATGGCTAAAATACTAAAAGCTGTCCGACCAAAAAAAAGGTAAAACCATGCGGTTGCATGGTTATAAATCCATACGATCATACAGAAGTTTTCAGTGAATCAAGAGACTGAAATACTTATGGTAACTTATTGTGACACAATTTCTCAACCCTAAAACACCCAGAACGTCCTAGAACGCCTCATTCCTCATTATTCATCATTATTGTATCTCTCTTTGCTTACGAAACTCATGAGAAACTAAAAAACCAAGGTGAAGCAAGGAAGAAACTAGTTGGATTCCGAGATTCCGCATCAATTTATTCATGTAATTGCTCTTTTTATTGTTGAACAATTCTAGTATTTAGACTTTTCTTTTCATTAATTTACATTGAAATCGGTTTCATATTTACAAGATTTTTCATGAATTCAATCATGCTTTTTCCATTGCTAAATTAAACTATTTGTTGAGTTTCAATTTCAATTACTTATTGTTGAAATTAGTTTAACTTTTATCAAGTCCTTTATAAATCTAGTCTTGCTCTTTCTATTGAATGATTGAAATAATTTTTGAATTTTAATTTCAATGTTACTTTAATAACGGATTGATTGCTGCTTTATACTTGATGTATATGATCGATCTTTGATCTTATTCCAATAAAATTGTGCAAATATATCATAATTCTAGATTCTAGGATTACATTTGTGAATTAAATTGATTTTCACAATAAATCTTCCGATTAGAGAGTTGTGATGAAAATTCTCTAATTGAGTTATAAAATGAATAATTGATGTGATCGATCCAATCCAATTGAGGGAATTTTGACGCTTCAGTACCTCAAGTTATTGATTCTAATTTCACATTTCAAACATTAAATTTTACTACACATTGAATGTTATAATTCATCCCTTTGGATTCTTGATAATTTTTCCATCTCCATGTGGATACGACACCCCAAAACTGCACTACAACTATCGCATTATTCTTTGGGCGTAATCATCTATACTACCCCAATATCTCTCTACTTTAAATACAATAGCCCCACTTCGTGAAAACTGTGGCTGGTCATATTATTCTACCTAGAGAACAAACTTTAGAGATCCTATAACGAATCCATTCTTTGAGATCAATCAACAACAACTTGGAGAAAACATCAATCCACATTTTTCTAAATATCTATCAGAAAGTGCCGAGGACTCAGGAAGGAGACCGGGAGTCCTAGAAGAGAAAAAAAGAGGAGTTCTTGGTAATTCATAGGAGATAGACAATTCCAGAATGTTGGGAGCTAGTGTGAGGAACACGCAGTCCAGGAGGGTCTTGGAGATTACAAGAAGTAAGTCAGTGAGTCTAAGAGGTTGTCTAGTCTGGACCGTACTATAAGTCTGTCTATAGTGAATTTTACTAGTTCGGTCCCGACATTTTTTATCCCACGAGGGATTTTCTCCATCATCAATTTTGTGGTGGTAGTTATTTTCTATTATTATACAAACTGTGATAATTAAAAGTAGGATAGTAATTGCATGTGAATTCATCTAGATTGATTATTAATAGTGACTTATTGCTAATAATAACTGGTAAATATTAATTTCGTATTATACACTTATTCAATTGGTATTAGAGATTCAATTCGATTCTTGACCCTAAATTAATCTAGATGAGTCTGTCTCTTTTCTTGCCTCTGTATTTTAATGGAAGTAATTATGCATACAGTAAAGTTAGGATAATAGACTTCCTGAAATCTATGGATGAGTGAATCTGGGTGTGTGTTGAGAAAGGTTGGACTGTCCCCTCTACTACTGTTTTCAGTGTAGTTATCCCTACGGACATTTATTTTTAGACTAAAGATAAACTAGTTGAGTGTAAATGGAATAGTAAAAAGCTTTATGCCCTATTTATGGTTGTGTCCACCAAAAAGTTTAGGGAAGTACCGATGTGAGAGACAGCAAAAGTGGTATGGGATATTTAAGAAACCACACATGAGGGTACTAAGATAGTTAAGAACTTAAAACAACAGATGTTGACCCCTAGGTTTGAAGAGATTAGAATGAAGGATGACGAATCGTTTGAAACTCTAGCTTCAACATAGGTAAGAAAGTTTCGGAAATAAAAATTGTGAGAAAAGTCCTTAAATCCTTACTCAAGAGGTTTAGACCTAAAATAATATCTATCAAGGAAAACAAGGATGTAGATACTGTTATGATAGAATAATTAGTTGGATCTGTCCAAATTTATTAACTCACCATATCTCAACCTATAAATAGTAAGCTTATAGCCTTGAACGTTATCAGGGATGAAGAACATGAATCAGGATGAAGAACATGACTCTCCTGATTCAGAGAACTCTAATGATAAGGAGATAACTTAGTTTGTCAAGAACTTTCGAAAAATGTTTAGGAAGAAAAAAAGCGTCAAGAGAAAAATAGAGGTGCCTCTAGTGAGTCTAAAAAGAAATCCTAGTCTGTGAATATCATAAGTGTCAAGGTTTTGACCACTATAGGAGTGTATGCCCTAACCATAAGAAAAACCAGGGTAAAACTATGAATGCGACTCTTTCTGATGACGAGTCTAACTCGAACAATCAAAGTGAAAAGTCCAAGTCTGAGGGTCATAACTATATGGATTTTGCTTCTATTGTTAGGAGTGAATCTGATAAGGAAAATGAGAATGGTGATGACTTAGAACTAAGTGAGCAGGGGCGGACCCAGACCATTTGTCTTGTGGGGTCAAAAATGAGAATTCAAAAATATTTAGAACTACATATCATTAACGAAAATAAGTCCAAACGCTATTACAATTGTAGCCTACGCGTTTTCATACTCCGAAAACGTCGTATAATTACATCATTATCAATATTGTTAAGTACATCGTTTTCAATATATGCAACCAAACTATCACTTGTGCTAAATCAATTTTATCTTGAACATCTCTTTTTCTCCCACTATCTGATTCTTCATGCCCATCTTTTTCTTTTTGAACACTCGTTTCAACATAGTTTTCCTCCACACTCGAACATACGGATTTTCGTTTAAAATATTTCTCCATGCCTGTTAAAAAACAAATTCAATACATAAACTCTCTACAGCTCTGCTTGAACATATAGCTAAAATTCAAACGAAACAATATTTTCCCAAAAAAAACATCAACAAAAAGATACTCTTTAGTCTTTTCCATGTTGAAAACAAAACCAAAACTTCAAAATGCATCTCTCTGTCTAGTGGCATATAGAATTACCAGAATACTTGGATTTTTTGGGATCTTTATTCACTAGTCACCACAGCAATACTAATTAGTAAACTGACTAACTGAGCAAAATGGCTCCAATGGTCGAACCTCTTTAGGATACAAAAAATCACATTTACCAACTAGGCAACTACAAACCAAAATACTTTCATTCTTGATTGAATTTTTTATATACTATTCCGCAACCTATCGAGAAAGGGGGCATTGAATAATTTGCATTCATTATTGATTTTAATAAATTAAAAAGCATAAAATTTCCAGCAGTTAGCAGCCCAATGCTATCCAATATCCATAAACCATTTGCTGTCAAAACAATTAGATGAAATTGGCATAGAGAATTGACAACACACCTATAAGGGAGAATGGAGGACTTCGACTGATGGCGGTGGATGGCGGAGGCGGACTGATTGAAGAAGAACAGCTTGGATGGTGGAGTTAGGAAATCGATCGGAGAGAACTTGATCAATGGATACGGGAAAGACTCAACAAGGCAAGCTTCGGCAGACGGAGGAAGCCTCGACGACTCGGAGGTAAACCGTTTCGGTCAGGGATTAGAGGCGAACTCAAGTTGGAAGAAATTGAAAGTTAGAAATGAAGAAAAGCGGGCACATGTTATAGGGTTTGGGAATTGGGCAAATTGGGTTTGGGAATTTGGCAAATGGGCTACTGGCTGGGTTATAGGGTTTTTAATTTTTGAAATGGGCTGCTGGGAGTCTGGGTTGAAGGGTTTGCAATTCTTCTAATGGGCTAAGTGTTAGACATAAAAAAAAGAAAAAAAAAAGCTCAAAAACAAAAAAATAAAAATAAAAATTGTGGGGTCATTTGACCCCACATGACCCCATGTGGGTCCGCCTCTGTAAGTGAGGGTTCTAAGAAAGACTCCGAGGATGATTCAGAGATTCGTAAGGTGTATAGTCAGTTATTTAAGGAGAGTTTTAAGATTAAGAAGATGAATACAACTGTTCTTAAGAAGGTTATTGAACTTGAGCTACAAAGAGAGAGACTTATATCTGACCTTGGGAGTCTACCAAAAGCTAAGTGAGTTAAGATTAGTCAATCAGAACTTAGAGGGTAAGGTTAAAACCCTAACAAGTGACCTTGAGAAATCCAATACTCAACTCCATTCGTTCTTGAATGGATCTCAGAAACTTGATAATATTTTAGGGTTGAATAGACTTGCTGGGTATAAGGGAGGTCTAGGATATAAGCAGACTCATCAATCAGTGTAGGTATGTTGCAAATCTTGAACCCAAGAACAAGAGTATCTTAGGATAGAAGCCTACAAGACATCGTAGGACTAACAAGCCCAGAAACTTGTTTCAAAAACCACCACGTAGTTTTGGTCATAGGTTTATTCCTTCATGTTTCAGTTGTTGTGAGTTAGGCCACACAAGACATGGGTATCATAATTTTTTAAAAAGGAGAAGAAATCAAGATATCTCTAGCAGGGTTAACTTCCTTACTAGTCAAGTTAGTCACTTGACTGAGATATTGACACAATTGATTATGACTATTTCTACATCTAGAAAAGTCTGGGTTAAGAAAAGTGATATGAGAGATTATCAATCTGATCACGGTGCTCTCGAAGGTAAGAACTTTTGTGTACCTCATTAAGTAGGTATTTTGGTGCATGCTTGTGCTATTTCATTGCGATCATTCATTATTCCATGCATGCATCTCTTTTTATTTTTTTGCTTTTTATTCTGTTTGATTTTTTTAAAATAAACAAAAGAAGGAAATAAATTTTTTGAAATTGCAGCACATTATATGATTTGCTTGAACATGTTTATTGTGACCATGTATGAGTACTAATAATGATTTGTAGCGTAGTTTCCATTGCTTTGTTTAGGCTTAATATGGAGTACTTAGTAAATGTTTTTTCATGTACCATCTACACTGCACACACTAAGATCTTGTGAGTGAGTCTTGATCACATGTGTGAGATTTGGTATGTCAGTCATTTGTTGGTGAGGTGACCTTGAATATTAATTGACCTTTAACTAGTTGACCTAAGTTTTAGTATATTCCCTAAAAAGAAAATTGATTTGCTTAATGAAACAGAATCTACAGATAAGATGTGAAAACAAAACTTACATATGCTTAAATTCAGGGAGAGAAAAGAAAAATTTATATATGATGAGCTTCATTATTTTGTAGGCTCTAGTTGTGTTGGATTAGGTTTAACTTTCATTAATAAAGGAAAATACTTATTATGCAGTTATGTTTAGTATGTTCTTTCTCACAAATTTAAGGTTTAGAGTCTCACTCACAAGGAATTAGTTGCACCTTACACACATGGATCACTTATACAATCTACTCCATTGAGACTTGAACTAAGTACGTGGAAAAGTTTACTGTTCATTGATTATATAATTGGTTAAATCTGAGCCACTCATAACATCTGCCATTTCATCTTCTGTGGCTCAAATCAAAAAGTCTGCTCCACGAGCTCATGCGCCTGAAGTTCACAAAACACGTGGGAGACAGCCATCATTGCACATTAAAACTGTGACGGTTGCGTGCATAGGAAGTTGAACCACTTCAGCTGTCTTTTCTTGAAAATGTACCACGACAGCAAATCATTTAGCTGCAATAACTAAGGACGTCCCGTGTTCCTCAAGCATGATAAAGTCAAGCCCCTCGTAATTATCAATACTGAGGCCCGGAAGGGTTAGACACAACCCTATTCGTCTAGTTTAGACGAAGCTTCGACCTTGCGAGAGTACTTTTGGATAGACAACCTCAAAATTCCTTTACTTTGCTGACCCTTCCTCAATATTGTTCCAGAAAGTGAGATGTCCCCAAGTATACAAATTCAAGATAACACTATTAGGAGGTCTACACAAGTCGTGCACATAGGAGATTATGGCATAATGCAAATCACCCACTGATGAACTCTCATCTACTTCCAAAGTCCATGCATTACATAAATAAACATGCCTAGACTTGAGTGACTATTGTTACGCCTCGCCACCGAGGCTCAAACTCAAAAGTACCACGTAGCAATCCACGTAGACTTGAAATCAGTAGAAAAGTCAACAGAGACCCAAGTGGTCAAAATGCAACGAAGTTGTGAAGATTACCGATGTACTATCTCAATTAACGAAGCGCTGCACTTGGGATGAGACTCGACCTAAAGAAGTGAAGAAAGAGTTGAAGCTCTCTACTCAGAGGACCAGCTCCGAGGCCATCAGTTTATCCGAAGCTCATAAGCCGACGTTGTCTCTTGCAAAATATTTGAGTATCTAATAGAAGTAATTGATGTAACACTTGTAATGGATGATGTCAGGGTTGGAAAAATTGGAGTTAGGATTATCATCTTCTCATGACTTGAACTCTCAAATATGGAATCAAGAAAAAATATTGACAAGTGCTCTTTCAAATATTTGTGTTTCCATTTTTATCATCTAGCATTACGCACACACTTGGTAGTAAAATATATGAGTAGATGATCTTATAATTTACAACACTCTTTTATTTTCTATTCTTCCACATATTCTAGTGAGATATTTGGTTAGTAGTTTTGGTCCACATTTGCTGATCATTGATAGCATGATCATCTTTATTTCACCCGTTGGAGCTCGAACATCTTTGTCTCTCGCCGTGAAGCACCTCCTGCCTCTAAATCTACATCCTTTCTCACCGTTACTACGGTAGAAATGCGCCAAAATTAGCTCGATGTGGCGATGGTGGGCCCGACATCTGTTGGCTCATTTTTTGGGGTCAACAAATTGAATACCGTTTTCTGATCGAGGAGAGGTTGAAATCTTCACACTTGCACATTTTATACAACGAATTGCACCTATCTCTATTTAAAATAAAGCTTATTTAACACCTAACTCTAAATGAAAATTACTATATTTGTATGTATTTGCTCTAATGGTGTCTCTTTTATTGTTTGTTTAGGCTTTAGTTGAAGTAGTTTCTTTTTTTAATGAATATTAAGGTTTTAATTAAATGTAAAGTCTAAAAGAATATAAAAATGTACAAAAATATTTAATGAGGACAGATAATAGTGTATGAATTTAGATTGATACATTTCATTTATTTTTATTCTTATCTGTTTAAGTAAATTTACATAATGTTAAAAAAATAATATAAAAAAATGATAGATATAGAAGAAAGCTAAATATATTCACACCCTTGTAAATTATATGTTTAATAGCGAATGACCATTATATTCTTGCAGTACTAGTTATTACGAATATTATATCTCTTGTGACCTTAATTCTTCCTGATAAATATTGAGTTTTGATTCTCAATAAAATACATGCAAGTTCATTGACTTCTCTATATTCTCTTATCTATTTCTCTCTAGTTTATAACACATTATTAGCACGAAAACTTAATTTTTTCTTAATAATTCAAAGTATAGCATTCTCTTAGAAGAAAAGAAAAGGGCGAAATTACATCTGTAGTATTTAAAAAGAAACTCCAATTCCAATTCATCTTCGTATCACAAACTAAATCGATATAAGTTATTCAAATAGTAAACAACACAAAACTTGAGTTTTTTACACACGACTTATCTGGCAAATGTCATGGATTCCTGATACCAAGGTTCATCTTATCTCAAAAGATTTGGGAGATATAATAAAGTAAGGAAACAAATAATCCCTATAGAATCGTGCAAGATCACTTATTTTCCTTCGTCACCATCTCCATGATAAACTGAAAAATCGAATACCTCAATGTGAAGGATCCACAAGTTATTTGAAAAAAACTTGATTGAAAGATTTAACTATTAGAGGACTATAGTCCTCCCTAAAGCTCACTATGGATGGATGCACATTCGTTTGTAGGACTTTAAAACTGTAAATGAATACAACTCTAAATTATTTAAAATATGTTCAAAATTAACTATGTGCGGAGAAAAAAATTACTGATGAAGATATATTGGAAAAAAACTTTCTCCGCCTTTCATACCTCGAATATGCTCCTACAGTAGAAATATCATGAATGTGGTTTCAAAAGGTACTTATAACTCATATCTGGTCTTTTGGTAGCTGAACAAAACAATGAATTGTTAATGAAAAATCATGGGTTACGTCCAACGGGTTATGTCCAACAGGTTCTGTACCATTTCCTGAAGCAAATGGTACTCTGTTTGAAGTAAATGCAATATCAATTAATGGATGCGAATGTTGGCGTGTACATGGATGCAGAGGTGGACGTGATTGAGATTATAAATAAAATAATCGAAATCTATCAGTAACAAGACAACAATTCTAAAAAGCACGGAGCAAATAAAAACAATTCATCCAAAAAAGAGAACGAATAAAGTGGTTTTAGATATGGAGGGCATTGGGCACGAACCTGTTGTATGATGAGTATCTTGTAGATTTCTACCAAAATCAATCAAGGGAAAAGAAATGGTGAAGACAAATTTTGTTGATTTTGATGGTCTAACTGATTTAACTCACATGGATGTCTGATTTTTTACTGATCCAAATGGTAATATTGATCAGTTGATCAAAGGCAATATGCTCGATAATTTCGATTAGTTTATTTTTCAGTATCTTAGTAGTTCCTTTTGATTTAAAAGTTTAGTCTGAAGTATGTTTTTCTTATTTTTCTTAAAGTTTGAAACTTTGCGTTGTTAAATTATTTCTAATTGATTAAAGTATTGATTAACTTTACTGATTAAAGTATTGATTAACTTTGCGTTGCTAAATTATGAATAATTATATATTGATGATACAATTTATTTCAGGCAAATCGAGAAGAAATTTTCTTAGTTTTAGACATCCGCTGTAATGGATATTATATTGAGATGATCCAATACAATAATATTGAAATCTTTGCATTTTTTTTGTACCTAGGTATAATCAGATAAAAGAAAAACTCATGGTACTCCCTTCTAGCATGTAGTATACATTTATAAAAATGAATCAAACATTATCATGTACCCGAAGTTCGTTGATCCAAAAAATTTTATGCATTGGTGCGATCAACATGGACATCCAAGAGCTAGAATGATGCACCGAATAATTAACAACTCACGTGGACATCCTCTAAAGAACTAGAAGATTCTTTTATCTAATGATTATTCATGTGTTACTTGTTCACAAGGCAAGTTAGTAATTAGACCTTCTACTATAAGGATTAATGTTGAACCTCTAATTTTCTTTAAAAGAATTAATGGATATATTTGTAGGCCGGTATACCCTCCATGTGGACCATTTCGTTACTTTATGGTCTTAATTGATTCTTGATAAATGTGTTTTATACACTTATTTAGGATACATAATATACGCAATTGTTAGTATTTAAATATATCGAAATATGGCTTAATTCTATATAAATTATGTTTTAGGAAAAAGAAGTGGAAAAATAACTAAAATGGAAGGAAGCCAAAGTTTAGGGATCAAAGTGCAAATAGCTGAAAGATGGCCCGGAGAGAAGAAACGAAGATGTGAAGGAGTCAAAACCAATAGAGTAAAGGAATGAAGTGTTGGAAGAAGAAAAAGTGAGAAAATAGATCAAGAAACGAGATAACGAAGTTCGGGGACTAATATACATTTGAGTAAAAGTTGAAGAACTAAAATTAAAGTACTTTGATGTGGAGGACCAAGATGGAAAAAAGAATGAAAAAAATGGCTGAAAGGAAAATTCGTAAAATTTTTATAACTGGGCAGCCGCCCAGTTATATAGGTCGAGTGGCCGCCCGACTATAGACCTTAATAACACGAGCCAATTTTTATGCCTGGGTGGCTGTCTCATTCTCTACTGGGCGCTCGCCCAAGCCAAATCGGGGAAAAATTTCTGGTTTTCTAATTTGAATACAACTCTTATGGAAACGAATCTTGGTCCGCCTTTTAAAATCCTAGGGTCGTCCAGAAGTAAGGACGACGCATTACAACATATTTTGAAGAGTTTTTGGAGCAGATAACAAGCGAAGAACACGAAGATCGAAGTCAAGAACACAAGAATAAATTCAAGAATTATATTGGGTGATGTTGATTTTTCAATATTCTATGTGTTTTCTTCTTCTTCATAACATGCTAGGCTAGATTTAGTTGTGCTAAGAGAACGATGAACTATGTAATATAAATTTTCAATCTTTAGTTTACATTCTTGACATCAAAAGCACGTTTCTGGATATTGAACAATTTATTTCTCCACAATTATTGTGCACATTAGTTGTGTGAATTTGGTGGCTTATTTTATGTATTCGAAAGACGGGGGCATATGTTTGATATATATAAATTGTCATAGGGTCCGATAGGGGATAGAAATATACCGTTATACCTTATGTGAATCTTTAAGTGCTCATAAAAACTCATGCATTCTTATATGTTCGCATCTGTCATAGAGATATAGTCGGGTCATATATGAGAATAGGTTTGACAATACTCGAGAGAGTGTGTTGAATAATTTAGGAACATTGATTCATCAATATTTAGCCGTGTTGTCAAAGTGTAGAACTGAGTTTAAAACGAATTATTACATAGGGATTCGTGATCCTAGTACATTCATCATAAATTAAAATACTCCAACTTACATTTAACGCCGTTTGTATTTAATTTAGTTAAATCATTTATAATTGCATACTTAGTATTATTTTAGTTATAACTTCATCAAAACAAACACGTCATTTTATTATAGTTTCAATTAAGGTCAAGATAATAGGAATTGAATTAATCAATTTTTGTGGGATGACACTCGGACTCAAAAAATCCACTTTATTACTTGTTAACGGTTCGTACACTTGCGGTGGTTTTTATTCGAAATATATTTTCGTGAACAATTCTTCTATTAGATGTTTCATGTATACATACTTTCTACTAGGAATGTAACTTTTGCTAGACTACTTGTTCAAATAATAAAATTACGAGCTAAATTTTTCGATTAATCAATCAAGACAATTTATCTTGATAATGCTAGTAAGTTTAGATCACGGGCATTCAATGAATATTTCATTACAATTGGGATTGTCATTGAACATTCAATGGCTCATGTCCATACACAAAATAGATTAGTAGAGTCATTTATCAACCTTCTACAATTAATTTCTAAATCATTACTTGTAAAAACAAAACTCCCAGCCGTTGTTTAGGGTTGTGCCGTATTACATGTTTCAATATTGATTCGTATAAGACCAACTGCTTATTAGTGATATTCACCTTTGGAACTTGCATTTGATCACGAATCTAATATTTCTCTCGTATGAATTTTTGGTTGTACTGTTCAAGTCCTAATTTCACCCCTACAACATAACAAGTGGATCCCTAACAAAGACTTAGAATTTATGTTGGTTTTGATTCACCATCCATTATTATGTACCTTGAACCTTTTACAAATTATCATTTTGACGAAATGACTTTTCCAACTTTGGGAAGGACAAAACTATATCCTTAAAAATAATGTAATATTTTTTGGAATGAAACAATCTATTTCACTTTGATCCTCGTTGTAATCAATATGAGCAAGATGTTGAAAAAATTATTTAATTGCAAAAAGTTGCAAATCAATTATCAGATATATTTGTTGACACAAAAGGTGACAAAGTCATATGTACCAGCAAAAAGTACTCCAACAAAAATTTATGTCCTTGTAGGATAATATGTTGCAGCAAATGAATCTCAAATACGTCAAAAGTGTGATAATCCATTTGGTGTCAAAGACAGTGTACTTCGAATGAGAAAAGTACAAGAAAAAACCAACTAAAAAATTCAGAAGAAATAATAATAGAAAATATTGATCAATCAAATATTGATTATATGATTCCTGAAAAACCACAATTATCCGAAAATAATGAAATGTCGATAAATAATTTACTATCTCATAAATTATGGGAACAAAATAATATTGTTATAGACAATACTTTTACATTTAACGTGACTCTTGAAATTATGCAAAATGAGGATCTTGATCCACAATTTGTTAAAAACTATCAATTCGATCTCTCAAGATCTGAAATCTAGAACATAAATTGTTTCATTAAGTCCTTCATATGAAACAGTTAGGCCAACCACACTTTCATAAAAGATAACACTCCCACATCATTTACAATTAATTGAATATCGTCCATATTAAGCACCAGAAAAAAGTTGTCTTGTATCTTCTTATGTACATAGGATTCGTCGAAGTTCTAATCAAAACCATATGTCTTAAGTACTTCATCGAATCATTCATTCCAAGATCTCGATGTTTGCTTCAATCCATAAATGGATAGTTGCATCTACATCATCCATAACCTCTTTATATGTAGTCAGATCTCCAAGTTGTACCATGGAGATTGGCATATTGGACTATCCAATCAACAAGTACACAGAAGGTGGAATAGATGACCATCGACTTTGTCTGAGGAACAATTGATCTTGGACTATGGTGTTATTTGGAATCGTAATATTTTCATCAATGATGGCATTACCAACGGTGATGTCATTACCTTCTTACTACCTTCAACATAATATTGATCTATTGGATTAGATAATAACTTATCTCTCATACTCTGATCACGTCATTCAGGTATACTTGACACCATGGGATGTTTGTCCCCGGCCTATGCTCCAAAAATCGATGGGGTGGAATTTCTCCTACTTATTTCTTCCAACACGACCTTATTCTTGGATTAATGTTCATTAATAAACTTATTCTTTGGGAAGGTTGCATTAGTGCTAACAAAAACCTTCCTATCTAGAGGATTATAAAATAATTTCCCTTTGTACCTTTAGGGCATTCCACAAATAAGTATATTTCTGACCTAGACTCCAACTTTTCTGCCTTCCCATTCATCACATGTGCTAGACTCCCAAATTTTGGAAGTGATGTAAGCCAGACTTAAATCCATACAATAATTTCAGGAGAGTCTTGAGAACGAACTCAGAAATAACTAAGTTAAGAATATATGTAGTTGTCTCGAGTGTATATTTCAAAATGAGATAGATAGAGTTGTGAGACTCATCATTGGCCTAACTATATCTAACAATGTCAGGCTTCCTCTTTTTGAAAAGCCATTCTTTTGGGGTGTACCAAGCGTACTCAATTAAGAAACAATACCATTTTTGTCAAGCAGTCCTCGAATTCTCTCAAGAGATATTCTTCACATCGATCTAATCAAAATGCCTTAATACTCTTACCCAAATGTTTCTCGATCTTAGTCTGGTATTCTTTTGATTTCTTAGAAGTATTTGACTTTCAAGCCATTAGGTAAATGTATTTGAATCAAGAGTAATCATTTGTAAATAATACCATACCCGCCCTTCCCACAAGTATATTCACAAGTCAACACATATCAGAACGAACTAGTTTCAATATTTTTTTGGCTCTATTTTCATTTTTCAAAAAGGATATCTTGGTCATATTTTCTTCCAAACAAGAATTACAAACTAACAATAGTTCGATCTTAATCGAATTGAGATGACCATCTCTAGGCAGTCTATGTATTCTGTTAAGGTTGATTTGTCCAAAGCGCCATAGATATGTATCACTAGTATGACACAACTTTTGATTATGCTATGCAGAAGTAACTTTTATTTCATATGTGGAATTTTTTAAAATATAAAAACCATTAATCAAATGTCCAGAACAAACATGAACTTTATTCATTAAATTGCAAAGCGCATCAGACACAGATTTTTTAGAATAACCTTGTCCCATAAAATTCAAAATAGAAATCGAACTTCTCATTCATTCACGGGACATAATAAAGGTCTCTAAAAATCAAATTCTTACACTACTAAAATAAAAAAAAAAATACTTATACGCTCTTGTCAAAACTATTATTCTTGATTTTAAACTGGCATTCACTGAGTTTTTTGCTTTCCCGAAGCACCCGTATTTACATGCAGACATGATTAGTAGTTCCAAAATCTATAACTTAAGAATGTTTAGTATCAATCACTAAACAATACTCAGTAACGAAAAACCTCACACAAGCACTTTGCTTTCTAACACTTAGGCAATCTTTCTCCAGAGTCTTTTTTTACCGCAATTGGAACACTTACCTCCCAGGTTCTATCTGCTTTGGGCCTTTAGTATCTCTCATGCTTCTTGTTAACTTTTTTCCACTTCTTTCCAAATCTATCTTTTGGCTTAGAACCAGAGGAATCACCAAATAATGCATGAACATCTTCATTGTACCCTTAAGATCACTTTCCACATTACAATTCTATCATAAGCTCAATTAATGGTATTTTCATCTTCTGTAAGTAATATTACACAGTAAACTAAGAAAACATTTAGGTAAAAAATTCAATACCAAGTGAAACTAAGTCTCCTTGATAGATGGTTGCACCCAGACTCTAGCCATGTTTGAAGTGTGCAAACATAGTCAAACTATGAAACTTCACTGACACTTTAAGTTTCATACGGATGTTCTATAAGGTACGAATGACTGTAAAAGATGTAAGTGTTATGCCCTAGGTCCAATCGACTCTGGACATAAACACTTTGAATATATACAATGCATATATATGGCAATATCTATTATTTAATTGAATTAATATTCTAATAAATTAAATAATAGAATCCGTAGATTCAAGTCTTGGTGATTTGTTAATCACAAGGAGTTGTGATTGTGAGATACAAATTACATATGACTGAATCTTAAATCTTTCGTGGTCGAGGTAATAACGAGATACGGATATCGTTGTTACGGATAGACTATCGCGTGTGGCATTCTTACTTGTGTGATCTCACAAGCTAAGGTGTGGTGACACTTGAATGAACACGTGGATGTTTTGTTATAGAACAAAACATTGGAGACCCGCTGAGAGATTTCACATGGATAACTATCTAAGTGTTAGTGGTTAATCTCTAACGTTCGATAGTGGAATTGGTCCTTTGACTTGAGGTCATCATAGTACCTTATATGAAGGCAGACATACTTTGGTGGTGTTGGATGTTGCTCTGTCAAGGGTCGCTAATACAGCATTGTTCGGGTATGTCAAGAATCATATGAAGGTTGTGAATGATCAATAGAGGATTCGTCACTCTTAGATAGTAAGAGATTATGATTTACATTTTATCCAGTTAAGTTAATAATGAAATCCTTGGCCAAGGTGAACTCATAAGTCGGAAAAGAGTTTTCGACGTACATTGACTTAACAGTGGGATAAAAGATATGATCGATAATTGAGATTGACACATATCCATATCTCATAATTGATCGGATCATATTGACGAAAGGATTATAGTTTCACGGTAAACGAACAAGTTTGGTTTTGTCATGCTACGTGATATTTCTCGTCACATGTATTGTCCTGATACATTGCTAGATGTCAATCTGGGACAACGAAAATGAATTAGTGATAAATTAAAAGGGGCGTTTTAATTTATCGATTTTGATTAGATCAAAATAATAATTCACGTCGTTCGGCATCGTGATCGGGAACCTAATGGGTCACACACAAAAGAGAATCAGAAGAATGAGATTTACCAATTAATTAATTGACAAGTGTTGGATAATTAATTAATTGGGTTGTTTATTAATAGGCTCGAATTAATTAATTGGATTAATTAATTCATGGACCAGATTTAATTAATTTGATTAATTAAATCTTGGACCGGGTTAAGTTTAATAGATGGGCCGAGCCCATCTGGACTTATATTAATAGACTACTAGGGTTTGAAAAACTGTAGAGAATTTTCATTATTCTTGCTAGCACAAGAAAAGAAACCCTAGCCGTCATTCTTGATCTCTGTGTGGATCACCATTGGAGGCTGGACAATTGGACAGCTTTGATTGCAGATCGTGATCATTGGGGTTCAAGAAAAAGCAAAAGAGTTTGTGGAATTCATAAAAGGTATCATTCTATCACAGTTTCTATCTAAACACATTGCAGATCCTCGTTTGGGAATTGAAAATTGTTTAATTTCCGCTGTGCATGTTAAGTAAATTCCCAACAGTGGTATCAGAGCCTACTTTGTGTTTGTTAGAAATTGTTTTGCATGATTGAACAATTAAAAGTTAATTGTTTATTTTTGTTTCTTGAATCTAGCAATTTAGAAAAATTATTTTTCATCTTCAAAAATCTGTTTTGAAAATGAAAATAATTTTTTCGTCAAAAAAAAAAAAAGAAGGGAGAGGAAACGGGGTGGCGGCGGCGTCGCCGGCGGCGGCAACACCGCCGTCGGATCTGCAGCGGTGCGCTCGGCGACGCACCGCCGCAGGACAGCAGCACGCGAAGTCGCGTCTTTGCATTACCTCTGTGACGACAGTGGCCGCCGCGATTGCGATTTGCAACGGCGCGATTGTCGCAGCTGCAAGCTACGCGTTCGCTGCTGCGATCTTTGCGAAGCAGCTCTTGCGGCGGATTCCGCTTGTGGATGACGGATGACGCCGCAAAAGGAGGAAGAAAAAAAAAATTTCTTAGGGTTTCAGATTGGGGTGGAGACGGGGGCCATGATGCAATTTTCGAAATTGCAGGCCCCCCTCCTGCAATTATGGAAAATGGGTCAAGTTGCAATTTTCGAAAATGGATTTTTGAATTTATGTATTAAAATGGTTTTAAATTGGATTTTAAAATGGTTTGATTTTAAAATTTCAAATTTGACCCGTTTAAAATTTTATTTAAAATTGACGACCTTTTATATTTTCGTTAAAATTGGATTTTAACTTAAATATTAAACTTTGACCCTAAATTGAATTTTATTTTATTTAGGAGTTTTATCCTAAATTAAAATGTTAAGTCATATTAAATTAGAGTTAGACTTTAATTTAATATTTAATTAAAATTTGATTTTAATTAAATTATCCACCCTAGTGAAATTATTGTATTATGTTTTGTAGTATTTTATAGGATGTCTATGTTCTATCTAATCTCTATTTACAGTAATAAAATATTTTTAATTCATATAAAATAAGAATTCCAAGTTTAAATAGAAGTCTTAATTAAAATCCAAATAGGAGATTTAATTAAAGTCCAAATTCAATTAGTCTTAGAACTTCAATTACAGTTATAATTAAATTTACAACTTTCATAGCAATTACAATTAAGTACAAAAATTTATTATAATTACAATTAAACCTAAAATTTTATAATAATTGCTCCAATACTTTAGAGACCTAATCAGATAAATATTGTCCAAGCACTAATAATTAGATCTTGTTTATTCGACCATAAACCACTCAATCTCATTATTAGTCTTTAATTTTCCAATAAAGATGAAAATTTGAACTCTCGAAATATATAAGATCACAAAAGCCAATAAATATGTAATACTTTTTCCTAACTTGCCGTATATGCATTTTATCCCCACCCGAGATTCTATAATTATGTGCAAGCATAAATGATCGTTTTGTCCCTTAACTATTCTTACTAATTTAGGAACAATTTTCTTCACCAGTCCTGTTAACTAATCACAGATGTCGAAACTTAGTTGTCGCTAAACACCGAGCTCAAATTTTAATCGATAAACAAAAAATATTTAAGTAGTCACACTACCCTTTTTTTTAGAGTGACGATTTTCGACACGAATTCATGTTCTCTACTTCACTTATTCTCAAACTTCGAACTCATCAAGATATTTGATAAATCAAATTGATATCATCCATTTGTGAGTTAAATAACCATTAAAATTACGAAAAGATATATATAGATATATATATATATATATATATATATATATATATATATATATATATATATATATAGATATATATATATTGTCATGGGATTTAAATGAAATATACAAAAATCAAATGGAATTTAATTCTTTATACTGCCATGCTATAGAATTAAACTTGACACATGATATGTTCAGTACACTTCAAGTGTATTAGTATCACATTTAACTATTTCTCCAAAATGGAAAAATCGCAATCCTAAATAGTGATTTGGTCAACACTATCCTTCCAGTACAAGGTGTCAACACGTATACATTAGTTGTTAACAAATTATTTATCATCAAAATATAAGTTGTTTCATACTATACTTCTCAATGTAAGCACCTAGCTTATATTATCGTAGGTGATCATAGGTACTTTAAGTTGCATGTTCAATAATAAATAAATGCAATAAATAAATAAAATCACAATTTATTTATTATAAAATATTATTTTATCCCAACAAAAAAGATTATTTGGGCACACAACCCAACAAGTTCTATATGTGTCATTGATAGTGAATTTTGCTAGGAAAATCATTTAACTGTCTGTACTTAAAAATTTAGATAATCACTACAACAAAAATAGCCATTAGCAACATTTAAAAGGCAACATTTATCAATAAATGTTGCCAAAATGATCTTTTGGCAACATTTTCGTAAGTGAATGTTGCCATAGGTTAATATAAATGAGCTTTAGCAACGTTTTTTTAAAAAATGTTGCGGTAGACCACTTTTTGCAACGTTTATTGAGTGTTGCGGAAGGTAGGACCTTCCGCAACGTTTGCCAAACGTTGCGGAAGGCCTACCTTCCGTCAAACGTTGCGGAAGGTAGGACCTTCCGCAACGTACCTTCCGCAACACTCAATAAACGTTGCGGAAGGTAGGCCTTCCGCAACGTTTGGCAAACGTTACGGAAGGTCTACCTTCCGCAACACTCAATAAACGTTGCGGAAGGTAGGCCTTCCGCAACGTTTGCCAAACGTTGCGGAAGGTAGGACCTTCCGCAACGTTTGGCAAACGTTGCGGAATGATATATTAGCATTCATCCTACTTATCCTACTATACTAAAAGACTCTACCTCCCAAACACTATTGAAAACGTGTTGAGTCATAAGAAAGGAAATTTTTTTTTTTTTAAACCTAACATTTGGCCCATTTGAAAAATACTAACTAGCCCATTTAAAAATACCCAGTAGCTCATTTGCTGAGGCCCAAACCTAATTTAATAAAGTTAAAACCCAAATCACACAACCCTACTATACCTCAATAGCCGAAATTACTCCCCCGCCATTTGATTTTCACCCCTGAGTGAGTCTCCCTGCCGAAACCATTACCGTCGAACTCGACGGCGTCCACCCAGTCGAAGGCTCGAAGTTAAACCCAAATCCCACAACCCTATACCTCAATTTCTGAAATTACTTCCTCCCATTTGAATTCGCCCCTGAGTGAGTCTCCTGTCTCCCTGCCGAAGCCGAAACCATTACCGTCGAACTCGACGGCGTCCACCATCAGTCGAAGGCTCGAAGCCCGCTGCTGTTCTTCTTCAAGCAGTCCGCCATCCTCCGCCGTCGCCGAAGTCCGCCATTCACCCTTTAGGTGTGTACCGTGTGTTATAACTTCTTTATGCCAATTTCATGATTTCATCCAATTGTTTTGATAGCAACTTGTTTGAAGTTACTCTGCTTCATTTATGTTATTATGTAGCCAATTGCCCAATTTAATTCCACAGTTTCCACTTATGAGTTCTGACTGCAAATCTGCAATTTAATTCCGCCATTTTTGACTGCAAATTCTGCAATTTTATTCCACATTTCCACTTGCTTGAGTCCGCCCCTGTCTGTGTGTAAGTGTGTTGCTTTATTCCATGGTTTAGTGAACTCAACAACTCTGTGTGTAAGTGTGTTGTGGCCTCTGTGTTGCTTGAGTCCGTTGTGGGCCTTGCCGCCTTGTGGCCTCTGAGTATTTTGCCCAATTGCCCTTTCTGCCTTTCACATTTTCACCTTTGGCCTTTAATTAGCACCTTCAGGCTTCAGCTTTTGAAATGCACATTGAAAGGATCTAGATTCTAGAACAATATTACTGCATTCTGTTCTTCGACCTTCGTCCTCTTGAAATTTGGAATTCTCATTTTTGACCCCACAACGCGAATCGTCTGGGTCCGCCCCTGGGACAGGCAGCCGTTATCTGCAATTCGGGACCTATGCGATCCGTACTTGAATCTTTTCAGGAATATAATCCCTCCAATTTTCGATACACTGGATGTTAGCCCACTTCTGGCATTTGCTGTTTTGGGGACTCTTGGCTCAATTCTAAATAGCAGCAGGGGAGCTTACTGAGTATTCTCTGAAGTTTTGTAGTTTGTGATAATGAAATTATGTGCATTTATTGGTCTATTTCGTTCGAGTGCAATAGTTTTATGATTACATAGAACTGGATAATTCAAAAGTCAATAACTTGAAATGAGTGATATGGCTATAAACATTTTGTATTTGTGGCAGGGGAAAGTCTATATCAGTTCATTTGATTTTGGGTTAGTTTGAATGAAGCTTCTCCCAAATTGGTTTATAATAACTTCAGAACAAAAAACCAGCTTAGGTCGTCTTGCCATTTGATTGTGGTTCTGTTTATATGAAGCTTCTCCCGAATTGGTTAAAAATAATGTTGGAACCATAAACCAGACAGTCTCGCCTTTTGATTTTGGTCCCTTTGTATTAAGCATCTCTGGGATTGGTTAAAAATTACTTAAGAACAATGACCCAGCTTAGACAGTCTCGGCATTTTGTTTTACTCTGTTTATAAGAAGCTTCTCCTGAATTGGTTAAACATAACATTGGAACAATAAACCAGCTCACAGTGTCACTCATCGTCAATAGAGTTTGAGATGGACGAAGGTACGTAGACCAACCTCTATGCTCATTGTTGATGGGTTTCCATACACAGTCTTTAACGTGGTATAACCTTAAACTAGGTTTGGGGGTTATTCGCGAACTCCCATTATTTTAATTTCCATCAATTTAAGTTGTTTTCTTCTTTTGTTGGTAATGGTTACACTTTTTCTGGGTCTATATCCTACTAATTAATTCCCTCAATCTCATCATTTACTTAGTTACATCATTCATATATATATTTTTTATACAATTAATCATTTGAAGATTGAATTGTACATGGGCATATTTTTGTTTTACAAGCTTGGAATGTTTATGGTGTCCTCAATTTTTTGCAGGCACTTAAGGAGAAATGTACAATAATTCAAATTCTAAAGCAGGAGAATGAAAGCCTTGTACAGTTTACTGCTACAGATGAAGATTCTACTAGTAGTGGTGGAAGTAATGTTTTAAAGTCTTGGGCTATTTTAGCATGATAGGGTTGTTTAGAGTAAATTTGTTTGTTGGGTGATTATCACATTGGATGGAAGTGCTTACTATCAATTGATGTATTACCATTTTGAAACTCATTTTTATTTAGGTGTTTTTGTATCACATTCTAATATTCAAGTGTATGGATTCAAAAATTTGTAATAAAATTATCGATTTTTATGCAATTTCAAAATTTGTTAATATTCATTTTCAATTTTGTCAAAAAAAAAAAAAAAACCTTACGGCAACGTTTTCTTAAACGTTGCCGTAGACCCCCTACGGCAACGTTTAAGAAAACGTTGCCGTAGGGGTCCTACTCTACGGCAACACCTTGATTTGCAACACACGTCCAAACGTTGCAAAAGGTCTACGGCAACGTTTTTTGAACGTTGCCGTAGGCTATTTTTGTTGTAGTGAATGTGTATTTCTGAATTTTTTCTGCATCTATTATAATTACATAAACACACTGATGAGTGATGAGTGTTAAAAAAAATTTACATAAAAGAATGAATTAAAGAATTTTAGCCGTTGTTTGCCCATTGTTTATAATCGGTCTAATCACTTTTTATACACATTTTGTGGAATTCTCAAGTAGGATCAACTTATCCTTCACTGATTTCTATCTGCTATAAATAATTCAATTATAACAACTCCCAAAATGCTTTAGTCGATCCACAAAATGCAATATTGAGACGATCATGAGAGAGATAGATGAGTCTCCCAACTATTTGTTTAGAATCTCTCTTCCAATCACCTCTTCCGGACTTGCTGGTTGGATTTACAAATTTGATTCTATAGGAGTTTTTGCTACATTGCACCAAAGTAAACATGTTTCATCTAGTAAGTCAAGTATTTATTTCCTGTGAGAAATGAATATAACTTTATTGGATCTAATTAATCTCAAATTCATGTTTTAGAGTTTTCTTCAATTTCTCAAGTTATGTACTATCATCACCAATTAGGATTATGTCATCTACATGAACTATTAACACAACAATTTTCCTTTCTCTTGATTTCTGTAAAATATTGTATGATCAGCTTGACTTTAAATATATCCTTGAAGCTTGACTGGGTTTTCAAATCTTTTGAACCACACACTAGGAGATTGCTTAAAGCCATACAAAGAATATTTTAATCTGAGAACTTTCTCTTTTCCCAACTTTTCTTCGAAACCTAGTGTCAAATCCATAAACACTTCTTCCTCCAAATCTCCGTTTAAAAAAGCGTTCTTCACATTTAATTGATGGAAAGATCAATTAAAATGTACTGCAAGAAAAAGTAAAACCAAAATGAAATTGATTTTGCAACAGGTGCAAAGGTTTCTTGGTGGTCAATTCCATTGGTTTGTATGAACCCTTAGGCTACAACCTTACTTTGTATCTTTCAATGCTATCACCAGTCTTAAAGTTGACTGTGAAAATTCACTTGCGTCCCACTTTCTTTTTCTCCTTCGCTAGATCAACAATTTCCCATGTTCTATTTTTCTTGAGAGCATTATTTAGTTCGTAAACTGCTGACCTTCACTTCGAGTATCCTAGTGCTTCCTATATAGTTCTAGAAATATACAAATGAGAGACGATTGAAGTGAAGATCTATATTTTTCCGAGTGTCTTTGATAGGACGAATATTTGATAATGGGGTATTCAGTATAATTCCTAACTTCTTTTCGGGTTGCAATAGGGTTACAAGATCAGGAAGAGGTAAAGGAGTAGAGTCCATAGGAAGATTACCTCGACTTTGAGAACTAAGAGTTGATGATTGAACAGGCTCAAGATGTGCTGGATTATTCTCAATATTAGAATTAAACATGTGCTTATTATAAAAACGAAACTCAATGGACATATATTGAAGATTTTCTCTCTATGTTAGTGTTACAATTTTATTTGGCATGGATACATCAATATATCTCTCCTTTCACTAGTTAAAACATCCATTTTCTAGTTTATTTCAGGAAAAAATACTGTGTTCCAATTAGTTTTGTTGCCAAAAGTTGTCTTCATTTGAACTCTCTCCCAGGAGAGTAGTTTGTTATAAAAACTAGTCCATGACACGTGCGTTGCACAAGTTTTGTAATTATTTTGTTGTTATTAGAGTATAATTTTTTGACAGAATAACATGGCTCTCCTCACGTATTTATAACTCCCATAGAATAGAGATCAACTTGCCTCAAAGATACCGTTGCATTAAAATTATGTATTACGGGCTATTTGGCTATGAACAGATGAAGAGAAATATTATATGAAAAATGTCACATTTTTTGTTGTAATGTTGAGAGAAAATAGTAGTAGTATATAATAAGCAGATCCACAATTTGTATTATCAAACAAAAGCGTATGTGCCATGCCATTGGAATATGTATACACCTGATGGGGGCAAAGTGAGAAATGGTTAAATGAAAGAAGATTTTAAGTTCTTTTGGCATCCCTTTTCTGAGCAATTTGGCGCACAATGAGAAACTGTTTTCAAATAATGTATGGTTAGATTTCTCATTTTTCTGATTATTTCGATATATTATTGAAGATGTTGAGTTTGTAAGAGAGGCAAAATATCTGACATATGGGGATATTTTTCTACATTCTTCTAGTTGTTTTGGCCTCTGCAAAGTGATATGATACTCTTATAAAGTGGAGTAACATGGTTCCCAGAATCCAAGTTGTAGAACTATGCTTGCATCTTCCTAGAGGCATGGCAGGAGGAGATTATTTTTAGCCATGCAATTCAAGATTTTAGGAACATCAGATCTATCAAAGATTATGAAACAAAATGAGATCAACAAATACAATGCCCAAGAAAAATCTCAAAATCAAGCATCAATGAAGTTGAAATAATAACAAGTAGTTAACAAGAAGAGATTGGAGAGCTGTTGGCCAAAGTCTGAAATTTAGCAACTTAAACACGAAGAATCGACAACCAAAATATTTTTTTTATAACAACACAAACATCTCAAATTAAATATTACAACACACATTTGATGAGAATTGGCATTCTAGTAGAACTCCAAAAGTTTTCAAGAAGCTTTAACTTGAAAAAGGAATGAAGTTGAGAGAGAGAAAAATAAATAGAGAACAAGAGATAACTAATCTAAATTTGGAGTTTGAGTTTATAAAGGAGTGAGAACTCGAGCGTCTAAGAACAAAAGGTAAAAAGATGGAGCGTAGATTGAAGGGAAGATGGATGAGGTGGTGGTTGCGTGCACTCCTAGAAAGCAATAGGTTTACGATTTTCAATTTGAAAAATTAAGAACAAAAATTGAAAGTTAGATATCCTCGCTGGGCATTTATCAAGCATGTCCATTATGAGGTCTCCAATAAAGAGAAACGTGCAGAAAGCATCTAAAAAAATATCAGCATCTAATAAACTCATTAACATAGATGAAATTGAGAGTTTTTTTTTTAAGGAATTGATGATAAAGTAGGAATAGAGGCATCAAATGTTTGTGATTGGACCATTAAAATAAACTCAATTGAGTATATTAAGCTTTGACACCATGCAAATAAGACACGCTTGGAAAAAATGTAAGAATTTGGGATGCAAAAGGAAATGATGATTCTGAAAGAACCCCTGATTTTTATATAAGTGATATACCAAAACATAGCCGACTCTAGATAAGAATGGGACATTCTTTGTTGCATTGACTGGCTGACCGAAAGGCAGTGCTAGTTGTTACACAAAAACTTATATAGCTATCATTGTCTCTTAATTTATTTTTTTTGGCATATTAACCTTTTTTTTTCCAATATTTTCCAACATTATACATTTATTAAAGGAACGCAGAGTATGTTATTTTGTTAAACATCCGAAGTACAAAAAAATATATAGTTGTCATTGTCTCTTAATTTTTTTCTTGGCATATTCATCTTCTTTTTCAATATTTTCCAACTACATTCATTAATTAAGGAAACACTAAGTTTGTTATTTTGTCAAAGATCGGAAGCACAATTAAAAATCTTTTTTAAAGTAAATAAATGCAAATATATGAAGTGGTGACTTGAAAATAACAAAAAAACTACACCAAATAATGTAAATACAAAGTTCAACATGAATAATATGGAAAATGCTACTTGTACATTAGGGGATACATAAGGGTGTCCATAATGGACACCCGGCACCTCCCCATTGGATAAAGTGTCGACCCCACCTGCACTTCATCCAATGGGAAGGTGCCGGGTGTCCATTATGGACACCCTTATGTACACTCCGATGTACTTGTAGCACCTCCCGAATAATATTCATCCGTACTCTTTATTATTTGAGTCACACGTACAACATATGGGTGAAGAATAAATTCTAATAGGCTACATCCACCAAGCATGATAATAGGCATAATATTGATATTTAGAATTCAAAAATATGGTGAAAATGGTATATAATTATCAACATGCATCCTCTTTTTACCATTAGGTAATCTAATAGTAAAATCTTTAAACACAAGTTTCATTGTTTTTCTTCTTTAAGCTAAGCAGTTCTATTATGTAAAATATTAACTCATAAGTCCAGTATCTACTTTAGAAACTAAAATCTCTGTTCTATGAAAATAAAATCCTGTCTATTAGTTGTGTGAAAGAAATAACAAAATATAATGTGATTCAAACAGCTTGTGCAACACTTCTTACACAAATAAGCAGTAAACATGAACTTTTACCTTTCTGGGCATGCCCACAGGTTTTCCAGAAGGCCGCTTTCTGGGCTCTGTCGTTTCGTCAAAGCTTTTGGTGGTCACCCTTGCCGCTTTGCCGAAGAGACTCATCAAATATATAAAAACGGAGCCATCATTGTGGAAAATGCTGGAATGAATGTGTTGACCTCACCTTGACATAGCTTAAGAAACACAGTAATAAGATGAACACTCATGCGCATGACAAGCAATGCAATTGAGAATAAACTAATAACTACAAGCATTTCCAACACTTGAGAAGAAGGATTCCATAATACCTTAAGCCTCTATTTGTTGTCTTTGTTCCAAAATTTGAAGGCTCCATCAGATCCAGATGTTGCAAATGTGTGATGTATCTGAGAGAAGGCATAGAATATAATATCCAGGCCATGAATAAAGAAAACATGAATTCTATCGAACTTTTTAGCACAATAACATAAAATTCTTTTAGCATTGAGCTCATAATTTAGGAAGTAGTCAATGAGAATAATTAGGAAGCAACAACCTCTTAACATAAAAGATAAAGGCTAAACTGATTAAATAAATTTTTAGAAGTTGGAGATAATAGAAATTTGTTAGCCGCATATCGATAAGCATACTATTAGCCTTGAATATAAGACTTGTATCTTCGACAATTTAGTAAAGTTATAGTCCATAACTACTTAAGATACCAGATTGGAAAACAAACAGATAAAATCAAGGGAAAAATCCTATTTTTTCTTGATGTCATGACAATTAGTAAGCTCAATTGATTCATATAAGAAGAAAAATAGAATGATTCTCCATGTAACAAGAGGCGGTTTAGAAATTCCACCTAATTATTTTCTTCTCATTTGTTGATCTCATGAAATGCTGAAAATGCACAGCAAAATTCTGCTTTTGTTTCTAGTATAAAACTTAACAAGGTGCTATCTCTAGATAGTGCTTTACAAAAAACTCTAGTTTGGGATATTCCATGATTATTTCAAGATTGTCTTCCCATGTAACTGTTGGAATTTTGTATTGGAAATTGGTTGTGACCAATTGAAATGATTTAAGTGGAAATTCTTTGTTTGGTGAATGAGAAATGAAGCCAAATTTAAACCACTTAATACTTGAAATTATTGGAATTGTGTAGAATATTGTGGAATATTCTAGAGAATGTAGATGAAAAGATGTGTCTTTTCATATGGATCATGACTCTTGGAGAGCATGACTTTTGATATGAGTAACTTCCAATAATTATGATTATTCAAGAGATGTGTCTCTTGGTATGGATGTTCCAACTATTATATATATATGGATTCCCTATGTGTTTGGATTTACACACAACAAACAATTCATTTGACAGTTTCATATCATGGTTACTTTAGTTTTGCATAAAACACTTTATAGAAGTGATTTTCTCTTGCATCAAAATCATGGTTATGGTAGAGAGGGAACTCCGTTCGAGTTCGTTGGTCTAAGTCATTTGGAGTGCTCCTATGGCTTGACGTGGTCGTTGTATCTTGGGAGATGATTGCCGAGAAACCGTTAGCACCGATGCGGGGCAAATTCATCTTAAGGAAAAAGTGTCAAACACTTGCCTCGACCGATCGCATCACTTGCATTTCATCTTTCTCATTTCTGATTTTATTTATGCTTGATTTCAGAATATGGTTAATTTATTTATGTGTTTTATTGAAGGGTTTGAATTGAAGAACAACATGCGTTCACTCATATTGGGAAGTGAAGAATTCATATTATTATATTCGAAGTCGGTAAATCGCTATTTTATCTTCTCAAATCAGATTTCGGTAAGTCGAATGATATTTCGATTTCAAGCATATTAACAGCATGCTCTTGATGAATATAATATGCACATTATCGGTGTAATATCTCCTACAGTAACAAGCTAAGCTCAACATCAAATTTAATGAAGAGCTGAAAAACATTAATTTCAACCTTTCGAATACGTGAATGAATTCGATATGATGCAAAAATACACTTCTTACCTCTATGGTTGTCGTATTATGAGCAGTGAGGTAAACATGCCAGCAAAAGAAAGTTCCAAGTGTCAGGCTTAAACCAACAACCATTAATCCACAACCATCCTGAAATGCATAATTTGATCAGATTTTTTCAGAACCAATTGACAGTCTCATTTGAAGAAGAAACAAATCCATGAAGAAGATTTTATCATGTGCTAGAATATTTGAAGAAAACACACCATACAGTATGAGAAAACAGAGATTTATATTTAAATATTTTGATATGATGCACGATTTAAGGAACTGCTTCAAAAGAAATGCAAAGATAAAAATTATTGGTTAGCTTTAAGCATGAACTTTTCACAATAAATATGTATTTTATTTTTTTAGTTAAGATACCTGCAACCAATTTTCAAGATATAAAATCAAATTCCTCAAAATAGAAAGACAAAATATACAATGAAGCAATAAAAATTGAGTGAAAATTGCCTTTTTCCATTTTTTTTACGTACGTAGTAGTGAAAATTGGAGGACCGGATGAGAGAAATCTGGAAAAATGAACAATAACATGCATCTACAGTAACCCAAAATTAGCTTTTTTATTATAGTAGGATAAAATTTTCTTGATACTTGAATTTTCGTAGTGGAGGGTTTAAAAGACATAAACGCTTTCTTATTAGGAGAATAGCCTGGAAAAGTACAATTTTTGTCTCCTAGATCAAATTTGGAACGGAGGTGAGTTGACATATAGACAAACACTGCACAACCAAAATCTTTTAAGGATAAATCTGATGTAAGGCTTGAGTTCGGGAAAGTACTCTTAAGAGTTTTTAAAGGTGTTTCAAAATCTTAGTAGGTATTTTATTTATCAAACAACTTGTTATGATTGCATCCTCCCAAAGTTATTTAGGGACATTCATATGAAATATAAGAACTCTACATACTTTAAATAAGTGTCTATTTTTACACTATGCAATTCCATTTGATTGAAGAGTGTCCCTACAAGTTGATTGATGTAAAATACATTTTTGTACCAAAAAATTACAAAAACACTCGTTATGAAATTTTGTTCCATTTTCACTCCAAAGAGTACTTATTTTAATTTGAAATTGATTTTGAACCATATGATATAAATCCTTAAAAGAGTTTTGCAACCTCAAATTTAGAGTTCATTAGATAAAACTAGCACTATGTGTTATCATCAATAAACGTCAATATCCATTTTTCCTAGTTAAAGTGGTAATCGTAGAAGGATCCCAAACATCACTTTATATCAAATAGAAAGGCTTTGAGGCACAATACTAGAGGTAGCAAATAGGTGGTGTGGCTAATTGGCTCTGTTTCTTTGCTCATAAAAGTTTAGTCCATGGGCTACTCGGGCTCGTCCTTTAAAACTAGCACTATGTGTGATCATCGATAAACGTCAAAATCCATTTTTCCTAGTTAAATTGGTAATCGTAGAAGGATTCCAAACATCACTTTATATCAAATAGAAAGGCTTTGAGGCACAATACTAGAGGTGGCAAACAGGTCGAGTGGCTAATCGGCTCTGTTTCTTTTCTCGTAAAAGCTCGGTCTATGGGCTACTCGGGCTCGTCAAAGGACAAGCCCGAGTGGCACGACTCGCCGCCGAGTATAGTGACCATTGGCAATGGTCAATGAACTTTTTTTAACCCTTTTTTGACCTTTTTTTTCTACACATTACAATTTACATTTCTTCAGTTATCCAATTTCTACATAATCATTCATCATTTCATCTTATTCAAGTTCTTGCATTATCAATTCATCACAAATGGATTAACAATCATTTATTGAGGCCTTGTTTGGTATTAGTTGCGAATCACCTATGATAACAAAAAGTCAATTCACAATAAATTTTTCGGTCTCATTGATGTATGCATTCCCGAAAATATTCCAAATTGAATACTCACAGAAGTAGTAATCTAATTGGTTTGGATAATATTGATGTTTCCAAAATGGAACATGCTAAAATTGTGGAACTAGATATTCCCGATGCAAGAGGGATGCGAAAGGTGAAAAAATCGGCAAAATGTCGAGATCATTTTAAATTGACTTTATTAGAAAAGATATTGGGCCAACTCAACCTAATAAAATCGACTTGTTATGGGAGGATTGCTCTCACCTTATTAAGTGGATCTTGTAAATATCACCAACCAATGTGGGATTCTAATACGCCCACTTACGCACAGTATGGACCATGCCAAACAATTGTAAATAAATCGATATTAGGTACACCTAACATTGTAAAACTAGGTTTGCTCTAATACCATATTAGAAAGGATATTGCGCCTAACTCAACCTAACAAAATCGGCTTGTTAGGGGAGGATTGTCCTCACCTTATTAAGTGAATCTTGTAAATATCACCAGCCAATATAGGATTCTAATAAATTTCAACAGGTTGTACAGTTGACAGAGTCGCAGAGTATAAAGCAATATGTAAATTCTGTCAAACACAATTGACATGGCAAAAGGGCATCAATACCACCCACTTCAACCTTCACAACAATAATTGTACAGCCAAACATGGACTTGTTAGTGGATCTCAAACACAACTGCAATTTGGTAGTCTATCATCGGCCGTCAATTCTGCTGCTACAACACTTGGCCATGCTTTGCTACTACAACACTTGGCATGTAGATGTTTTCGAATGACAAAGCTTGAATTGGAATGTCGAAATTCGTTGCAGGTGTTGAGTTGCCTCTAGAATTAGAGGATAACAAACATTTCATCTCCTACATGAAAGAATTTCTTCAATCGAAGTACGTTGGAATAAGTAGAAACACTCTTCGTTTCACAATGGAATATTTCGTTAATACAAAAAATAATTGATGATTGATTTGCAAAAATATGGTGGTGTTATATCTTTAATTTTGTATTTATGAGAAGGGATTAATAGAAGAGGTTATATAGCTGCAACTGCACACTACATAGATTCACTTTGATGTATACATAAAAAATTATTGCTTTTAAAATAATTGATTTCCCTCACAGCACTAACAATATATTTAATTCTATTATGTACGTTATTAGAGATTATTGTTTCAAGAGTAAAAATCATTCTTTTACATTTGACATTGATAGTGTTAATAAGACAGTTGTTGATAGTTGTGTTGGGTACTACATCCTGATTTTGGTGGTTATTTATTTCATGTTCGTTGTGTGTATGTCATATTTTTAATTTAATTGTGTAAGATAGTTTGAAACATATTTTAAATGAAATTAAAAGAAATAAGGATACACTAATATATATCACGATTTCACACATTAGAAAACAACAATTTGAGGAATTTTGTGTTATTTTGGAGTGACGAATTCGAAAATATTTGTAAGTGACGTATGACAAAAATTGAACTCAACTTACTGAATATTGAAATAATGCGAAGGATATGAACATTTAATAATTGAATTTTATAACAATAGGCAAATTAGAAACAATGATAACACTATTTTGAATGAATCTAATTGGGGTAGCTTTCAAAATTTTAAAAAAACTTTCACAAGTTTATGTGATTTTACAAATATTTTATCTGAAGTGTCTCACTAGTTATATAGTACTTGATCGTCTTTATATCATTGCAATGACTTTTGATAAATACAAAAATGACCCCAATTTTAGTAAAATTATATTTTTTATAGAATTAAAGTTTAGAAAATATTGGCAAGACTTGCCTATATTATTTCATTTGGCATGCATTATAGACCCTCAATTCAGGGGGTGTTTGACACCCATTTTAGTAGAAAAATTAGTTTTTGAATAGTGATTGATGGAAGAATGTGTTGGTTAAAAAGTAAGGAGAATTTTTAGGTTAATGTGTAATATTATTTTATTGATAGAATGTGTGGTTGAAATGAAGAAAGAGAAAAAGAATGAGAATGAGAATGAGAGTGAGAATAAGAAAAAAATGGATGCCAAACGGGGGCTCAATTTATTAGTTACTAAATATGTAATTGATCAAATTTCAAATTTTTTGACTTTTAACACACCTATCATTTATAGAAATTTAGAACACATTTTATCCAAAATGTGTGAATTATAATCACAACGAATGTGTGCAAATATTATTCGGGCACCCTTTGCACCTACCCCTCCCGCTAATTTTGAAGAAGACAATGCTGAAATACTAACTTTATTTGAAGACATTAATAGCTATAGATATGATGCAATATGTTCTTTTAGTATGTCTACCGCGTGTAATCAGACATTGGACGTAAGTCCAAATTCATTGTACGCTGAATTAATTGATTACTTTAATCATATGCCTAGAAATGCAGCAATTAGACAAAGTTCAGAAGAAATAGTTGACTTTTGGCAAAAGTACTAACGACAATGGCTAGTGGTATCTGCTATTGTAAAATACCTACTAATACCTCTTATTGGCATTGTAGTTTCGGAGTGTGCTTTTGGTGAAAGTAAAAGGGTGTTATCCAAGGTCAAGAGCCGACTGAAAGAAGATGTTTTGGAAGCATTAATGTGCGTGAAGGATTGTCAAGACGTTCATTTCCAAATATAAGATAAGGTTGAACGAACACTATCAATAAAATCCTGAGCTTTTTTATTCTCTAATTGGCTGTCATCAAAATAGTAGAGATTGTCTATCAATCTAACATTTTCCATCATGATCCTCGAGTTCAAGTCTTGGAACTCCACTGACAAATAAGAGATTACAAGAGAGATTTGGGACGTGTAAAATAGATCGTAAAACAATCTTATCAGACAAAGGAATAGAGCCTCAACCAACAATAGAAGATAAGCTTCCATCTGCAATATATACTAGATTGTCTATCAATCTAACATTGTCCATCATCATCCTCGAGTTCAAGTATTGGAACTCCACTGACAAATAAGAGATTACAAGAGAGATTAGGGACGTGTTAAATAGATCGTAAATCATTCTTATCAGACAAATGAATAGAGCCTCAACCAACAATAGAAGATAAGCTTCCATCTGCCATATATACTTTTTCATCTCCATAAAAAAGTATACAACAGATAAACAAATGTAATACATTAGTCGTATGGACAAAGGCACCTGAATTTATGATCCAAGGTACAGGTAATGAGAGAGAATATGCACATGAAGGACTACTTGACTAAGCTATAGATACCATAGGAGTACCAAAATTTGGTAGAGTGGGTTTCAGCAGCTGTAAAACTTGGTATAATTGTTCTTTGCTAGGAGTCGCCTTGCTTAGTAGTCTTCAATTCAACCGGTTTTCAATTAGCTGGTTTTCCATATAATTTTCAGCAGGTTTCACGAGTGTGGCACAATTTATTACAATAATCACATGCCCTTGGCTTGTCATTAGGACGAAACTATTACTAGGAGGGTGAGAAGCAACAACTGTGGTGCCTAGTCAGGTCGAGTTTTTTCACTGAGCCAGTAGAAGGCTTCTTCCCAAGTATAAATACCTCTTGCTTTTCTTCACGCTGCATTTCGGAGAACAATTCACCGAGAGATGAGAGGGGTAACCGACGAACAATTCTATCAACTTTATCAAAATCTACATTGAGCCTAGCTAAAAAGTTGAATATTTGGGAACTTTATGTATTTGTTAAACACGTCAAGTCATACATTTGAAAGTGGTTTAAACTTGATATGAAGCTGCCCTTTGGAGAACTACACAAAATTAAGAAAACAAAAAAATGTATAATAATGTATGATACGTAAAGCACAAGGAAACAATAACTTAAAAAAAAATGAAGGAAATACATGAGAAATAAAACCTCTTATCAATTGACCGGAAAAGGCAAATACCTGGAATATCAAATAAAATCATTATGTGTGGTTAAAAAGTTATAGGCACTGTACGCGTTGTGCCATTTGAATTGAAGGTTTCAGATTTTCAGTATTATCACTCTAAATTTTTTGTAGAAAATCTAAGCTCGTCCCATATTCTATTTTTCTCATTTTTTTAACATCCAAATTATTGTCCGTTTGTTTGATTTGAGAGTCGGAGTGCGCAAGATGTGATCTCTTCCATTTTTCTTGAAAGTTGACACTAACATGTGTCCAAGTTTGCAAATAAAATTTACATGAAAGGGGTGAGAAATCAAGATATGTTGATACCTGACTATTGCCCAATTCGATTGTCAACATGTAGTTTTCTAAATTTTTGTATTTTATTCTATAACTATTCCTCAAAATCATTATCCTACTTGTCAATAATTTTAATTGTTGCTCAGAATTAATATAATTTGTTACACTTCGCCATCGAGGCTTCGATAAAGCCTACGTGACATCCCACGTTGAGTTTGTTCAAGGATGAAGGCTTACGGCCAACAAACCAACATTATTAACATTTGACCAAAGTCAACGATTATAACTAAAGTTCAGGATAAAACAGAAGCTCTACTGACCGAAGCCGATTCCATGGCTGACGTTCATTACTGAAATAGAGTAATAAAATAAAGAGTTGACGTAGCCTTCCACCGAAGTCCCTCGTGCCGAAGGGGTAGTTTTTCAGAGGCTCAATCAGAAGCTCACTTTTGAAATAGAGTGACTCACCTCCTCTAAAGATCTCTTGTAGATAAAATCTAATTTGAATGATTAATGTGACTTTTGTAATGAGAAATATGTCAAATCCTGCCAACATGGACTGTAGGGTGGCTGCCTTTTAAGAGCAATAAATGCGCCACAAGCTAGTGAAGTCAGATTGACGCCAATGATGGGGTGCTTCGAACAAGGAGATGATGCCACATGTTTCTTCATTCAACGGATACCACTTTATTTGTAACACTATAAACACTCTCTCTTGTATCATTTGAAAACTAATGCAACTCTACATACCTAAGGCTATATTTTACTCTCTTTCGCTCTATTGTTCTTATATTATTTGAGTTGAATGTTTAACCTTAGATTATGTTAATTTTGATTGTTCTTTATTATAAATTCTTATTCACCCATGAGATCACCTCTAACAATCGCTTTCTCATGCTTAGTTGAAAATTTCGTGCCCAGGCGATGGATAGACGTAGCAGTCTATAAGTCTTTTAGGGTGGGTCTTCCTTGCACCTCGTGGTAGGCTAATAGGTTACCACCCACTACCAAAAATTTCATGAAATTAATGGCGGTTTGAGGAGGTGCACCCATTTCTACCGCAAGGGTAGTTTTTTCGCTTAGGATGATGTTGTCTTTGGTGAAATCATAGAGAGGGAACTCATGGGGGTTTAATTTATGGTCCATAATTATCTTATCAAAGGTGTTCCAAAGAAAATGTTAACGGAGTTTCCGTAGTCTACTAGCATCCACTTCAATTCGTTGCAGGCCACTACCGCCCTTACTACAAGGGCATCACAATGGGGGTAGTGTACACCAACAACATCCTCTTAGGTGAGTGTGATGAGCGAAAGTTGCCTCCCTCCCTGGGGATTGTTGTTGACTATGTAACTAGCCATTCAAGGGAGGTTCATTCGTCTCCCTTGCGTAGTTTTTTTTAACGTTCCTAGTTTCGCAACAAACATAATGGCTCTCGAATATCATGTTTATTTCCCCGAATGGGTACATTACCTACATGTGTTAGGGGTCCTTCTGTTGCCTTTGTCCTTTCCTAGGCCTTTCTCCATCGCGCTCTCTCCTTCATTGTGGGAATGTTTCTGACGGGTTATCTTGCCTCTTCATGACTAGAGTTGTGCTGAAAAAATCTAACCTTAGCAGGAAAATGTTCGTCCCAACAAAAACACCTTACATAAAATGAAGTCCACACATAATATGAAAAATTATACATGGACTTAGGGAACTATTGTTACGCCTCACCATCGAGACTCCAAATGAAGCCTACATGGTATCCCACGTGGAGCTTATTCAAGGACGAAGCCCTATGGCCCACAAACCCAACGTAATTAATGTTCGACCAAAGTCAAAGATTATAAAATAAGCTCAAGATAAAACAGCTTTGCAAACCGAGTCCACTATCTAATGCTCATTACCAAAGTAGAGTAATAAAATAAAGAGTTCACGAAGCCCTTCCACTGAAGCCCCTTATGTCGAAGAGGGTAGCGGTAGTAATTCAGAGGCTAAATCAGAAGCTTACTTTTGAAATAAAGTGACTCACCTCCTCCAAAGATCTCCTGTAGATAAAATCTAAAGAAATATGTGACATTTTATAAGAAATATGTCAAATCTTCTCAACAAAGGTTGTAGGGTGATTGCATTTTTAAGAGCATTAAATGCGCCACAAGTAGTGAAGTCGGATTGATACCTATGATGGGGGTACTTTGACCAAGGAGATAAAACCACGTGTTTCTTCATCCAACGGATACTACTTCATTTGTAACACTATAAATATTCTCTCTTTCTTGTATCATTTGAAGACTAATGCAACTCTATATACTTGAGGCTATATTTTTCTCTCTTTCGCTCTATTGTTCTTATATTACTTGAGTTGAATTTTTAGTCTTAGATTTGGTTACTTTTGATTTTTTTATTATATAATTCTGTTCATATGTGTCGACGTCGCCCAAACATTTGCCTCACGTTGAAAAGCTTCTCTTACGCTTAAACGGAGACATCCCGTAGACTAGTGATATATCCAGTGTGTTGAAATTAGCTTGTGTATACGCAAGTGGGCACGATATCTATTGTCCAAGTGTGCTTACAAAAAACGGGGTCAACATAATTATAATTATTTTTATGAGACTTGATATTAACATGGAGATGATAGAAATTACATTCCACTCAGCCTCTTTTTTATGTTTAAATTTAAATTGTATTTAAAAATTAAAATAAATAAGCAAATAATGATATTTCAATTTGTGCATTGGTTCCCCCTCCCCCAACATTCTCACTCGAGTGGGAGAGGAGAGGGTTGCAATTGTCGGAATGTGTAAGCGGAGTTATCCAGACATTAAAAAAATTCTTTAATTCAATAAACAAGATCGTCTAGTCGTTCACGTGTATGTTATACAAAGAATTAGGGATTCGAATTTTTACCTAAATTCGATGATCAATTTTAGAACTGGATCTGAATCACGAACTTTCAGCCTTTTAGATCATGAGCTTCCAGTTTCTAATTGCAAAAACTTGATGCTTCAAACCTCCAAGTCTTCTATGGTATTCTCCAAAGTCAAGACTACACCGCTGTGTGGACACATTCTTTTAATTAAATCAAGAAACCAATTCTTGGATTGGACAATAAGAAAATATGATTTTTCTAACTTTTTTTCTCTCTGTCCAAATTTGAACACTATGTAATTACGTATTATGATTCTTATAGGATTTTTATATCCATCTAATCTCTATTTATAAAGATAAAAGATGTTTCAATCCATGTAGAATAATAATTACAATATCAAATAGGAGTCTTAATTAAAATTGAAGTAGGAGTTTTAATTAAAGTCCAAATCCAATTAGTTTACATTTAATTACATGTGTAGTCCTAGAATTTTAATTACAATTATAATTAAGCTCACAACTTTTATAGTAATTACAAGTAACTACAAAACTTTATTGTAAAATGAACTCCAAAACTATTATAATTACTATAATTAAATTCAGGACCTAATCAGACATATATTTTTCAAACTCCAATAATTAGATCCCTAGACCACCCAATCTAATTATTAGTCCTTGTCTTTTCCACTAAAAGTAAAAGATTGAACTCTCAGAATATATAAGGTCACAGAAGCCAATAAATATGTAATATTTTCCTCTGACTTGCCGTATATGTATCTTATCCCCGTTCGAGATTCGATAATTAGGTACGAGCATAAAAGACCATTTTGCCCCTCTAATTACTACTAACTTAAGTACTATTTTCTTCAACGGTCCTATGAACAAATAACAGATGTTGAAATTTAGCCATCACCAAACACTGAGCTTAGATTTTAATCGTTCAACAGAAAATATTTAAGTAGTCACTCTACCCATTTTTAAGGCTACAGTTCTCGACGCGAATTCATGTTCTATACTTTGCTCATTCTCAAGATCCCAACTCGTCGAGATATTTGACCAATCAAATTAATATCACACATTGATGAATCAAAGAACCATTAAAATCATAAAAATATATACATAACTGTACCAAGAGATTTAGATGAAATACACAGTGTCAAGTGGAATTTAATTCTCTACATAGTCATGCTATAGAATTAACTTGACATGTGGACCATTCAATACACTCCAAGTGTACTAATGTCACCTTTAACTATTTCTGTGATAAGGACAAACCACAAACCCGAATAGTAAATCGAACAATACTACAACCTTTCGGTACAAGGTGTCAACCCTTTTACATTGGTAGTGAACAAATTATTTATGATCAAAATATAAGTTGTGTCACATTATACTTCTCAACGCAAGTATCCAACTTATATTATCACAAGTGATCATATACGCTTTAATTTGCATGCTCAATAAATAAATACAATAAAAGAAATAAAAATAATTTTATTTAATATAAGAATATTTTTATTTTTACTTCAGCAAAACTATAATATATGGGCACATAACCCAACAAATCTCCCACTTGTCCTAGAGTATATGTGTCATGTCTTTTAACCCAGTGCATTGCAGATGTTCATTGAAAACCTTAACCAATAGACTTTTGGTTAATGGATTCGTGAGGTTATCCCTTGTTACAATTTTACTGACAATCACATCTCCTCTACTAACTATCTCTCTCAAGAGATGATATTTTCGTTTAATATTTTTACCCCTTCTGATAACTCCTTTGTTCTTTAACATTTGCCACTGCTCCATTGTTATCATAGTACAATGATAAGGGCAGTGCATATGCAGGCACCACCTCGATGTCTGTTAGGAATTTTTAAGTCTCACCGCTTCTTTAACGACTTTACAAGATGTCACATATTCAGCCTCCATAGTAGAATAGGCAATACATGATTGTTTCATACTTCTCCAAATAATGGCTCCACCACCAAGTGTAAACAGTGGCCCTGATGTAGACTTGCGATAGTCCTTATCAGCCTGGATGTCTGAATCTGTATAACCCACTGGAACAAGATTTGGTCATGAGTAAACTAACATATAATTCCTTGTCCTTTGAAGGTACTTAAAGATATGCTTTACAGGCACCAATGTTCCGATCCAAGATTAGATTGATAACGACTCACCATACCAACATCATAACAATTGTCAAGTCTAGTGTACAACATAGCATACATGAGACTACCAACTACCAATGCATAAGGTATCATACTCATGCGCTCCATCTCTTCAGGAGTCTTAGTGGACTGATCCTTAGAGAGTTGGATTCTATGTTTGAAGGGAAGATTTCCCTTCTGGAATCTTGCATGGCAAATCTGACAAGTGTTTTATAATATATGAAGCTTTAGATAAACCTATCTGCCTGTTCTTTTGATCTCTTAAGATCTGACTGCCTAAAACATAGCTAGCTTCACCTAAGTCCTTCATATGAAACTATTGCACCAACTACTCTTTCGTAGTTGATAACGCTCCCACAACATTTTCAATAAGTAGAATATCATCCATATAAAGCACCAGGAAAATTACAATTTTGTCCTATATCTTCTTATAGAATAGGGTTCGTCAAAGTTCAGATCAAAACCATATGTCTTAATCACTTCGTCGAATCTTTTGTTCCAAGATCTTGATACCCGCTTCAACCTATAAATAGACCGCTGAAACTTGCAGACTTTGCTTTCATGACCACATTCTATGAATCCATTTGATTGTATCATATAGATACATTCCTCAAGATGGTCATTCAAAAATGTTATCTTGACATCCATTTGCCACACATCATAATCAAAATAAGCTGCATTGGATAAGAGAATTCGGATAGACTTAAGCATAGCCATGGGCGAGAAGGTCTCTTCATAATTGACGCATTTTCGTTGGGTAAAACCCTCAGCCACTAGCTTTGTTTTGAAAGTTTCAACTTTTCCATCTGTTCCCCTCTTTCTCTTATAGACCTATTTGCACCCAATGAGTTTGATCCTTTCTAGTGCATCTACAAGTTCACAGACCTAATTGAAATACATAGATTCCATTTCAATATTCTTAGCTTGTTGCCATAAATCTTCATCTACATCATTCATAGCATCCTTATATGAAGTTGGATCATCAACTTGTTTTGTGGAGATCGTATGGTTTGATTCTCCGACTAACAAGTATCTAGAAGGCGGTCTAATGACCCTTTCACTTTGTCTTAGGGGCAATGGATCCCAGACTGTGGCATTATTTGGAATTGTGACGTTTGTATCAATGTTGGCACCACCATTAGATGATGCAATTACCTCCTCAATACCTTCAACGTTTATTTGATCTATTGGATTAGATAATGACTCATCTTTCCCACTCAAAATCACATTGTTTAGGTATTTCTGACATCGAAGGTTGTCGTCACGAGGGTACGTTTCAGGAATCGATGAGATGAAATTGTTCCCACTCATTTCTTCCAACACAACATTACTCTTGGATTGACGTTCATTAATATACATATCCTCCAAGAAGGTTACATTTGTGCTACCAATGACCTTTCTATCTAGAGGACTATGAAAATAATATCCCCTGGTATCTTTAGGACATCCCATAAACAGGCATATCACTGATATGGACTTCAACTTTTCTACATTCCCTTTCAGTACATGAGCCAGACATTCCCAAAAATGAGATAGGTAGAGTTGCAAAACTCATCATTGACCTAACCTTGTCTAATAATGTCCTATTTCTTCTTTGTAAAATGACATTCTGTTGGGATGTACCTGGTATACTCAGTTGAGAAACAATACCTTTTTTGTCAAATAGTCCCTGAATTCTCCTGAGAGATATTCGCCACCTCTATCTGATCGAAGTGTCTTAATACTTTTACCCAAATGTTTCTCGACCTTAGTCTAATACTCTTTGATTTTTTTTCAAAAACATCCGACTTTCGAGCCATTAGGTAGATAAATTCGAATCTAGAGTAATCATACGTAAAAGTGATAAAATACTCATAGCCCCCCTCTCGAAGGTGTATTCATGGGTCCACACATATCAGAATGAACTAGTTCTAATAATTTTTTGACGCTATGTCCTTTAATTAGAAATGATCTTTTGGTCATTTTACCTTCTAAATAAAATTCACAAACTAGCAATGGTTTGATATTAAGTGTGTTAAGTGGACCATCTCTAGCCAATCTTTGTATCCTATTAAGTTAATATGTCCAAGTCTAAGATGCTATAGATATGTATCGAGTATGGTAAGACATTTGCTTATGGGTTGCAGAAGTGACATTTATTTCATTTGTGACACAATTTAAATGTAAAGACCATTAGTCAAATATTCAACACAAATACAAGCTTTATTCTTTAAAATATAAAGTGTATTATGCGCAGAATTTACAAAATAACATTGTCCTAATGAACAATAAACAAAAATCAAATTCCGCTTCATTCGCGGGACATAATAATAGTCTAGAAGAATTAAATGCCTACCACTACTGAAATAAAAGTAAACTACTCTCTTGCTGAAACTATAGCTCATGTGCCAACGGTAATTTTAAACTGGCCTTCACTGAGTCTTCTGCTCTCCTGAAGCACTTGCATAGACATGCATATATGATTAGTAGCTCCAGAATCTACAACCCAGGAATTTGTAGAATCAACCACCTAACATGACTCAGCAATAAAAAACTTACCAGTACCTTACTTTTTGGCTAGTGCATCGGGGCAGCCTTTCTTCCAGTGTCCTTTGCAACTATAGTGGAAACACTTGCCTTTCGATATTCCATCAGATTTGGGCTTTTTATTGTTGTCTGGCTTCTTGTTAGATCTTTTTCTCTTCTTTCCAACTCCGCCTTATGGCTTAGAACTAGAAGAGCTAGCAATTGCCGCATGAGCATGGACACTCTTACCCTTAAGATCACTTTCCATATTTTGCAATACATTTATCAACTCAATTAATGGTATATCCATTTTCTGCAAGTGATAGTCCACAATAAACTGTGAGAGCATATCAGATAAAGAATTCAATACAATATCAACTTAAGTTTCCTGATCAATAGTTGACCCAAATTTTCCGCCATGTTGCAGTGTGCAAGCATAGTCAACATATGATCCTTCACAGGTGTTCTGGGTTTCATGTGAATGTTCTGCAAAGTATGAATGGCCTCAAAACGAGCCCTCCTACTTTGATGTCCAAAAATGCCCTTCAAGCTTTCTAGTATATCATAAGAGGTCTCCTAACTTTCAAACTTTTGCTATAACACGTTTGACATTGATACCAAAATTTAACAATAAGCCATTTTGTAAGCCGCAATCTACTTATCATACGCAGCCCTATTGCATTTTCCTGTTGTCTTATTAGATTCTTCGAGTCATTCATCATCAAGCATAAAATCAAGTTTTTCGGCAACAAGCACAAACATCAAATTACGTTTCCAATTTACATAATTATCCTCGACAAGTTGGTTTTGTTTTAGAATAACAGAAAATGCGTTGAGAGACATTTTGCTAAAAAATAACCATTTATTGCATATTAAAATTGAGCAAAGAATAATAATTTAGCATATGATGTATGAATGCATATGTATGTACATCTAACTACAATAATTCAATGATAACTCGATCCTTGTGATCCAACATGCCTCTCTATAGGAAAGGTCACTATGTCCACTGATCAAACTCAGGCTCTCCCACTAAACAAATTATATCTGACAACAAATGTCTATATTAAGCCTAATATTGTTTTATTTGGTGACCAAAATTATAAACAATAGCCTCTATAGGAGGTTCGTAGATAATTCCGATTTGAGTACATAACATTTGTCTCAATCTCTAAATACTTGAAAATAATTTTGACATCTATACAAATTATATTTTCTTTAGACGATCTTATCATAAAGAAATTTAATCAAGCAACTCAAACAATGCAGCCCTTCTATAGGGAGTCCGTGCAATACCGACACAAGGCAAACATGTTACTTTGCTTATGGATTGACTAAAGGAGACCCATGAGTTTTTATTTAAATAATCACCATCTCCCACTCATTATTTTTAAAGTAATGGGTTTTAATTTTGAATAATTACCAACTGTTTACATTAATCATATTAACATGCAGTTTAATTATTATGATTTTTCCACCCAAAAAATTAATCTAAATTAAATTAATAAAAAATTAGTGTTCAATGATATGCATCATATTCATAGTATCACAAGCGATGTCACAAATAAATCTTTATGCCATGATGTCTAGAATAATAATATTTCAAACAATAATTTAAAACATTCATAAACAATAAATTAACAATTATTTGTAGCCCAAAAATGACTGAAGAATTAAATTTAAAAACTAATTGGACGAAGTCCAATATTTAATCTAAATCTTCAGTTCAAAAAAATTCAAGAATCCAACAGCAGTAATCCAAACAGTAATAGGACTCTGCTACCGTACCTTAAAAAATTTAATTAATTTCGAATTCGACTTATCCAAATCCGACCTAATTCACAAAAAGAACCTGAATTCAGCCCAAGCAGAATCTACCATGCAGTCAGAATTCTGCCACATAGGCAGTCTACGTAAACAAGCAGAGCTCTTCCATACAGACAGACTTCTGCCACGCAGGTAGTCTGCTTGCACAGGCAGAGTTCTACCATGCAAGCAGAATTCTGCCACGCAGGTGGTTTTTTTTTTTTTTGGGTAATTTCTTGATCTTCTTCGTTATGTTTTCTATGTTTTCAATCTTCAATCAATTTTCAAGATTCAACAATTACAAGAATTACATAATTCCTATGTCACATGGGCTTACAAAAAAGAAAATTAAATCAAGATGAAGTCATAATCCACCTATCTTGTTGCAGACTCAAAATAACGAATTACATCAAGAACTTGCCACAAATAATAGGATCACAGTTTAAAATAATTCAATCATTCTATCATCACATAATCAAATATTCATAGAAATCGCTCAACTAGAACATGCAATCAAGATTCATAAATAACAAACACGTTAACGATCTAGATCGCTCTAATACTGGTTGTTGGAATGCGGAAGCGGAATTATACAGAAATTAAAAAATTTCTTTAATTGAATAAACAAGATCATCTAGTCTTTCACATGTATGTTATACCAAGAATTAGAAATTCGAATTTTTACCTAAATTCGATAATCAATTCTAGAATTGAATCCGAATCACGAACTTTCAGTTTTTTGGTTCACGACCTTCTAGCTTCTAATTGCAAGAATTTGATGCTTCAAACCTCAAAGTCTTCTATGGTATTCTCAAAAGTCAATACTACATCGGTGGGTGTGCACATTCTTTTAATTAAATCAAGAAACCAATTCTTGGATTGGACAATAAGAAAATATGATTTTTCTCACATTTCTCTCTCTCTCTAAATTTGAACGCTATGGAATTATGTATTATGATTCTTGTAGGACTTTTATGTCCATCTAATCTCTATTTATAGAGATAAAAGATATTTGAATCCATATAGAATAATAATTACAATATCAAATCGGAGTCTTAATAAAAATCCAAGTATGAGTTTTAATTAAAGTCTAAATTCAATTAGTTTACATTTAATTAAATGTGTAGTCCTAGAACTTCAATTATAATTATAATTAAGTTTATAACTTTTATAATAATTACAAGTACAAAACTTTATTATAATTGCAGTTAAGTCAAACACTATTATAATTACTGTAATTAAATTCAATTACTTTATAGAGCTACCACAGGGACCTAATCGGACATATATTTTCCAAGCTCCAATAATTAAATCTCTAAACCACCCAATTTAATTATTAGTCATTGTTTTTTCTACTAAAAGCAAAATATTGAACTCTTGAAATATATAAGATCGTAGAAGCTAATAAATCTGTAATATTTTCCTTAGACCTACCATATATGTATTTTATCCTCGTTTGAGATTCGATAATTATGTATGAGTATAAAAGACTATTTTGCCTCTCTAATTATTCTTGCTAACTAAAGTACAATTTTTTTCAACGGTCCTATGAACAAATCACATATGTCGAAATTTAGTCGTCGCTAAACACTGAGCTCATATTTTAACCGTTCAATAGAAAATACTTAATTAGTCACTCTACCCATTTTTTAAGGCGACAATTCCCGACACGAATTCATGTTCTATATTTTGCTCATTCTGAAATTCTCAACTCATCGAGATATTTAATCAATCAAATTGATATCACTCATTGATAAATCAAATAACCATTAAAATCATGAAAATATACACATAACCATGTCAAGGGTTTTAGATGAAATACACAGCGGTCAAATGGAATTTAATTCTCTGCACGGTCGTGTTATAAAATTAACTCGACATGTGATCCGTTCAATACACTCCAAGTGTACTAGTCCCACCTTTAACTATTTATGTTATAAGGACAAATCACAAATCTGAATAGTGAATCGGACAACACTACAACATTTCGGTACAAGGTGACAACCCTTATACATTAATAGTGAACAAATTATTTATGATCAAAATATAAGTTGTGTCATACTGTACTTCTCAACGCAAGTATCCAACTTATATTATCACAAGTGATCATAAACACTTTCATTCGCATACTCGATAAATAAATACAATAAATGAAATGAAAATAATTTTATTTAAATATATGAATATTGTTATTTTTAGGTCAGCAAAATTATAACAACCCAACAGCAATGTCCCGTGACGTTGCAATCCCTTAGGTGATTGTACAAAATTGACTTAAATATGATTAATTTAATCCTAATTATAGCCATAGGGTTGAACCCATTGGGCATAAATCATACCATTTCTGTCCGTTGTACACTGTCAGTGTCATACTCAAAGAAAAAGTACACAAAGGTGGGCCGTCGTCATAACGTTCCCGCCCTTTAAACCCAATCTCTCCTCTACAAATACAGTGAAATAGGCCTTGGGTGGTGATATTTTTGAAGCTTTATTTCCCCTTGTAATAGGAGTATTTTAGACTTCTAAATCGGAATCTAGCTAAGGAACAACTCAAAAGGGTAATTGGGATATAGAAAAAGAGGTGTCGATGACGATGAAGCCTGCATGGCTAAAAGGGCTGATGGGGGAGAAATTCTTCGAGCAGTGCGGGATCCATCAGAATCGCAGGAAAAACGAAAAGAACATTTTCTGCTTGAATTGTTGCCGAAGCTTTTGCCCTCATTGTCTTCCTTCTCATTCCACCTCTCATCCTTTACTCCAGGTTCAATCTATCTCCTTGTTTAATTTTTTTTTTTTTTTAAGCGTTCATGTAATTTGTAAAATTCAGCCTTTCTGGAGCAGAAAACTCTTAATATATTGAAAATCCTGGCTCTCTTGCTGATTGGACGTTTGAATACCAGGTCTAGACTTGTTTTTATTGACATTTTTGGAAGAATTGATAGTCATGAATTTTACTTTGCAAAGGGTTGTTCTTTAGTTGTTGCTTTCAAGCACAGTTATAATTGCTAGCTGCTGCTCTATTTTGCCTTTTTCAGAATACCCATTAGTACTGATATCTTTCTCCAAACCCAGTTTATTAATAACTATGTCTCGATTTGCGAGTTACGTAAGGTGCAATGACGTTAAATGATAGATCCAATATCAGAATTTTGAATTTCATAAATGACCATTTACACGCCCACCGTTGAATGATAGAATAGAAATTAAATAAATAAAAACTAAAAGACTGAGAAATCGAGACACGATCAAATTAACCTCTCGATAATTGATTTTTTTTATTGGCGAATTATATGTCATTAACCTTGTTTGAGTTTGAATACCACACCGGCATACAGGTAAGGAGGTACGTCTATCAAGATGTTATTAGATTGGACGATCTTGAAAAGCTCATCGACTGTTGCTACATTCAGGTACCACTCTGACATAAATTTGTTAAGAGCAATTTCATGGCATTGTTATAAGAGCTCTGCTATTATCTGTATACGTAGTTTGACAGATGACATTCATCTGTCAGAAATTCAAATCAACAAACAGATGCATTCACCTTTGAAACTACTACTACAGATGATCTGTACAAGTAGAATAATTCTTTTTATAAATCTTCCATCATTACTAATTAGAAGTTTATATTTGTTTATGCAGCCCTACACAATAAATAGTGCAAAAGTTATATTCTTGAATCAAAGAGCTCAATCTAGATCTTGCAAGGGTTCTGGCAATACTTGTTACACCTGTGACAGAATTCTTCAGGAGCCATTTAACTTCTGTTCACTCTCGTGCAAGGTCCAAACTTCCAATTAGGACTCGTAGAGCTCTCAATTGGGACTCGAATACTAATTCTTCAAGTGCCATTTTGTTTTTGCGCTATCTTATCTTAAACTCGCCCCCTTTAACTTCTCTTTTGCTTACATTATCTTATTCCGAATTATATAAATATATACGCAGGTGGATCACATGACTTGTCAAGGAGAAGATTTATCGAGTATTCTGTCTAGATTTGACAAACCTGATTTCACAATATCGCAATTCGAGGACCTATGCATGGATGCCCCAGACGACGCTCAAATGACGCCCAATCCCTTCTTAGAGGTCGATCCAATTTTGGAAGAATATAGAGTTGCGTCTCACTCTAGCTACAGCATAGGCAATTCTGCGATCTTCAAGGAAAAAGAAACAGCGAAAAGGAAGGGGAAAGGCGGGTTCCTCCCTGGTATTATGCTCTCCTTGAGCAGCAGGAGAAAGGGAGCTCCTCATAGATCTCCTCTTTCTTGAATCCCTGTGCATTTAAGGAACACTTCGAATCAAACTTAATTTTAATTTTATTCAATAGTTTATTGATATGGTATTTAACTATTTATAGTAGAATAAAGTTGGTTTTATACTTGATTTTGTTTTGATATGTATTTGACCGTGAAAACAAAATAAATTTTGGAGACAATATAAGAGATGTCATATCACGTTTAAAAAATCACATTAATCTTTAATATTTATAATTTTGAGTATCACATTTAATTATTGTCCTTTTTTAAGGTGTTTTGCTCCAAGTACAAGAGCAAAACCGACAAGGGCGAGCCTGCCAGGTTACTCACACTGGCGGGCCCCACATGTTTAAAAAAAAATACACCCCCTCCCCCCTCTATTAGTGGTCTAGCAGTGAACTCACCCCACCTCCCTTTGTACGTGTATCATTGCTCTTTTTTAAGTCATCTCTTATGTAAATTGTCCTTGTGAAGAAAAGGGAAAATTGGGTAAGTATATTCATGCCCCACTTTTTATTACTCGCATCATATTTTAATTAAACCTAAGATTCTCAACTGACCATTATAACACTTTTGTCCCAAATTTTGTTAGATAGGTTGTCCTCAATCTTTGATTAATTGGAACATTTCTTGCCTAATGACAATTTTCATCCAAAACATTCGTTTAGAGGGCGTAAAACATTTATTGTCTATAATATTTTTTATTTTAAAAGAAAAATAATCCCTTGCCTGAGGCCCATTTTTAAGAATACATTTTTGTAAAAAGTGATTTTTTTTTTTTTTTTTTGTTTTGGAGAATACGCTGCTAAGAAAGAAAAGTTTTGCGTTTGCAAAATTATTTTGAAATAATGTGTATTTTAAAATGAATTTTAAAGAATGTGGTTCAAGACTAAATGCAAAATACAACAAAATATTTGTTCATCATTTCACAGCATTCAGAAGAATATTTTTGGCAAAAGCATCATCAAGGATGAAATGGTGTCAATTAATGAAAGGTTGGATATAAAAATTCGACAAAAAAGGTCAAAAGCATAGTATTAAAATGAAAAGTAGTTGAGAATTTTAAGTACAATTAAAATATAATGTAATAAGTAAAAATTATAATTACCCAATAAAATTTACTACCATCACTAGAAATAATGAATTCACATGTTAGTAACAAAAACTACTGGAAAAGAAAATTAATTTTTTTATTTGTTCATAGGATTGATTTGTATTAGGAATTAAAATTATAACTTGAGTTAAGATCGTTGATTGTCAGATAAGAATTTTTTTTTTTTTTTTTTGGACAGTTTTGAAGTGTAATTTTTTAAAATTTTAATATAAAGTTTGATTGTTTAGTATTACGAAAAATAAGAATAAATAATAGAATATGAGAACAATAACACACAGATTACGTGGAAACCGTAGACAAAAAAAATCCACTGGTAGAGGAGAAAAAATCTTCTAAATCAAGTATGAGTACAATAAAGGAACGTTTTGGACAGCTACTCCAAAAACAATATAATAATAATAATGAATGATGATGATATCCTAAAATACATAATATATACGTGCGAGAATAAAAAAATTCTCCTAATTGTAGTTTCACCATTTATATTGCACCAGAAACTTTTCAAATCGAGTCAAAAGGAATATGGGCACCATACATTTAGCCCTTGTTTAGTGCCTATTATTCAAGGGGGGAAAAAAAAAAAAGAAGAGTTTTATGCGAAATATTTTATTATGTGAATGTATGATTGAAAGTAATTCTATAGTAAAAAGAGTTTTAAAATAATGGGCACCAAAATGGACTTAATAATTCTATGAATTTTTATTTTATTATTATTATTATTATTTATTTTTTTTTAAAAAAAACATACAAGTCATCCAAACATACTCGATTATGGGCAATAGGACCAACTGGTGGATTTGTACGGGCATTCAAGTGTGTAACAGACAAAAAGGCCAGAGTGGGACCTTTAAAAATGTTCCCTTCCATTTTTCCACATTTATTTCTAGACAAAATGTTCATGTTAAAATTCCACCTAGATCCATCCAATAATTGTAAAAACATATCCCGTAAACATCTCAACATGTCACCTTGACGATTTTATTTTTTTAAATAAAAAAACAGTAAAATTACAATAATTAGATCTTGTCCATTTAAATTTTACAATGATGCTACATGTACATAATCATTTACACAATCTTTTACACTCCCCTCAAATGGAGGGGGGTCCCACACACAATAAAATATTCGCGCACACTATTCATATGAGACAAGTGTACGTACACCTGGTGTACAAACAGTTTTATCCTAAATTTTATTAGTTGACTCGATAGTTCACAAATAAAAACATTCGATTTGAATATTCAAAATTAGTATACTTGATAGTTAGAAGAGACGAGACAATCAATTTGACTAAGTGAGTTTTTGGTATCTCAAATGATTTTAGCATGGTGACAAAACACAAAGATTTCTCAACTTTGTATTTTGGTGACATGATAGATTAGTTTTGAGTAATTAGTACATAACGTTTCCACCATTCACTGTTATTGTAGAAAACGTCATTCCCTTTCATTTTTTGGTATTTTCACCACTATTTTCATTTTTTATTGCGCAAATTGTCATTTTTATCCATTTTCTCAATTAAAAATTATGAAATGGCGAATATACCATTCATTTTAAATTAAAAAAAAAAAGGAAAAAAGAAAAAAATTAATTGCAAATATAATTCCAAATTTTTATTTTTTTATTTTTGAAATGCTCAAATGAGTCTTAAATAAATTATTAAAGGGGTAATTAACACATAATGTCCCTACTTTTTACTATTATTGTAAAAAACGTCTCTACCTTTTATTTATTTGTTTGCATTTTCACCATTAATTATACATTTGATAGCGCAAACTATCATTTATATCAATTTTCATCTAATTTCTTAATAAAAATATGTGAAATGACGAATATACCCACATTTTAAATAAAAAAAAATTAAATAATTAATTACAATCATAGTCCCAAATTTTTTCAAAAAGTGCAAACGAGTCCCAATTAAATTTATTTTAAATTAAAAAAATTAAAATAAAATAAAATGTGCAAACGAGTCCCAATTAAATTATTAAAGAATCAAAAATTTTAAAAATATCTTTTTATTTAAATATGAGGGTATATTCATTATTTCACAGTTTTTTATTGAGAAATTGAATGAAAATTGATGAAAATGATGATTTGCACAATCAAATGTATAATTAAGGGTAAAAATGCCAAAAAAAAAAAAATATATGGACGTTTTTCGCAATAAATGTGAAAATAGGGACATTATGACTAATTACCCTTTTAATAATTTGTTTGAGACTTATTTGAGCTTTTTAAAAAAAAAACTTGGGACTATGGTTGTAATTAATTTTTTTCTTTTTCGTTTTGTTTTATTTAAAGAGAATGGTATATTCGTCATTTCACAATTTTAATAGATGAAAATGACATTTTGCGCAATGAAATATGAAAATAAGGGTGAAAATGGCAAAAAAATAAAAGGTATGGACGTTTTCCACAATAACAATGAAAGGTGGGGACGTTATGTGCTAATTACCCATTAGTTTTTATATGGAAACTCTTCATTAAAGATTATTATTCGGGAAGATTGAAGACAGAATTAGACGCCTTGGATGTGGAATTAATGATGGTACTGTATTTTTCAATGAGTAATTCATAATTGTAAAATTGAATCTTGTTCGTGACGCACTATTTTGAGTCGCAAGTTTGACTCTTCAACTCTAGGCTAATGGTAAAAATTATTACCACGAGTAAATTATTAATTGAAAAGTTGCTTATCTATGATGCACTATTCTCAGCAGTGAGTTAGACTCATCAACTCTAGGCTAATGGTAAAAATTGCCTCTACGAGTAATTCATTAATTGTAAAGTTCAATCTTATCTTTGACACGCTATTCTGAATCGCAAGTTAGGACTCTACAACTCTAGGCTAATGGTAAAAATTACCACAACTTGTGGTATCATTTGACTGAAAAAACTGACTAGTTAACTAGTTCGGCTAGTTATTGTTGCAAATTGGCCTCGATTGACTGGTTCTTGATCAATTTTAAAATTTACTCCAATGTTGGGAACAATGTTTACACTAATAAAATATTATTAGCAATAGACAATTTAAACCTTTCAAATGTCCCAATTTTTTTTTTTTTTTTTAACACTTCTATAATTTTTTATGACTCAACCCAACGTTTTCTTTAAAGAAAGAACCTTTTTTGAACCGTGACTTTTAGTTTCTTTAATTTGTTGGGGGTCGATTGATCTGGGTTGGTTTCTAGCCACTCGAATAATGAGGGTACCTGGGTAACTATCGGCCAACTCTATGTCAACAACAATAGTAAGACATAGATGCAAGCGTTATTGACTGGATCAATGTCTCGATCGGACCTAACGACTATAAATACATAGGTGAAAATATCACATCGTACCATATTTTTACCGAGTCGATATCCTAGTAGGGTAAGCAATGAAAATATCACATTCTCCAAAGGTAGTAGTTAGAGTTGCATGGGCCATAATAGCTCTCCAAAAGTGGAAACTGGTAAACTTTTTCGATTTCACGTGATATGTTTCATTCACTCAAACAAAAAAATCATCGTCGCGTCGAACATTTTGTGGTCAAACTGGTTGGACCAAAATTTGTATGGTACACTTTTATCTTTTCCCCAACAATTATTACTCGAGGGTCCCTAAATACTGAGCATCATTCATGGCCCATCTGCAAAATCACGTTATTTCGTTTGATTAACTGTCTTGAATCTCTAAAGAAAAAAAAAAAATCGAAAGCAAAAAAAATTAACTTCTCGTATTCAAATTTGTTAATAACGGACCATTACCCAATGGGACGAGCCTTCAAGTGATTTTGAGTAAATTTATGGATTCCTTTATTCCCATTACGAGAAACATTACAATCCGGACAAGCTAAGCGTCTCACTTGGCCTCTTCCGCTTTCATCACAATAATCTTAGCAAACGAAAGATCCTCTATTAAAGCAATTGCCTCAACCTGTCCATTTATTTCACATGCGGTGCAGTCAAGGGCGGACCGAGACCATTTTTCTTGTGGGGTCAAAAATGAGAATTCAAAAATGTTTAGATACAAAAAAAAAAAAAAATTGTGGGGTCATTTGACCCCACATGACCCCATATGGGTCCGCCCCTAGGTGCAATCACCACCCCCGTGTGAATCCAGATGATTGCACCTAACCTAATCAATTCATCAACAATCTAAATAGCAATATCTATATTTAATATGAAGCAGATCGAGCGACTTTTACACCCAACATAAACTCATTCTAAGAACAACCCAGCTACAAATTATATTAAACACACTCGAAAGTCTCTATTGTATAATTATATACTGAACAAATATTTGAAATTGTGTTAATTTTACAATATTTGTTTCTCTTTCAAAATATCCTACTGGGATTGTACAAGTATTTGGACAAAATTTGTTTAAACCATGCAACATAAGTTACAAGTCTAGTGACTATTACGTAATTTCATTCATAGAACATGTTTACAAGTGTTTATAATTATTAACACTCGCTACTTTTATTCCGTTGAAAATAAAGAAATTACTTTATGTATTTTTTTTAAAAAAAAATGCGAAATTAGTTCGAGAGAAGAGAAGGGGGACATGGGATGAGGTCGTGCTTATGGTTATATTTAGAAGCTCGGAACATGTAATTATTTAAAGTTAATATTTATTCAGATTCATTTTTAATTTTATATTCTCTCAATAAAATAATTTTATACATAAATACATAAATTTTTTCTACTTTTAATCACATGTTCTTAAAAATAAAATAAAATAAATCATCAATCTATTTTTGAAAAATCTACCTCAAATGTCCCTTCAGTTATTTACATGCAATAGAGAGACTCAAGATAAATATAGAGCCCCTATTTGGTGGAAATTAAAACTAAATTTTTGTGAAATTTTGATAAAAATGATAAAATGTGTGATTAAAGCGTGATGAATTTTATAAATATATTATTAAAATTAATTGTTAAATCAAGGTAGCGAGAGAAATTTAGGGCCTTTAAACATCAAACATGTCTCATCTAATCACAGCCTTTTTCTCAATTTGCAGCTGGCAACACACATTTTCTTCTATACTTTACTTGGCGAGCTTATTGGATGTCGTCATTTCATGATTACTATTGGCTCATGTGAGGTGCCCCCGAAACTGCTGTCCACCTCTCCCGCATATGTAATAAGGGTCATGTTACATGTATCGAAATTTTTTACCTAATCTTTTACCGACTACTCACAATAGGAGGGTGGGAACCATATCTTGGAATTTTTTTATTCACACAGGGCCCGCGTGCATGTGAGAAGGGGTAAACAATTCTGTACATTAAATTATGTACAAATATCTTTTTACCTATGTAATAATTATATATCCAATCTTTAAAATTGACCTGTAAAGAGTACAAATTAATTATTTCAGTTTTGATGCAACAATGTGGAATACAAATTAAAATCATCACATTTTGGATTATGCTCCTTATACATCATATTTGACATAAATATTTACATAATATCACGTGACATTTTATCATTGAACAGTTTAAAACGCAATCATATCTTTCATCCAATCACCCCGCCACATGCCTTTCTGGCAGTCCTTCTGGATGATTTCTTTTGGTGAAGTAGATTAATCCTTACATTTTATCTCTTTTATCAAAATCAACGTCCCAACAATCCATGTTCTTAATTGACTTTACATATTCCATTATCAAAATTCTATTGAAAGTAACCTGATCTAATTTGAAGTGCCCTCGAATGTACACTCTTCACCTCTCGTTTAACCACGAGCACAACCACATAACTCAACCTCAAAACTGACTTGTAAAAACAGAGCCAAGTTAGTTATAAATTTGTAGACTACACCTTAGTCTAGCGATTTGAGGTACAATTAGTATCATTACATTACAAACATTTCACATTTTATGGCTACGTCAACTCATATTTTCAGCTAGATGTAGGGCTGTCAATGGATCGGATTTTGATCCGAATCCGATCCGAATCCGACGAAATAAATGGGAGATGGATTTAGGGTCTCAGTCCGATAACCCGATCAAGATCCGAATCCGATAATCCGTTAACTAAATGGATCAAATATGGATATAGGTCAATCCGATCCGATAAAAATCCGATCCGATTTATTATTAATAGTTGAGTCGGCAAAATATTTTTATGACATATTATTTGTCACTAAAATAAATAAATAAGAAAATAAATAAATTTGGAATAAAAAAGTAATCAAATTCAAAATATAAAAAAATTATAATTATTAAACATGTTTAAGAATTGGAAAGTTTTAAAAAAAAATTGATTTTTCTAATTTTAGTTTACTAGTTTAAAGTAAATAAATATCTATATTTTTTCTTAACTAAATTTATTAATTGTAATTTATTTTACAACTTCAAAAACTAATAATTAATATGTAACAAATAATTTGATTTTTTAATAGAAATAATGAAATAAAATATTTATATTTAGAATTGAAATAGAAAACTAGAAGGGGGCTCTCTTCTTTAAAAAGGAACATAATAGTAGAAACCAATATTATGTTCCTTATCCCACATTGATTGTCAATAGAAAACTAGAAGGATCTCTCTTCTTTAAAAAGGAACATAATAGTAGAAATCAATATTGGGCTTGCTAGGAAAAATAAGTGGGCCTTAAGTTAGTTCAAAATTTTTTCCCAATTTTTATTAATTTCGGATCGGATTATCGGATCGGATATCCGATAATATAGTAAATCGGATATGGATTTAACAATTGAATATCCGTCGGATTATCGGATCGGATCGGATCGAATAAATTTTCTTATCGGATCGGATCGGATATAGACAGATTCGATCCAAATCCGATCCATTTACAGCCCTAGCTAGATGAGTCCACGTAACTAAAACTCTACTACTATTAGCCCTCATGCATCAATCTGCTCAATCAAGAAGAGTGCTTGCTCTTTAAATAAAACTCACTTTAAAATCAAACATGTAAGAAAAAATGCCTATTCAACTTCAAAGGAGTGACGACCACTTTGTCATGCTCAATAATCCAACCTCAAAATAGCCTCTCCTAAGCATCATCACGGGCATGACTTTCGATATTATAAAGTGGTTGTCGCTCCTTCACTTAAACCTAACAATGTGAAATGCAATTATACCCCTATTTGGTAGGGATTAAAATAAATTTTGATAAAAGTCAATAAAATATGTGATTAAAAAATTGTGAATCTCTTGAAATAAATGATTAAAATTAATTCTTCACTTGAATTTCAATTAAAATTTAGATTTTAAACACTAGTGAACAACAGATGAAATTGGACCCATTTTGTGCTGTGATCGTACAAACAAACAAACCCATCATTTTGACCAAACCCTTTGTTCTTTGACCCTATAAACCTATACCTATACTCTTCCAACATAGGTGTGTGATCTGACCATTCTACATAAAACCTCCCATTGGAACGTCCTTTTTTAACCTGTCATTAATCCACTTGTGTTTCTTTCAACTTTTAATTTGCAAATATACAGGGTACATAATATTATGAATAATGCCGAATGTACATTCTCGTCGATACTTTCCTTGATATGTCATGTGTGGAAGAATTCTGGACAGTAATGGTTATGGTAAAAATCAATGATGTAGATATAGCCACTAGGAAGAATATAAACATTGATGTCAACCACAATGTACATGTAACATGATTATAATATTATTCTTATATAGACGATTAACAACTCCCAGGAACTTGGAAAATGAGATGAGTGTAAATTAACAATGCTTGCAATCGGTACAAGAGATTCATCGAAGAACAAGAAGCAGCTTGGTCTCGACTTGTTCTCGTACCCTCCACTGCCAACCAAAATCATAAATGAATTTTCATCTATATTAGAACAAAAGCAAAGACACGATACATAGTAAAGAAATTTATTTGCTATATTTCCTTAGTGGTCTACCTGCAAGTCGTTTATCTCCTCATCCGTGAGCGAACGCTCCATTGATCGATATGATATCCTATAACAATGACTGGTCATTCCTTTCTTGTTGGTGAAGTCGTCTATCAATTTCACATGGCAAGAAAATTAATATGATATGATATCGTGAATTAAATAACTTACTAAGGGTGCGTTTGATTACCAATATTTTTCATAAAAAATGTGTTTTTTCACTAATTTCCTACTTTTGTGCTTTTTTATTGACAATTTTTTCCACCGAAAATATTTTCTTTAAGCAGATGTGATTTTTATTTTCCGGGTAATTCACTCTCTCTTTCCCTCTCTCATCTATCTCATCTACTCACCAATAAAAAATGGACAAGTATAATAATAATTTCCATGCTCGCAATCAAACAAGCTCTAAAGGAAATTTTCCCTTCAGCTAGCAGATGAGGAATATCAACAAACTCCAAAATCGTATACGTTTGCTAATACAAATCAGAACATATTAATTAGCAGCTTCTACCATATGGCTCCTTTCTAATGAATTAGATCTAGTAAAAGTGAAAGGACAGTGCATTGCTTAACTTCATAGATGTACTTTTCTTCTCTCAAGCATAGTAATTAGGCACCAGAAATAGAAAAAAGTAAACATCGAATAATGCAAACCTGACATATTTATCTTTTCTTCTATTAAAAAAAGTTAGCCTCAAGGCTTTAAAAATTGTGCAACATTTATAAAATCATCATCACTACCAAGCTACAAATTCATTATGTCATCTAAAACATATGGTACTTAAATTAGAAATTGAATTTGAAACGAAAATCAAGCTAATTCTGCTGCAAACTCGGCACGCAGCATAGTCTTGCTGAGGATAAGCATAATGGAAGTTTTGTGGTCCTAGAAACATTTAAAGAATAACCCTGCTAATAGTTATATGGCAATCAGTCCACATTGAACATCTATGCAGTAGTTACACTAGTATGTCAGCGTTTTGTCAAATTATCTTCAATGGTTTGTTTTTGATCTACATGATGTTACAGCCCTATATATATTTTTCATATCCGGTCCCAAGCTTTGAAAAGTCATACGATTACTGTCCCTACCATGTTCTTTCATAGCAGTGAATGAATCACTGTCTTACCTAGCTTCTACCAGAAAAGAGTATAATAATGTAATATTAATGAACATACCTCCTCTACAAGATCCCCAGCGATACCTCTAACAACTTCGCAGAGATTGTTCTCAGTAAATGAATCGCTGATCCAAAAACTCATGTCCTTGTAACATGGAGGGTACTGTAAAAGTATAAAAATATTTTAGTTTCTATACAAAAGTCACAAGTGCTACTTCTATAGAACTAGAAACAAAGCAAATTTTTTGAAACGGGATTGTAAAAACAACATTCAGTACAAAGAAATTTGTACGGCCATATTTAGGCAAGAAACGAGATAGATAATTAAAACGTGCGCTTGTGAGGTCCAACTCTCACAAACAATTACATTCTTTGAATCGATAGTTATGCAAGCCCAAACATATTTGTGAAATACGTCAAGTCATACCTTTGAAAATGGTTTAAACTTGATACCAAGCTGCCCTTTAGAGAACTAAACAAAAATTAAGAAAATGGAAAAATTGTTGAATACAATATGATATGTAAAGCATAGGGAAAAAAAATAATTGAAAACACATTAAGGAAATACTTGAGAAGTAAACCGCTCATCATTCGACCAGAAAAGGAAAATATCTGGAATATCAAATAAAACCATCGCTAATCGCTCCAGTCCAAGCCCAAAGGCCCAAGCAACATTGTCCACTCTACCACTTCTCTTCAATATTTCTTGTTCCATCACTCCACAACCTAGAACTTCCAACCAATCGTCCTGTTAAACGGTTAATAGATTATCAGGTGTGACAAAATTGTTATTTGGTAGGATGACTGGCAAAATGCGTGCCAAATCAATAAAATACAAAGTTAAAACTCATTAAAGAACATATTTGCAGAAATATATCAGTCGACAACCATATTTGATACACTACATTTCTTGTTTCCCACTCCCCTTGATCAATGCCCAATAAAGGTAGAAAAGAAAACAAAAACAGAAGATCATTTAGAAAGAGTTGAGATATGTGTTTAAGCAATCCACAAGATCACATCAAATGTTTTGCTCCTTCATGAAGTGTTGATTCATACACACTCCAGGTACCAGATGCTAGTGACACTGAATTCCGAATAAACTTGGAAATAATTGACAGGTTCATTTTTTATCTTTAATGACCAGAAATAACTCAGGAGTTCCAGGACAATTCCAAAGATATTGGCTTCTAGGATTAGTTGACAAAATGAAGAATGTGTATCTAATTTTTATTTGTTTCTTTTTCTTTTGATTTAACCTTCTGATCTTCCATTGAACATACCATTTCACTTGGAATATCACCGCAGAACCGCGTATCTAGTTTTTATTTTAGGTTTCTTTCTTCTATTTTTCCTCCTTTTCTTATTGAACATACCATTTCAAGTTGAATTTTGAACCTGCCACTGCAGTATAAACACACTGGTAAATCTTTTACCAACAAATTAAGTAATAGAACAATATCAGTTCGTCCATGTCCATCTCATCAAAGAAAATTTAAGATGGAGCAGTGAAAAGTCATCTCAAAATTAAACCACAAGCTTCATACTATGAAGTTTTTTCTTAATGGTAAAATATTGCACTGCAAATTAAGGTATTGCTTCCATGGTTTATTCTCTATGGCATAAATCAGATTTGAATCTCAGAACTGTTCATTTTTCAATATCATTGTGCGACTCTTTAACCTAATGCCTTCTTGATTAGCATAATTATAAACACCTCCCTTATTTCTATAAATGGATATTGCATTCCCTACTTGCCCACCATCTTTTTAGTTGTACTGATTTTGTTAAATAACTTTACCAAACAAGATATGCTACTTCCCCAAAAACTACTACCAAAGTTCAATAGAAATACTGACAGGTCCCAAAGCCACAAGAAGTTTCCCATTTTTCGGGTCTTTGCCTCCACTACCCTAAATTCACAAAATAGCAAGATGTCTATGCTCTTCTCGAGGTTAATAGCTTCTCCTATCCAATAATTGTGACCCAATATTAATGCAACAATCTTCCAAAATAGCATCTTCACTTCTTCTTTATATCTTCATCACTTATCAAAACTCTCAGTCCTTGTCCTTAATGCACTTGACAATTTAAAGGTTTCATTTTCCATCCCATTATTTCAGCTATCCTATGCACTTTCTCTCCTTTAATGTCGACACAGTCATAGAACCTGTCATACGCTCTTAATATGGCCTCTTAGACGGCATTTTAGCTTTCTTCTTGCCGATATATAGTTTTCAAGATTCTTGATACCCAGTTTTCTGCCATGTCTGGAGACAAGCTCAGTATCTTAATTACACCTTGAACATCATCACTGTACCACTATAGCTCCTTAGCATTGGGCCCCACCTCCTTCAGTTCCTCCTAAAGCTCAGCCATTGTCTTCTTTGAACAGTCACTCATTCTATACCACACAATGTTTGTTCTATCTTCCAACTTCTAAGTAGCTTCTCTAAACACCATATACTTGAATGAGGCCAACTCTTAACTGTTGCTTATAACTATTATTACATGTCATACTATTTTAGAACATCTACAAGTCGATGTCAAGCATTAACAGTATTGAGAACTGGACAAAGCAAAATGGGAAAAATAGATATGGGCAGACCTCCATACACCAATAGTCAATTATTTGGGGCGATTGAAATGATTTCACCCTTGTTAGAAAATTTAGCCTATTTTGTCAGTGCACATTAATTTCCTTATGCAATAGACCAGGTCCAAAAATGACTTTATTTGCAATTTTGTTACAAATAATAGTATCACTTTTAGCATATGACTTCATGTCTCTGAGAAGAAACATTAAATTTTCCAAGTGTCAAATCAAGATATAAAAGATTTGCCAGTAGAAAGAACAATAATCCTAATCAATGGCTGCAATAGAGAATAATACCTGAAAATATATCTCCAGTTCAAATGATGGGTTGGTGAATGGGAAATAAGTGTCAATCTAGCGCATTTCCACACCACCTGGAAAATTCTAAACATCAATGCTGAAGAGGGTTTGAAAACCATTGAACCCAACGAATGCCAATATGCACAGTAGTATGCTAATAATTTGGAGGCACGTTGATGGTTTCCGTGACAGAGCTAGGAATTCAGTTGCACGAGCTATGTTCTAAACTTGGTTCTCTGGTCATGTGGAGGTATAATTGCACAGATATTCAGTTAGGGTTTGGGAACCATTCTTCTCACTTCTATTTTTCTCTTCATTCCCACCTTCCTTTCTATCCTTCTCTCTGTGTGTGTGTGTGTGTGTGTGTGTGTGAGAGAGAGAGATGGAAAGGAGGGGGTGGTGATGGGGGTGGGTCGTAGTAATGATATAAAATCAACTAGTTATGAATATAAATTATAATCCGATCACAGTACAATTTAGATCTAGATAAGGGAAACTATCAGCATAACACAATCACCTGTAGGCTGTAGCTACCTTTCTGATGGTAAATCCAACTTGATTCTAAATATTGCATAAAGTGGATTCCAAATAAAACATTTAAATTTCAAATCAAACTTTACCAAATAAATGGCGTGCTAACCCCTCAAGGCATTTCTTTAGATCCTCTGCAGCATATGATGTGACATCAGTGCCAGATGCCTCCCAATCAGCCTGCGTAAAAACTCTAACACCTTCCATCTGAATATTACACACAGGACAGCATCGAAGAAAAAAATACAACTTGAGCATTGAAATTAGACAAAAAAACATGATTATCACTTATCAGATATTAATACAAACCTGATGGAATACAGGGTAATGAGTTGAATCAATAGAATCTCTGCGGTATACATCTCCAGCGACAAGGAAATTAGTGTGCCCTCTTCTCAGTAACTCAGCTTGATGAGCACTAGTATGGCACCTCAAGACAGTTTCAGAATCCACATAATATGTATCATTATAACTCCTGCTCACATGATCAGAAGGTACCAATACATCATCAAAGTTCTACAAGAACAAGATCGACTATCAAAATACAGCAATCAATCAACAAAATCAAAAAACCAATGTGGAAGTACGAGATTATCAAGCTTTAGCATGAAGCTGAAGAATAAGAATATAATTGTCTCAGTAATTCTAGATTTGGTGATTCCATGAACAGTATTTCATTTGATTTAGTAATTCTTTAGGTTCTCACAAAGTCTCTAGAGTTAAATCATTTATTTCAATTAATCGCATTTGGAAGTGAATATACAATATCTTAGAATCTTTGATCCCTCGGTCATATTTGTATCAAGTTATGAGTCACTCTAGGCGTTCTTAGAAATAAAGAGATGAAGTCCAATTATCATGACTTGGAAAATGTTTACTCAGTCCCCAAGACTCTTTGGCACACAAGCAAAATCATATTGAAGATTTTATGTCCCCTATCTTCTTTAAGTTTAATACGTCATGCTCAAGTCAATGGACTTATTGTTATTTCATAAAGTGTCCTCATCTAAATATTCTGCCTGCCGCCTAGCTCCCCACCTCTTTTTTTTTTTTTTTTTTTTGAAAGGTAATCAAATATTTTATTAATCAATGCATAATACACAGGAAGTGTACTATCAAGTTAAATCGGAAAGTAACAACATGAAATGAGGCAGCCCATCTATATGCCTAGTAGCCGCAGCATTAAACCAAGTATACAATGTAAAATAAAACAATTCCCTGATCTGCTCTATTGTTCGTAATTGGCCTTCAAAACAGCGACTGTTCCTTTTCTTCCACACACACCATACGATACAGCCCGGAATAAGATCTCATACAAGTTTACTATCTTTGTCTCGAAACTTTCTCCTCCATGACTTTAACATGTCCTCCATACGCCTCGGTAACACCAAATCCATGTGTTGCGACACCAGAATATCGTTTCCCAGTAAACGAGCAACATCACAATGAAGGAATAAGTGATTACTCGTCTCCCCATCCCTCTTACACATAGAGCACCACTCTGTAACATAAAAACCCCTTATACTGAGGTTATCCACCGTAAACACCTGTCCTCTAACCACCGTCCATAGTAAAAATGTCACGCGTGGGGGCAGTTTACACTTCCATACCATCTTCCACGGGAATGAAAGCTCCCCACCTCTTCTATACTAGCATTAATTAAGAACCAAGAAAAAAATAGCAAAATCAACTAAATCGTTTGGAATTTTTTCCTTTATAGCATCAATTGTGGTGTTTCCGATTGTTATAAGCTTCAAGAACTATCAGTAGAGCAGGGGACCAATTGACGTACCCCACTAAAATCGAAATAATCTATTAAATAAGAAAATGGTAAACTTTCACAGGGGAGAAAATACCAAACATTTGATCACCACTATTAAAATAATCATAGCTAGGAGCATTGTGAGTTCATATGACATCTTAATTAAGAAGGAGAAAAGCAAGCTTCAAATTCCTTTATGGACCAATGAACGTACCGCAATAGTCGAAACTATTGGGCACAAATCATCAAACTTGTCAAATTTGTTGGGATAATTTGTGTCAAAATAGTCATAGATTGCATTCTTCAGGATGCCAAGGGGATGTTGATCCCTCCTGTGAAGCTGCATTCCAAGCTTTGAGAATATTGAATCAGGAACATTGTTTGTTGGGTCATCTCTAACTATTTCTGCAAATTTAATCATCCAAAGTTCCATAAGTTGACCAGCAATAATTCGAGAAATATGGCATGATCACACAACCCATTAAATAAATGGGAACATATATAAATATATGAAAATCTACTCCATTTTTGCCGGCCCCCCACATTCAGCCCATGCATAAATTGAAAAAATTTCAACACAAGAAAGAAAAACCTTCCATTAAGCCATAATCAATCTGCAAATACACAGAACACATATCCTACAATAAAAGGTGCACATTTTCTTTCGCTTTTGTTCCACTCACTTCAAAATAACAATGAGCAATGCTATTTGTAACTGGTGCTTACCCATCATCATCTAGTGGCAGTAAGGTAACTGCCACGTTTTCTTAGGATGCATTTTAATTCATTAGAGTGTGGTGGTGCCCTGCCACATGGACTGCTGGGTAAGTACAGTTTACAAAGCATTATTCAGTACCAATTGCACAAACCCGCCCTTTTAAGTCAAAGATATTCATTTTTTTTCTAAACAATAGTCAATCCAAATAGTCGATTTGCAGAATTACCCATCTAGTAAAAAAATAAATAAAATCTGATAAAGTAATTCATAGCAGAACAACCAAGATACGAACTTTCATATCCTACAACAAGAAAAAAATGAAACACCCACAACAAATTCATATCCTACAACAAAAAGAACCAAACGTAAAGTGAAGCAAATGAAGAAAAAATTAATTTCTAGAATTGGGCATGTTACCATCTTTGGCAATCTTGACGCCACCAAACTCGAGAACTAATGCCACTGGTTGCCTCCACTTCTTGTTGGGCTGGAATTTGTCAGAAGGAAAAGCAGAAGATGTGGAGAAAGATGACAATTGTATGCAAAAGGCAAAACTTCTTCTGTAAGAGAAAAGAGAGGGCTTTGAGAAGAGTGTGGATCGAAACAGTGTGAATGCCATGGCGCAGCGCTGATTGCTGTGGTGGTTCAAGCAGAGAGATTTTGAGGATTGTTTGGATAAGCAATTATTATGGACCTCTCCTGTAAGTCCATAGAATCTGTCATCAGATGAAGTATTGGGCTCAGAGTTGTAAATGAGAATGGGGAAAATTACATAACTACAATACTTTTAAGTATATAATTTCACATTTAACAAACTTACAAAAATATTTCAAATATCAGGTCATAAATTACAATAATATATCACATATACTTATAATATATTATTATGTATGAAATTTAGAAAACCGAAATCCACCATAACTGTATGAGATATATCTGTATTTTGAGTGTGCCTTCTACTCATCAATCTAATCAAACTTGAAACTATGATGCTTGTACAAGTCCAACCAACCAAGCAAACAAACAAAACATGCCAGATGCAATGCTCAATTTGCATATATTTACCATAAGACCGCAAGGAAAATTGGCTTCTTTTCTTATTTAAAAAATTCGGACACTGAACTTAGATATCTTAATTTCTTTTAAATATAAAAAATACCAAAATTTAGATATCAGAATAATAAACTTACATCACTAGCATTGACACCGGCATAAATGATTTTCATGAGAACATCATCTGGTTTCAGTGGCAATCTCAAAGGAGCCCGTACCACACTCGTAGCACTTCGAAAGTTGTGACTCAAGAGTGTGAACAATTCTAAAGGACAAGATCGAAGAAATACATATAAAAAAATCAAATCAAATGAGAGATTCTGTAATAAACTGAGTACACGTACCTTCTTGTGACCACATAGTAATTTGTGGTGTTCACAAATACACATGGTCCAGCCAATGCACAATGCAAGATGCTGGAGAGATGGTTTCTTACATCTTCTCAAAATTTTGGGGGATCTGAATATTCAATGGGACCATATCTGGAGATTCTCTCCTTGAAGTCTTGTATTTTGCTTTTTCTATAGGAGTTGGCCAATACTCCAAGCCCCTTCTGTTGGATATCCATAAGCAAGATCCAGATTTATTTTCATCACAAATCAGCTCAAAAGCACCTGCACAAGTTGGAAGTTAGAACGACAAATCTAGAAACACAGGTTGAAATACAAAGAGTGCATAATATTTGCCACTAACTCTACTTGATGCAAACAAATTCGAAATACAAAAAGTTTATCCCACATGGGTGAGTGATTGTTCTGCAAATAAACATTTTCTTATAGCTGAATACCAATTACTTGAACATCATCTATAGAAGTCTTAAAATGCACTATAAAAAATTTCCGAAATAGCATCGACTAGGTATCCCCGGTTCAGTTCAATCTTGTTGCCTTAGCTTCCACTGAGCCTCACCCCAAACATCCAAAACAAAGGTAAGAAGAGGAAATGAGATAGCTCATGAACAATGTATGTCCACTAAGTATTGCATAAGAAGAACCTCTCAATTTTATTACCTGAACCATGTTACCAGTATTTTAGAGTGAAAATCTGTGTTGGTGAGAGGTCGGATGAGGGATTTCAATGCGTGGATCTTTGGGCGACGGCTGTTAAGATAGTGTTAGAGGCGAGGACTCGGTTGAGGCATGAAAAACCCGATCTTAATCGCCCTGCCATTGTCATTTTCCAAAATTTAGGGGTCGTTCTCTTTGTGTTTCAGTTTTCTGTTTTGAGTTTTGAAATCGTTTTGTGTTTTGTGTTTTGAGTGTCCGTTTTGAAATTGCTGAAAATGCGTTCTGTTTGTTGTTTTGGAAAACTGTTTCTGAAAACATAAAACTAGAAAACGCGTTTACTTTGAAATTTTGAGAATTTTTTTTATAATATTTTATTCAAAAAATCTGATTATTCAATAAATTTTAATAGTTTAATGTTAATATAGTATTAATTAATAATGTTAATTTTGAAGTTGTTAAATTTTGAAATATTTTTTCCACATATCAAAAACACAATCTAAATTTTAACATCCATGTAGCTCGTCTAAATTTAACATCCAAGTGCTAGTCGGAACGAAGTACACTTTAATGGATTCTAATACTATATTAAGACTTTAAAATTGCATTTTAAAAGGTGTCAATTTGTCTTTCGTTTTTAGGAGGAAAATATCCTGAAATTATATCATCATTAAAAGAAACTAATGAAAATGACAAGCCAAAATGGACAAAGTTTACCAAATAGATGGTACGTATAGAAGTTCATGCAAGGAAATAACAATATTACTTTCACATTTCATCACATTTTCTTTTGTAGTTAATATTATAACAGTATAATAATAATTCTGATCAGTTAACAACAAAACAATTGATACATTGATACAGTTGATACAATTTTCAATACATCTCTATTTAAAAATTTCTGTTATTTTAACAATTGCACAATTCCTTGGTCGTTAACTGGATTATACATTGGCTAGATTGTAGCTTGAGATCATAGATGTATTCAATTCCATCCTAAGCACATCCTAAGCAGTTTTTCATTGGCTAGATAGACCCGAACAAAAATCTTCATAGCTCTTATCCATCTCCTCATTTTGGAGTACAATGTATTCCATTCCATCCTAAGCACATCCTCGATGCTCAATTGCTCTATAAATTGTTCAAACAATCAATGCATAATGTATCAAAAACATTTCAGAAATTGAGCATCACCTCTGCCTCCATTACCACAGCCTCTGCCTCCCCTACCTCTGCCTCCACATTTCAGAAATTGAGCATCAAAAACATTCCACCACCTCTGCCTCCACTACCACAGCCTACCATCACAACCACCAGTCATCAACACCACCATCTCCTTAGCTCAACACCCCCACCTTCACCAGCAGACTCCACCTATTTCACCATCACCAAAATCAGAATATCATAATCAAGTCTTGCTCATACAATTCCTTCCCTGCCACTTCCACCACCACAACCACAACCCACATACCTACCATCACACCCACTGGTCCAGCACCACCTCCAGCCAACTCGCCTCCACCGCACCTCCACCTCCGCCAACCTCGCCCTCAAACGCCACCTCCACCTCTTCGCCAACCCGCACTGCAAAGACCACCTCCTCGCCCAACCTCGGTCAACCTCCATTGCACCTCCACCTTTGCCAACCCGGAGCCGCACCTCCACCTTCACTGACCGACTCGCACCACCTCCCGCCCAACTTCCACCTCCACCTCCAGCCCAACCGGCCCCTCCAGCACCCCCTGAATTTCCAGCGCCAGCTCCACATCGACCTCAACCCCAGCTCCACCAGCAGCTCCACCTCCACCAAAGTTAGCCTCCACCTCCAAAGACCAAGAATCGCCCAACCTCCAAAGACTCGCAATCGCCCCACCTCCAAATTTCCCAGCCTTTCGTTCCAGCCGTCAGCTCGACCTCCACCACCAGCTCCACCTCCACCTCCACCTCCACCACCAGCAATCGCCCCCATCCCACAATTTCAGTGACTACAACATATTCCCCAACCCGACCACAATTTCGCACCAATCAAATAAAGAAACAAACGGCAAATCGGACCCTAAACCCTAAAAATTGAATACTCACTCATACCTACAGATTACTACAAGAAAAGAAGCAAAAACCTTGAGTTCGATGTGCGAAATCTGGATTCCAACTGAAACCCGTCGCTGCAGCGTGCGATTAGGGCGTGACCGGAACGAAGATCTTCAAAAAAAGCGTCGATCCTGTGTAGCACCGCCACTGCCGTTTACCTTGCCTTCGATGTGGTTGTCTTCTTGGTGCTGGCGTTGGATTTACAGAGGGAGTTGAGGGGGAGTTGAGAGGGAGTTGAGAGAGTTGAGAGAGTTGAGTTGTGAGAGAGGGCCAGCTACAGTCACGATTTGGGCGTTTCGCGTGTTTTCGAGTTTGTACCTTGTTTTTCCAAAAATTTTACAAAACGATGTTTTTGTTGTTTTCCGTTTTCAGTTATATTTTTTTCCTCATTTTCCAAAACGCGTTTTCGAAAATAAGATAGAGAACACATTTTCGCTGTTTTGAGAAATTAAAAACAGAAAACGGCTGGAAAACGACAAAGAGAACAGGGTCTTAGGGTTTCGATTTCTTTTGTTTTTCCTGTATACTATTTTTCTTCTTTCTTTAGCCGTAGAGTAAGAGGGACGAATTGTGACGGTCGGCCTTATCGAAGGCAACACAAGCAATGGATGATTTTTCGATAAGTGTGACGGCCGCGCCTTTTTGGATAAGAAATAAGCGGTGCAAACTCACCACCACCTTTTTAGGTGAATTTGGGACGTCCATGGGCGGTGATGCGGATGAGCAGTAGCAAATTGAAACTAAGTTTGGAGTTAATTTGTAAAATTGCTGTGAAAATTGAAAAGAAATTGAAGAATGGAACTCACTCAAGCTTCAAGAAGTTGACACATAATTTTTCTCCCTTTCCCGTTTCTGCTCTGGTCCTCTGCGTTTTCAGCCTCTGTTTGTATCAAGTGAAGAAAAGAGAAATTATTGAAAATACTCCAAATTCAACAATACCCATTTCAAAATAACCTTTTACTATTTTAAAAATTTAAAGTTCCAAAAATACTCTCAATATGAAATGTTTCAAAACAAGTCATTCTAATATTAAATAAATTTCATTTTAATCCTTAAAACTTTAATTCTAATTTTGGATTTAACAAATTATTTGCCCCTTACAATAAAAATTTAACTTTTCTTCACCATCAACTCTTTCCACCTATCTTGAGCCCGAAAAATTTGATATTGATTATTTTTGAATTAATTGTATTTTTGCATTTTTGGATCACCCTCACCCAAATGGTATCAGAGCGCTATATTTTGAGAATTTAAAGTCATTAGAAGATGGAAGATAATAAAGAAATTTGCGTAGAATGATATTCTACTGAATATTTAGATACTGATTGTTATATTCAACATCTTGTTAATAAATCAAGAAATTTAATTGGAAAAATAAAAGATTCGGATAGTTTTAGAATAAAGAAAAAATTTGAAAAGAAAATTGCTTTTCTTTTAATAGATTTTGATGAAGTTCTAGATGAAAACATAGGATATCTTGTTAAAATATCTATTCTCATTGAAATGGAAACTTGAAAAAGAATTCAAAAAGTTCTTAATAATGAAATTATGATAATTGAAGAATCAGAGTCATAGAGATCATGGAAATTGAAAATTCAGAGGATTTAGAAACTGAAGTATATGAAGGAGTAGAAGAATTTGCTTTAAAAGGAAAATTTGATTGAGAAAAATTTAGAAAAATTAATAGAGCATAATTAAATTTAAAACCACTCGGAGAAAATAGATTATTTAATATTTTAGGATCAGCATTTAGAAGAAAGAAGTTAGTTATTAATAAATTTTTGGGAAAACTAAAGCAAGAAAAACGAAATAAAATATCTTATGTTTACTTCGCTGGAATACAAATAATAATAAAATCATGTTTTAAAGAAGAAATTAATAGTCTTATAATACTTAATTTACAAGATGAAAGATGTATAACTACAGAAAATAAAAATTTAGGAATAGTGAAAGGAAATTTAACCTATAAAAAATTAAAATTTACTTGTTATGCAAAATATTATGTACATATAAATGATAAAAATTTAGATGATTGTCTTAGCTTACATTTTAAGATGACTAATAAAATATTAAAAGATGATAATAAAGTCTTTACTATATTATATCAAGGATTATATTGTTATACAAATAGTAATTATGGAAATATATATAAAGAAATGCCTTTTATAGAAATAGACGAAAAATTTAGGGATATGAGAAGTAATCTTACCTAGAGAACAAGATATAGAGAAAATAAAAAATTTTGAGATAGGTCATGATGATGATATAAGTATCGATCAACCTATAATACCAAAACAGATAATATATAAAGAAAATAAGATAATTATTGGAAATAATACAGTGAGACATAGTATTTCAAAAATAAAACAAAATAAAAATAATAGTGTTTATGGAATCAAAGGAAAGTTTTTTAATGAAAATAAATGAATAAATGAAATTAAAATACTTGTTGATACTGGAGCAAATCAGAATCATATTTGCTCTCTTATTGATGAAAGAATTAAAAAGAAAAAGGTAGAACCTTATAGTTATAGAGATTTTGAAGGAAAAATAAACTCTTGACATATCATAGGACAAATTCAAATTAAATTAGGAAATTTATTATTAAGTATAGAATGCTATATTGATAATAATATGAATTTTGATGATTATCCAATATTATTAGGAAATTCATTTTTAGATAGTCTTGATAATTACAAAATAGACAAGGAATGAATTCTTATTATACATCAAGGAATAACTACATATGTCTTAAAGGAAAATGAGTAGAGAAATAAAATTTTCAATTAGTGTATATATACAAATAACTGTATTTGAATAAAAAATAACTACTTGTGCTCTAATTGACACAGGAACTGAAATAACTATTTTTAAAGAATTTTTACTACCAAAATGGATTGAAAATAAACAACAATTAACTCTACAACGAATAACTGGAGTAAGAGAATCTTTAAAATATAAAAATGAAAATATAGAAGTTATCATAGGATCTAAAATAGTAACTATAAGAAATGTTTACCAATACAATATAAATGATTGTGATATTATTTTAGAAAATGACTTTCTTCAACAGTTTAGTCAATATAGTCAAAATATTTATACGATTCAATTAAAAACACCATGTGGACATTTACTAAAAATTGCTAGAGAATTTAAACCATTCAAAGTTCAGCCAACTCAACGTGGTGAAAAGATAGAATTTATACCAAAATTACTCAATTATTCAATCAAAACATTTACTCTTGATCAAATAAAAGATCTTTTGGCAAAAAATTATAATGAAAACCCACTTGAAAAATGGGATAAATAAAAAACAATAGCTAAAATATAACTATTAGAACCAACAAGCATTATTAGAGTCAAACCTATGCTCTATGATCAAGAAGATAAAGAAGAATTTCAAATACAAATTCAAAAATTTTTTAATCAAAAACTTATAAGAAAAAGCAATAGTCCTCATAGCATCCCAACTTTTATGGTTAGAAATCATTCGGAAATAAAAAGAGGAAAACCTAAAATGGTTGTAAATTATAAAGAACTTAATAAAAATACTAAATTTGATGGATATTATCTACCAAATAAAGAAGTATTAATAAATATAGCTAAAAATAAAAAATTTTATTCAAAATTTGATTGTAAGTCTGGATTTTGGCAAATTAAGCTTGAAGAAAATAGTATACCATTAACAGCATTTAGTACACCTCAAGGATATTATGAATGGATAGTTATGCCATTTGGATTAAAAAAATGCACCACAAATTTATAAGAGAAGAATGGATGAAATCTTTAGAACTTATAATTTTCTTATTGTTTATGTTGATGATATACTTGTTTGTTCAGAAACATATGAAGATTATCTTAAACATCTTAGAAGTTTTGCTACACTTTGCTCAAACGAAGGTATAATACTTAGTCAGAAAAAAACAGAAATAGCAAAAAATGAAATTGAATTTTTAGGAATGATAATAAATAGTGAAGGAATAAAATTACAACCTCATATTTCTGAGAAGATAATTTTATTTCCTGATAAATTTGAAAATAAGTAACAAATTCAAAAGTTTTTAGGATGTCTTAATTATGCTGAAAGATTTATAGAAAAATTCGCAGAAAAAAGAAATAAATTTCAAAAACTATTAAGAAAATCAAATAAATTAGGATGAAATGAAGAACATACTCTTTGTGTTAAAAATTTAAAAGAGAATTGTAAAACTTTACCTAAACTTAGACTCCCGATGAAAAGGATAAGCTAATTGTTCAAACAGATGCATCAGATTTATATTGGAGTGCTTTATTAAAAATCGATTTAAATGAGATTTGTAGGTATACTAGTGGAACATTTAATAATACTGAAATAAATTATTCAACTAATGAAAAAGAATTATTAGCAGTAGTTAAAGGAATAAACAAATTCAAAATGTTCTTGCTACCTAAGGAATTTATTGTTCAAACTGATAATACTCAATTTAATGGACTTGTAAATAATAAATTACCAAATTTACATCAACATAGAAGATTACACAGATGGCAAATACTATTATCTTTTTATAATTTTAAATTTGAATATATTAAAGGAAAAGATAACTTATTTGCTGATTTCTTGAGCAGGAATCATGATTTTGGACAAGATTGAAGCATTTACCAAGGAATTGTAAAATCTTTTAACAGATTTTAATGCGGATTATCTTGCTATTCAAGAGGATCATCTTGACATCAGACAAACTTTTTGCGATTTATCAAACAAAGTTATTGAAAGTAGAAAAAAGATTGATAAACTAAATGATAATAAAGAAAAAATAGCTGAAAATTTGACAGAATGTTTAGACTTTTTTGTAAGTTGCAGCCAGGAGTACCCTCCTTTAAAAAAAGGTAAATACAGCCACAAGGTGAGTCATATCCCATTTCGCGAGATTAATACATCCACTTCAAGTGGAAATTCGAAATCTAAGAGAAATTACTCTCTTACCTTGCAAGAGGAAAATGTCATAACAAAGGGTCCACAACAATTACCCGTCAGTATTGACAAATTGTTGGAAAAATTTACAAGTGGAAAAGGAGCCGCTGAGTCCAAAGGCCCATTGGAACAGCCTATTGTTATCATTGAATTCCAAGAAAATAAAAAAGAACCGGTTGGTGACCTCAAATCACCAAACGGAATAATCACAACTCATCATATTCAAACAAATCTTCATCCCATGGAGAAGATTATTATGAATTCTCAGAATGGGTATATAATTTCAGAGAAGGAAATTCTCTATACTTGACAGCCCTTCAAACGGCGTTTTATCCAAGTATAAGTGCTATTCAAGGAGTAGATCCAACCATTGTCAGAAAATTAGCAACATATGGATTTTTGGATAGACTCTTTCCAGGAATCGATTTAAGGAAATAGAACAATTTGATAAAGAATTTATCGATTGTGTGAAAAACAACCAGTGGAGTTGAGATTCTATACTATCAGTCCAGAGTATAAAGAACCAGAATGGTATGGAGAACATCATCTGATCACTATCAGAAAAAATCATGGAAATCAATTAAAGGAGATTCAAATTATTAAAGAATTGCCAACAATCAATAAAAAATGGATGATTTACAGGAGAGCTCTTGGAATAAAATCAGTCTGCTCAACAATGCAATTTTTCTATGGAGAAAAATATATGGTGTATGGAATGAGCAATAATTGGATCCTTATTAGCCGAGGAGATAAAGATAAAAAATCCTTGAAGATAAGATTTGTGAAATCTTAAATGATCAATTCTCTGGAAGTGACGAATGCATTGAAGAGGCTTGCCGACTAATGGGACACGTCCACAAGTAAAGGACGATAAGAAAGCGACATCACATGACAGCACCATGTGAGCATTAAAGCAGAAGATGACATCTCAAAAGCTGGAATAAAGCAGTCGACAAGTGCTTTAATTATTTCAACCACTTTGAAGAAATAATTGTAGTTTAACTTTTGTGTTGTAAAAATTTGATTGGCCAGAAGCTTCTCGGTGAAGTGAGTGCCTTCTATAAATTGAGACTCTACTAAGGAAGAAGATCATCGAAAAGAATCCATCCGAAATCTCATCCTGAACTACCAACTTTAGAATACCAATTTGAAAAAATGATCTTTGTAATCATTCTCATTAGAGAGTAGAAACCACTCTTCGGAGTATCAATCTTTGTAAAAATCTTTGTATAATAGCTTTCAAGCTATCATCAGATCAATAAAATCTTTAAGTTTGAAATAAATCTTTTATTACGCTTTGAGTGTTGTTCTACACAGTAAGTCTGTTTGAGAGTTTTGTGTGCCCTTGTGTCCATCTTGCTGTGATACTGTAGGACTTTGGCCAACTCTTGTGTCGAAGGTGACCAGGAACATATAACATTCTTGCTATTTGGCGAAGCGTGGTAAGGTCCTTATTTTTAAGCTACAGAGAAATTTATTGTCTGAAAATTTGCATGAAAATTATTATATAAGAATTTTTATAAGATTGTATACTTTGAAGAACTTTTATTATGGAAAGTTACGAATTTTATTATAGAATTGTACCTTTTAGATATACTAATAGTATTGATTATAGTCACATGATAGAAATTCCAGAAACTTATGATAGTTATACTAGAGGAATAAATTTCATAAAAAGGGATATTAGATACTATGAAAAATGCCTTATAATTGCATCATTTGGATTAAAAGAAAGATTGTCCAAAGAAATAATAAAAATGATTATATTTTTCTGGTTAGATAGTGAAAACAGTAAATAACTTTTGAAACTATAGAAAAACATGTAAATTATAATGAAATTGCTGAATTATATGATTTTGATCTTAGTTTTGACGATAAAGAATAAGAATATGCCTGGAATAACTAGAAAATTTTGTGATAATAAAATAAAAATTTTAGAAGAACAAATAATAACAAACAATAATCGTAGAGAAATCGAAAAAAAAATTTCTAATTGGAATAAAATTAAAAAAGAATTATTAAGAAATGAAATTATAAGAGAATTAAGAAGAGAAGAACAATTTAGAAGAGAGATAAGACAAATAATAAATAATATAATAATTAATTCCTTAAAACTCACCAGATTAATATGAGCTTACCAACAAAAATAAGATTTGATAAACAAGAAATAGAAAATATTACCAATAGGAAGTTATCAAACTAGAGGAAGGAATACAACTATATTTCAATCTTTAAGTTCGTGGGGAAATACAGATGAATTGTTAAATATGACTACAAATTGGACTAATGCATTTTTATGGCAACAATTAGGACAATTAAAATCTAAAGATATAGAAGCTATAGACAAAATAAATAATATAGATCTAAAAGATGAAATAGCTAAAGAAAGATTAGAAGTTTTAAGTAAAAATATGTCTAAATAATTTAATAAAATAAAGGAATAAATTAATAATTTAGAAATGCTTGATGAAACTAAACTTGAGGAAATCCAAAATCAAATATCAAAAATTGTACAGAAAAATAGTATTAATAAAATAGCAACTCTAGAAGAGAAGATAGATATCATTAATTATAAAATTAATATTCTATTAAATAAATTAAGATTTAAAATTGACAAACCACCTTATAAAAGACTTAAAAAATGAGTATGAATGATAAAATCAATTTAATTGAAAAATGTATAAAAATAATTGATGAAAAAATAACTAGAATCGAAATAAGGTATGAAGAAGAAAAAGAAAAATTATAAAATAAATTTTTAAGAATAGAAAATCTTTTAAATAGAATAATAGAAAATCTAAACAAAAAAAAATCATTTAAACCAGATTATACCAAAGAATTTAAAGAAGTTAGAAAGAAAATTGAAAAATATGAAGAATTAATAAAACTTAATAGAGGATTAAAAGAAGATATAGAAAGATTATTAATTGATCTTAGAAAATAAGAAGAAAATCTTATAGAAAAAGAAGAAGGAAAATTAGTTATAGAAGAATTATGAACGAAGACATGGAAAATTTAATATTTGACTTAGAAGACTTAAAAATTTGTGAAGAAATAACTAAAAATCATATGGTCGGAAAAACGGGAGGACCACGAGCAGTTAAACAAGAAGAATATGGAGAAACTAGCACAACTAGATATGAAGCAGAAATAGATCCTAGAAGATATGTTAATACAAAAATTGATTTTAAAACTTAAAAAAAAAAGTATAGAGATCAATTTAAACCAGTATTAAGAGAATCAAACCCAATGAAAATTGCAGGATCATATTTAAATTTAGATTGTGAATTAGATGTTAGAAAAGCTATAAATGAATGGAGTACTAATATGCTAGCACACTTTAATTATAATCGTAGTAATATCGATAATAAAAATAGAACTGAATATTTATTAGCAACTTTTAAGGGAAATGTAGTTAATTGGTACCGAGAATTAGAAGAAACAACAAAAGGTGTTTGGAAAGATAGTATTGAAGCAGGATTTTGAATTAGTATAATAGAAGGAATAAATAGAATCGCTACAAGAATTTATAGAGAATTTGTTGGAGAAGATTGGGTATATTAAAGTATTAAAGCTAAATTAGAAGAAATAGAAGATACTAAAAACAGAATGGAACATTTACAAATTTGTAATATGTGTTATCTTAACGAATATTGTTGTGAATATAGTAAATACTATTATATAATATTTGGAAGTGGAGCTGATAATAATTATTATAAGGAAGTTTTTATTAGAAAATTACCACCACCATGGAATAATTATTTTCAAAATAAAATAAAAGAAAAACAATTTGGAAAAAATGAAGAAGGTTATACATTAGGATTTATAATAAGAACTATAAAAGATGAAATAAGTACTATGTGTAGTAATCAAATGATTTTTAAACAATCAGGATTTATACAAGATATGTTCTGTTGTATAGATACTGAAGTATCAGGAAATTGAGGATGTTATGAATATAAATGAAAAAGAAAAATAAAACTCAATAAATATAAAAAATATAATAAGTTCAAAAAGAAATATTTTAAACCAAAAAGAAAATATTTTAGATGAAAATATAAACCTTATAATAAAAAACTATTAGATAAAAAACGATGTAAATGTTAGAATTGTAATGAAGAAGGACATATAAGTACAGAATGTCCAAAAAAGAAAGTTAAGATATTAATTAAAGATTTTGAACAAATTAGAGATGAATGTGAAGAAGTTAATATTGAAGATATAGAAGTTAATGAAGAATTTTTTGAAGAAAAATCGGATTTAGAAGAAACATCTAGTGATGACGAATAAAAATAAGAATAAAACTAATTTCTAAAAAATCATAAAGTTTGAGACATAGTTTGCAATAAAAAATAATTTCATTAAGGGCAAAATTGACTTTTACATAAAAAACCCAAATAGGTCATTTGACTCGGCTATTTTGGAAATTCTCCCGTGAAGAAAATGGGTCCAAGTGGATGCTAGGTAGTGGTTCCCTAACTCCAATTTTGCAAAGGAAGCCCCTAATTTTCTATTCTACAAAACATTTGGTCAATAACTTCTAATAATAGATAAGTGAATTCTCAAATTTCTATTTTATAGTAAGATGCTAACAAGTGATATTCTAAACTTAAAATGAAGGAAAATGGTGTGATTTATGACTAATAGAAATAGCATGATTTGTGTAGAGAAAAATTAGTGATCGTGACCTGTGAATCGTATAATTTGTAATTAATAAATTTGACCATATATGTCTTAACATTTCTAATTAATAATTTTGTGACTATGTATGTCTTAACTGTGGCTGTATATGATCAGGTCTGCTATAATATTGGAGTCTGTGACCAAATATGTGTAATTTGTTATTATTTGTGACCAGATTTTTGTAAGCTATTATTATTAGTGACCAGGTCTGTCTTTAGTATGATCATCTGTAGCTAGGCTTATCTTAATTTTGATTGTATGTGACTAAGTATTACTTAAATATGACTGTTAGTAACCAAATCTTTCTTAAATATGACTATATATGATTTTATTTGTCTTAACATTGATTATATGTGACCAACATCGCCTTGATTGTGACTACATGTGACTATGTCTATGTCAACGGTGATTTGTGATCTAATATGTGAACAATGACTTTTGTGTGACCATTTTTTGTTAATTGTGTCTATTTGTCACCTTTTATATGTTAATTGTGGCTCTTTGTGACCAAGTTTGTGTTATTTGTGACTGTCTGTGATAATGTCTATTTTCATTATGGATGTTTGTGACTTGTAATGCATTCATTATGACCTGTTGTTATTTGACTGAGACATATTGTTGTATATTAATCAAACACCTATTTTATATATTACAAGCTATTTCTCGATTACAAATTATAAATTTTATAGGTCACAATTTATTTCACGATTACAAATTATCAAATTAATTGGTCAAAAGCTATTTTTCGTCCATAATTTATCACAACTTATTTATTGATCAAAATCACAAATTTATAAGTCACAACTTATTTCAGGATCACAAATTGTCAAATGAATTGGTCAAAGCTTATTTATCAATCACGAAGACACAAATTGTATGTCACGATTACAAATTTAATTATGAATCACACATTTTTTAGGTTATATATTATTTCTTAATCACAATTTATTCGTTTTAATGGTCACAATTACTCAATAATTGGTCACAACTACTCTTTATCCAACCCATTCCGCCCCACCACTACCACTACTACTACCCCCACCACCACTACCCGCATCACTAGCACAGCCTAATCTACAAACCGTTCTTCATCCGATCCATTACATCCCACCACCACCCGCATCACACACCACAACAAAGGATGGGTGGATTGTACAAATGAAGAAAGGGTTAAAATCTTGATATTGTATTATTTAATCCAGTTTAATAGTGTGTGTCTGTGACGAGGTCAATCTTAACTATGACGGTATGTGATCAAGTCACAATAAACACATATTTGGGCACAAGGAGTTATAACAAACAAATCTGCACACATCGCGGACTAGCACCACTAGTCACCACCACTATCACCTTTAACTTAAATCCACAACAAAAAATAATACCTTCACCTCAAATTCACAACAACAATCACCACTACAATGTCAAATCCATGCAACATTAATCTCAAATCTACAACAACAATCCACCAATATTATGTTACCATTACCTCCATCTACAACACCGTTTTCACCTTCAACTTCTTTGTAATGGCTACCATTTTCCACTCTTCACTTCCGCCCAAGTCTCCATGCTAAATCATGCGTCCCCCATTCAAGGCAAACATGCCCCATCACGGCAAAATCAAATCCAAAATAAGAGAGATCCAAAATATGAGAGAATATTGGCCATGTTATTCATTTGGCACACCACCATTCCCATCACCACAGTCACCGTGGCCATGTTATTCCTTTGGTACAAACCATACAATTTCTATCAATCACAAACCACCATAACCACAGGAATAGACATGCAAATTCATCTTTTAAGAGAAATCCCAATCGAAAGTTTAAGGCATAAACATTTTGCCTTACCATATCTCATTTGCATCTCATTTGATCTAAAAAGACTTGCGCATTGAATTAGTTGCCCACTATATGACAATAAATCACCTTAAACAAACTCATATCTTTCTTTATTGAGACATAGTATTTTTGTCGCCCATCTTACCAACAAACCGACCAACTGTGCTGACAATCACCGTGGCCATGTTCAAACCAACTTCGACCATCACAATATCTTAAAGTTGTGAGTTGCTCAATGATAAGAATATTTCAATTTTCGATTCGATTCCAAAATTTCTTAGAGAAAAATCTAAATGAATTTCGAAAAAATCGGCTCAAATGACTTCGTCAAAGGTGATGGCTTCAATTACTAACCAGACTCGTCATGGAGGAAATTTTGAAGAACATTTATTCTGATCTCGATTCATTTATAGGTAATTTTCTCATGAGAATTATATGGCCCACGATGTTTTAACTTTTGCATATTTTATTGGAGAAATAAGTAAAATAATATATTTTAACTACGTAGTTCAACATTCAGGTATTTAACTTATAATTTCATAACATGGGTGTTATTATTATTTTAATATTATAAATATAACGCAATATTACTAATTTTATGTTAATAAAAATTAAAAAGGTAAATTAATATCTAAATGGTTATTAACCTTTATTTTCTACATTTAAAACTGATAGAGAGAAAATCATTTCAAATATTTTCAAATGTGAAATTTTGATGGGAAACTCCATTGAAATTGCTCATTCTCTTACCATTTCTTCCATTGAAACTTCGATTCAAGCATCATTTTTACTATTTGAAACTTCACGAACTTGTGTTCAAAAAAATAGTGTTGACTAGAAGTATAGGACATGATTCTCGTTCTAATGAGGAAACCCCGAAAAGTTAAACACAAAGGGAAAATGAAGAAAAATTATCAAGAACCTTTACAAGGAAAAAAATAGAAAAGAAAAAGTTCGATTCCAATGGCAAATCCTCATCGAATAAGGTAAATCCACAAATATAGTTAATTTTTTGTTTAAATGCATTGTAATGTCAAATCCAGTATACGGGGTATGTTTGGTGTGATGTGAATGGTTTTTTTTTTTTTTTTGACCTAATTTTGGTAAAATGTGACCTACTTTCTGATAATATCTAATTCTTGGTATTATGTAACCTGATATTAGTGACCTAGGTATTGAAATTGTGATATATGTGTTTGCTGACTGTAGCCTACAGTTAGTGTTTGTGACATATTTTTTGTTAACCATGTTTAGGTTTGTGATTGATTGTGTAGGTATTTAAAGGATTAAATTCACAAAATCATTCACGGTGTTAGTTTTTAAGACATACTATTTGAGTTGGGTGTTTCGTGTTTGGGCATATGAAGAAGATTGAATATTCTGTGTTTGTGACCTTAATTTTATGTTGATTTTTGATGGCATGTCTACTGTTCTTATTTATGCAAGAATGGAAATATATGATTCCATAATATTGTTAATTCTCGAGAAAAATTACTACAAAGTCTACAATAAATGTCATCACAAATTTTTTGACCAAAATTCAATAATGTCGAGAAGGAGATATTAACTGACACGTATTTCTCATATTACATGCATTGCAATGAGATCTTTGTCCAATATCCGAACATGAGGCAATGTAGAATTCTATGTATATGTCATTGTAATTGCAACCTCTACATAACCTACCCCCAACTCTAAAATAACAAAGTTAACTAGCTCTATGAAAGAATCTTCCACTAGAATGATGTGTGACCTCCATATAGTAGGGAAACATGCATAACTTCTATACTGTTAAAACAATATAGTTATATTAATTAACTTTTATTCAATATATCATAATAATAGAACAGGTCACAAATCAACAGCATTGATCACAAATATGAACATCACAAAAAATCTGAAGGTTACAAATAACGGTCCTAGTCACAAATTGAATATAATATATATAAGAATGTCACAAATAACAACACTAGTCACAAATATGAAGGTCATAAATATGAATGCTGAAGATAACGATACTGATCACAAATTTAATATAGTATACATATAATAAGGTCACAGATAATAGCACCGATCATAATACAGTAGAGAACACCTTTCGGATTGTGACCATATTCTTGCAATAATAGCAATCCCTTATTCTTACCTTGATGAATACTGATGCAGTTGAAATAAAAATTTGTCACAACTATGTGATAAAAAAACAATTGGAATGAAGCTGGTGACTATAGATGGGTGAACTAGTAAAATTGAAAATAACTTTGTGACTTACTATGCGGAAATATAATGTTGAAGAACTATACTTGTCAATTTGTGGCCAATATGAATGAAGATTTGGGCGCGATAATGGAGTGAATGAACCGATTTCAGGGATATGTAGAGTAACAGAGAAAGTGAAAGAAGTGAAACATATTAGGTGAGAGCATACGTTATACAAAAGAAAATATATGCTATATATTAGAATGTGATGATGATGATTAAATTATCCTAATTTATATTATATTTTTCCTAAATTTTTATTTTAGTAATATACATAATATATATTAAATTTATTAATATTATAATTTAACGCTAATTTGTGAAACATTTTTTTACAGTTTGTTAAAAATTAAATTATAGGATTAATAGCAGAATACTACACCCATGTAAACGTTTCATTTTGCGATATATCCATACCTATTGAAAATCCCAGAAAACCCCATGTTTCAAATGTTTTGTGCGAAAAACACTCCTGACGTCAGCATTCGTTTGGTGTGCCATTAAATCCCAGAAAAAATGGGACAAAATTGATAAATAATAAATGGCAAATGCGTCAATTTATATTTTCGTCTTTAATAACACCCTCCCAACATGAAGATGGGGGTTTGTCCCTCATTTCATTACCTGACACCACTTTGTTTCTTACGTACGTAGCTGCAATACTAGACCCTTAGCTCTGATGGAATCCCGTTTGTGCAGATGCGGAACGGAGATTGAGTTGAAGACTTAGTGGATGAAAGCGAACCTGGGAAGAAGGTTCTTCTCATGCACACGACGGTTGGTAATGGAAATCCGAACACAATTTTTGAACCATTTTTTTACTAAGTAAGCTCAAGCTCTGATATTTATTTAGTTTTCTACAACAAAATGGAGGTTATGGGTACTTCTCGTGGTTTCACCCACCTATGTGCAGTAGATCTATAGAGATCATACCTGGGCTATTGAGATCCAGAACTGCAGAGGTACATTAATGATTTTAGATTTAGGTTTTTAGATTTTTTGTGTGGGTGTGTAGTGATGGGTTTTGCGGAAAATAAAGCTTTGATCGCCTTGTAGATGTGTGTACTGAATGGATGTTAGTGAATGTTGTGCTTTCATGTTCAAGTTCTGTAAGTTAGATGTTCAATGTGATGTTTCAATTTCATCCTCTATTTCATCTCTTACTGTCTGGTTGTTCATTGGTAACGACTGTGTGACACATCTTGTTATCTGAATTGGTTACGAAACCTCCCTATGTATTGAATATGTTTCATAATACAACTCTGGAAACATATAACAATGTGTTATACAAATTTATATTATTTTAAACCTGAGACATCTAAACCCTGTTTTTTATGTGCTTTGTACGAAATTAACCCTGGATTGATGAAGATTGCGAAGTATAACCCTATAATCCCCAATCCCAACGCACACCAAAGTAGGACATCCTACATCGACACCCCAAATATTAGTAGTCAATAATAACAATTGTTCACATTAATATGGAATACGAATAGAAAACATTACAACAAAAAAATGACAAAAACAAGAACAATGGCATTTCAGTTTGTAGTTGGTGTTTCCCTTCCTCTGCACTTCCTCCTGTTGTGCCAAGAAACACCACATAAAGAACACCTCATCACCATTCATTTCCTAGATGGAGGTGCATCAGCGGATGCTGTTGTGTTGGACGGTGTGGATGTTTCATTTGCCTCCTTTCGTCGTTTCTTTTTTGGTCTCCCAACCTTTTTAGTGTATACAGGTGGTGTCAAGGGATTGAGTCTGACGTTCGGCCATGTATCTAGGCTTGTCATTGGGGAGATTGTTGGTATATACGTCCGAACGTACGCTTCTTTCTTATACACATCATCCAAATAATTTGTGACATTTTGCATACCTCGTGATAATAATGCTGCAATGACATGGCTACATAATATACTCGTTAACTGCCACAGCCAACTTGAACAAGTAGAGGTGTCAAGACGGATGGGCCGGCCATGACCCGTGAAAATCGGGACCGCGGGCCGACCCGTGACCCGTGCGGGCGGTTCACGGGCCAAGGAGGTGTAACCCGTGGGCTTCGTGGGTTGCACCCTTAACCGTGGCCCGTAAAAAAAATTGAAAAAAAAATAAAACAAAAATTAAAAAAAGGGAGGGTGGGTGGGGGGGGGGGAGAGAGCCAAACAAAAAAAACTCAAAAAATAAAAATTCAAAAAAAAAGGGGGGAGAATTTAGTTGTGCAAGATGGTTTGACATTAATAACACCACAAATAAGTATAATTAGAGAATCTATTAATTAGGCTCCGTTTGATTGGCGGAGTTTTCCAGGGAAGTAGGAAAATATTTTCCTACTTTCACTTTTTTGACTGTTTGATATGCGAAATTTTCCACGAAAAATATTTTCCTCCCCTTTTCTAGGTACAACCCTTTGATGCACAAATGGCGGAAAATGTTTTTTCACCTAATAGGTGGGAAAACATTTTCCACCTTTGTTTGTTTGTTTGTTTTTTTTTATTTTGCAATGAGAACAAATTCTAGACACAATGGTAAAAAAAAATTCACTTTTATCGACAAATTTCATGTAAAATAAAGTCAAACAAATGATAATCGGTATGGTAATTTTTTTTTTTTTCAAAAATTTTTTTTGACAATGAGAACAAATTTAGACTCAATAGTAGAAAAAATTATCATTTTAATGAATAAATTCCATAAAAAACGAAGTCAAATGGACACCAAATTTTCAACATTTTTCATGGAAAATTATACAAATCAAACACAATTAATTACAATTCCTAGTAAAACATTTTCTAAGAAAATCAATTCCCTATAAAACATTTTCTTTCTACCCATTTTCCACCCTTGCAATCAATCGGACCCTTATATTTCTTGTTCAGATTCTAGATAACAAGAATTTGCAAAAAATTGTAAAAATCTTGGATTGAAAAGAAGATGAAGTGGATAAATTAGGCATGCATTTTGATGTAGTTGTTATTTGTTTAAGTTAAATTTAAGTTTACAAAGTTACAAATAATTCATGTAACGTTAAATTTGAATTTTATGTAAAAATTTCTTGATATAATTATGAATTTATCATTTTGTTCAATTCTTAGTTTACATTTAACAAAAAAAAAAAAATATTTTTTGCTATAAATATGAAAAATTCTATATTTTTATAATTTTATTTATACAATCATACGGGCCAAACCGGAACGAACCGCGACCCGTGACCCGCATGGGCTCGACCCGGATGGGTCAGCGAGCGGGCTTGGGTTGTAGTCCAAAATTGTGGACCGACTCGTAACCGGCACGGGACCCGCAACGGGCGAGCTTTTTTTTACGCGGGCCGTTACCGGGCTCACATGTTGGCTGGCAGACCCGGCCCGGATCACCCGGATTGACACCTCTATGAACAAGTCCTAGCAGCTAGGTCAACTATACACAAAGTTCGAGTTTCATGGTGTCGTATTTGGAATTTTTGGTTCCTCAACTAGTCAGCATATTCAGCTCGTGATATAGTTGTATTTTTCTGAATGATTTTCATTATTCTTGGTCCCACGACTCCTCTCCATTTGTTGCATGCCTCCATCTTTGCCACGATTCGTCGTATCAAGTACATTCGAATCTCCTTTAACATTGACAAGATTGACTTCTCCCGTGCACTCAAGATGGTCGCATTGAAGGACTCCGATAAATTTTTCAGTAGCATATCATAATTATTCCCCACTTTGAAATGTGATTTACTCCAATGCTCTGCCGGCTTCAACTGCAACCAACCGTATGCAGTACGGTCCAGATTGCACATCCTATTTATCTACGTCACCCATGTAGTTTCAATTGTAGCTCTTGCTGCTGCCCAGAGTAAATTCTTCAATGCGAGGCCCTTGTATGTTGCACCGAAGTTGTTATAAAGATGTCGCACACATGTACGATGCTGGGCATAGTCAAATATTTGTTCAAGAGCTTGTATAAGCCCCTTCTGCTTATCAGACATGAAAATCCAGTTGTGACTATTAACTATGCCCATATCATCTCTCAATAACTCCAAAAATCAGCTCCAATTTTCACCATTCTTAACCTCCACTACGGCATACGCTATAGGATAAACCCCATTTTTAGCATCTACACCTACTACTGTCAATAACTAGCCCCCAGTTCAGTTTTCAAAAAACAGTCGTCCAACCCTATCACCTTCCTACATCCACTCATGAATCCCACCTTCAGTGCTCCGAGACATATGTACAATCTTTTAAACTCCCTACCACAACCCTCCAACTGTGTAGTTGTACCAACATTTGTATGTTTAAGATGCTTGCAATAATCCCACAAAATTCTGTAGTGGTCAATCACAGTGCCACATAATGTCTTCATTGCCAAGTCTTTGGTTCGGTAATACTGCCACCTAGTCATGTCTCCCAAATTGTACTTATGAAGTTTTCCCTATTTTATTTTGGAACATTTAAACAAATAGGGGTGAAATGAAAAATATTGAATTTTCTTAAATATTCTAAATGTTCAATACAAAATAGCGTTTAAAGAAAAAAAATGGCAAATTACATTTTATATAATCTTTTAACGTTTCTTCATGATCCAAGAATAAAATGTGTTTTCAATTTAAATTAAAAATCAAATTAAGGCTGGATGAAAATCTCGAATTGAATAGAAAGGTTTAATTCTCCTCTTCTTATATTACAATGGATAATGGGTATTAGAACCGATATTGACATATTTGATTTTGTTCTAGGTTGTTCTAAACCTAGAACAAAATCGAAGAATTAAACCTCCAAATTTTTTTGACCGCGTACATCTACTTAAATAGGTATAGCATGATCTATGAGTCATTAAAAAGGAAAAGACAAAATTTTCAACCTTGAGTCCCTAATAATTGGAAAAAATGAAGAATCAAAATCTTGAGATGTTTTACCCTTTGAAAAAAAGAGATCCTCTTTGAAGAAAAGATGTGCTTTGATCTAAAAAATGAGTGAAAGTAAAGAATATGAAATTAACTCATGGAGAGCGACAATGTAAGTCTTTGATAATGAGGCCCCAGCTGTCGAATATGTCCAAAATCATTGGTTGCATATTAAAGAAGTGGAAAAGTTGTTACCCATCTCATTAGAAAAATGCCTGACAAGATAGCCAATATAAAGAACATCACACAACAAAGTGCTTCCATGCAACAACTTCTCCACCAAATGAGGGTGCAAGCAAGCTTGAAAAGGTCCTAAATATTCCTTTTCGAGTCTTCTTCGACCCCATCATCAAGGTTAATGGGAAAATTAATAAAGAGAAGAGGAAGAAGTGGGATACCCTTAAACTTAGAAAGGAAAAGAGTTAACCTTGTTGAAAGAGATGTGGAAGTGGACATTTATCTTTCTGCACGTCCATAAACTAGAGAGGAGACTTTTCAAGTTTGCTAGATAGGTTAAAGGCCAAAATGCCTAGAAATAGGCCAGACAGAAAAGTCGAGGTGGAGCAATAACAAGAAAATATGAGGAATAGGGTATATTTCACATTATGCTTCTGTACATAAGAATTTATAGATCTCTCTAGGATACAAACCGGGTAACTATTATCCCTAATTAAAGGAAAATAAAAACGGATTCCTAAAATATCTGTACATCTCACAAATCTCTCAACTACCTAAAATAGCACATAATCAAATATAATACATAATTACAAAAATCCTAGGAAATCTTCTAACACTCCCCCTCAAGCTGGCATGAATATATCACTCATGGCAACCTTGCTAACTAAGTTCTCATAGTGCGCCCTAGGAAGTCCTTTGGTGAGAATGCCTGCTACTTGGCTCATGGTGGGTATGTAGGACATGCATATCACACCATTGTATATCTTCTCCTTGATGAAATGTTTATCCACTTCTACATGTTTTGTTCTATCGTGTAGAACTGGATTGTGAGCTATGGAAATAGCTGCCTTGTTATCACAATAGACTTTAATAGGCCTTGGTGTCGGAATTTTCAATTCTTCTAGGAGTCTTTTGATCCATAACACTTCACAAAAGCCATCTGCAACAGAGCAAAATTCTGCCTCTACACTACTCCTTACCACAACACTTTTTTTTGCTCCTCCAAGTGACCAAATTCCCTCATACCAAAGTGCAATAACCTGAGGTAGATCTTTTATCGTTTACATCACCTGCCCAGTCTGAATCTGTGTAGGCTTCTACTTGGAAATGACCCTTATTTTTTAACAAGAGTCCTTTCCCTGGAATTCCTTTCAGATATCTCAAGATCCTAAACACGGCTTCAAAGTGAGTAGGTCTAGGTAAATGCATAAACTGACTTACTACACTTACTGAAAAGGCTATGTCAGGTCTTGTGTGCGACAAATAGATTAGTCTCCCAACTAATCTTTGATAACGTTCTCGATCCACCACCTCATTTGCTATTGCTGCTTTTAGCTTCACATTTGGGTCCATTGGAGTTTTTACGGCTTTACAACCTGTCATCCCTAGCTCCTTGAGCAAATCAAGAATGTATTTACGTTGGTTGATAAAGATTCCCTCATTGGACCTTGCAAATTCCATCCCAAGAAAGTAATTAAGCTTTCCCAGGTCCTTGATGTCAAATTTGGCCTTCAGATTATTCTTCAACATATTGATCTCAAACAGATAATATCGTCTACATATACTATCAGAATAGCTATTTTACCCTAGGTAGAGTGCTTGAAAAACAAAGTATGATCAGCTTGGCTTTGTGAGAAGCCGTGCCTCCTTACTGCGTTCCCAAATCGTTCAAACCAAGCTCTTGGTGATTGCTTTAGCCCATATAGGGATTTTCTTAACCTATAAACTTTGCCTCTTCCAAGACTCTTTTCAAATCCGGGTGGCAAGTCCATATACACTTCTTCCTATAGATTTCCATTCAAGAATGCATTTTGACATCGAACTGACTAAGGTGCCAGTTTAAATTAATTGCAAGAGAAAGAAGTATTCTGATAGAGTTAATTTTAGCAACATGAGCAAAAGTCTCTTGGTAGTCTATACCATGAGTTTGGGTAAATCATTTTGCTACGAGTCTCGCTTTGTATCTTTCCACACTTCCATCACTTTGCTCTTTACTATAAATACTCATTTACACCTGACTGTCTTCTTATCCTGGGAAAGAGAGTAATACTCCATGTGTTATTTTTCCTAAGAGCATTCATCTCTTCCATCACAGCTAATCTCCAATTCGGATCATCTAATGCTTCTAGAACAGTTCTTGGCACATACAGATTAGAAATCCTAGACACAAATGCTTTATGAGTATGTGATAATTTTTCATATGACAAGTATTTTGCAATGAGGTGTTTTGTGCAAGCTCGGGTACCTTTTCTTAATACAATTGGAAGGTCGAGATCTGAAAAGGACATGTTAGGCAAATCATTAGATGGAGAAGGAATATGAGTAGAAGAATGATTACTTTGAGTTGTAGGACCTTCACTCAGCAAATTGGATTGAGCTTCTGCTAACAATTGGAACAGTAGTACGTTTCTGGAACCTCTTCCTGGTATAAAACTGAAGCTCAGGATGAGGATTACGATCCGTTTAAAGTATTTCTTTCCCTGTCTCTAATAACGTAGTATCTGGTAAATTTAGATTAAGAGTACTTGATCGTTTGATTTCCCGCAAGTGTACGGGATCGTGAACAAGTAATAAAGTAGTGAATAGAATGTCGAACCCACGAGGACTACATGTTTGATAGAATTAAAATTAATTGCTACTTTAATCGAATAGCAAACAAATTTTGTGATTTTTTATACTAATCCCTAAATTATCAATTAAACTAAAGAAAATAAGTAAATGTATTTTTCAAATACGTTGAGATGCATTGCTAAGATATCGAATCCCCATTGTTATTCCATTTTTTGTGTTACAATTAAAGTGACAATTTGAAATCATTTATATTGGTTAATGTTCTTAATTTAATTGAAAGCCTCTCTTGATAGCGATCAAATCTATTCCCCTCATGTGACCCTTCAATCTCTCGACGAAAGATGCAAACATGATAAATGCATTAACAAGCACTAGAACACATATTGAATCCATATTAAACATAGATGTATATCTCTATCCTCTATCGATCCTTACAATGTTTATTATAATGTGCTAAAACCTTATTGTCTTTCTCGATAACAATAAAATTCACTAACAATTCAATTGGTGATCAAACAATTGAAAAGAAAGATAAAACAATAATAAACACCCACAAACCAAATCAAATTAAAGTCAAAATAATTAATTAAATACTAAAAATATCATAACAAGAGTTCATCTCTTCCTAATAATGTATAAAATTAATCTAACATTTTGAAATTACAAGAAATCATATTTAAGTGAAAAGACATCACCCGAATTTTTGATAAATTGAGAAAATAAAGATGAATCTTGAAATCTTGAATCTCTTCAATGATGTCTTGATGAATCTCCACTTGTGCCTTCTCTCTTTTGCCCAAAAATTAGGTTTGAATTTTCACTTGATTGAATTCTTACAAATCCCCTTCAATTCTCTCACAAAAATTATGAATTCTCCTCATTTGATTATAATAATTGATGAATAATGGAGTATAATATGTACATGAGAGTTCTCCATATGTGTTTTGCTATTAGATATTTTTAGGAGTCAAAAATAGGTTGAAAATCACGTCCAAATTGACTTCCAAAAGAGTTCCAATCAAATAAGGAAAGTTGTCTTTGCGCGCAAATTTTTTGTCTCTACATATTAGTCAATATTTTGGCCATAACTTTCTCATCCAATATCCGATTGAGGCTGTTAAAAGTATGTTGAAAAGATAACTCAAATAGCTACAACTTTGATAAAAATAGAATTTTCCCAACTCGGATAGTTACTATGCCAAAAATAGATCTCAATCCTCGACTAAAAATCTGGAATATTACTTTTGCGATTGGAAATTGATTTTAATCATATTCCATTTCTTTTTGAGTTTTAATTCCATCCAATTGTCTCCTAATAATTTTCAAACTCATCTTTTGGTCCGAATCAACTATTGTATTTTTGCAATTTGGTCCCCAAACTTTGGATTTTACTATTTTTCAACAATTTTCGCTTCTTTCTTTCAATTCCTCGTCCAATGATAAGTGTATTTTATACACTTATTCGGGCTCCAAATTATGAAATTTTATGGTTCTTTTAATGAGATTATAGCCTAATTTATGATATAATGTGTTATTAGGTGAAACTCGATGGATGATGAAGAATTGGAGAAAAGAATGCAAAAATTGGCGAAAAAGTGGAAAGATCCAAAGCTTGAGGGTTAAAGTGAAAATACACAAAAGTTGTGTCAAAGCTCACGATGAAGATTCAAGAATGCGAGAGGTCAAATGGATGCAACGAAAGATCAAAAGGAGTGAAAACAAATCAATTTCCAACCGCACAAGGATGTCGAAATTTTAGTTGGAGATTGAGACGCATTTTTGGCCTAGATAAAGTTCGAATTGAAGAAGAGCTATTTCTATCAAAGTTGTAGTCTTTCGAGTTATCTTTCTAACGCAACTTGAATCATCTCAATCAGACATCGGAAGGAAAAGTTATGACAAAATTACTGAAACAGACGTAAAGTGGACAGAAACTTGGCGCCCGAGCGCTACACACTCAGCGCTCAAGCGCTGCACTAGCCAGAAAATGGATTTTTAACAGATTTTCAGCGCTCAAGCGCTGTCCCATAGCGCTCAAGCACCGCGCGCCGCCACAGATTTTAGGTTTTTATTGTTTGGGCCGCGAAAACTCCACAAAAAGACTCCAAATTGGCCAGGAACGGATATGAAAGTATAAATAGACCTAAGGAGGCTTGGGAAAAAGGGGGTTCTCACACATTGGAAAAGAGGGAGAGATTGCAAAATAGAGAGGAGAACACAAGATCAAAGAGGGATTTTCAAGAAGAAACATCAAAGATTCGATATCAAAGCAAAGATTGGAAGTGGAAGAAGACCTTGGTGCAAGAGTTTATTCTTTTCCATATCTTTATTCCAATAATCCGGTGATGTATTCCAATATGTTTATTCCTTTCATATTCTTCATCATGTTTAGCTAAATTTATTATTAGGACGAACAATGTAATCTTTTGAAACCCTTAGTTCTTTAATTCAATAATTTCTGAGTTTTATTCTTCCATGTGTTGATTTTATTATGTGTGTAATGCTTCAAATTACCTGATCAATAATTTGATGATCCATTGAGTTTCTTACGAGTCGAGAGGTGAGTTCGAGACTTAGAACGTGTAATAAAATCTGGTAACGAGGTATAACGTGTAGAGATACCTATACTAAATACTACGGTCGTTATATGAATTCCTAGTGTCTTAACTCGTTTAACTAAGGAGAATTCGCATAGAGATATGGAATTAAATTAGTTAAATAGGCTCAATGAGAACTCGAGAGGGGTAAATTGAATACCGTAGGAGAGTTCGACCGAACACTACATTAGGCTAGAATCTTGAATTGTGAACTAAGGTGATCATTAGATGAAGTTGTTTTGTCCTAATACATCTTACATACATGAATCTTTGATCTATTTGTATTTGTTATTTCTGTATACTTTTTATTTGTTTTAGACATTTAGTTCATTTAGAAAATAAATATTCACAATCCTTCATTTGTTTATTCCCATCAAATAGGAGTTAAGAAAAGTAGATTAAGACTAAAGTATAGTCCTCGTGGGAACGATAATCCGGACTCTTAGGTCCACTTTATTACTTGTCACGATCCGTACACTTGCGGGATATAAAAATCGACAACATCCAACCATTGAGTTTTACCTATATAACATAAAATACAAGAATTTAGGGTATATTTTGTCAAAAGAACTATCAAATATCGCTGTTTTACACCCCGAATAAGTGTATAAAATACATTTATCAAATACCCCCAAACTTAAATATTTGTTTGTACTCAAACAAAATTATAACTTAAATAATAACAAACACACAAACATGTAAAACTATTTGGTTAGACAATTTAGATTTTTATTTTAGTATTTGAAATTACAATACTAAATTTACAAACTATTTCAAAGTCACAATTCCAAACTAATATCCACTCTTCCAATGTAAAACTGACGTGTGTGTGTGAAGAACTAAGTAGACAATCATGACTTTACAAGTTGCTTCAATTATCGACCCTCTGTGGTCAAATATATCTTTTCACCTCTCGTATGATTCACATACCCCCAAACTTGTTCTTTTTTCACTATTTTCCAATCTGTAATCTAAGGTTGAAATTTCATTACTATCATCACCCTCTCTAATTTATGTGGATTCTACTAATTGTAAGTCAATACATCAATAAACAAAGATTCTCCAATTATTTGATTGCTTCGACCTCTAGGACAAGACTACGATAATACTCTCTCATCAAAAGTCAAATTTTCTCAAATAAGTATTTGGGGCTTAACCAGAGCATTTGGTGCGTCTTCTGTTTCATGCACCTGCTTTATTTTTTTCAATTTCTTTTTTGTATACTTTCTCCCTTAAGCTTTCTATATGACCCGTGTAACGAGCTTTTGGCCAATGACTCTCAAATTAGATGATTTTAGGGCACTAGGTTGTAAATACCCTAGCAGGCTTAATAACTCGAGTCATAAATGCTACGAAAAGATATCTTTTATATATTCTTCTACCATGATTAGTGCAATACCCTTCATTAAACACTTATCTAATCAAACCGATCTCTAACTTGAGATTTTTGCCCAATTTTATCCTATTAATCTAAGACAATCCACACATAAATTTTCACACAAGGAATCCCGATTTACACCTGTATCTTTCTACATCCGTAAAATATCCCCAAACTATGCTAAATTTGGTCTAAGGATCATCAATATAGGATAGTTTTGGGTATAACATCTATGTTCAACTATATCAGCCTATCAATCATATGAATCAACTAATAGCATCACACTGTCCAACTTAATTGTAGTGCACGTATAATATCAAGTTTTGCAAGGTTAAGTCTCAAACAATCTAACATGCATCTTATCCACAGTTCATAAATCAACACCACATCTCAAATTTAATCATCATCGTCGGCCAAATTATCTAACACACACAAGTACACAACTAAAGCAAGAAAATATTTTTTTTTGTTGAAAATTTTCAATTTTTTTATTATATATTAAAGCAATAACGAAGAACAAATACACAAACACTCAAAAACACACAAAAAGTAGAAACTCAAAGTTTTTCCCACCCTCAAACTTAAAACAGACATTGTCCTCAATGTCATAAAATATAAATAAGAATATGAGGGGACATGGAAGAAAAGGAAGAAGGTACTCCCCAAATTTTTTTTTTTGAAGGTGCGAGGCATTCTATGTTGGTTTGAGTATTTCGCAATGTCATGTTCCTGCACATAGCTGTCGAATCAAATAATAAATATCAAATAACCTAGAACATGTGTTACTTAGCCCAAATAACCGAAACAACCAATAATAAATTAAATGGCCTAAGGGGAAACATAATAGGATGGTGATACCCTATAAATTGAAACGTGCCTAAGTCTAATGCAACCTAATAATCAAAATAAATTTATATGCAATGCGATACAGAAAGCATAATAATTAAAAGGTTAGAAAATTGGGTTGCCTCCCAACAAGCGTTTTTTTATAGTTTTTAGCTCGACTTTGACAATTGAATCACGGACACCTAAAGAAGGCTTTGGATACCTTGTCCATTTTTCTTCGTTTGACTTTGATCCACTTTTCATTTAGTCTCCAAACTTCTACCTTGCATTTTTTGATGTAATAGGACTTTTTTATTTCATTCGATTCAATTTCAACTATGCAGACTTCCACTCCTACATTAGGCTAGAGGTGTCAATGGGCGGAGCGGAGCCGAGCCTGCTTGGCCCATTAACCCACGAGCTCGGCTCGGCTCGTTACAAATACCCGAGCTCGTGGCTCGTGTGCGACTCGTGGGCCGAACCGAGCTTTAGCTCGTGGCTCGGTTAATTTTTTTTTATATTAATAAGATATGCCTTTTTAAAAAAAAAAAATTTTTGGACGAGCCCACGAGCCACTAGTGAAAAAATGAGCCGAGTTGGGCTCGGCTCCCCTAGCGAGCCCGTCGCTCGGCTCGTGCTCATAGCTCGGTGGCAACGAGCCGACGAGCCGGCTTGGCTCGATTGCCACCACTATATCGAGGTTAATCACAAAATCAATTTTTGGATAATCAATAAAGTCGGAAAAATGTGAGTTAATTTCATTCTCATTGATTGGAACATCCTCATTTGATTCCGTTGTGATCAATTTATCATTCTCTTTAATCTCTTCGTCCATAGTTGATATATCTTCGAGTTGAATGATTGGTCCACAATCTAGATCCATAAACAATGAGAAGTCGGTCTCGTTGACTCCTTCGAATGGATTGTACCCCCATTGTTGAAATCCTTCCCAGTAAATGCTGCCTTCCATAAGCATATCGTTTTCATCCAACTTGACAAGTTCTTTAAAGTACTTTACAAGTACCTTCTCGTTCAATAGGGGAGGACCATCTCGCACACGTTTGATGTCATCATTCCAATTGTCAGGTACAAAATCTCCCATGAGCATGTACTCTTCATCATATTTTTCAATTGATTGTTTTCTACACATCAAATATTTTTGAAATCTCAGAAGTTTCGACGTGTGTAAACTAGTGTAAGAGAACAAGTATTTCCCAGTATAATGCACTGCGTAACAATTTTCACAACTTGGATATCCTCTAAGCATATCTTGACAATTCATGTAGAGATTTGTCATTGCAACAATTTTGTTACTTTACCAATGTCAGACTCATGCATAAATATCTGAAAAGTACAAAGAGGGAATACCAATACAAGATATATTAAAACTGTGGGGGGATAGTTAAACGATATGAAAAGAAAAATAAAGAAAAGTAAGTAACAAAAAAATTTGTTAAAACTAAAATTAATTAAAGTAGTAATCAAAATTAAAAATAAATAAGCAATAAAAATTCAAATTAAAGTTAAAATTAATTAAAACTAATTAAATACAATAGTCATCGGCAACGACGCCAGTACTATCACTAGGTTCCATTCTTTCAACAATTGTTTTCGAAACTTGTTTATCAGAATTAGTCAAAGGTGTAGATTCCTCTAGAATGGGTAAAGTTTCCCAAAAAATTATCTTCCTCACTTATGTTCGCCCCCTGAAAAGAATTTTTTTTAAAGAAAGGTTGGTTCTCAACAAAGTATACATCCATACTCTCAAAAAATTTCTTTGTAACTAGATTAAAGCATTTATACCCTTTTTTATTAGATGCATAACCAAAAAATACACATTTTTCAGCTTTTGGATCCAGTTTTGATCGAAAAACATTTGGTATATACACATAACAAACACAACCAAACACTTTTAAAGGAAGATCCGTAGTTATTCGAGATGTGGGAAAACAATTTTTTAAAACCTGTAAAGGTGTTTCATATTTTAAAACTCGAGATGGGATTCTATTTATCATGTAACAAACAGTTAGGAGGGCGTTTCCCCGGAGATATTTAGGTACATTCATAGAAAACATGATGGCTCTAGCTACTTTAAGAAGATGTATATTTTTTTTCTGCAATTCCATTTTGTTGTGGTGTGTCACGACAACTTGATTGATGGATAACACCTTTTTCTGTCAGAAATGCTCCTAAATATTTATCAAAGTATTTAGTCCCATTATTTGATCTTAGAATGCCAATTTTAGTTTGAAATTGATTCTCAATCATCAGGAAAAATTCTTTAAATCTTTGTTCAACCTCTGATTTTCTTTCCAACAAGTAAACCCAACATACCCTTGTGTGGTCATCAATAAAAGTTACAAACCATTTTTTGCCAGAAAGTGTGTTGACCTTAGATGGGCCCCAAACATCACTATGAAACAAATAAAATGGTTTTGAAGCAAAATAGGGTTTTATTGGGAATGAAACACGATGATCCTTAGCCAAATGACAAGCCTCACAATGAAGTTTTGAACAATCAATTCCTTTAAACAATTTAGGAAACAAATGTTTGAGATATTGAAAACTAGGATGCCCTAATCTTCTATGCCATAACATAACTTGATCATAGACAGAGTTTGAACTAGTACTACTTAAACCATGAGCTTTTTTTATTATCGAAAGCGGTTTCATCAAAGTAGTAAAGCCTATTTATCTCTCTAGCAGTTCCAATCGTCTTCCTAGAGTTCTGATCCTGAAAAACACAAGTGGAAGAAAGAAAAAAATGGAGCAGTTAGTGTCTTTAGACAATCTGCTGACGGAAAGAAGATTGCAGGCAAGTTTTGGAACATGTAAAATATATTTTAGAGTAATTTTTTCTGAAATTTTAATGTTTCCTTTGCCTGCAATGGATGAAAACTACCATCAGCAATTCTAACTTTTTCAATACCAGAACAAGGATAACAGGAACTAAACAAATGAGAGCAGCTTGTCATATGATCGGATGCCCCTGAATCTATGATCCAAGGACTGGATTTTCCTAAAACTGAGAGTGCCAAAGAATTGCTACCTGTTTGTGCCACATATCCGATAGGAGTATTAGGTGACGAATAGGATTTTAGAAGTTTAAGAAGATGATCTAATTGCTCTTTACTGAATGGGGATGATCCAGCCTCGTTTGCTGTAGGCATATTATGTTCACTAGGTTTGTTCACCCTGCCATTGGGTGGTCTACCGTGTAACTTGTAGCAATTCTCTCGGGTATGGCCTCGTTTCCCACAGTAATCACAGCGCAGGTTATTTTTGTCTCCAACCCGCTGATTTTAGGATGATCTTCGACTAACTTGGGCCTCGGGAATAGCCAGTGATGATCCTTCCACATGTCCTGTTGCACTTGCAGCCTTCTTTCCAAGCATCACCTGTCTCCGACTTTCTTCTCTACGTACTTCTGCAAATACCTCACTGATTGGGGGCAGAGGATTTCTTCCAATAATTCGGCCACAAACCTCATCGAATTCAAAGTTTAAGCCTGCAAGAAACTTGAAGACTCGGCCAACATCAACCACCTTCTTGTAATAATTGCAGTCCTCGGGTGACTTCCACTCGTAATTGTTGAATAAGTCCAGGTCCTACCAAATTCTCTTAAGATAATTAAAATACTTAGTCACAGAGTCTTCTCCTTGGCGAATTTCTCCAAGTCGAAGAGTTAATTCGTACACTTGGGATTGATTCCCTAAATCAGAGTACATCTGTGAGACATTGTCCCATAATTCCTTGTCTATAGAGTAGCAAAGATAATTTATACCTATATCTTCAGCCATGGAGTTAACCAACCACATCATAACCATTTCAGCATCCCAAACGGCATAGGCTAAATCCTTCACGTCGGGCTTCTTCGTGTCTCCTATGATATAGCCGATTTTCCCTCTTCCTCTGAAATACATGCGAACAAATTGTGACCACCGAAGGAAGTTGTCACCATTTAATCGGATTGTAGTGATCTGAGTAGATTTCGGGCAATCTGAGGCTCAGGTTGAGGGGGCTAGGGACTTGCCGTGACTTCTGACATTTTTTAGGGACAGGAAAGTAGAAACAAAACTCTAGGTCTTTTTCTTCTCTGATACCATGAAAGTAGAGAACGAGAAAATATGAGGAATGGGGTATATTTCACATTATTCTTCTGTACATAAGAATTTATAGATCTTTCTAGGATACAAACCAGGTAAGTATTCTCCCTAATTAAAGGAAAATAAAAACCGATTCCTAAAATATCTGTACATCTCACAAATCTCTCAACTACCTAAAATTGCACATAATCAAATATAATACATGATGATGTCAAAATCATATATTCCCGAGCAGGAAACCCGAGGACATACGGTCCCGATTCTGCCACCACCAAAGTTCTTTCCTCGAGCTTTCTCCTCGGCCATTCGTCCTCGGGCATACGTTGTCCTCGAGATCGGGACCCTTGTGCGGCCCTCGGATCAGCAAGGCACCCCCTCGTGCCAAATCTAATCCAAACCAAGGAGTCCCAACGATGGTACGCTACGTCGTCCATGAAGGATCCTGCCATCAGAGTCCCATCCTAACCCAAACACATGAGCAATACGGAACCAACTACAACTTCCGGTTGCACTAGGACTCCTAAGCATCTCAGCATTATAGTCCTACTAGGAGTCCTCCACCCACCCCTATAAATACACTATTCTTGTTCATTATCAGGTACACAAAATTTTACACACAAGTTACAGCATATATTACTTTCATAAATTCTCTCTCTAACTTAAGCATCGGAGGGGCGACGAGGACACACCTCGACGCCTTTGTTTCAGGTACCGGAAGACCTCGTTCGTGCTCATCCTCAGTTGTCAAGCTCGGAAGTCGACAGGCACGATTTTTGGTAGCATCATTGGCGCCGTCTGTGGGAAACGCTACCAAAAGCCATGGTCAACACACGTTCAGGTCTTCGTCCAACGACTTCCCCCGCACCAAGCCAGCCGCCGATGGAGGAGCCCCAGGAACATCAGGAGGCAACATCTACAGCACCAGTTGCCCAGCCGCAGGTGGTAGATGCGGCCGCCTTCGAAGAACTTCGGCAGCAAGTGACGATTTTGACCCACTTGCTAAGCCAAATGAATGCTAATCCAACACAAGAACAGCCGCCGGCACCAACAGTAGAGGACCACGTAGGGTTCATGGAGGATGCCCGAGCTCGGGGTTCTCGAGAAGCTTATGACGTTGGTGGGGTCGAGAGCTCCGGCTTGGCACCAAGAGCCTCGGCCCCGAGACGGTCGCCATGGATTCGGGGAGATAGCGAAGATCATACAGATGGAATTACAAACTGACTTCAAAAGGGAACCCGAGGCACGACGAGTTTCACCCCTAACACTCCTTTCACACCGAGGTGCTCTCATATCCGCTCCTGGACAGGTTCAAGCTTCACAGAATGAAGGAGTACGATGGAACAACCGATCCTACCAACCATCTCAACGCCGTGTATACGGATCGCCATGAACCTCCGTGTGGCACCAGACCCCGTAATGTGCAAAGCTTTTCCTCAAACACTGAGAAACGCTGCTAGGGATTGGTTTTCAACACTGGAGACCAATTCTATTGCCACATTCTCTGACCTCGGCCGACAAGTTCTCTCGTTTCACAAGCCGGTAGCAAGCGCATCGGGAAGACGGCGGCATCTGTGCGGCTCGAGCAGGACCGAATGAATCCTCACTGAGACTTCATGACCAAGTTCAACAAGGAAAGGCTTCAGATACCCGACCTTCACATCACGGCAGCAATCTCCGCCCTCACATATGCTATAAGGGGCGATGCCTTCAAGATGTCTCTCTCAAAAAACCCGCCGAAGTCCGTGACCGAGCTACTTACCCGAGCAGAAAAGTCAATCAATATGGAGGAGACAATGAACCCGAGGAGAAGTTTTCACCCGACCTTGGATAAACCCGAACATAAAAGGCAGCATGAATTCAATCCTCGACAAGAAACTAAAAAGAGCATGCATAGGCATGAGACGCAGCCGACGTCGTTAGCCCGACTGAACACTTCAAGGTCTAATATTCTGATGGAGATTAAGGATATGAAGGGGTTTAAATGGCCATCGAGAATGCAATCTCCACCTCGATGCTCGGGACAAGAGCAAGAAATGTGCGACTACCGGGACCACGGGCACATAATCGAAAACCGTAAAGCCCTCCAAATGCGTGAGATCGAGGCTTTGATAAAAAGAGGGTACTTAAATTCATATGTCGGTCACGATAAGCGCCCGAGAACGACAATGATAACGGGAAGGGTCCCGACGAGAGGAAGGAATGACAAGCCACCGCGGGAACTATCAACGTTATTGTTGGAGGTGTAGCGTGCGGAGGGGACTCAACGGTGGCGTAAAGCGATACGACGCTGGTATAGTCCGAGCTCGAGGACAACGGCGAGGATATGGAAGAAATCACCTTCGGGTTACAAGACATGGAAGGCCCACACACCCACATGACGACGCACTGGTCATAACGGCGATCATTGCAAATTTTGAGGTGAAGAGGATATTGGTTGACAATGGAAGCGCGGCGAACGTGCTCTCCTATGATGCCTACTCTAAGATGGGGATTTCGAGCCGAACAGCTCAAAGTTGTTAAAACTCCGCTTCAAGGGTTTGGGGAGGAACAATCATCCCGTAGGAATCGTCAATCTTCCACTTACGTTGGGATCGGATCGGAGACGGTGACGAAATCACGTCTTTCCAAGTCGTTCGTATTTCAATGGCCTACAATGCCATCCTAGGGAGGCCATTGCTCAACAAGATCAGGGCGATCGTCTCAACTTTCCACCTTGCCATGAAGTTCCCTACTAACAGTGGTGTTGGAGAAAAGTGGGGGTGACCGGTGAGCCTAGGACAAGTGCTATGTAACAAGTGTGCGGAGAATAAATTCCTCAGTCATGCAAATCTCGTCATCCGGACCCGAGCTTGACAACGGTGGCCGACTTGCTCCGGTGGAAGAAGTGGTAGAGGTCGAGCTCGAGCCCGGAAAGAAGGTGACGATTGGTCGGGATCTTGACACCAATTTGTTGGGGTCACTGGTAAGTTGTCTGTCCCGCAACATAGATGTATTTGCCTGGAGCGTTGAAGACATGCCCGGGATAGACCCAAGTATTGCGGTCCATAAACTCAATATCAATCCCGGAGCAAGACCGATCAAACAAAGGAAGAGGCAGTTCGCACCAGAACGACGAGAGGTTATCCGGGAGGAGATCGATAAACTAATCAAGGCTCGGTTTATTCGGGAAGTTCAGTATCCCGACTGGCTTGCCAACGTTGTGCTCGTCAGGAAAACCAATGGAAAATGGAGAGTGTGTATTGACTTTACGGATCTGAATAAAGCGTGCCCGAAGGACAGCTACCCCTTACCTCGGATTGATAACCTCGTAGACAAAGACGTCGGGATATAAACCGTACAGCCTTCCTCGATGCATTTCGGGATACCATCGAGATCATGATGGTCGAGGAAGACCAGAGAACACATCTTTCATGGCCGACTCGGCCATATATCAAGCTCTGAGTCATGCCCTTCGGATTGAAGAATGCGGGAGCAACATACCAAATGCTCATCAACAAAATCTTTGCAAAGATGATCGGTAAAAATATTGAGGCCTATGTGGATGACATGGTAGTCAAGAGCAAGCAAGCGGAGCTCTGCACATAGCGATTTAGAGGAAGTATTCTCCACCCCACGCAAATACGAATGAAATTCAACCCGGCCAAATGTGCTTCGGAGTGGCCTCGGGTAAATTTTTGGGCTTCATGATCACACACGGAGGAATTGAAGCCAACCCGGACAAGATAAATGCAATTACATCTATGCAATCCCCTAGGAACAAGAAAGAGGTTCGAAATTGATCGGCGCATCGTCGCAGCTGAAAGCGTGTTCATGTCCCGTACCGCCGATGTGATGCTTTCCATTCTTTAAAGCACTCGGGGAAATCATAACTTCGAATGGGACTAGACATGTGAAGACGCCCTCCCGAGTCGAAGAAAACGTTGGCAACCCCACCGGTTCTCACAAGACCCGAGCCTGGGATACCCTACTTCTATACTTCTGGCGATCTCTCAAAACGGTAAGTGGCGTGTTGGTAAAAGAGGTCGACAGGACTCAACAACCAATCTACTATGTGAGCAAGGTATTGCTTGATGCAGAAACAAGGTATACCTTGGCCGAACAGCTAGCTCTTGCCCTGGTAGTAACAGCGAGAAAGTTAAGGCAATATTTTCAGTCTCACCCGATTGTTGTGTTGACGAATCAACCACTCAAACATATACTTCGAAGCCCGACGTGTCCTAAGGTCATGAAGTGGGCAATTGAACTCGGCGAATTTGACATTGAATTCAAGTCTCGACCATCGATTAAAGCACAGGCCTTAGCTGACTTCATCGCAGAACTCACCCCAAGGCCTGGGGCCAATGAGATAGCCCGACCAGTGACGTCACTGAAGCATGGGAAATATTTGTGGACGGAGCATCAAATAGCTCGGGCTCGGGTGCAGGAGTCATAATCATCAGCCCGAACAGGTGCACAGAAATACAATGTGCGCTCCGTTTCGAGTTTGACGCTACGAACAATGAGGCAGAATACGAAACAGTCATAATTGCACAAGAGCTCACCATCAGTCTCGAGCTCGAGCACATAAAAATCTTCAGCGATTCGCAACTAGTGGTCGGACAGATTGAAGGTACCTTCGAGAGAAAGGATGAGAAGATGAGCCTGTACTGCCTGAAAGTTCATGATCTTCAAAGACGATTCAAAAGTTGCGAAATTGTAAAGATCTCCAGAGTTGAAAATTGCAAGGCCGACGCCTTGTCCAGGCTCATATTCCTGGGGGTGGATGGCCTTGACCGAACAGTTCACGTCAAATTTGTAACAGAACCAAGCATAAGTCACCACCCTTCCATGGACATCGAGCATGAGCCGTGCTGGATGGACCCAATAATTGATTTCATAAATAGTGGGAGTTTGCCGGATGATCAGCGTACGGCAAGGAGTGTTCGAGCCCGAGCACCAAGGTATTGCATGATGAGCGGAGTGTTATTTCGCCGTAGTTTCACACTTCCATATCTTCGCTGCCTCAGGCCTTCAGAAGCTTCCCAAGCTCTAGCTGAAGTTCACGAGAGAATATGTGGGAATCATCAAGGTGCTAGGGCCTTAGCCTTTAAACTTATAAGATACGGGTACTACTGGCCAACCATGAAGATGGACGCCGCGAACTATGTAAAGAAATGTGACAAGTGTCAGAGATTCGGCAACGTCATCCACGCTCCAGCCGAGGACCTCACCGCAATTCATTGCTCAGCCCCTTTCGAGCAATGGGGAGTGGACATCTTAGGTCCATTCCCCCTCGCTCGAGGACAATTGAAGTTCGTTGCCGTTGCTGTGGAATATTTCACCAAGTGGGCCGAAGCCGAGCCCCTAGCCACAATCTCGGAACCAAAGTTGAGGTCATTTGTTTGGAAGTAAATCATTTGTAGGTTCGGGATACCCAAGGTCCTCATAACTGACAACGGGAGGCAATTCGATAACCAGCAGTTCAAAAGCTTTTGCACCAACTTGGGAATAGACCATCGCCTCACCTCGGTTGCACATCCTCGGAAGCAATGGCCTAGCCGAGGTTACAAATCGGATCATCCCGCAAGACCTCGGGACAAGACTCCTGGAGAAGCTCGAGGAGCATGGCCGAAGAACTACCCTCAATACGTGGACATACGTAACATCCCATAAGATGTACCACCGGAGAAACTCCGTTTATGTTGGCATTTGGGGTAGAGGCGACGCTTCCAATCGAGACCAGATTGCCAAGCCTCAGGAGACTCGAGCCTGGATCCGAGGAACGCTCAACAGAGCACCTTGACCTCCTTGAAGAAGTAAGAGATCAAGCCTCCATCAGGGCAGCATCTTACCAGAGTACGACCGCAAAACACTTCAACCGCAGAGTGAGATCCAGACAATTCAGGGTCGGGGATCTCGTCTTGAGGAAGGCCGAAGCTGCTGGTCACATCCCAGGGAAGTTAGGGGCCGTTTGGGAAGGACCTTTCGAAGTCATTAGACAAGTTCGAAAAGGAGCGTACAGTTTGAAAGACACCTCAGGAAGACCACTCCCGAGGCCATGGAATGCCAACAACCTAAAGATCTATTACAAGTATTTTATCTCGCTCGGTAATGCCCCATGTTCAGTTTACTTTTCAGTTGTTTAGGCTCACATTTACCTTTCGATTGTTCAGGCTTGCATGCCCAGTACTCAGTCTACTTTCACCTTGGTCGGCTTTCATGCCCTTTGATCAGTTTATTTTCATATTAGTCGGGCTTGTATGCCCAGCATCATTTTCCTTCTTAGTTTGACCAGTCCTTTGCACCAAAGTTTGCTTAAATAAATAAGGTCAGAATTTTACCAAAGCAATGTACTCTTGACCTCAAAGCCTTGCTCCCGAGCAAGCATCACAAAGCCTTGCTCCCGAGCAAGCATCACAAAGCCTTGCTTCCGAGCAAGCATCACAAAGCCTTGTTTCCGAACAAGCATCTCAAAGCCTTGCCATCAAGCAAGCACAACAAAGCCTTGCTTCCGAGCAAGCATCCCAAAGCCTTGCTTCCGAGCAAGCACCGCAAAGCCTTGCTCCCGAGCAAGCATCACAAAGCCTTGTTTCCGAACAAGCATCTCAAAGCCTTGCCATCAAGCAAGCACAACAAAGCCCTGCTTCCGAGCAAGCATCCCAAAGCCTTGCTTCCGAGCAAGCACCTCAAAGCCTTGCTCCCGAGTAGGCATCACGAAGCCTCGCTTCCGAGCAAGCACCGCAAAGCCTTGCTTCCGAGCAAGCATCACAAAGCCTTGTTTCCCAGCAAGCACAACAAAGCCTTGCTTCCGAGCATGCATCCCAAAGCCTTGCTTCCGAGCAAGCACCACGAAGCCTTGCTCCCGAGCAAGCATCACAAAGCCTTGTTTCCGAACAAGGACAACAAAACCCTGCTTCCGAGCAAGCATCGCAAAGCCTTGCTTCCCAGCAAGCACAACAAAGCCTTGCTTCCGAGCAAGCACCTCAAAGCCTTGCTTCCGAGCAAGCACCACGAAGCCTTGTTCCCGAGCAAGCATCACAAAGCCTTGTTTCCGAACAAGGACAACAAAGCCCTGCTTCCGAGCAAGCATCTCAAAGCTTTGATATTAAGTTGCTCAAGCTTCAATAGCCTAGGGCTCCTCGAGCTACTAACAAATTGTTTGATATTACATTGCTCGAGCTTCAATAGCCTAGAGCTCCTCGAGCTACTAACTGATTGTTTGATTTTAAGTTGCTCGAGCTTCAAAGCCTAGAGCTCCTCGAGCTACTAACTGAAATTGTCTGAAATTAAGTTGCTCGAGCTTCAATAGCCTAGAGCTCCTCGAGCTACGAACTGAAATTGTCTGAAATTAAGTTGCTCGAGCTTCAATAGCCTAGGGCTCCTCGAGCTACTAACAAATTGTTTGATATTACATTGCTCGAGCTTCAATAGCCTAGAGCTCCTCGAGCTACTAACTGATTGTTTGATTTTAAGTTGCTCGAGCTTCAAAGCCTAGAGCTCCTCGAGCTACTAACTGAAATTGTTTGATATTAAGTCGCTCGAGCTTAAAAGCCTAATGTTCCTCGAGCTACCAACATTGTGAAATTACTTGATATTAAGCTGCTCGATTTCTAAAGCCTCGAATTGCTACTTTGTTAACATTTGAAATAAGGTCCTCGAGTTTTTAATCGATCATAAAATCCATTCGATGAACAACAAGCATTTATAGAATCAAAATAACAATGCAATACCAAATATAATCGAGCAGTGCGCTCCAAAAACAGAAACATTCATTGTAACAAGTTCGGGGGATAGAGTTGTTCAGAACCAAAGACAAGGCAAAAAGGGGGAAATCCGATCAATGATTGTCGTCGGGCATATCGACAGCATCTTCCCCCTCGACGTCCACATCTTCCTCGATGATGGTTTCTTCAGAAGCAGATAGCTCGAGGGAATCAGTGATCTCGGGAACACCCTGCAGTTGTTCGGGAATTATGTCGGGAAGCCTAGCCCTGAGGAAAGCTCGGGCTTGTTTGAATGCAAAATTGTATGAGCCCAGTGCGTAGTCCCCTTTCATAACGGCGAACTCATCAGACTTCTTGAAGCCCTCGACTGCTTCAACTCGAGCAGTAGCAACCTCGGCTTCAAACTCTTTGGTCTTTTGCTCGAGCTCGAGCTTCGCCTCTTCAGCCTCATCCTTTGCCACTCCAACCTCATCCTTGGATTGACGCAAGCTGGCCTCGAGCTCAGCAATCTTGGCCAAATTCTTACCACGCTCGACCTCGAGTTCTGCCACACGTCGAGTTCGGAGTTCAAGGGCATCTCTCAGCTCGACCAGTTCTGTCGAATGAGCCTCGCCTTTCAAGGACATCCCTCGAGCAACACTGAGCAGCTGCACAACGCCATCATAAAAATATAAGGCACACAACCATTACACTCGAGAAAGGCTGAGTGAAAACATACCTTCAATGCCAGAGACTGCACTGTCTTCACGCCATCCTCGAGTTCCCCATCTCGAAATTTATCGACCACGTCGGGAATGAGCATGACACTTTCTCCTTGATCACGTTCTCGAGCTGGGGGCTGTGAGGGAGCATCCTCGAGATCCACAACAACAGGTTCTGGTCGGGGCTTCGGGTTTGTCGGGAGCTCAGTCGCACATACTCGAGGATGCTGGCTAGAAGACTCTCCTTGTCCTCTTGGCACAACAGGCGTTTCTGCTCGAGCTCTTTTCTTGCCCTGCCTCTGACCTGGAGCCCGAGTTTGAGGAATCTTCGATTTCTGGCTCGCCGCCAGTCTTAAAGCCTGAGGATCGAAAGGCATGTCTCCTGCAAAATAACGAAGGTATTAGCTCGAAGAGCGCTCGAGAAATAATGACGAATTAAAAGCAAAATTGTCAAACCCTACCCTCCAATCCTCTCACATTCGCGAGGTCGAGGATGTCATCCCCGAGCAAATCATCGAGATCAAAGCATAGAGGCTCGAGATCTTCCAAACTTTGCCTATCTCTTTCTAAAATTTCAAAATAGGCTTGCCCCTCGTTAAATCGAGGAGTGTCAGGGATTGTCCACCGAGGACCAAAAGGATGGTCGGGGTCCTGAGGACAAATGAAAAAATATCTTTGCTTCCACCCCTTCAGGGAGCTCGGCATTTTGGGAATTTTAAACCTACCTCGGGTTGACACATACACAAAGCAGTTATACCCCGGTAATGACCGACTTCGAACACCATTCTAAGGAGGTCGAGCCTAGGAACTATGGACAAAAACCTACAAGCTATGAAAAAGTACATGATCATTCTCCATGCATTAGGGACGAGCTGGACACATGAAATGCTCGACCAGGAATTCTAAAAAGAAAGGATGAAGAGGCCATCTAAGTCCAGCCCTTAACGAGTCCTTGAAAACCACCAACTCCCCCTTTCGAGCACTAAGTATGGTGTCCTCGGGCCCAGGGGTCCTAACATCACAGGTCGGCATAAGCCCGAACTCCCTAGCTATGGCTATGACCTCATGCTCTTTATATCGACATCTAAGGTCGGGATAATTCAGAACAGGCCTAGAGTCTAAAGGGACTGCTAAAGGAACCATGGAATGCCCAACATCCTCGGGCGTAGAGCCCGACCCCGATGAACTATTGCTACCAGACATTTTCAGAAAAATAAGAACTTAAATTATCTACAGGGCACGAGGTCTTACCTTAGCCTAAACCCGAGGTTGTCCGAGGATAGTTTGAGAATTGAAGTGTGCAAAATGGGGATGGGGAGAGGGGTATTTATAAGACTCTGAGGAATATCAAGGGTCGCCAATCTTGACCCTCCATTACGCCACGTGGCACCCATCCGCAATGTCAGGGTAATTATTGGCTCAAACGTCGAGACCACGCGTCGCTTTTACATAAACCCTAGGCTGTACAGCCCAACTTCAAAGGCTGAGCAACCCATTCGCGTGGCTGCACAGCCTTATCTCTAGGACTGAGCAGTCATTTCTAAAAGACTGCCCAGTCCAAACCAAAGGCTGAACAGTCCACTAGCATGGCTATACAGCCCAACTCCAAAGGCTGAACAGCCAATCTTCATGGCTGTACAGCCCAATTTCTAATATTGAGCAGTCATTTCTAAAAGACTGCCCAGTCAAAACCAAAGGCTGAACAGTCCACTAGCATGGCTGTACAGCCCAACTTCAAAGGCTGTGCAGCCAATCTTCATGGCTGTGCAGCCCAATTTCTAATACCGAACAGTCATTTCTAAAAGACTGCACAGTCCAAACCAAAAGGCTGTGCAGCCCATTCACATGCCTGTTCATCCCTCCAAAGGCTGTGCAGCCCATTCACATGCCTGTTCATTCCTATTGCTGCTACCTGATGCATCGCATTCCAACACCTCGAACATTAGGCTCTGACAACGATGCACGGGGGCCAGTGATGATGTCAAAATCATATATTCCCGAGCAGGAAACCCGAGGACATACAGTCCCGATTCTGCCACCACCAAAGTTCTTTCCTCGAGCTTTCTCCTCGGCCATTCATCCTCGGGCATACGTTGTCCTCGAGATCGGGACCCTTGTGCGGCCCTCGGATCAGCAAGGCACTCCCTCGTGCCAAATCTAATCCAAACCAAGGAGTCCCAACGATGGTACGCTACGTCGTCCATGAAGGATCCTGCCATCAGAGTCCCATCCTAACCCAAACACATGAGCAATACGGAACCAACTACAACTTCCGGTTGCACTAGGACTCCTAAGCATCTCAGCATTATAGTCCTACTAGGAGTCCTCCACCCACCCCTATAAATACACTATTCTTGTTCATTATCAGGTACACAAAATTTTACACACAAGTTACAGCATATATTACTTTCATAAATTCTCTCTCTAACTTAAGCATCGGAGGGGCGACGAGGACACACCTCGACGCCTTTGTTTCAGGTACCGGAAGACCTCGTTCGTGCTCATCCTCAGTTGTCAAGCTCGGAAGTCGACAGACACGATTTTTGGTAGCATCAATACATAATTACAAAAATCCTAGGAAATCTTCTAACAAAGAGAGTTCCTCACTAGGCTAGGAGCAGCAATTGTACAATGCCTCCATGATATAAGGCAAGCAGTGGGTGAGTCGCTGAACAATGACTTGACATGTTTCACTAGTGAGATGATCAATAATGAGGACATCTCAGATACACAATCTCCTACTGCCCTTAATGGAGGATTGAACATGAACACCCTATTTATGGAGGGATGTTCAAAATGATTGTCCATACGTAGTGAGCAACATAGACAACATGGCTAGTCATAGAGGCCACTCTGAAGCCATCGAGGCATCAGAATCAACCTCGGTACAAGGATGCAAAGTACCCTCCTAGGAACGACTTGCATAGGTAATGACAAGTCGCATAAGAGACACCTCAGCCCAAACATGGGCAAGGACAAATGAATACTCAAAGAGATGTTGATATTGACCCCAAGAGACATTGATTAGGGAAAAACCAAGAATGCTAGAGAGGCAAGAGATCCACCTATGACCAGTTACTTTGTTAATGATCGACCCTTTAAATTCAAAAGGGTAGACGCCATCATATTCACGGAGAAAGACATGAGGAAAATTCAATATCCTTATTGTGATTTCTTAGTGGTGAGAATTATTGTTGCCCGTACAAGGAAAAAGTGGATGCTAATGGATAATGAAAATTCAGTCAACATAATATTCAGGGTCACTTTTGATAAGATACATGTAGACCACCCGCTGACCCTAACCCAAAAATGCTATTTGGATTTAAAAGAGATGTCCTCGTCCCAAAGGGTAAATCACCTTTTATCCATCGAGATGGTTTATCACTTCATAGAGTTCTTGATAGTGGACAGTAGGTCGACCTACGATGGAGTATTAGGACGACAAATTCGGAAAGTACCATGGGCCATAACTTTCCTACATGACCATGAAGTTCCCTATAGAATAGAAAATCATCATCATGAGAGGAAATTAGTCTGAAGCCAAGAAGTTTTACTTGAACTTTCTAAGAAAGGCAACGAACCATGAGGTCAATAAGGTGTTGTATGATGCTCAGATGGTCGAAGCTCCTAAAGAAGGAAAGGCTCTAAAGAAAGGAAGTGTGGAAATAAAAATCTTCCCTCGAAAGAGGAAGCTATGGATAAAACCCATTAAGAAAGGGTGATGGTGGTCGAAGTCTCTAAAGAAGGGTTGGCATTATTTGACTAATTAGACATTCACGTTACCGAGTCTGACTTAAGGCAACCCTGACAAAGGAACTTGAGAGCTTCTTAGTTGATCCTAGAGAACATGAGAGTTCTCTGGATAAAACAGGAAAAATATGTTAGAGGATGTGAAGATGCCTCAAAGAGTTCTATTCCCAAATTTGGACATTTTCAAGTAGAAAAACAAGGAAATGGTTTGTATTTATCTCAAATTTTGTTGGTGGTATTTGAGGATCGATCCCAAATTCTGCCTCCATAGACAAAAGTATAGGTCCCTCAACACGAAATGATATGAGGCACTGAAAGAAAAAATGGACAACCTAGTAGCCAATGGCTTCATCAAAGAGGACCACTATCCCAAGTGGATTTTCTACTCGATCTTGATGCTGAAGCATAATGACAAATGGAAGGTATGTATAGATTTTTCCAAACTGAATCAGACATTCCCCGAAGACAGTAACCTGAAGGCCTGATTAGTCAAATACTAATGTTTTGAACTCAAATATTAATTTAAAGCAATGTTTTAAAAATCAACTAGAAAGAATAAAAAAGGTCAAAGGTCAAAATGTTCAATCAGTTCAAAATAGTGATAAAAAATAATTAAATTATATTTATGTATAATTCAAAATCCAAAATTTGGCCTACCCTACTAATTTAGTTTTGGAATGAGCAAATGCATTGTTTTGATTCTTTCTTTATTAGTCATTTTAGTCAAAGGCATAAATTATAGGGTAAATTGCACTAGCGGTAACAAAGTTTTTAAGGTTGTGACAATGGAGTTATGAACCTTTGATTTCTAGTACCTAGGATCGCAAACCTTATAAAAGTCTGAGAATAAATTCCCTTTGCGATTAAAATCGTCAACTTTTGAGTAAAATAATCATTTAACCTTAGTTTGATTTATCGACAAATTACACTTGGGGTTTCGAACCTTCGAAAGTGGTGACCTTTGGTTTCTACTGTCTGAGTCCCTAAACTATAAAATGTTTGCGATTGATGTCCTTTGTGACGAAAATCATCATTTTGACCATTTTATGGTCAATATATTGAGTAAATGATCTTTCTACCTTAATTTAATAACATAAAAAGAAAAAAAATACAAAAAGAATAGAAAAACAAGTATGTAATTCCTCCTCACCTCATCAGCAACGATGAAATCTATCCACACCCACTGCTGATCATATAGTCCAACCAATCAACCCATCCTTAAACCAACAGTGAAACAACCACCCGAGACACACCTCTGCACCCTCCTAACGCATTACAAATCTTTCATTTTCATCAATTTTCTCAAGGGGAGAACGAATCAAACATGAACTTAAACATGCCCAACAACCGACAAAACCACCATTTTCACCTTCCCAGTCACTATTTCAACCATTACTTCCGAATTTCTCAACATGATGCAGAGGAATTGCACACTGACTTTGTGTTCTCTTTGAAATTTGTTTTTGTTTCTTAAATTTCTTTTTATGTTATTAAATTTGGGGTATGGTGGTTATTTTATTCAATATATTGACCATGTAGCGATCAAAATGACAATTTTCATCAGAAAAGAAAGCAATCGCAAAAGTTTTATATGTTAGGACTCAGGATGCTAGAAATCAAAGGTTTAGGACCCCAATATCACAACCTTAAAAGGTTTGGGACCTCTGGTGAAATTGATTTATTTGATTAAATCAAATTAAGGTAAAGTGATCATTTTATTCAAATATGACATTTTAAAAGTCAAACTTACAATTTTCATCACAAAATGACCCCAGTCACAAACTTTTCAAGTTTGGGATCTCGGGTACTAGAAATCAAAAATTTGAGAGCTCATCATAAAAAAAACTTTGAAATTGGGGAAACCATGGGCAATTTACCCTAATAATAAAAGCCAATTAAAAAAAGGTTAAAGAGCTCCCCGCCGCCGCTGCTTCATTTCTCTTGCAAAATGTACAATTAAAATTTAAACACCTTTATTTCGGTTGTGAAGTTAAAAGAAGTCAAATTTTAAACTTAAAGTTGCAAGCCCAGAAGAAAAGATTACCCATTTCAATTCATCCAATTAATCAGCTTGATGCAATATGCAAACCCCTTCTTCTTTCTTCTTGAAGTCAATAATTATTAGATCCAAAAGTTTTAATCGATTTCCTTTCCTTTGGTAAACAACATTTAGCTCCTGGCTTTCTAAAAAGCAACTTAAAATTAGGAATTTTACCTTTAAAAGGAAATTAGCATTTTTTTCAATGCTTTACAATTTCAAACTTTGCAAATAAGTGGCAGACCACATTTCAGTCTTTAGTAGGCCAAAATTACCACATTTGCCCTCAACCAACACACTCACCTACCTGTTAATTGAAGCCCCACCTACCACAGTCAACAAGCAACACTATCTTCCCCAAATCACCTTTCTTCATTCCAGTCGTCTGAAAATACATCAACACCGTCGAAGCAAAATTGAATGTGACTGGACACTTTAAGGAAGCTCACTGAAGGTGAATTCCAAGGTAACCATAGCTGGACACCATATTGAAAAGGCCAATGCCTACCGTCCGAGAACACTCTCGTCTAGTCATTCAACCATCTGCAAATACAAAGCTGCACTTATGATTCATCAATCGTCCGTGCATATGGATCTATTTTTCTCTCCAGTAGGTGTATAACATGCCATATGTATATATGTAAAATTTACTTCTGTGCATATACACACAACAAACCCTTCTCCTCTTCTTGAAAATCCCCAACTGCCTAATGGTGGTCTCTCACCAGTCGATGTTTGAACACCCACACCCACACCCACACCTATACACAAATATGACTATGATCTCAAAGTTGCTTTTTTTTTTCGTTGTGTTGTCGTAGATGGCTTACCATCCGCAAGCATTTACCACCTCTAGCATCGCTCATGTGAAGACCGAATTACCTTCCCGGAAGAATGCACAATGGAACTCATTTGAGAACAAGATTTTCGTAAACGTGTGCGAGACAGTCATCGCAGAAGGACACCGGAACGGGAAGTGCTTCACGATTGGGAAACACTAATTCACTTGTTCAACTCGAACTCCAACCACAATTGGAACAAGCAGTAGCTTAAAAATCGTTGGGATGCTCTTCGTCTGAAACACAAGAGATTGGATGAATTGCTTCATTGTAGTGGTATAGAGTACAACCCTACCACTAGCAGAATTGTCATGTCCGATGAGTGGTGGGGTCGAAAGATAAAGGTACAATCATTGCGATTTTCGACAAGTTGAATTGAAAGTCAACTACTATTTCGTTCTACAAATTGTGTTTTGATGCTTTGTGCATGTGATCCTCAATATTGGTTAATGTAGTCGTTAAATTGATCTTAGACGTGAGCAGTGAATGGATAAACATACACTCCAATTGTGGTCCTGTCATTATGTAATCGACTATTAGGGAGGTCATTGAAATTATTCGGGAGAGCGATAAATTTAATAATATCTACTTTTGTTTGGTAAAGAATTGCAACAAATGTCTGATGAAGATGCAATGAGTTTGATGTTGCCACATTGTCTATTTGAAAAGAAAACCACCATCTGTATAACATTGTGATTAATTTTTCATACCATCTGTCACGGGAGAACAAAGATTACAAAGAATTCAAAGACGATGACTGTAGAGAGGTCTACGATTACAAAGCTTTGTTCGGGGACGTGTGTGACAGTGAGAAGTATGCAATCGTGCCAACAAAGCTACGTAGAACTGGTTTTGTGATGTTTGAAGATAGCGGATACGAAGACCACCATGACAAGGTACCACAGATGACAAGAGTAGCTGCTCCAGTGACGAGGCCGATACAACGGAAATGGTTGGTGCGGGCATGGATATTTTCGGTCCGTGAAGTGGCAATAAACGTAAAACGATGAACAAGAACAAAAAAGAAAATAAGAAAAAAATATTAGCATGAGAACTTTCCTACTCTGTTGATCGCACGACCACGTCAAGTGAGAATGTCGCATCCAAAATTGACAGTTTAGTTGGCCTTACTGTCCCAAACTCAAAGTCGTGCTTGAATGAGTTGTTGATGATGGGCAGACTGAAAAAGAAAACTGATCTGTATTACTGGACGTGAACGTTCCTTTTCTTCAGGCGTAATTGGGAGATGTTCGAGATGCAGGACGACGTAGATAAAAAATTTGAGTAGATTGGGTGGAACTGGCAGGAGTACAGAAAATCAAAACAACAGTGATTGTGGAGAATTCTATGAAAAACAATTTTCCGCGAAATGTGTTTGACGTGAAAACATTTGTCATTATTATTATCTGTTCTTGTACGTATGCGTGGTGTACTTATGTATGCTATGTCACTAGTATTGCAGAAGAGCTAGATTCACGTAGATTTTTCACATGCATATCTAGAGCAGATCCTAACTTGGAGTTTTCATTATCTTTTCAATCAAGTATTGTATGAGACATTACCACTTCCAATCACAAGCATAGTTCGTTTTATTTTTTCTTCCTAGTTCTGTACTACACTTAAATGCAGCAATCCTTCCGTGTGACACAGTTTCTCATGGTCCAAATTCTATAAAAGGAAACACAATTCCACAAATGTATCTGCATTCGCAAGCATTGGCTACTAAACTTACCTTTTTTCTTTCAAATATATTGATACCCGAGTCCTGTCTAGATTGTAATAGAGAGTAGTGTGATGATAAATTTTGATTTCAATTGTGTTTTGATGCTTGATTCCAAATCTATGGATGAAGTTGGAGAGGAGGCATTTCTGGAAGAGCTATAGAAGGATATTATCGAATGACTTCATTACTGTCGAATCACCGAACTTGCCATATGCAACTACTATCGCGAACAAAGAAATCGTATTCGTATATTTTCGTTCGCGAGAAACGGTCATATGTTCATGCTAGACGCTATGCAGTGTAGTCCGCAATAGTGCTATGCAGACTTTCGAATGTATCTATCAATGCTCCGAACTTTCGCACATGTTCTTTGCGATGAGTATGGACTGGGCACTGGGTAACACATAGACATATATGAACAAGTGGGCATGTTCCTTTGCATTTTAGCACATGAAAAATGCTATAGACAAGTTCAGATGCTTTTCAATCATTCATTGGAAACTATAGGATACTACTTCAAAATTGTGCTTCAAACTATTTTTGAATTCTCTGCTCGTCTAATTCGACCAGATCGTAACTACAATCACGATGCCGAGCATCACACACCAAATCGGAACAAGCATCCACTGTTCGAGAATTGAATAGGTGCAATTGAAGGCACGCACTCATAGCTGTCCTCCAACTTAATGAACAAGTGAACTTTATGGACGCAAAGGAATTCCTACGCAAAATGTCTTGGTAACATGTGATTTTAATTTTTGTTTTACATTTGCGCTGGCAAGTACGAAGGAGAATATATATGATGCCCGCATCTTGGCTCGTGCTATACACAACCCTGATATTGATTTTCCACAACCAGTAGCGAAAAAATATTATCTGGTTGATTCGGGATTTGCCCATCGACTTGGTATATGGCTCCTTATAAGGAGTTTGATATATTGTACCATTTCTAACAATTTTATGACGAGGACTAGACATAGGCGCAAATTTCGAAATGTGCGTGAGAAATTTAATTTCAGACACTCGTCTTGCAAAAATGTAATTGAACGTGCATTCGGAGTTTGGAAAAGTCGGTGGAAAATTCTCAATCGTATGCCGAGTTATAATTTCAGAGTGCAGACTGCTGTTGTAATAGCAACTATGTGTATTCATAACTATTTTCTACGGACTGGCGTGGTCGATGAAGCGTTTACGAGAGTGGAAACATATCCCGATGCTACAGAGATGGAGCTTCCGGACGAACATGAAGAAATCGCAGCTGAAATGAACGCACCAGAAATGCAACGAAATGAGTGAGATTGTTTTCGTGATTTTTGGCAAAACAACAATGATAATGGGTGCTTATTTAAACGAAGAAAAAATTACAATTACGTCGTTGATGACATAACGGTCATTGTTTGCACTGCTTGTCATATTCGGAAAGTTGAAAAGAAAAAAAATTGTTGTCGAACTCGATTTACTGCTTTAAGGCGTATTTGTATCTGCATCGTCTCAATTACTACACATGTGACCATTTAGCACAATGAGTACACATCATTATCTCCAAGTTATGCCCAATGAGGCAACCTGTAATTGTTGTGGAATAGTGAAAACTAGTTTTATGGCACAAACGTACACGGTAGCAGAAATGAGAAAAAAATGATGAATATATCACATTCAAAATCATGAAAATGGAACACTTTCCAATTGTGGGCCACCCTGATATTGACTTCAAAATCAATCCTCATATCGTCCACGTTAGTAGGAGGGTAAAATGGTGATTCTTTTACATTTTTAAGCATGAAATTGGACCAATGTCTAATGGTGGGCCATATTGATTTGATGTAAAAATCAATTCTCCAAAATGCTCAACAATTTTTGGGATTTAGGCTTTGTATGGGAGGGATTAAAATCAGATTAAAATTGAAAATATAGTCGTTATTGTTGACTTTTATTAGACGAGTGGGACCCAATAACGGCCATATTTTCAATTTTAATTGGCTTTTAATCCCTCCCGAACGGGGCCTTAGTTTTTTTAATTAGTAAAAAACTGGACCATGCCGGCTCTGGGAGTTCAACAAAGGGTTTTGCTCTCAAAAAAGAAAGAAAGAGAAAAAAAAAAAAAGAAAAAGAAAAAGAGCTTTAGAATTAGTTTGCATTAGGAATATGACAATTCTACCAATCTTTTTCTAACGTCACTCACCAATTGTCACCTCCACCAAAGTAACACCAAAATAAACAAATATATTTTAGCTTAAAAAAAGGGACAAAACCTTAATATCGATTAATGGTCATTCTATTCGTATCACAACATTATAAATTGTCAAAATAAAATGCAAGTGTTAGAAGAAAAAATATCTCATTCAAAAAAATCTCAAGTCGTTCTCTTTAACTCAAAACTCTATTTTTCATCATCAATTAACATTAAAAAGGTTGTGATTGAGCTAAAATAGGGACCGGCAGGAAGGAATCGACCACTTTAATAGATGTTAATCGACATGAAGGTTTAACAACTACAATGCCCAATATGACGTTTATCAATATAATGGAGTGATCAATTAGTAATATTATTTAACTAAATGTGTTACAAATTACTTTAACGATTAATTTAAAATTTCACTGATACTTTCGTGACTATTTGTGAAACTAACTCTATAAGTTAGCTTGTTCTATAAGTAATGATATTGTAAATATGAATTAAAATCTTCGAAAAATAACAATAATTCGGTGCGGGTACAATTTTATTAAAATATTTAAAATCTTCCACGCCAGAATATCACTAGTATGTGATTAGTGGTTACAAACTATTTGTGCCACAATTCAACTATGTATGTATAGGCCTATGTAATTGGTGCAATAATGCAATTCCATGAATGGAAATCTTTATGAGAGCTTTAAACTTTAGGTATCTTTTTTATTTTATAATTTGTTACTTTCCATCATTAGTGAGTGGAAACTAATTCATTTTTCCAATATTGATAATCTGTTGGCTTTATGACATGGACCACCTTTCATACATGGCTATTTTTCTGCATCTAACAATTTAGTGTTTTTTTTTTTTTTCGATCTATGTTGTATGAGTATTTAATGAGAGAAAATCAAAATTTTCGCAATATAATTTTTGCACTCTTGTGAGTTCTTGTCGTCGTGATATTATTATCAAATAAAAAATAAATCTAATTTACAAATCCGTACAAGAACTAGTTTACTTAGCTCATTGAGATTTTTCTTTTTATGAATATATTTGATAGTGTGCACGAATTGATCAATAAATGTATGTTACTACGATCTTGCCACAGTGGATTTAGATCTTTCTTCGATTTGAGCTACTTTTGGTACCCATTCTTTAAAATTAATTTTTTTCATTTTAACCATACATTCCACCAATAAAATAATTTTGCACCTAAATCCATAATTTTTTCGTATTTTTAACCAAATCCTACAAAAATTTCATTTTTCTTAAAATTTATTCTAAAATCTTTTACATCGAACTAACTCTAAGTTCGTGTTCTTATAGCTGGAGTGGTTAAAAGACAAAAAATGTCATTGCTAAACGTAATAGTTGAGTTAAAAGACAAAAAAATGTCATTGCTAAAAGAAATAGTTGAGTTCCAAGAATATAAGGGCTTTGAACCTTGAACAATTCTTTTATTAGGAATCATTTAGGGCATGTTCTCTTTGGTGTTTTCGGACCGTTTTCTGTTTTCAATTTTCCAAAACGGTGAAAATGTGTTCTCTTTCCCATTTTCCAAAACGAAATTTTGAAAACACAAAAACAATTTGTACACAAAATGGAAAACAGCCCAAAAGTCGTTTTGGCCGTTTTTAGGCCAAAACACGCAAAACACAGAAAACACGGGAAACGGCCTCATTTCCTCTTCTTCCACTGTGCGTGAGAGACTCACGAAAACCCCCGCCTTCTTCCTCAACAATCGACCACCACCCGCCACCTAGACCACCAGATACCACTACCATTCGATCCCCCTAACCTCCATCTTCAACCTCTTGTCATCACCTAGCCATGGAGTTGCAGATAACAGCCCCAATCACCACCCAAAATCGCGCTACCAGTCTCGGTTTCGCCGTATTTCCACCACCGTCGGCCACCGTTTCGATCGTGGACGACCACCAATCCACTCCTCTCAACCAGGCGCATCCACTACCACTATGGGTCACCTACAATTTTGTCCAAAATCGAGTGAGCTTGTGAAATTGGATTCCAACTGATGAATCGAGGTGAGGTTCAATACTCTGCATAACTTCTGTAAGTTAAGATGAAATTGGAGTTGGTTATTTGGGGGGTGATTGGAATTGGAATTGTTTTTGATACTTTATTTCTCTTGAATTTCTGATGCGGTTGTTTATGGCTTTCTCTTTGCCTTTAAAACTGGCTGCATCTGGCTGGATGATGAAATTCTTAGTGTAGTTAGATTTTCTTGATTATGAATATTAGTCATTGGTGTATTGAAATTGGATGGATGAGGAATTGAGACAGAAGCTTTAATTGGATTTTGTGGTTTGATTTTGAAGTGTACTGTTTTATGGTTTTGGTTTCTGGGGGTGAGTGGAAGGGGGTTTATGTCAATGTTATGGCAAATACAAATAATAGGCAAGATATTCAAGATGAATTTTAATTGGTTCCTTCTAAACCTTTTTGGGAAACTAGGATCGAGAAATTTGCCTAATCATGTGGCAAGTGTTGTGGAATGAAAGCAGTAACAATTTCTAGTATTACTTTAGCTGAAAATGTTTTTGTATTTTTTGTGAAAAATCCTTTAGGAAGTTCAATATCTGTTCTCAACTTAACAGAAGTTGTCAATGAGAAAGTTGATGCTTCAAGCATTGGAATGGGTGGTGATAGCTATTTGCAGGTTCTCTGCAGACAATCCTTCCCTGGTCCTCTTACAAGTGGAAGTCTTGGTGTTAAGGAGTTGAACAGATGGATTGATGAGAGGATAATGAATTATAGGAAGAGCGAAGTTTTGAGGTTACTCCTGTCATTGCTTAAGATAGCCTGTCAGTATTATGGAAAACCTCCTTTCGATAGTGATGCAACATTGAAGGTACATTACATATTTGTCCTGTAAATGCAATTGCAACTACTTGAGGTTACTAACTATAATTATCATCACATTGGATCCATTCATTTTTTTTCAATTGATCCATCTATACCATTACGCACCTCTTGTGTGACACATTCTTGAGTTCTGATGCACTAAAAAAGCACAAGTCTTGCTCAAATGCATGAATGTTGCTGTTGCATTAGCAATATAAGAACTTTCTTGTTCATGAGATTTTTTTTTCTCATTGGGAAAATAATAACATACATGTGGCCCATTAATCTGTAGCCCTGATGGTAGATGATCTTTATATATATTATAAGAAAATTTACTTCAAGATCCTGTTGAATATACGTATTTTACTGAGTTTGGGCTGAAGTTGGGCAGCAGCTTTAGACGTGCTGAATGTGCTACTGAGAAGCTATAAATGTGCTAAAATTGGTTTTGGAGAAACACTTATTGTGATGTGCAGAAGGTTCAATCTCAGGATGAAGAAGTGAAGATGCTTAACAATCTTCTTGGAGGCAATTTTTTGTAATCCATCTTCTTCCTCAATCTCATTTTTGTAATCCAACATTTGGGTTCTTGATGCCTGACAATCATCTTTTTTGTGGCAATTTTTTTGTTTATTCATGTAAAAATATTTTATAAATTTTGTTAATTCGTTGAATTAATTGTAATGGTCATTATTTATTTGTAAAATACTCCGTTTTGCTTGTTATGTTACCATTTTTTTAGTTTAAATTACACATAAGAGTGAAAAATGGTTTCCTTGTCTAAAATCAAATAATTTAAAAAAATTTGTTATCTTTGTATGAAAAATGTGATGAAAATAACATATGCATTTTTTTTTTGTTCTGGACACAGAAATAAGACAAAGCACTTAAACTATTAAAATTTATTGAATAATCAGATTTATTGAATAAAATATTATAAAAAAAGATTCTCAAAATTTCAAAATAAACGCGTTTTCAAGTTTTCTATTTTGAGAAATAGTTTTTCAAAATGACAAAGAGAACGAGTTTTCAGCAATTACAAAACAAACACTCAAAACAGAAAATACAAAATGAATTCAAAACTCAAAATACAAAACTGAAACACGAATAGAATGGCCCCTTACCCACTGAAGTTTTACTTGGAAAATTTTACTTTAAAAGTCATCAAACAAAAAAAATTTTAATTCAACATTTGTTAAAGAAAGCAATGACAAATATCATTCCGCTCAATTATTGATCAAAAGCAAACAAAGATAAAAAAGCAAAATTAATAAATAGACTTGAGCACTTCTCCTAAGTTACCACTCGATCATATTAATCTCTTTTAACAAAATAATACGTTCTTAAAGGTTGAGCCTCGGCCCCCCCCCCCCCCCCGCGCCCCGTCCCGTCCCTTCCCTAGAGTATTGTGGAGGAGGTAAATTGCGGGATGTGCCTCAGCAGACCAGGGTACAAGAGCTGTCATACTGGTACCCATAAAGAGTCCAATTCCATACATTGTAAGAGACATGAATCGAACCCTCACACTGCGACTGCCAGCTCAACTGAGAATACTTCACTCATATCCTTTTCACCACTGAACTATACCTCGAGGGACACAAAATAATACATTCTTATTCACACTTGTGGTAGATTGCTTCAAAATAGCTTCAGATTACCCATTTTTCACACTTTTCCGATTTGATCCAAAACTCTCTCCACTGAGATTTTCAAAAGAAACTCTTTGTTTTCTTTTGGAACTGTGGCAAATTGGAATTTCTTTCCATGTTACAGATACAATTGATACATTTTGTCAAATGAATCTGGATTTTCCGCACAGAACAATCGATAATTTTGCAAAAACGTTTTTTTTGAATGGTTTTATCCAATTTCACACTGGATAAAGATGTTTAAAACTTTTTCTTTGAAATTTAAAGATCTCAGAACTTCTCAAGATAATGTTTATGTGACTTTAATTTTTCAAAGACAAGGTTATTTCACTGAAGCGGAACATATGCTCATTTCTCTCATGTCAAGGAATATGCAGTCCAGCCATTCAACATGCATCAAAATTGGGAGCATTATCCAAAGGAATTTTGAGAATTTCAAAGGCGCATAGCAGAAATTAATCAGACAATTCCTCCACAGATTTGGCCAACTTATGAAGATGATGCACCATGGGAAGCTTTACCTGTAGAATACACTCAGAAAATTCAACAGGATATTCAAGTCTATCGTGAAACACATTTCCGGAGATTTCGCACCGTGTATGATTCGTACTATGACTATGCATTTGACGGCAATGGGGACAATTATTTCAAAGAAGACCGACACAAAGCCTTGGTGAAACATCAAACTTTTCGTAAAAAGACACCACAAGGAAGACAACAAAGGGAAAAGCAGTTGGAGATTTCAAATAAACTTTTACAAAATTTGAATCGTAGCGTACAAAAAGAAAAGGAGTTTCTTGAAAAAGAAATTAAAAGAATTGAAAAGGAACTACAAGCAGACACTTGGTGGAGTTCTACAACAAAAGCAGAATCTAGCAAAAGAAAATCACAAGATGAAGGACCAAGTCAAACAAATGAAAGGATGATGCGCTTCTTTCCAGGATTCACAAGATCCATGGCCAAGTGAAAAAGACGTTAATACCCCTTGGTTAAATCAACACGGTTTACCATCGCAACCAGAAGATTCCATGAATTTGGACGCACCATGACAAAGGCGATAATGTTCTGACAAAGATATCAGAGTCACTTTAATAAAGCTACTTTATTAAAGCTACTTTATTAAAGTAGTTTGTCCTTTTGTAATAAAGTTTTAGCTAAGCTTTTGTAATATCGGGACATGTGTAAAGTGTGTGGGTCCCGTATGAATATTTTAATATTTTCCCTCCTCTATATAAGGAGGACTCCTCTTCATTGTAAATTATCCTTGAACTATCGGAAGTTCAATCTATAAAATCTAGTGTGTTTCTATATTCCTCATGTTCTTCTAAACTCTTTCAAGTTCTTACTTAGTTTCAGAAAGTATGAAGTAATTGTAGATTTGAGTGATATGAAGTAAGATCTGAGTAGTAACATGAGTATGCTCTGCACCTTCATGGTGAACCTCTCGCATCGTAAAGTGCTCTCTCATCGACTATATGATCCGTCCGGTTACAGCGATTCACAAAGAAGTCCGAAAGTCGCCCTTTGTTGAAGCCCAAAGGAGGCCGTGTGCGGGCTAGAATACCGTGATTTGGCCGTAGGTTGTCACACCCGCCTATTTGGTATCAGAGCCATGTTGTTATCTTACTCATATCATGATAGTTTATGGTTACTAAGTACTGGAAGAAATTAAGGAAGAACGCCTCTTAAACATGTCTTCTCCAGAAAGCTCTAATCCTTTATCTTTACTTAAATCTTGTCCAGGATCCTCTTCTTCATCTACTTCCCTTAAAAAATCTCGATGCCTCTAAAATGGAATATCTCTATGAAATATCCTATCTTCCCGAATCTCGATAAAGTTCCACTCACGTATCTACCTCTTGTAAATCCATATCTTCCCTATACAAAACCCTCGCTCGATCTATCTCTAAAACCGTCCGTAGCCTTATCTCTCCTCAAAAATCTCAAGCCAAAGAATTTGTCCAAGCTTCAAAGTTTGATCAACATCTTCCGCTCGCTGGCTAAAAGGAGCAGTTGTCACACTTGAACCGCTTCTCATCTTCCAAAAGTATGGTTGTCTCAAGGATATACTCATCTCCACTTTCTGGAGTCGTTAGATTTGCCTTAACCCTTCATGGAAGAAAAGGTCTTCCTACGCTTTCAAGAATTGCTTTATTAGATACTCGTTTCTGAGTATCAACATGCTTGCATAGAACCGTAGAAACAACTCTTAATGCCGGAACCGTTCGATCACGATGTTCCCGAATTTCAACATGCCCATATCGTATCCACAGCTACTCTCTCGCTCTTGAAAGTACAAGTCCAAATTGTTGAGCCGTACCATCTTCTCGTTACTTATGCCCACTCTTCATTATCGATGGTGTACAAAATACAAAATCATTCCCTTTGATTTTGCACAATCTCAAGGAACCGATGATGCTCTACTTCTCCATGTAGTCGACCATGTTCCCGCTTGTACGTATGTTCCTGCAGATTCCTCGAGCGCAGTTACTTAAGCTCATTCCAGAGACATGGATTACAAGCTATGAACAAGCTCACAAAGAGAACAAAAATTCTGCTCCAATACAATCCACAGAGCCCTTTTTCAAGAAAAGGTCCAACGGAGATGTGGAAATTGCTTTCAAAAGGGATGTTGTCTAAAAAAGGCCATCATGTTTTCCTACCCAGTTTGCTTATGCATAAAAAGAAGTCCCTGTCTATGCTTTTGATGCAAATGGGAGGCCAATATACAACAGAACAGATGATACAGGACATATCTTCTGGGATGTTTGCTCATGCTCTAGTTGCTTATCAGCAGATATTGATGATGACCCTCCTGTTAGAATAGCGAAAACTAAGGTTGGACTCCTTTTTTTGTTTTTTTAAGTATTATGATTTTGATTTTAACATTCAAGGTTTTTGATTGTTAGCATGTTTACAAATGTGAATCTAGATCCAAACGTGATAGAAATTGTCAATGACGACGTTAAAATTCCACGCGTCTTAGAAAAGTTGAAATACAAAATTATCAAATCACTTAAAAAGTTCAATTTCACATCATGAGATTAACGATTTTTGTTACTTATTGATCTGATTCACATATTTATATAAGAATTAAGCTATTTGTACACCCAATGGTGTGCACAATGGTTTTGTGTGTGGGCCCCCTTCCATGTGAGGGGGGTGTAAACCATTGTGTACACGTAGCACAACCCTTTATATAGAGCTTGTTTGGGATGGATTAAAATCAGATTAAAATTGAAAATATAGCCGTTGGAGTTGACTTTTATTAGACGAGTGGGACCCAATAACGACTATATTTTCAATTTTAATTGAATTTTAATCCTTCCCAAACAAGCTCATAATGTGGATATCTAAAACCTCAATTTTTATTTTTTTAAAGAAAACATCATTATCATGAATAGATATTCTTAAAACCTTAATCAAATTCTCCCTCTAAAATATTTTCATAAATTTATACATTTATTACGTTTTCTTTCTCATCCTCACCAATTCAACGCAGTACAATTACGATACACGGTACAAATTTCTTACACGGCAAATTTCAACCTCACAAGTCCCATCTGTCCCCACTCCCCTTTGTGTTCAACCTACAAATTCTCCTTTCCCGTGACCAAATTATCATCAAAGAATATACACGAATACGTTTCAACTTATCATTACATTGGTATATTGATCGGGCAGCAGAGTAGGGATTTAGGGTGGCGCTGAGTATGAGGAACCTGCAACTGACAGCGAAGGGTTCGTCGGCGGCGATTGATACCGGCGAAGAAGAGAGGTTACTGAGCTCTTACGATGAGGAGAATTTTGAGAAAATATCGGGGAGTTTCAGGAGAATTCAGGTTAGCGTTTCAGGTATGACGTGTGCAGCTTGCTCAAATTCCGTGGAATCAGCTCTCACGAGTTTAAACGGCGTCGTGAAGGCCTCCGTTGCCTTGCTACAGAACAGGGCTGATGTCACTTTTAATCCTGCCTTAGTCAAGGTCTGGTCAATTCTTCTTCTCTGTTTTGTTAATAACTTAATATCATTGTTTAATCTATGTGAATAATTTTTTGAACTAGATTAAGAGTAAATGAATTAATGGGTTAGTGATAGTTTTAATTTTAGTGGGTTATATGTTGGTGACAGTGATTTGAACTTTTTTTTATACTTTTTATTTGAAATTATGATCTGGGATTTCTATTAATAGTGATTCTCTATCATGATTTTTGTGTTTTATGGTGAATATTTATAGTTCCTGAGTTTATATATTCTTTTTCCTTTTTCGATGTTTTGAAGCTCCTTTTTTGATGTACCCAAGCCGGATTCTAGAGCCTAAATTTGTGGTGGTGTTATGCCACAAGATTTAGGAAAATAGTTGCAAGTGTATGGTTATAGAACTGGGTTTATGGATGGAAACTGACCACTAACAATGAAAAGTATAGTTTTGTAAATCTGACTGCACTTGATGTTTAAGCTTGAGCTTCCAATGTTGCGGCGAACAAAATTTTTGTTGATGTTATGTTTTAGGTTATTATTTCCTGGCATTTGGGTGGAGTAATTCTTTTTAAACAAATCAGGAAACACTAAAAAATATATGATTTTCATGCTTCAATTTTCACTGATCGGACTACTCATTACAACCTACGCATAATAAATGAAATGCAGTAGGTGGAGTTAGGCGATAAACCCTTTAGTCTTTCCCGAAAACCATCAGTGGGGTTGTTCGCCTTGATTTTCTGCCATGTGGTAAATGACTGAATTTTACATAGGGTTTATGTTAGATATACAAGCAGTGGCAGAAAAAACTATTGTATGGTTACCACATTATTTGGAGCTAGATGCATATGCATATGAAACAGCAATATATATAAAGATTTGTCTGGTCCAAGCCAACAGAATTAGGCAAGCCAACAGAATTAGGCAATCTCATAAATTGTAAAAAATGTCTATCTCCTCTACGTTGTTCCTCTGCATCACTGCATCATTTTTAAATAAAGCAGTCTCGACATGGCATCTTTTAGCTATAGGAGTAGACATTGTGTAGTACTTAAATCTTAAATGAAGTTGCCGTTGAGTCGTGCTATTCCTCCATCGTCATTCCGAGGATAGTTTCCTTGCCTCTTCAGTATGGCTCTTTTTTCTTAGTTTTGAATGACTATTAGTTTTCCTACATTTTGTTCAGGATGAAGACATTACAAATGCAATAGAAAATGCAGGATTCGACGCTGAGGTTCTGTCTGAACCACGTACGTCTTGCACTAAACCAGATGGAACATTAGTAGGACAGTTTACAATAGGAGGAATGACTTGTGCAGCTTGTGTAAATTCTGTAGAAGGAATTCTGAGAGCTCTCCCAGGTGTGAAGAAGGCTGTAGTTGCTTTGGCTACTTCATTTGGGGAGGTCGAATATGACCCCACTGTTATAAGTAAGGAAGGTATAGTCAATGCAATCGAAGATGCTGGCTTTGAGGCTTCCTTTATGCAGAGTACTGGGCAGGATAAAGCTGTATTAGGGGTTAATGGAGTATCAAGTGCAACGGATTTACAGCTGTTAGAAGGCATTCTTTGCAACTTAAAGGGCGTGAGACAATTTCATTTTGAGCGAACATCAAAAGAGTTAGAAGTTCATTTTGATCCAGCGTTTCTTGGTTCTAGATCTTTAATTGATGAGATTGAAAATGGAAGCTATGGAAAATTCAAGTTACTTGTCAAGAATCCTTATACAAGAATGGTTTCTAAAGATCTAGAAGAATCATCAAAGATGTTTCGGCTATTTACTGCATGCTTGTTTCTTAGCGTGAGTTATTCTATTTTGCATTGTTGATGCATTCTTAATTGACTTCATGTTCATTAAGTTTTTTTCCCAAGTTACTCTTTTGGAAAGCCATGTTATGTATTATTTCTTCAGAATGCATTAGTTGGTTGTGGATGCTAACCGATATCGTGATTTAATTGACTTTTTTTTTCCCAGTACCTTTAAACAAATAGAGTTGCGTAGTTTATGTTCCTCTAAGAGTAACCCTGAAAAAAATGATGCTATAATAACAATATCGCCAAGTAATGCTACTGAGAATAATATTATGATATGAATAATTCTTATTTATTTTACTTTTTTGAGCACTCCTTTTAACTCCTAGTCAATTTGTACCAGGTTCCTGTCATTTTCATGCGAGTCGTCTGTCCTCACATCCCTTTCATATATTCTTTACTAATTCGGCGATGTGGTCCTTTTCAAATGGGTGATTGGCTGAAGTGGGCTTTGGTGACTATTGTTCAATTTGTTATTGGTAAGCGTTTCTATGTTGCAGCTAGCAGAGCACTTCGGAATTGTTCAACAAACATGGATGTTTTGGTTGCATTGGGAACTTCAGCTTCATATTTCTACTCTGTGTATGCATTATTATATGGTGCATTCACTGGGTTCTGGTCTCCTACATACTTTGAAACAAGTGCAATGCTAATAACATTTGTACTTTTTGGTAAATACTTGGAAAGTCTTGCAAAGGGAAAAACATCAGATGCTATCAAAAAGCTCGTGGAACTCGCACCTGCCACTGCTGTATTGCTTGTCAAAGATGAAGGTATTTTTTTTCTAGTTGGGAATTGGTATGCATGGGAAAAGTTATATTTCATTTGAATCTGTGACCCGATTTTGTAATTTATTTGATGTTATGTCGTGTACAAGTTGAAGTACAAGATAATATGATAATTTTTATAAACTGGAACAGATGGATTTTGGTGACTTGAAACTTGGACTGAATAAGTATGTTTAACATTGAAGGTGGAAAAATTGTTGGAGAAAGAGAAATTGATGCCTTGCTAATTCAGCCTGGCGACATATTAAAAGTACTTCCTGGTGCAAAGGTTCCTGCTGATGGTTTGGTTGTTTGGGGTTCAAGCTATGTAAATGAGAGTATGGTTACTGGTGAATCTGATCCTGTTCTGAAAGAAGTCAATTCATCACTTATTGGGGGTACAATAAACTTGCATGGTTCGCTTCATGTACAGGCTAATAAGGTTGGATCCAATACAGTTTTGAGCCAAATTATATCTCTGGTTGAGACTGCGCAGATGTCAAAAGCTCCCATTCAGAAGTTTGCGGACTTTGTGAGTATCACTTTTTTTGCTTTATCATGCTTACTTCACTTTAACAAGCAAAAAGAAAATTGTCTGCTGGCCTCTATGCTGTTCTTGATGAAGTCACTTTTATGGATTAAACGAATAACCCATATTACCAAGAGCTATTAATCACACAAAATGAGAAAAAGAAGCAAGAATAACACAAGATGTAAACACTTTCAATGTGAGAGCTATTGCACCACGTTCTGCAGCCGAAATTGCACTATATCGGAGAGAGAATTACGATGTATTTTGGACTTGCGCCTCTATTTGTTTTTTTCAGTACTATGATGCATAGAACGGAGGCTTGCCCTAATACTTTTTATGTAGGAGGAAAATATTAGGGAGACCTAATACATGTGCAAATTTTCCAGAGTACCCTTATAACACTTGAAATAATTTGCGGCCAAGGGGAAAAGTGTACAGTATATTAGTCTCTACACATCCAACAGACACTGACACATACCCACATTTGTATGCCATTTAATATCTGCATTATTTGTTTGTTTGGAGCCTCGGAACAATTTAAATACAACTGTTTAACTTCAATAATGTTGAATTGATATTTAGGAACTCTTTGGTGAATGTTGACCTATATTTTACATTTTTTGAAGAGGGTGAAAAGCTAGAAAAGCTTGTTATGGTCATAGAATGGAAATGTTTTTCCTAGATTAGAAACATGACAATGATTGTCCATTAATCTCCACATTTACTCCTTTCTTATTTGGTTATTCCTACCTTTTCGAGGTCAAAATTATTTGTTTGCTTTGGAATTTATCTGAGTCATCATCTGTTTTCTTATTGTGGCTGGTTTTGTCACCTGCAGATTGCAAGCGTCTTTGTCCCCGTGGTTGTGACTCTGGCATTGATGACATTACTAGGATGGTATGCTTACTTGGGGCAAACTAATCCGTGGAGAATTTTTTAGTGGTTAATAATTGATATTAATTCTTGTCGAGGTTGCATTTCTATGACTTTGCTTTTCCATGTATTCACAGGTATCTTGCTGGACTTCTTGGATCCTACCCCAAAGAGTGGCTGCCAGAAAATAGCAACTATTTTATTTTTTCCCTCATGTTTGCTATATCAGTTGTGGTAATTGCTTGCCCATGTGCACTTGGACTGGCCACACCTACTGCTGTCATGGTTGCAACAGGGATTGGAGCTAACAACGGTGTCCTCATCAAAGGAGGAGATGCGTTAGAGAGGGCACAAAAGATCAATTATGTGGTATTTGATAAGACAGGCACCTTAACTCAGGGAAAAGCCACAGTTACAACTGCAAAAGTTTTCTCAGGAAAGGATCGCGGTGAATTTCTTAAATTAGTGGCTTCAGCTGAGGTAACTAACATCCTCTTTGTTGATAGAATTCAAACTCTGTTTCACTCAATTGGATTCCTTGTTGTTGTTGTTGTTCTTATTCTTCTTCGTTATTATTCTCTCTCTCTCTCTCTCCCTCTCCCTCCCCCTGGCCCCCCCACCCCCCCTTTTCTTCCAATATCTCTTTAATCATTCATATGGTACCCCATTGACCAGACAGAGGGAATACAGAGGAGAAAAGCATTGACCTGCTCATAAATGGAAATTCCTGTTTTAATTACAAGACTGTGAATCTTTTTATGCCACTCTGCTCCCCTTTCTCCAGTCACGAGGAGAAGAAACCTGCAAGGAGAAAGAGAAATTTCACCAATACCTTTCCTGGGAAATGGAGTCTCTTCTGCCCATGGATAGGAGAATTATGTAATTCCCAACAGTGATTGAAACCTGAATAATATTGTTGGGAGTTTTAATTGATGATTTTCATTTAAAAGATCATATATCAACCACTCTAGGTGCCATGTTCTATTAATCACAAAAATAAGCAATACAAGAAAACTTTGATGCTTGGACTCTTTGAAATAATTAGAGTACCCATGTCGGACACAACACGACACGACGTGGATATGGGTATGGGATATGTGTCAGATCCTTCAAATTTCAACCGGATACTTCGTTGTTTTTGCTTCTTCTTCTTCTTCTTCTTCCTTATTTTTTTCCTTTCCTTTTCTTTCCATTTTCTTCTTTCCCACTTTTGCTCTCTATAAACCTAGCGTCGTCACCGAGAGGGTGGAGAAAGGTGGCAGCGCTAAGTTTTACCTTCCTTTTCTTCTTTCTTTTTTCTTTCCATTTTCTTCTTTTTTTCTCTTTCTCTCTCTGTATCTGTGGTTTAGGGTTTTGTTTGGATAAAATGAAAATAGGTTCCATATAGTGCTACTTAGTGATCCACTTAGTCCAAATTACAATCAAGTTCCTCATCTTCTATTTTATATAACATTTAGTCCATGTTTGAGCCACATTAAAATTTTGATTCTCATTCTTCTACTCATTTTCAACCACACATTCTTCAATAAAATAATAATTTTTCATCACATTAATAACTTTTCCTTCTTTTTCAACCACACATTCTCCATCAATCTACTATTCCAAAATACATTCTTTCAAAATAATGTGGCTCAAACACACCCTTAGTAATTCTAATAATTGAAAACTAAACCCCAAAATTTTATTTTATTTGTTTTAACACCTTATTCAGTATCTATTTCTTGTATTGTGAATAATTAGTTTTGGTCTATTCAAAATGACATCTTGGATTAGTAAAAAAAATTGAAGTTTGAAAGACGTACCCATGTACCCGTGTTTGAAATTTGGACTCTTTTTAGCTATGTCCCCGTATCCTACATTTTAGAATATAAAAGATCCGACACTTAGATATGTACCCGTACCCTAGTCGGAGCATCATAGCAAGAAAATGTACACTTCCCCTTCTAGAGACAGAGTACAATGATAAGCTGAAGAAACTACACTCGTGTCCTTGTCACAAGTCACCATAAGCCGAGTACAGAGTCTATTCAGCTTTTGGTCACTTTTGGAGTCACTGCTTGATGGAGATCGTGTTAATTTATTACTGCAAATTTATATGCTGATAAGCTTCTTTTTCTGTTTTTACCAGGCCAGCAGCGAGCATCCTTTGGCTAAGGCAATACTCGAATATGCCTGTCATTTCCATTTCTTTGATGAAGCTTCCACTATGAAGAATGTCCAAAATAAGTTCTCTGGATGGCTTCTCGGCGTCTCGGATTTTTTAGCCTTGCCTGGAAAAGGCATTCAGTGCTTTATAGATGGAAAACATGTTTTGGTGAGTTTCTTAAAACAAATATGCATGTGGTGATCGCAGAATGGAAGAAGTTTTGATGTTTCCTATTTTGATGAGAAGAAATTTGTTTCTGTGCTTGTTTATCCTCATCAAAGGTTGAATGCCCTGAACAGGTTGGTAACCGGAAGCTGATGACTGAAAATCAGGTTATTATTTCGAATGATGTGGAAAATTTTGTTGTAGAGTTGGAGGAAAGTGCTGAGACTGGAATACTTGTGGCATATGATAATGAACTAATTGGTGTTCTTGGGGTAGCAGATCCACTAAAGAGAGAAGCTGCTGTTGTCATGGAGGGCCTTGTGAAAATGGGTGTTAATCCTGTCATGGTTACTGGGGATAATTGGAGAACAGCTCAGGCTGTTGCCAAGGAGGTTGGTATCTTGTTCCTTTTTCTTTCGTATATTTGGTTTTTTTCTGTTACTGAGTTTGGAGAGAAGTTTTAACTCTTTTTCTAAGAGCTATTGTCTACAACTGAGCTCACTTGAGCTTGTGTGTAATTTTTCCATTTATCTGTCAGTGAGTCCCAAATTTGCAGAATCTGTAGAATTTGAGAAATTAATATAATATAATTTTTCATTGATATAAATATGATTTGCAATTGACTATTTATAGATTACATAGGAGAAATAGATAAACAAGAAATAATTACCAGAAAAGTTATCTTCTAAAATATCTTCTAAGATATTCACTCATTGACAGCTAACTTCCCTAAAATCTAGCAATGCTTATTCATATTGATTTGATAGACTTTTCCAACAGAATCACATCGTTTGTTGCTGTGCAGGTTGGCATTAGAGATTTTAGGGCAGAGGTGATGCCTGCTGGAAAAGCAGACGTTATTCGTTCATACCAGAAAAGCAGAAATGTAGTTGCAATGGTGGGTGACGGCATTAATGATTCTCCTGCCTTGGCTGCTGCTGACGTTGGTATGGCAATCGGGGCAGGGACAGATATTGCAATAGAAGCTGCTGACTATGTGCTGATGAGGAATAATTTAGAAGACGTCATCACAGCTATTGATCTTTCAAGAAAAACTTTCGCCAGGATTAGATTGAATTATGTATTTGCTATGGCTTACAATGTGGTAGCTATACCAGTTGCTGCCGGGGTTTTATTTCCTTGGCTGAAAGTGAAGTTGCCACCATGGGTATCCGGTGCATGCATGGCTTTGTCATCCGTAAGTGTCGTATGCTCGTCTTTGCTTCTTAGGAGATATAAAAAACCCAGGCTTACAACTATTCTGGAAATCACCGTAGACTAGTAATTCCAATGTAAAGGGGAGAAAATTGAAACAGATGTTACCTTAGAAAAGCCAATTGGAAATTAATGATAGCTTACAATGCCCAATTTTGTGTATAACTTTTGCATTTTTTCCTTTCACTTTCCTCTTCTTCCATTATCAACCACTCGTGTAATCGAATGTACATGTCTTTTTTTGTTAAGAGTAATGTTATGTAGCATTACTGGTGCCTGCAGTGGATCCTAGTGACTACATGAGACTTGAAGTTGGGATGCTTTTGAGTCGGTGAACAATATAGCAGTGGGTCTACTACCATCGAGATAGGTGTTATATAGCATTATTCTTGTCGTTCATGCCTAATGGATCATTAAATAAGAACAGGTGGACATGGAACTAGGCAAAAATCCATTCAACCAGTGCTGAATGAACACATGAGCAGTACTGGAGTTACTGCGGATGCCTTAACGCAAACTCCCATCGCAATCCAACTTGATTTAAACACTGCTTTATGGAAGTAATATTCTGGGAATTGAAGAGAGTTTGTTAATAGAATAATTACACCGTGGACTTCTTATGGAAAGCTAATATTCAAGACTTACGGCATATGTTAAGGTCGGAGAGACGGAGACTAAAATTGCAAATTTTCCTTTTTGAGTAATAAAGCGGAGTGAACTGAAATGAAACAAAGGAGTGCCACCTCAAACGAGAATTTGCTCAGGTTGTAAATATCAGATCAGCCTGTCTCTACTCTTCATTATCACACTTTGAAGATGCCTCGGCGGTGAAATTGTAGACACGTGATCTTCTTTGTTAATACATGGGGAGTCTGCTTTAAAGTCATCCGCCTACACTTGCCTCCAAATATATTTTTCAACACGAATCACACAAGGGTAGATTACAAACCTCTAGTAAAGCGCATGCACCATATATAGAGCGAGAAAGAAAAATGGCGAGTAGTGAAATAGAACAGCAATTCAAGGTGGTGCATGAGCCTTCGAACAAGCCTAGAAACTGTATAATTGCTTTCTTTCTCTCTCACTCTTATCTATTTTTATGTGTGTGCGTATATTTCGGATCCTATTCGATATATGGGAATGATATTTCCGAATACTTAAATTGGCTTTGGTTGATGTTGCTTAACATTGAGTTGTCACAAGCGTTCATTTCTGCGTTATTTGCAGATTAAGTGATGGAAAAAGATAAAAAGAACTTTTAAAAGTGAGTAGTTTTTGCAGTGCTGCTTATTGATCTATTACTAAATGATGGCCTGAAATTTCCCACACTTCTTATTCTCTATATTTGGGTTGCATTTGACTTCCACCAATCAAAAAAGTTGCTTCTTTTTCTCCCCTTCGATAGGATTAATTCCATCAAGTTGGCACTTTGTATGGCTAATTTCTAGCAAGAATCCGGCAACTTGCCTTTGTATTCAGTAGTAGAAAAATTAGACTAACGTTATGTGGTATTAAAAGTCCGAATGATAATTGTTACATTTCGGACCTTTCATGACACAAAAATAACTTTTCTCTAAGACAATACTAAATATATGTAACTAGTCGTACCATAATTCTAATACGACATCAAATTGCTGAATCTGTAAACAGAAAACACAACTGTTGGAGTTAAGGTGAAGCCTGCAAGTAGGGCAAGAAGAATGAGAGAGAAGCCACTTATCAGCACAATGAAGATGGAACTGATGGTTGCATTATGGAAGGATTGGATTCTATCACCATTGGAGACTTCCATTAAACAAATTGCACAGCTTGAAGCCGACAATGGTGAGCAAACAGAAATTGCCAAAGTTACCATGTCTTTCTTTTTAAGGTCAGCGTTCACTATACGTGATGCAACCTAGTCAACTGGTTCTGTTAGTGCCCGCAGTGTGCATTGAAGGATACTTCGAAGCATGGAGTTGAGGCTGAGTGAACAGAGAAAAGCACATAATATAGCAGCTATGATTACTACAACATTCAAGTCTAGTGATGATTTTTGAGGCTTATGGGTTATGGCATGGTGTGTTGAAGCAGGGACTTTGTGTAGGGGGTAAGGATTCGCCCCTGGAGATCTGATGGAGAATATAATGATCGATCAAAGTGAAAATTTGTGGGAAGAAGATGACAACACAGTACATATGGAAGGAAATGAAAGTAGTGAAATGGGATTCATAAAATATTTTCGAGTGGTTACTCCGAACGTTAACATGTTGTGCTCCATTACTCACTCACTCACCATATTTTGTTAATCACTGAACTTGTACCTTCGTCACGTTTTATTCTCTGAATTTTAAAATGTAAACAATTTATGGCCTACATGATCAATATAAAGTCATATTAATTTAGAGTTCATATGGTCAGGGACGGACCCAACTGCCAGCACTGGAATTGGGCCACCCCATTTAATAATATAAGCCCTAAGTCTACTTGAGCTTAAAAAAAAAAAAGAGGAAATTTCACCCAATACATTATTAAAGAAAAAAAATATTCAGTTTTTACTTTTCACCTTTTTTTAATCCAAGAATACTGTAATTTATAATGTAAAATTAATAACTAAAATATTACTTCACTCTTCAAAGTTAATCAATATATAAGCTAACATTACTCCACCAAATAAGCCATATCACACACCCAACCCACCTAGAATCACGCACTCAATCACCAAATTACATCTCCACTATTATTACAGCTGAAATCAAAAACCCAAATTCTCTAAACTTCAAAATTCAAAAATCCACATATCGATCTCAAAAAATCAACTCCCAATTCCAGTTTGATCGTCTTGATACACATTCTCCACAAAATAGGTGCGAAAATCAGTTCTGTAATGTCCAATTTCACCATTTTTGGGATTGTTTTGAACTTATATAAACCCTAAGACAGTGTTGAAACCTTCATCATCGTAAAGGGGATATCGTTCAAGTTGATGAGATCATAAAGAACGCTAGCAAGTTGAAAGGAAAGTCTGTATCTCAAGTAACACGCATATATAATATACAATTTTATTTCACTTTTGCCTAATTTTTCTTGTGTACATACATATCACAGTGATTTGTTTCACAAAACATGTTTCAAACAATGTAAAAGTCAGTTTTTTTTTTTCCTAACTAAATTTAGCTATTTCGTTCGGTACTTTTTTGATAAAGGGGGCGTTCCTAAGATTTCTATACCTCACAAGCAAGTGAATGGCGAATGTGTGAAAGACCCACTTGTACATTGGATTCTTGTTCACTTCAACATTAAAGAGAGGTCCCTGTACATCTACAGCTCAAGTCGATTAACCGTGAGAGACGTAATGATCTTCTCCGATGTGGAGGCCTTTGCATGTATTCTGCCATGTTTGATGGTTAATAATAATATTTGGGAGCCCAACCCTTTTGCCATATGTAACTTTATCATATGGTGTATTTGAAACTAATCTTGTATATTCCTCATCATTTTATCATATACTTTTTACCAAATTACTCGTATCAAAATAGGTTCTGCCAATGATGTTGTAATGTTTAACAGAATTGCTTTATATCTAGCATGGGATAAATTAACATCTCATTATTCTGTCATGTAATTCGTGTATTGCTGTAAGTTCCAATGTATGTCTTTGTGGGTACCATGCAAATATCGTTTATGAAACCAGTCATAAAAATTTGAAAAGGAATACATCCTCATGAAAATGTAAGATGGGAAAAAAATCTTACGTGAAAATGTTAGATGGGGAAAATCGCGTAATGCGGGTAATTTAAATCATGTCTCTCTAGCATGAAATCAATACACTTAAATTAATTAGAAAAACCATCTCACAAACATTTTTTTATGCAACGAAGTATTCAGGAATTTGGCGGTAAGATACTGTAGGGTCGTTAACGGTCAATAAGAGAATATTTTCTTTCGACCGCAAAATTCTAGAAAGTTTTACATGTATTTTTAAGTTGGCCTTGGATCAAGAAAGCATTTCATCCAGTTAAACAAATATTTGAATCAACAACCCGCGTTAACTATGTACATATGATTCAACGTCTGCACATGATGAGAACAACTAATCAGTGGCCATAGCACCAGGGGAAGAATCAATAAATTAACTTCATTCCTTAGAAAAGAAGCTGAGGCTTCTGGAATATAACATTATGGTGTTTGATAAATGCATGTTTGATAAATGCATGTGTACATTCTCACAAACATTTTCAACTGGAGTCCATAAAATAACCCTACTTTTGGGAAAAGACTCTACACAAAAACCTGAGCTCTATAAAACAAAAGCCTAACCACAGCAGAATATTAATTTTCCCTCTTCGTGTGTAAAATAGGATAATAAAAACCTGTCAAGAAAAATATACCAATATGCACCAAGCAATCACTGAAAATAACAACACACCAATTTTTGACGTGGAAAACCCTCCAAGGCGAAGGGAAAAATCACGAGGTGACAGTAAACCACCCACACTACAACCTCCACTATGAAAAATAATGGGTTACACAAGTTTCTCTCTAGATAACACTAGAGGTACATCCAAAATATCACAAACTTCACTTAAAAGTGGATTTCAACAAAAAATACATCAAACTAAGGTTTGGAACTCTCGACAGATGAAACAGTACAAGAAGGGAATTGACGATCCAAACCGGTAGAAACGTAGCTTGAGTTGTCGATAATGATATACTGAAATTTGGGAAAGATCGGAAGAGGATCCACCGTTGAATCTTGCAAACTATCTCTCTTTCTCCCTTTCCTTTTCTCCCTATGTTTTTCTCTTCTTCTCTGTCGTTTTTTTTCTTGTGAGTGTTTGTGTGTGTTTTAACCGACTAACACACCTTCACTTATGCACAATTATTTGATTTGCTTTGTTTTGGGCTTTGAAGGATTTGTTTTGGGCTTATAACAAAGCCTAAGCCCACATAAGTGGACTTAAACCCAATAAATCAACCCCTCCACTTTATGTGGGATAGGGCTCCCCCATACCTGCAATCTCTCTACAAGTAGCAAGCTTATCTCTAGTCAGAGTCTTCGTCATCATATTTGACCCATTGTCATCGGTATGGATCTTCTCAATATGCAACAACGTCATTTCCAACACATCTCGAATCCAATGATATCTAACATCAATATGTTTGGAACGAGAGTGAAATGAAGAATTCTTACTGAGGTGTATATCGCTCTAACTGTCACAGTAGAGGATGAACCTTTCTTGCTTCTGGCCCAACTCTTGTAAGAACCTCTTCATCTACAAAACTTCTTTGCGAGCTTCTGTAATGGCAATGTACTCGACCTCAGTTGTAGACAATGTAACACACTTTTGCAATCTGGATTGCCAAGACACTGCTCCCCCTGCATAAGTAATCAGGTAACCAGAAGTAGATTTTCTGGAATCTATGTCACCTGCCATATCTGCATCAGTGAAACCATCTAGTACACATTCACCATTTCCAAAACATAGACACATCTTAGAGGTACCTCTGAGATATCTAAAAATCCACTTCACTGCTGCCCAATGCTCTCTTCCTGGATTTGAAAGGAATCGACTAACAACACCAACTGCATGAGCTAAATCAGGCTGGTGCACACCATGGCATACATGAGACTACCAATCGTGGAGGCATACGGTACCTTTATCATTTCTTTTTTTCATTCTCACTTGAAGGACATTTCTGACTACTCAGCTTGAAATGTCTTGCAAGTGGAGATACGACTGGCTTTGCCTTGCTTAGTTAAACCGCTCTAAAACTTTCTCAATATACCTCTCTTGAGATAACCAAAGTCTTTTGTTCCTCCTGTCACGAACAATTTTCATGCCAAGGATTTGCTTAGCCGACCCCAAATCCTTCATAGCAAAGGACTTACTGAGATCTTTCTTTAAAGTCTCGATCTTACTTGCATCATGGCCAACAATCAACATATCATCCACATATAACAAGAGAATAATGAAATCATCTTCAGAAAATTTCTTCACAAATACACAATGGTCAGAGTTTGTCCTGCTATACCCATGAGTCTCCATAGAAGAGTCAAACTTTTTGTACCATTGTCTAGGTGCTTGCTTGAGACCGTACAAACGAGATCTTCTTTGCCCCGAGCTTTGAATCTTTCAAGTTGCTCCATATAGATCTCTTCTTCCAGGTCACCATGGAGAAATGCAGTCTTGACATCAAGTTGCTCAACTTCTAGATTCAGGTTTGCAGCTAAACCCAACACAACTCTGATGGATGACATCTTTACAACAGGTGAGAAAATTTCTTCAAAGTTAATGCCCTTTTTCTGACTGAACCCCTTCACAACTAGCCTTGCCTTGTACCTCGGTTGTAAGCTATTTTCTTCAGTCTTCAGTCTATATATCCATCTATTCTTTAATGCTCTCTTGCCTTTGGGTAGCTTCACCAAATCATAAGTGTGGTTCTTATGTAAAGATTTCATCTCATCTTGCATGGCTTGCAACAACTCTTCTTTCTTCTCATGTGAAATGACTTCATGGTAAGTCTCTGGCTCTCCCCCTTCAGTAAGTGTCACATACTCTGTTGGAGGGTATCTCATAGAAGGCTGTCTCACCCTTGTAGATCTTCTCTGTGGAGTCTCAGTACTTGTTTGTAGAGGTTCTGGCTCTTCATCTTCAACAGATTCATCTGGCCTTCTTGATCATTTTCCATATAATCATCATGCACTGGAGGAGGAGGAACTGGTGTCAAATCAATAGATGAACTAGCAGAGGATCTTGGCTTATCAGTTTCTTCAGCATTTTCACCAAACTGATCTTCAAGAAATACAATATCTGTGCTTTTAACAACTTTCTTGTCCATGGGATCCCATAACCTATAGCCGAACTCTTCATGACCATATCCCAAGAAGATACACAGCTTTGCGTTGTCATCAAGTTTGGATCTCTCATCTTTCGGAATATGAACATAAGCCTTGCAGCCAAAAACTCTTAAGTGATCATATGAGACATATTTCCGTGTCCATACTCTTTGAGGCACATCACCGTTAAGTGGAACTGACGGAGAAAGGTTGATCAAATCAACTGCGGTTCTCACAGCTTCTCCCTAAAATGGCTTAGGTAGTTTGGCATGAGAAAGCATACATCGGACTTTTTCTTCAATGGTTCTGTTCATTGTCTCTGCCATGCCATTTTGTTGAGGAGTTTTCACTACTGTCTTTTCAAGCTTGATACCGTGACTTTGGCAATACTTCTCAAAAGGACCCTTGTACTCGCCACCATTATCTGATCTAACACACTTCAATCGTCTTCCTGTTTCTCTTTCAACATAGGCATGAAGTCTCATGAAAGCATCAAGTACCCGGTCTTTAGTTTTCAAATTGAAAACCCAAACTTTTCTAGAATGGTCATCAATAAATGTTACAAAATAAAGAGCACCACCTAGAGTTCTACTTTGCATGCTACAAACATCAGTATGTATTAAATCAACAATACCTGGCTTTCTAGATGAAGGATGTATATTAAATGCAACTCTATGTGTCTTTCCTAATATACAATGATCATAAGTTTTGAGGGAAGACATACCTTGTAGTTGAGGCATAAACTTCTTCCTAGCAAGAGTTTGAAGTCCCTTCTCGCTGATGTGACCGAGCCTCTTATGCCAAAGATCAATGTTGACCTCCTTCTGAATTGCATTTACCTCTCTTTTGCAAAGTGTAGCTTGCGTCAAATAAAGAGTATTCATTTTCTTTCCCTTTGCAACCACTAGAGAGCCTTTGGTGAGCTTCCATTTACCTCCAGCATGATAACTATCAAAGCCCTCATCATCAAGTTTACCAGTAGAAATCAAGTTGAGACGAATATCTGGGACGTGTCTGGCATCTCTAAGTGCTAGCTTGTTGCCGATGTTAGTTTCCAAGTAGATATCACCAATACCCACAATCTTGGATGTATCTGTGTTTCCCATTATCACTTTTCCAAAATCACCACTAGTGTAGGAGGTGAAAAACTCACCAAGAGAGGTTACATGATACGATACACCAGAATCAACCACCCAATCGGTATCCTGACAAACAAGGTTGACATAGGCACTATCAGAGACAATCTCAACATCACCATCCTTGCTAACTGTGTTCGTATCATTCTCGTTCTTCTTGCCTTTATTCTGTTCCTTTTTCAGAATTCTGCACTTTTTGATCATATGTCCTGGCTTGTTACAGTGATAGCAAGTAATATTCTTCCTCGGTCTAGACTTAGATCTCCCCCTAGAGTGATCCTTTTTGCCCTGACTGCGCCAATTTCTATTATGAATTCTTCCATGTCTTTCTTCCTTCTCTGTTAGAAGTGCCCCTGAAGAGGATTCACCTATTTCTTTTCTTCTTTCATCTTCATTTAACAGACTGTCTTTAACCAAATCCATGGATAGTCTCCCATCTGGAGCCGAGTTGCTAACTATCACAATTAACGTTTCCCAACTCTCAGGCAATGAGCTAAGAAGTAAAGAAGCTTGAACCTCATCATCAAGCTTTAATTCCAAGGCAACCACCTTTTTTACAATACTTTGAAACTGACTTGTGTGCTCTACCATGCTGCTTCCATCTTTATACTTCAGATTGACAAGTCTTCTAATCAAGGCAGTTTTGTTTCTTGCCGTTTTCTTCTCAAAGATACTCTCTAGCTTTTTCCAGAGACTATGAGCCAGAGTTTCATCACATACACTTTCAAACACATTCTGATCAACCCATCTTCTAATGTAGCCAACCATTTTTCTGTGTAAGACATTCCAATCACCTTGTGTCATATCATCTGGTTTTTCATCACCTAGTGTAATTGGCTTGTATAAATCTTTGCAGTAAAGCAAGTCTTCCATCATACACTTCCAAATAGAATAATTAGTTGAATTCAATTTAATCATTCCATCAGACCCATCCATTTTAACACACAAGAAATTAACTCCTAGAAACCCAATGCTCTGATACCACTTTGTTGGGAAAAGACTCTACACAAAAACCTGAGCTCTATAACAACAAAAGCCCAACCATAGCAGAATATTAATTTTCCCTCTTCGTGTGTAAAATAGGATAATAAAAACCTGTCAAGAAAAATATACAAATATGCACCAAGTAATCACAAAAAATAACAACACACCGATTTTTGACGTGGAATATCCTCCAAGGCGAAGGGAAAAACCATGAGGTGACAGTAAACCACCCACACTACAACCTCCACTATGAAAAATAATGGGTTACACAAGTTTCTCTCCAGATAACACTAGAGGTACATCCAAAATATCACAAGCTTCACTTAAAAGTGGATTTCAACAAAAAATACATCAAACTAAGGTTTGGAACTCTCGACAGATGAAACAATACAAGAAGGGAAAATTGACGATCCAAATCGGTAGAAACGTAGATTGAGTTGTCGATAATGATATACTGAAATTTGGAAAAGATCGGAAGAGGATCCACCGTTGAATCTTGCAAACTACCTCTCTTTCTCCCTTTCCTTTTCTCCCTCTGTTTTTCTCTTCTTCTCTGTTGTTTTTTTTTCTTGTGAGTGTTTGTGTATGTTTTTAACCGACTAACACACCTTCACTTATGCATAATTATTTGATTTGCTTTGTTTTGGGCTTTGAAGGATTTGTTTTGGGCTTATAACAAAGCCTAAGCCCACATAAGTGGACTTAAACCCAACACCTACATGGATGACGACCTGTAGGGTTGTTTTGTGGACTCCAGTTGTATTACATTTTGGGATCCTGTATGACTTTTGAAGTAGTAGGTAAATACTTTTATAATCGCAGGATAAATATGTTGGGTTATGATTTTATAATCTTTAGTTTTTGATATACTTTCAGAGATGCCTTCATTTAAAAAAAAATGTGGGTGAATTTGGATGTCGAGCTCAAGTCACTGAAGGTATTTCCACACTAGTTAGTATACTGTAGGAATGGGGTGTTACGTGCATTTTGATTGAATCAAATCATAATCCATAACAAAAATACAGATGATGTTCTTTTTGGTAATCATAAGGACCCAATTTCATTTAGGTAGCCAAATATTGATTTTTTACAAAAAAAAAAAAAAAAAAAAAAAAAAAAAAAATCTGGTGAAATGATCGTAATGCAACGGCTGAAAATTAAGATGAAACGAGGACCCCCGAAACATGTAGCTCAAATAATACAATTTTTTAACAAGATACAGATCAATTTCTTTTCATGGGATGTATTTCAATGCAGATGTTGTCAAGAATCAAAAAATGAAACATACAACTGACGATGCTAATTACATTTTCACTGGTCATAGTACGTCAGACATGATACTGAAAATATAGGGAAGTATGATAACGAACACATCACCCATAAAATTGTAAATTGAGATCGCCGAGTCGTAATGCAACAGCCAATTTGATGAAGGTGACACTACAAATATTGATATTTCAAATAATGAAAATCTATCGGAATCGATTTTTTTTATTGGAGACTGAGGATGATTCGGCAATCTACCATTCTTGATGTTGTATTATCACATATGCAATATTTGAATTTGAAATCCCACACATTCAGCATCTTTAATTTAATTACAGCCGTTTTGATTTGTGGTTCAAAGTTTTCAGTTACATAAGAAAATATGGAAAGTTTCTGATAAAGTAAATTTGGTATTTTCAATTGGGTTATGTAGTATTTTCAGTTTATAAATTAGTTTAGTAGTATAAAATGAAATATTTTGAATATGTAAGGTATTTATAATTTTTTCCCAAAAAAAAAAAAAAAAGAAACGGGCCAAATAAGTGGCCCAACCTTGTAAGAAATGTGGATGAATCAAATGTTCATTCACAGACCCTTCCGTCAATATGGTGGGTTAATTAACTACCTAGATAACTTTTCATATGGTTATTGAGGAAAGTAATCGCAGGAGAAAACCACCTACTTTCATGATGGATGAAAGTTGTGGTTGTCTTTATATTTATGCCAAAGGGTCCCTAGCCAAACTCGTACACAAAATCATGGCAGAATTTCTCTCTTGAAAAATTGAAAGTCCCGTGTTTATTTCCATTGAGTAAATGGGTTATCAAGTGAATATTGACTGGAAGACTTTTGGTGCTTTAAGAACTCATTTCTACTGCAGATTTTCAATTAGATCTTAAATAACATAGCTAGAAGTATACAATTTATGTCTTACATGTGATATCAGGACCATCCTCTATGCTTGTTATTCAGATTTTTCTTTTGAAATACGTATAAAATCTGTTGCATATTAGTATATATGTTATTAATTTTTACTGTCTGAGGCAAAGCCCTCACTGGATGAGGTGGCGGTACCTTGAACTTGAAGCATAATGCTATAAAATGTCTAAAGTTATAATTATATAGTTGCAGGCTCTTGATAAATTGTATACAAATGGTAGCAATGATTGCTTCTGTTAAAATGTGTACAAAAGGCACTGGAATTTTCGTATATATATTTTCCGTTGACTGTTGACATAAATATGTAGCGGACATACTGTTACTCATTTTTAATTAGAGCTAATCCATATACTTGCTGGTGTACAAATAATTTATGTAGGCAGATTAATATTTTACCAAGGCAATATATGTTTGACGTAAATTATTTGAAATTCAAATGTTTAAGGTGCCACTGCTTTAAAAGTAAATGATTTCTTAATCGGTAATCATGATGTTAAATGGTTAATTTTCTAATGGATTTGTACAGCAAATCATAAGTAAATAAAATATATACAATTGTCAATTTTCTATAACTGTACCATTCGAACCAGCAACACGAAGAGTTATGTGCAATACATCATTGGATGGTTTTTCTGTTACGAATCATTATGTATCTAAGTTTATAATATAGTTGCTCGGTATGATTTCGTTAAATATGTGCAGACCTTAAGTACATATATGAAATTATTTGCACAGTGGAGTTAACGCGATTGATTTATTTACTTCTAGAAATTGCATGTTTATGATTTAAAGGATTGAACTATGAAAAATTTATATGTGTAGTATTTTGAGATTCGCTGATGTGTTAAATTTCAGGTGTACAACAGATAAAAATTTTTTTAGATCAAATAAAATATTTCATTTGGAAGATATAATCACCAGAGGTTTCGAGATGCCATTTGAGATTTCGACATATTATTATATTTCATTTGGAAAATACTTATATTTGGCATTACTGAAGCCCTTGTAAATTCAATGTTTGATAACAACCTCTACTCACAGGAAGGTTTGAATTTACATAATTGAATTGACATTGGTTAATTCAATATAAAGATAGTCTTCATAGCATTAATGTATATGTTTATCTTATGCAGCGGTTCTTAGTTTTTTCAACGACTCTATTCGAATTCTAATTCTACATGGTGATAACATTTCTGACTAGAAGGAGAAAAATCTTCTTACTTTGAGATATTGAATCTCGACTTGGCACTCCGTGTGGATGAACCACTTGTCCCTACAAAATCAAGTATGCCGAAGAGAGAACACTATATGAATCGAGGAAAAGATCCAATTGCTTGAGCTTGAGTCTCATGAAGACTCATGTTAGTAAAAGTATAAGAGGATCAATCCCTCATTGTGATAAGGCTAAGGACTCCATAAACCCCTATCAAAGAGCAATTTGTGAGTTCTGACAAAATTTTGGCCAACATCTTAATAAAAAGTCTTTCCTTGTTCATCTTATTTTGAACTCTCTTCCTACGAAGTATGGTCCATTTAAAATATCGTACAATAAACATAAGGAAAAATAGACTATGAATGAATTCCTGATAATGAGTGTTCAAGAGGAAGAGAAGCTAAATCATGTGAAGTTGAAAACTGCTCATCTGACAACTCATGATAAAGGAAATGAGAATAAGGGTAGATACGGTCCAAAAACGAAGAACAAGATGCTAATGTAGCAAAAGGGCAATAAGGAAGTCTGTTTCTTTCGCAAGAAGAAGGGGCATATGTAGAAGGACCATTTCAAGTATAAGAAATTGCTCGAAAATAAATGTACTATTATCTCTTTAGTATGTCATGAATCTATTTTGGTTAATATTCCAAACAATACATGGTGGATTGATTTGGATCCTACAATTCACATTGCAAATACTATGCGGGGCTTTCTGGACCTAAGGAAATCGCAATCAAATGTACAAAGACTCTATTCTGAAAACCAATTAAGTTCAACTGTTGAAGGAGTAGGAACTTTTAGATTAGTTTAAAATTTTGGTTTTCATTTAGATCTTAAAAACACCTTTTATGTTTATGGCTTTTCTCGTAATCTAGTTTCTATTTTAAGCCTAGCATCTTTGGGTTTTAAGTTTGTATTCGAAAACAGAAGCTTTAGTCTAATTTAAAATTCAGTTATTGTTGAACACGGTGTTTTGGTTGATAATTTATATAAATTTGATTTGGATCCCACTTATGAGTGTAACTTAACCAAAATTGCTTAGCGATGGTATTGGCAATAAGTGTTGTATTGTTAAAGAAAATTCCTATAAGTAATGGCATAGGAGATTATGACATATCTCCATAAAGTGACTCAAAAGATTAGTAAATGATGGAGTTTTGCCAACTCTCGATTTTACTGATTTTGGGACTTGTATTGACTACATAAAGGGAAAGCAAACAAAAAAGACCACCAAAGGTGCCAAAAGAAGGTCACCTATCATATGGTGCTCTACGTGGGGTGCATATCAAGTAACTCTTACTTCAATGACCATCGTGGAGAATTATTAATGATATTTTATATCACTAGCCCCTCTACCTCTTATCGATGTCTATCGATAAAGGGTAGCTTCTTAAGAGGTGTACGTGTGCTCTTATTTCACTCCATCTTCTCATTTATCAAAATTTTCATTCTTCACATCCTCTCTCAAGGTAATTTCTCTCATTTCCTTCCTTCATTTCGTGTTTCATAATGTATAAAACATTCATTTCTTCAACTTCCGGCGAAAGTGAGAGTGAGGGGCAAGAGGGTCGACTAGCCTTGCTGGTCGACGATTGGGGACAACCAACAAGGCTGGTCGAGTTCCTTCGACCAGCAATGCAGCTGCTAGTCGACCGTCGACCAGCCCTAGGCTGGTCGCGGGTCGGTCGTCGACGGCACTCCCCCTAGTACCCAATTCATTTCGAGTCAAGTATTTCGATTCATTCAGCTAAATTTCAAGATTTACAATCGATTTTCCCAAAACGCCATGTTGGGTCAGCTAAATCTTTAAACCAAAATGTAGAAATTGAGCTGGACAACCGCTATGCGTCGAGCGATGTTGATCACCGGGTTTGGTGATTTTGAGCCTTAACCATTCTTGGTTTTGAAAGCTCACACCCGCCCCAAGCGATTTTGAGCTAGTCAAGTTTTTGACTTTTTTGCTCACTATTATGCGTCAAGCTATGTTGATTACAGGGCTTGGTGATTTTGACCCTTAACCATTTTTGGTTTTGAAAGCTCACCACCGCCCCTAACGATTTTGAGCTAGTCAAGTTTTTTGACTTTTTTGCTCACCATCATCCGTCCCGCGATGTTGATCACCGGGTTTGGTAATTTTGAGCTTTAACCATTTTTGGTTTTGAAAGCTCACCACCAGCCCCTAGTGATTTTGAGCTAGTCAAGTTTTTGACTTTTTTGCTCACCGCTATACATCGAGCGATGTTGATCACCGGGCCTGGTAATTTTGAGCCTTAACCATTTTTTGTTTTGAAAGCTCGACACCAGCCCCTAGCGATTTTGAGCTAGACGAGTTTTTGACTTTTTTGCATACCGCTATACGTCGAGCTATGTTGATTATCGGGTTTGGTGATTTTGAGCTTTAACCATTTTTTATTTTAAAGCTCACCACCAGGCCCTATCTATTTTGAGCTAGTCAAGTTTTTAACTTTTTTGTTCACTGCTATACGTCGAGCGATGTTGATCACCGGGCTTGGTGATTTTAAGCCTTAACCATTTTTGGTTTTGAAAGCTCACCACCAGGCCCTAGTTGCTGGTCGACCATCGACCAGCAGCAAGGTGGTGTGATATGCCCACAATGCGTTAGGTAGTTCGTCTGCTTAAAGCCCATTTTCCTTCTCTAATCTCGTTTTGAGGTCCTGCAGGATCATTCGGTTTGTGACTTCTACCTGCCTATTAGATTGAGGGTGAGCCACCGAGGTGAGTCTGTGATCTATGCGATAACTTGAACCAAAAACTTGAAGTTGTGGTTGTCAAATTGCCTGTCGTTGTCAGTGACAAAGACTCTTGGCATACCAAATCTGCATATTATGTTTTTCCAGATGAAACTTTATACCTTCATCGTGGTAATGGTAGCCAAAGGCTCCATTTCAACCCATTTAGTAAAATAATCAATGGCCACCAGCAAAAACTTCCGCTGTCCCTCAGCCATGGATAAAGGTCCCAAAATATCCATTCCCCACTGAAAGAAAGGACTCACCCCAAAAATGGCTGACTGCTGCTCGGCAGGAACATGAATTAAATTTCCATGATGTTGACACGCATCGCACTTCCTTACCAATTCTTTGCTATCCTTCTTCATCGTGGGCCAGTAGTACTATTGCCAGAGAGCTTTGAAAGTAAGGGTAGCTGCCCCTGGGTGATTGCCACAGATCTCCGAGTGTATCTCGAGCAGTACATCCTGAGCTTCTGTTGGATTCACGCACTTCAAGTATGGCATGGTAAAACCTCGTTTGTATAGCTGCCCGTCGATCACTGTGAATGATGCCACTCGTATTTTCAGCCTCCTAGCTTCAAATGCATCATTGGGCAATTTATTTTCCATCGGTAGTCTACCAACGGGTCTACCCAGCTCTTTTCATGCTCCGAACTTGCAATGTTATCTATAAGCAAAATGCTCGGCTGTCGTATGACTTGTACATTAGCAGTGTTAGGTAGATGCTTAGGATTAGTCAATGCCAGCTTAGACAGGGCGTTTGTCCGCTCATTGTCTTTCCGAGGGACCTTGGTTATCTTGTAACTCGTAAACCCCCTTCGCAAGTCCCTAACCTTCATCAGATAGGATGCCATCTTCCCATCCCTTGCCTCGAATTCACCCGTCACCTATCCGATGATTAACTGGGAGTTACTGCTGATTTCAACTGATGTTATCCCAAGTCTGGCTGCCAGTCTCAGGCCCGTGATGACTGCCTCATACTCAGCGTCATTATTTGTTGCAGGGAACTCAAAGCATAATGAATATTCCAACTCCTCAGATTCTGGTCCTATCATAATGATGCATGCTCCGGACCCCTCGCTATACGAGGATCCATCCACAAAGATTTTCTAAACTACTTCTATTTGTAGGGGGTAGTCAGGTGGAGTTGTTAGCTTTGCGATAAAATCTGCCAACGGTTGCGCCTTGATGGCCGTTCTTGCCCTAACCTCAATGTCGAGCTCACTCAGCTCGATTGCCCATTTCAACATCCTATTCGACGTCTCAGGGCGATGCAAAATTTGCTTGACATGTTGATCGGTCATGACCTGTACGGTATGGGACTGAAAGTGCGGCCTTAATTTTCTAACTACTACAATTAACGCAAATACCAACTGCTATATCGAGTTTCTACGCATCTCAACACCTGGCTAACGTAGTAAATCGACTTCTGCACCTTTGGAAACTCTTTCACCAGTACTGCACTGACTGTATACTTCGACACTGCTAAGTATAATCTTAGCACATCCCCTGGGCATGGCCTAGTCAAGATTGGTGGCTGCTACAATGACTGTTTCAAGGATTCTAGCAACTCCTTACACTCCTTTGTCCATTCAAAGTTAGTAGAGCCCCCAATCGCCTTGAAGAAGTTGTAGCATTTGTATGCTACCCAACTCATGAACCGATTCAATGTCGCTACCCGGCTCGTCAGCCTTGGACATCTTTCCTCCTGGTCAATGCATCTTCTATCTTCCGGGTCATCATATATTCTATCTTCTTTTCCAAGTCTGTCACGGATTGGGAAATATGTGGAAACATAAAACCTGAGGCCCCCATGTCTCCTGTTGTTGGCTGAGTAACAGGCGAGGCAACTGTTTGAGCCACATGAGGTGGGTTGCTCACGTATGGCGTCTGACGAACTCTACAGAGGGGCTGCGATTTTCTGCGTTTGACTTTGCAAGAGGGTCATCATGACTACCAATTGTGTCTCCGAGGCATCAAATTGGCTCTGCGTTATGTAATGTGGTGGCGGTGGTGGGTCGTGACCCCTTGAAACAGACATCGACTCCATCTCCGCTATATTCTCGACCATACGTGTTTCACTCATAGTCTGTCTCCTTGACATAGCTTTTTTGTTCAGTGGTTTCCCATAGACGGCGTCAATGAAATAGTTCTGAGATTATCCTTCGTGCTCACTTAACGGGTGCGGTGTTCTGAGCACTCCGATCAATGTACGCTATCTATAAAATGAGGTCAAGGCCTTTTCCCCATTGTACCTCTGGCGTGAGAATCAGTAATCGATTTTTAGGAAGTAAGCAGAGTGAATACGAGAATTCAAATAATTCGGATTTCAAAAAGAAGCTATCTTTCTCACCTTGGAGGTATTTATAGGCACTTGTTGCTACGCATTCGGCGGTTACTGGTACCACGTGTCCCACGTAAACCTTTCTACTTTCCCCACGTTCTGGTAGAGTGACCCCCACTCTTCAAGTGGTTGGTTGTACCCACGTTCGTAGTTGGGTGGTTTTCGTCCAATTCATTGCCATTTGTATGATTAAGTGTAGCATTGGCCTCATAGTGGTAGGCGGCCTATATGAACGTAGAAGACCTCATGGGGGTCGACGGCCTCATAGTGGTAGACGACATATGTGAACGTAGAGGGCCTCATAGAGGCTGAGGCCTCATGGTGGTAGACGGCATATGTGAACGTAGAGGGCCTTGTGTGGTAGGCAGTTTATGTGAACGTAGAGGGCCTCATGGTGGTAGACGGACTATGTGAAAGTAGATGGTCTTATGGTGGTAGACAGCCTCATGGTGGTAAGTGGCATATGTGAACGTAGATGGCCTCATGGAGGTCGACTTCTTTATAGTAGTAACTGACCTATCATATGGTGCTCTACGTGGGGTGCATATCAAGTAGCTTTTACCTCAATGACCATCGTGGAGAATTATTAATGACATCTTATATCATTAATCATACATGCCCATTCAAGATATATGCATCTCTATCTTCTAAATCATAAGGATGAGGAACTATATGCTCCTAAGATTTATAAAGCAAAAGTAGAGAAACAAAAGGAAAGAAAAATCAAAATTATAAGGTCATGACGGGGTGGAGAATATTATTAGTAGTACATAAAAAATGGACAAATGCCCAGTCCGTTTGCTAAGTTTTTGGCAAAACAAGGCATTGTAACACAATATATACGATGACAGGCACATCACAACAAAATTATGTAGCTGAAAGAAGAAATAGGACCTTAATGGACATGGTTTGGAGCATGATGATCAATTCAAGTCTCTCTTTAAATCTGTGGAGTGAAACCTTAAAAATTTGTATATAATAAGTAGAGTTCCATCTAAGGCAATTCTAGAAACACCATTCAAAATCCGAAACAAATGGAGACCTAGTTTGAGACATATACACGTCTGGGGTTGTCCAGTTGAAATAAGAGTTTACAGTCCTCACATAAAGAAATTGGACCTGAGGACAGTTAGTGGATTTCTCATAGTCTATCCAGCGAACTCCAAAGGCTATAGATTATATTGCCTTTCCCACATTCCAAGAATTGTTGAAGGTAGAAATGCAAAATTTCTAGAGGATCATAAAGTGAATGGGAGTGAGTTTCCTAGAATTATTGATTTTTACGAAATAAACGAATCTTTTGGGTCATCTTCCAATCTAGGTACATTGATTCCTTTTGAAAAGATGAACCAACTCAAAAACAACCATTACTGTATGAGGTGGTCATTGAGTATATCAATAAGATCTTATGATTGCAAATCCCATGACTAAGAGCTTGCAGCTAAAGTTTATAAAGCTCATGTTAATAGTATGGGACTTGCGTGCTCATTATGATACTCTGATATTTGGTTTTAAGATTGTTCCAAGAGCATGTAAAGCATCAAGAATTAATCACAATGGAATCGAACAAAGCAATGACATTCAATGAGGATTGACTTATCGTAAAATCTTTTGACTTATTTGTTTGCTCTAATATGGATTTTGTGATTAGGGCCAGCGAGGAGGTAGATTTGTTCGTAGTTGAGTTTGATCACGTGGAGTATTCGATCCATATTATATTGAAAGAGGCTAAGCTTTGGATACTTCTTCTGAAATTAGATATCTGATGTAGATTAATATTCTAGTTGAAGCTTGGAAGTTGAAAAGGTCAAATTTATGGAGAATCATCACATATTGATGTAGTAACTTTCATTTGTGAAAGATAAACTAAACTCGTGTTGGAAGGGAATGAGTGGCGTAAAATCAACCTTAGGCTAAACAACTTGGGTGAGAGATCGACTATTGAGAGTCGAAAAGGTAATGTACTTCAATGTGTATGATGATTGACTATGGACACACACCTCGATCGAGCATTGAATAAGTGAGAATTAGTTTTAGTAGCATTATTTATGAACCTTTGTGAATTGTCATATAATTTCATTACTTGATGTGACTTTGGCAAGTGATCCAATGCATTGATATTTATGTATGTTTACTTCCTTGTGTATTTAGTTTGTAGTCTTGCTCAAGATGAATAATAGTTTGAGTTTGGGGTATGATGTGTATTTAATACACTTATTTGAGCTTCTATACTAGCTTATTTATTGCTATTTGAATGGATATCTACCTAATTTAGGTTAAAATATGATAATTGTACGTTAATCCTTGACATGATGCATTTCAATACGATTAATGTGAAAATTGAGTTTTTAGAGCTAAATTGAAGTTAATTCTACACAATTAATGATCAATCAGATTGCAATTGATCAATTAGAAGTATTGACGGTACAATCAAAGGTGAAACACAAGTTTTGGAAGCTAAATTTAATATGAGAGATTTTCATAAATATCACTAAATTTGAAAATGCACAAAAAAATTTCATGTGCACTAAATTTGTTCAAAAATGTCACTTTTTTCTTGTCAAAGGTCCAAACTACCCTTAATGTGACATTTGTAAGAGCAATTAATGCTTGATTGGAATACCATTAATTGTTTGATGTGATGATTACATTTTGATTATTTTATTCATTTTATATATGTATATTTAGTGAAAAAAAACGTATTTTCTTCCAAAAAATACATAAAAGAAATTCAAAACCTATTAATATTCTCAAACCCTAAGTTCTACATCATCCTTCATTAACACATAGTTTCTTCCAAGAACTTCATCTTTTTCATTCATTTTTCAAGAGCATATGAGTATTTAATTGATCATCCATTTGAAGAGGTTAGCTATTACAAATTGTTTGTAATTTCATCTCTTAACTCATTATTTCGTAAATTTAAATAAAACATGGTGATATTTAATGGAGTATTGATGTATTTATTTTGAAAAGGCATTGTGTTATTGAATGAGAATTGATTATAACCATTAATGTTCTACATTAATGTCCTCCTAAAAATTTCTACAGTAACTGTTTTGAAGTCTACAGTAATAGTTCGTACTTTAACTGGTCGAATATAGTGTTTCGAACCGTTGAGCCCCGACAGTTAAACTGTCGAATTCAACAGTTTACAAACTGTCGGGATATACAATTCAACTGTCGATTTCGATACTTGAGAACTGTTGAAAATCTTGATTAGTAGCTTTCCACATTTGATAGTATTCAATGTACATTTATTTGATTGTGCAGACTTCTTACAGTTGAAATCCCAACATTTCAGGTATGAATGATGATTTGAAATTTATCGTCTCATACGGGGGAAATTTCGCAAATGTGGATGACGAATGGAAGTGGAGAGGGAACAAAACCACTTCCATTTTAGTGCCGACAAATATTACGGTAGTCGGACTGACTTTACGGTTGAAGGAAAAACTCGGTATTGTTGATCCCCGTAGTGAAATTGAAATGAAGTTCAGAGTCTCGAACTTGAATATACCTCCAGCTGAAATTCGCGAAGACGAAGACCTCAGTTGGTACATATCGGTTCATAAGGAAACTGCTATCTACGTTACTGTTTTAGAAGCCGAGCCCCCAAGTCTTGGCATGGCAACAGATACAAGTTGGCCGGATCGTTTGTTTGGCATAGGGGATGTTCATCAAAACATACATAATGGGGATATAAGTCGTCAGCATTATCTCTCAACAAAAATTGCACCCGAAGCGCCGTTTTTTTATATTGGGGTTGCACCATTAGATGAGAACTTGGACGACCCGGTAAATGGTAATGATGCCACTAATATTGATGACGTGGACGAGGAAACGACATCACACTCCATGACTTCGGATAGACATGAATAGATTTCACATGTGAATACATAAGACCTTGCCGAAAGGGCAATAGTCTGTAGCAAGAAGGAGTTGTACTCGAAGATTCGTGTACTTGCATTGCAAGAGAAGTTAGAATTTAGGGTGAGCGGGTCAAGCATGAAGACGTTAACCGTGAAATGTGCTGACAGTAATTGCAATTGGACGCTACATGCCTCGACTGTGAAGCAGTCTGCACTCTTTATGATCCGTAAATTCACCAATCAGCACACATGTTCCGTAGACATTCACCGTAATGCACACCGTCATGCCAGAACTCATTTTGGGAAAACTAGACAATGCAAACCTGAAGTACAAGCCTGCAGCCATTCGGCGTGACATGGAACATGAGTTCGGAGTCAAAATTAGTTACAGCAAAGCACGTAGGGGGAAGGTGGCTGCTTTACTCAAGCTGCATGGTGAACCGGGGGATAGTTTTCATAAACTTGCTTCGTTTTGTCACGTCCTAGGAGAACTTAACCCCGGAACAGTAACCCACATCCAAGTCGATGGCCATAATAGGTTTACTTATTTCTTCCTAGCATTTGGTGCAAGCATTCGTGGTTACTTGCAGTTCTTGAGGCCCGTGATTTGTGTAGATGGTAGTCACTTGAAAGGTCCATATAAAGGTACACTTCTATTAGCAACTGCCTAAAATGCGAACAAACAGATCTACCCCTTAGGATGGGGGATTGTAGATGTCGAAACAAATAAATCGTGGTCCTGATTTCTGTCCAACTTGAGAGATCTTATAGGTGATTCAGATGAACTTGTATTCGTGTAGGACAGGAAAAAAAGTATAGAAAAAGCAATTTCTCAGCTATTTCCGTCTTCTCACCATGGTTGTTGTATGTGGCATATGGAAAAAAACTTAATACAGAGGTACAATATTGCTAGTTCAGTTTTTCTATTCAAACGCGCAGCAACAACGTGTCGGGTTGAAGAGTTCGAACGACTAATGGGACAGATTCGTAAGGTAAGTGGGAGATGTTACGCGTACTTGGAGCAAGCAGGTTTTCCATTTTGGTCCAGAGCACTATTTGTTGGGCACCGGTATAATATTATGACAAACAACAATGCGGAATCCCTGAACGCAATGTTGAGACATGCATGTTCCTTACCGATCACAAGTTTGGTTGAACACATTCGGAGCACTATGCAGAAGTGGTTTTACGAACGTCGAACTACTACATCCGTATGCAGAACCGTGTTGTCATTGAACATGGAGACCGAGTTACGATCAACGTTCGACCATGGTTCTTGTCTTCGAGCTCATGCCTTGACAGCCCACTTAACACAGGTCAGAATATCCAACGACATAGACATTGTAGACTTTTCTGACAACACATGCACATGTCGTGAATTCCAACTAAATCGTATGTCATGTGTTCACGCAACCCGTGCAGCTTGCCTTAGAGGTACGTCATTGTACGATTTATATACTCCTTACTATACAGCGGACTACTGGAGGGGTGCCTACAGTGAAGCTATATATCATGTCCCGCAAGAAGAGATCTGGGTTGTTCCGACAGACATTACAGCTACTCGTATTCTGCCACCAGTGGTACGTCGTCCTCCAGGTAGACCACCCACACGCCGTAAGCGGGCTAGGCACGAATCCAACACTTCTACGCCTACTGGTCATCGGAGCTGCACTCATTGTGGATGATTTGGTCATAAACGAACCACATGCACTAACACCAATGTCACGCAACCTACTTAACAGCCCACTTTATGTAATTACTTTTTGTCTGTGCATGTACTGGCAAACTAACAATTTCAGTAGAAACCAATGTCATATATGTGCATTTTAGTTTCATGATTGATGTAACGTATTGCATGTGATCATTTGTGTGCTCATGCAAAGAATACTTCTTGTGCGTGGTGAAACCGACATGACACAGTTTGCAGCACACCCCAACACTTAATTTGTCGATCCCGACATATGTTCTCTATATTTCTCGACAGTTCGACAAAGACAGTATTTTCACAAGGCGAATACAGTGTATAAGTTACATTGTTGCAGTCCAATTTCATTAATGATCATTACTACATATGCGCTATTAATTGGATCCTTGCAATATTAGCATGAATACGGGCTCCACGTATTAAACGATGGCTACAAAAAGCATCCTACCACAACGAACAACTGTGGTTCCTCCCCCATCAGCCCCCACATTCATCCCACAGCAAAAGTAATATACATTAGGTAACGAAGCCATTTATTTATGGAGTCGATGGGTATACATCCACCGGCCTACTGTTCATTGCACACGGATCCCATATCTGCACCACTGTTGTCATCAGAGTCGTCAGATGATATTATAATTATTTCAGGAGCACCTGCGATGAGGGCCACAAATTCATCATCGGAATCTTCGGACAACACAATGGGGTTCTCGAACACGTTCTGGAGCACACTGTTAGGTGATTGCATCTCTTCACCAGTGAGTGCGTCGAGGTCAGGAAACGGAATAAGGGAAGTGACTCTCCAACCATTGCAATGCACCTCATCCTCATCATCGGATGATATTACGATTGGGAACTCCGGAGCCGAGCCGGGAACTGCGTCAGGTTGTTCAATAGCTCAGGCTCGTTACTCGCAGTGGATGAAGCCATATGTTCGAATTTTCACAGGTAGAAAATTAGTGTGTTACTGTTGCTTTTGCTTGTGAGGATTTCAAGTATTTCAAGTATGATACGTGGACAGACTACTTATAAAGGGCTGGGTGTGGGAACATTTATGATGTTCAACTTGACAACCACCTAGTCTAATGTCAACTTAAATGTGCAGAACAATTGGTGTCTTGGAAGAGTACGGTGGAAGAACTTCAATTTATAATTCAAATTTAAGCAATAATTAATTACCATTGCATTTGTAGACGCGAGTTACATTTTACGTAAGGGACATTTGTAGACGCGATTGACATTTGACGTAATAGGTTATTCGTGTCGATGTCATTATTTTCGTTATTTACGAGTGAATTAACATTGCTCATAGTCCCTCCTTTTCTACAACCTATATAGTTACTGTCTCGTAAATAAACACCGACAATCATACAAAAATTAACAATAGCATACATATTTTCATAAAGCACTGTAAGAAATAGATAATACTATATCAATTTAAAGATCATCATACTACATCAATATGGCATCAATGAACATCAATGTATCGTTTACAAAAATTGACATTACCTGCACTATAACAAAAAGATCATACTACATCAAAAAATAATAATGTTCCGTTTACCATAACCCACGAAATGTCCAAAACACGACAATTGATTTCAGGTTATCTAACATCAAAGTAATGTTCCACAAAACGTAAAAAAATGGTCTCGCCTACTTCTTCCGGGTTAGCCTCCTATCCCTTGTGTAGGGTGTCCTGGTCGATGCAGCAGGCATTCGAAGGCGCGTGGATCGTTGCCTGCGAATAGGGACCTCTTTTACAGTACCTTCTTCGGGAACATTCAGCTGAACTGGGTGATCAGTTATTCCACCTACGGAACAATAACAATAGACAAATAATTAGTTCAGAATAACGCAATGACATTTGAGTGAGCAAGACATGAGAAGCTATCGCACTATTTGGGTAGACGAAAGTGTATTGTGATGAAGTTACCTTCTACATCCACCTCCATCGCGTCGGAAGCGGTCTGCGTGTCTTCGTTCTGAATTTCAGATAGATCATTTTCTGGTTCAACCTGGACACACGTATGCCCTACATCTGGCCCTACAACTAAAGCGGGAAGATGAGCATACATTCCACGTACGGTTAGTCAGTTTGAAACTAACCCAAAATTTAAACAAGCATAAACATGAGCTTACCATTCAATTCGGGGTGTTCGCCACCTAACGCGGCATCGTGTTCTTCCGGCATGTGATCAGTGTCAAGGCCGAAGTCGTCGTCATAACCTGTAGATTTATACGGTGAGTCTTAAAATGACAAGTTTATCCCAACCCGTCATCTAGTACGTAAGTAGCTCCGCAGTTTAAATTCGAGTTTTTGAACACGTACCTCGAGGTTGTTGTGGGGCTTGCACAGGGTCGTTTCACACGTCATGCGGAGCTGCAGATGTGGTGGAAATGTGTGGTGACACTACTGTCGATATGAATTCCTGGAGTCTATTGCATGTGGCCGTGACGTGCTGGACTATTTCAAGTTTAACGATTCGAAGTCGCATCTCAAATAGGACTCTTTGATCCAACAACATGTCCTCGATGTCAGATCTTGTCAACCCATTTCCAATTTGTACACCCCGCTGTCTGGATATTGAGGACGCATGATCAACAAGGCTCTCTCCTTCCCCGCCATCTCCGATGTTATCTGAACTAGAATCCTCATTGTCTTCAATAGACTGCCCTACACGATCACTTGTACCAGAAGCAATATCGACCGACCCCCACTGGTCTCATCACCGTCGTCTTCCTCTGAACTCGAATCCTGCCCACGTTCTCCACTCTCCTCAGCATCGGCATCGGCATGAAACTGCGCAACCACCATAGTCATTGCCAAGTCGTCCAGAACTGGCACGACATCATCATCAAATGGTGTAAGAGTTAAGATGCAGTGTTGGTTGCGCTCCAGCTCGGTCGGACGTAACGTTGCGAAAACATGTAGCTGTCCAAGAAGTAATAGTTTGTTTAGTGGAATTAAATGTCATTGGAAATTTTGGATTGAAAGAAACTAAAATTTTCACTAACTTCGAAGATGAAACGTTACCTTAACTTTCTTGAAGAATGCATCGTATGTGCGATGCTGCGACTGTTTCGTGGCCGTCCAATTGAGAATACGAGGGGATTGTTCACCTACCCGCAGACCAAAACGTTCGCCAATTTCAGGTATCGCTTCGAACACCCATATCTACCACAAGATGGGTCAAACATAGTCAATGTCAACTTAAATACCCGACAGACTGGCATGTTAATAAGGAATTCAGCTCAAATTGAAAAATAACCCGTACCTGCATGGCTATGGGAAAGCCGTGAACTGTGTAAGTGATCTCCTCTTGGCATCGCGAAATTTGCGAGCAAATGAGCCCTGGAATCCCTTGATGAGATGATTGTACCCCACTCTATCCCAAGGGTAGGCAAAAAAGACATCCAGGTCATCGACGATCGAAAGTGTCATCAAATCGATACCCACATTATTGTCCAGAGCGTTGAATACTCCTTCCACAATGAGTGCAAGACCCAAGTTGTATCGATTAGCCCATGGGGTCGACGACTGAACTAATGTCTTCTCAATCTGAGCACAAGTAATTTTTTCGATAGCTCTAAAATACTTGTCTTTTAGTCTCGTTTTTTCCAGCACTCGATGAAACAGATCGTCCTCAGGCGGGACACCGCAACGCAGGCCGGTCACCACTGCATACTCTTGCGGTCCAAATCGACAGTAGTGTCCTTGCACGTTAAACCACGATTCGTGAGACTTGTCTGTTCGGATGCCTCTGAAGACAAGCTGTTGGATGAGTTTAGCAGAGAATTGGATGTCTAGAACGTCGGCCAAGAACCTAAGGGACGACTCACGGAACTCGTGGCGTTGTCGTTTGTTGAAGTGCTCCAACACCCTTTTCACGTACGCCAGGTTACTTCGTTGTGAGATGCGTGCACGCAACCTTGCGTCTTCAGGAACCAAGAATTCAAACTCCATCTCGTCTACAATGAAAGCACAGGGGAAAATGATCAGCTAATCACACCTCATAAATGTAGAAGCCAATACACACGGATGCAAACAAATAGCAATCAACGTATGTACGTCAAACGTATAATGAGAAATGAAATTACTAAACCTCGGCAACATGATCAATCTGTGAAACGACATTTGACGCAAATATCATGAGAAATTGAACATATGTTTATTTCATAAGGCAGCCATCTGCCGAGAATTATTGAAGCTAATTGTCGGGATCGACAGTTGACCAATAACAAATTAACTCAACTGCTGAGAATGTCTGAGGATAACTGTCGGGAACGACAGTTCGTCTATCCCTATTTTACCCAACTGTCGAGAAAGATTGTAGCCAACTGTCAAGAGCGACAGAACACATGTTCACATTGTAAAATCAGTGAATTTGGACCAGGCAAACTAACTGCTAAGAAACGTGCAAATCAAGGTATATCAATGGCGCCCCATTGTAAAATTAATGACAAAGCCGTACTTTATGAAGATTGGGTCAAGCATTATGGTCATAGTTTAAAAGGACAAGATGGCCATACAAGCCAAATCAGTGAATCTGGACCAGGCAAGTTTATCCATCACGTGAAAGCATCAATCATTCAACTGAAAAATGCATAATTAAATTTTATTCACCATAGTAAAAGCAACTCCAGGAAATAGCAATTTGAAACACCATACAATGAAAACCAAAACCAAATGCCAAGAAACGTGCAAGCATCAAGGTACAAAAATGGCAATGAACTGTAAATTGAATAACTGAAGAAATCATCGTGAGTTCGTGATTTTTGGAGCCTGAGACGAACCTATAGAGTTGGGCCCTCGAAAACAACGTAAATGCAACATATTGCTAACTTAACATTGAACAGTAGAACAACAAACAAATAAAAGAACAAAACATATATTATAAAGTAACATAACCGACAACAGTTCAAACTATGAGTTGCACATGGAGTATAGAAAGCTCGGGGATTCAATATCAAATTAAGGCAAGCCATTGCTTACTTGAAAAGTGGGAAATCGACGAAAATTATGAAATCACAAGTCACACCCTTCAGAACTCCACTGTCACATGCCTGAAATCAAAATCATTGGCCTGTGCAATCAGATTCAAATTGTTTTTATTTTTATTTTTTTGCACCATGAAAATCAATTTGAGTAAGAAAGGCTAAACAAAGCTCACACTGTAAACAAGAAAGCAAAGTGCAACTAAGTCGAATATTATACTTTGTGTGGCTCAAGGACCAGACTAAGTCCTCCTTTATAACGCGTACTTAGACTTCAGAGTGCTTACCTTAGTTTCTTCCTACTGTATTTTTATTTTTCAATGTTTTTTCTCTCTTCTTTTCTTTCACAATCATTTCAATCTACCACCGAGGCAGCCCTATTTGTTACATTCTTTACTTGTATCTAAGTTTTGACAAACCACATCCTTGTAATACCACAGTTCGCATTGAGAGACTTCATTTTATTTATGTTTTTAATCACACCTATTTATTAATACAATCTCCATTTAATTCACAAATAATCAATGCAAAATTAGCTATCATATCATTGTCCTCGAGTTTTTTTTAAGGATAACATTAGCCACTCATAATCCCTTAAAGCACAATTCATTAATGCAATTGTAGCTTACACTAGCTAGGAAAACTCTCTATAATACAATCCAACATCATCTCAACCGTCACTCTTTTGTATGATAATAGCTTTAACCCCCACTAGCTGGAAATTTTTTTATTTAAATAGATGGATAACACCCATGAAATATCTGATATAAAAGTTCTAGGGTTTCATAAATCTAGTATCACCAGACACAAGTTCTTACCCAGTCCCAACATAATGCAATCATGATGATGCATCCAGCACCTATTTTTTTCTTCCAACAAACAATTCAAGAACCTAACTCAATCTCCATTTTTAATCAGTGGAGGTGTAGTGCACACTAGCAAATGGAATGTGACACAACAAAAAAAATTATATTTTACATTAATATTGGAACAAATATAAGCAGAGAAGGAAAACATAGACATGAAAGTATAGCAGTACATTCCTTTATCAAAATTCCACCATAAGATACAGCTAGCTGTAAACATAAATGTCGAGTGTCAGTTTGCATTTGCATTCCCAATCAACTACCAGAACACATTCACTAGCACAATATGTCCATTTGAATCTCAACCTATAGTAGTTCATTCCGTTCTCAAAATTCCACAATAAGATACAATTGTAAACATAAATACCAATTGTCAGTTTGCATTTGCATTCCCTATCAACTTCCAGGAACACATTCACTAGCACAATATGTCCATTTCAATCTCAATTAGTTGGTAGAACTCAGAAGCTTTATCATAGCTCAAAAAGTAGAAAGTGATACAAAATGACTCCTACCAATGTCATTATGAACTTTATTCTTTTTCTAATGACAAAAATGCAAGTCATCTCAAGTGTTATTTAGAATATAGAGTGATATCAAGCAATGCACAAAAAATCGATTACTTGTATTTCTATTGAAACCAATTGTCTATCAAGCAATCCAATAAATCCACTACCTTCTTCACAGTTTCACCATCACACCACCACCACTAGCATAAACACAGCACAAAGTCTCATTCAATTCCATGGTGTCCCTAATCCTGGCCTCCCTCAATAGACCCCTGTAAATAAACACCCTTACATCATCCCCAACCTCAACCACCAAATTCTCACTGACCATCACCCTCAAAACCTCACCCCTCCAATAAGATGTCATTATTGCAAAACCCATCAACCATAACAGAATAAACCTCAGAATCCATAACCAACCCGCCAGGAAAATCACGCGATTCAGGCAAAAAAGAGAAGGAATACATAGAAAACAGAGTTAATACCGTAGGCAAGCAGTGCCGTGGCACGATGGCGGACCGTGGACGGCTGAGAGAGAAGCAAGAAGACAGACCGTCGATGGTGGGTTTCGCCGTTTCCGTTTCTGGTGCGTGGAAGTGAGGAAGACGGGTAGAATAGGAAATCAAGTATTAAGAAAAAAAAATGAGGCCCTTTAATTTTTGGGCCCAAGGCCTGGGTCGAACTTTCTTGCTTTCGCCGGTGGTGGGTGGATGGTCGGACTCCCAAATGAAAATTTCAATTAGGGCTGTTTGTGTTTTGCAGATGACAATTATTTCCCTCCCTTTTTTTTCCTTGTTTTGACGTTTTGGAGATGACAAATAGTACAAATTTCATATGGAGTCAAATCTCAATTAATGGTGGACATGTTAGGTATTAAAATTATGCAGAGAGGTAAAAATGTCAAAAAGTGACATTCTTGCAACTAATTTAAAAATGTGATTTTCGTAATTACATGATAGCAAAATGATACCTGGTGTAATTTCCTCATTTAATATTTGGAAGTTTGAAAACTTAATTAAAAACTCTTGAAATTTGCATCGGATCAACTATGAATGAGTGAGGAATGTGGACGATTAAATTTTTAAGATTGAAAAATGCAAATAAGAAGGGACTCGGGCTGAATAAAGGAGGAAATCCGGGACCAAAGTACAATAGAAGAAAAAGACTATGCTTTGCTTAGGGATCAGAAGCAGAAAGCAAATAGACGCATGTGCATTCGCAGACAGTTCCACTTCTGACAGCAAATTTTTCTTTCCTTGTTTTGTTAAACATCTTCTTTGAAGGCAATTAAGGCATGAAGTTTATCTAATTCTTGGTCTATAAATATTTCTTCATCTACAATTCAAGGAGAGAAAGTAAGGAGGCTCTTGTACATGTATTCCACTTATTTCAGTACAGAAAAGCGCATAGGAGATCACACATTTTTATAATCCTTGTAAAGTTTTGAAGAAACTTTTGTTTCAAACTACCAAGTCCGTATCTTTCATACATTGTTGCTTGAAGTTGAAGAAGGAGAAGATTCAGCTTAAGGAGAAGGTTAGGCTTACGATTGGTGCCCATTTTTTCAAAAACTCATTTTCAATCACATTTTCTCATAAAATAATTTTACACGTAAATCGAAAACTTTTCTCTTTTTTATCACACATTCGGGCTCAAAAAGGGGCTATATGTGAAAAATTAAGAACCACTGAAGAAATTCAAGAATCGACACCATCTTTCATCTTTCTTTCCAGCTTTCAACTTCACGTGATGTTGTATCTTTTAAGAATACGTGGTGTAAACTTGTTTGTCTCTACTGCTTTTAGCTTTATTCCTCAGGTGGATGCTTCACGGAGATGTACACCTTTGTAGTTAAAAGTAAATTTGTCTTCTTACATTTTTGCACTCGTTTCTTGCAATTGACTGGAATTTGGTCCTAACAGTACTATTGTTCTAAAATGATAATAGGAATTCTAATTTCTTAATTCCCACAAATTGAAGCGGGGAAAGGAAATTGACACGGTTAAAATTGTGGTTTCCCAGATGTCAAATGAAATCGTAATCTGAATTATAGAACTAGAAGTAAGTAAATAAATAAATATAGTGAATTAGCTGCTGGAAAAGGAACTTCATTGATCCAATGTTACATAAATAGTTGCTTCAACTGGCACGTCCGACTCGATCAGCACTTGATTATTTGACACATTTCTCAGTGCGTGTTTAGGGAAGGAATTCCCATTTGCCATCATTGTATAATGTAGTTGCTTAAAAAGATTTGGAAACAAGAGCATTGAATTGAGGTCTATTAGCCATGAGCTCCCATTTCCTTGCACACTTCGCCTAGCAACCGTGGCCTTAAGATTCATCCCCTTGACATTATTCCTATCGATCACGACTTGATCAATCTTCGTAAAAGCCCCATTTTCTTGATCTAATTGTACGTTATCAATACCCTTATTAGAACCCGAAAACATGTTATCCACAATGTTTACTCCATTTACAACACCTTTCACGGATTTGAGAAGTATATACGCGTCTCCAAGAAAAAAGCTGCTAGAAATGTGTACTTGAACGGGATCTTCAACAACGATACCAGTGTAGTCTAGGTAACAATTCACAATTCGAGTTTGTGTTAAACCAGATGGCACCCTGAGATAAAACCCCTTGCCCCCATAATCAGTGGCCTTATTGTAACAATGTACACCGGAAAGTGTGTTAGCTTCGCCTGAAATCATAATTCCAATCTCAGCTGAAAATATTACCACATCAGTGACGGCATTATCATTTCCCATTAGATTTATCGCCGTCCCAGAAAAATTTCTTTCCCCGGCGTCACCACCAGCAGTAATATGTTGGCCGAGAAAGGAGTTTCTGATATAAGTTTCATGACCACCTTTGACTAGGATGCCATTGGTGGAGAAATGTGTAATGTAGCAGTTGTCTATGCTTATTCTCAATGAGTTCACCACTCGAATTCCTCCACCTCGGAAATTAGAATCCAGTAAGAGGTCTCTTAGTGTTACAAACTCGTAGTTATATTCCAACGAGTTGTTGACTAAGGACGGTGACAAGTCTATCAAGTAGGCATCGTTTGAAAAATTATCCGATGACTTTATTGTTCCTCCCTGTATCTGCCATGAATGGTGCCTTGATATTAGCTTAAGTTCCATATTAGTCAAATTAAGTGTTTCAAAATTCTACTTAGAATTTGGCAAAGAGTAATGCTAGTCATAGTGAGAACTATCGATAGTCGTCATACATATGGCAATTTGTTATTTAATGCAACTGTCACATGTATGTTACGTAGGGCGACAACTAGTATTCTCCATCGTGAATAGCATTATTTTTTAGAATATCCTAACATGCTAGAAGAAGTAACGTTTAAATGATATTCACGTGAACTTAACTAAATGTTTCGATGGAAGCATACCACTAGGTTCCCTCTTCCAGCAACAGAAAATTGAAGTGGACGGCTGATCAAGTAATTCCCACCATCAAGTTCAATCTTTGCACCACCAAGATTAAGAATTCCCTTCATCAAGAACCCATTTGTTGGACCATCAAGTGCATCTGATATTGCTTCAAGAAGTGCTTCTGTACTGTCTGTTTTCCCAGTTGGGTCTGCACCGTAAGACGTCAAATGATACACACGAGGAGGTGAAGTAGCCTGCTGCATTGGTGAAGCAAACATCGAATTGGGTCGATATAATGAAACTTTAGACCCTTTGGGTTGGTGCAGTTTGTGATGCATGTCGTGTTGGACATGAAAATATTGACCCATAGCGAGCGAAGTGTCGCCGCCATACACATGAATTACGATAAAACTAGCCATCCCGACTGTAACGAACAATACCATAGCTCTTCCCGCGGCATCCATTTCTCCGTGTTTTGCGACTTTTTGATCATCAAAGAAGTGCAGTTGTACGTAAAAGATGCAGTATCAAAGAAAATTGTTTGATGTTTGATTTAATTGAATCACGTCCAGAATTGTGACAATGGGCTCTGTGTTGATGTTTGCTTTATTTTTGCATTTATATAGATTGATAGACAGACTAGTAACTAGGGAGAGTGGCTTTAGCCTTTTTGACTCTTTTTTCTGTCCCAAGTCCTAACATAAAGTAAAACTACCACCGACTTTCTTAAAGAGATATTTGATTTCGTGTTGCAGATGTCCCACTGGGGTTATTATTCAATTTCCTCCCCCAATATATTGCTTGTTTGGATGGTAGAAGAGTTTCATAGAAATTAAAATTTAGTTTTTTTATCGAAATCAAAGTTAAGAATTAATTTTAATCATATATTTCATAAGTTTTACAACTTTTTAACCACACACTTTATGAACTTTTATCAAAATCTGCTAAAATTCTGATTTTAGTCTCAATCAAATACGAAGCTAAATTATAATCTAGATTTCCAAAGTGATGGAGAAACTCTCTAATAGAGATGCAATTGTATTTTCGACGGAAACCAAAAAATTACATTTTTTTTTTTTTGGTATCCTCAAGAGGCAAAAAGCTATCAACTCACTCGCACTCATTTTCTTTTGTTCTTCTATTAGAACAAAATTTGAATTTAGATCGTTTATGATGTAAATGGGGATGCAAAAATGATTTTAAAGATGTCAATTTACAACCAATTTTACACTACCCTTAGAGATGCTTGTATAATTTAAAAACTAATGTCAAATTTATTCATCACTTATTTCTATCGCATTATTTTCAGCAACTTATAATGCCATCCAAACAAGGACATAGTTAAATTTCAGAAAGTGAGAACTCAAAAGTAAATCAAAATCAGAAAACTGGGACGGTAGTTGTAAGTCTTTTCTTAAGAACTATTTGGATTCATATGTGGTCACATAACTTTCAAATAAAATCTCAAATGGATAACTAAATTTTAATTTAATTCAATTAGGTCACTAAACTTTAATTTTATTTCAAATTTCACCGTAATATCTAATTCCATCACCTATCATCCCCCAAACTGGCAAAAATTGCTTAGTCCCTGTTTGGCTTAGATAAAAAATAGAGTTCTAGTAGATTTTCGTAGTAGTTGATAAAATGTGTAATTGAAAAGTTGATAAAATCTATGTATTCCATAGAATGTATGATTAAAAACGAGTTTGAGTAAAAAAAAAAAAAAAAAGACTTTTAAACAGTAAGCTTCAAACAGAGGCTTAATATATGGGCATATCCTAATTGATCTTGCACTTGATTGCTATATGGCACCTTGAAATCAAAATGTTAAAATACAGTTATGAAAATGTCTTTAGAATAAAATAGGAAAATGTATGAAAGTTTATACTCTTCACATCCTTATGTCGTAGCATAATGGTAAGTTATCACCCTCCCGGAGCATAGCTCAATGGTACAAATGATAGGAGTGAGGTAGTCTCAACTAGGCTGACGGCCGCAGTATGAGGGTTCGATTTCTGCCTCATACAAGGTATGGAATTGGACTCATTATGTGCACCAGTATGACAACTCTTGTACTCGGCCTACTGAGACACATATCGGGATTTACCTCCTTCACGATACTCTATGAGCGGGGCGATGGGGGCTCTCAAGGTTGGGATTCAACCTTTATAATGGTAAGTTATCATGTCAGCAACAATTACACATATCAGTTGTTGTTTTATGCCTGTCAATCAAGTAAGTTACATAAATTTGTAAGAACAATAGGTGACCAAGTGGTGAATACTGAAACTAATTTAAAGTTTAATGATCCTATTAAAAATAAATGGAAATTTAATTTCCACTTAAGCTAAAAAAAAAAAATTTAATGTTCCAATTGAGATTTTGCTAAAAGGTGCCCCATTTGGTAGGGAGTGAAATTAGATTTTTAATACATTTTGATAAAAGTTGATGAAGTATATGGTTGAAAAATTGTGAATCCGAATAAATGTGTCGTTAAAATTAATTGTTGAATTCGATTTAGATTAAAACCTGAATTTTAATTTCTACAGATGAAATTTTCCGAAGTATTGTGACAAACAGCTTACCATCTGGAAGAATTATTTTTAACGTCTAATAAACGTTTTCATAATGTCCTATTATTCGGGTAGTCAGGAGTAACTTATCGGAAAGGTAATATATGGTAGTGAAGTTAGGCACCATCCGGTATATGTTTGCGTAGAGATTGGACCGTCGAATTAATATTTGGATGTACTCTTCTTAATTAAAATTACGCCAAAAATACATTCTGAAAACATAATTCTGGCACAACGAATTTTATTTAAAAGACTACTTTGACATTTTAAATTAATTTTTTAATAGAAACAACTAGAGATGGCAATGGATCGATTTTTTTTTTTTTTTTTTTTTTAAAGTAACAACTAGAGGTGGAAATGGGCCAATCTTGGCCCTAATGTCCACAAGCACGAGCCAGCTCGTAGCTCGTCTGTAACAAGCCGAGCGTTACTAGAGGGGCGAGCTCGTGGCTCGTGGGCAGTTTATTTATGTATTTATTTATTTTTTAAATTAAACACTCATTCGAGTTTGGGACTGGCTACTTAAATTTTGAGTATGCGAAGTTAAAAATTGTACACGAACAACTTGTTTCGTGTAAAAAAAATTAAAACGGTATTATAAAATAACAAATTTTGATTAATATGATTCAATTAGATATCACTTACCCGACAACATGCAATTTCAACATATTTATTTTTGCGATCGAAAATGAGTGTCTTTTCAATCCTTCACGCACATTAATACTTTCAAAATATCTTCTTTAAGTCGGCACATGACCTCGAACAAAACCCTCTTAACGCACTAAAAGAAGACTTCAAAACTATAGTGTTAACCAGAGGTTTTAGTATGTATTTTGCAATCGCAAAAATCACTGGTCATCATCATTTGTACTTTCGCCAGAATTTAATTACTTCTTCTGGACTTTTTCTAATTGTTTTGTTATTTGACATATTATGATTAAATTAATCAATTAATTCAGCACATAATGTATTTGGACTTATGTCTGATATTTGATTACATGAGATAGACAAATTACTATTAGAGGAACCTATTGCATTTGCATCATATCTATACGTGTTAATGCCTTCGAATAAAATTAATATTTCAGCATTGTCTTCTTCAATATCAGTGGGAGGAGTAAGTGCAGAGGGTACCCGACTAATATTTAAACATTCATTTTGCATATAATTTATACATTTCACATAAAGTTTGTTCTAAATTTCTATAAGTGATAGGTATATTAAAAATTAAAACTCTTGAAATCTGATTAATTACATATTTAGTGCCTGATAAATTGTATCGATGATCTATGATGTATGTTAAAGAAAATAACATAAACAAGTCTTTTCAATATTTTCTAAACTTTTATTCCATGGAATATATAATTGCACTAAAATCATGGTCATTTTTGTATTTATTAAAAGTCATTACAATTATATAAAGACGTTCAAACACCATACAGCTAGTGAGATAGTAAACTCCAGATAAAATATTTGTAGAGTAATAAAAAATTGTCAATTTTTTTTAATTTTAAAAGCTAAAAGCCATTCAGATTCATTCAAAATAGTTTCATCATCGTTTCTAATACGCTTGTTATAAAAATCAGTTTTTAAATGTTCAAAACCTTTACATGATTTTAATAATAAGTAAGGAGAGTTTCATATATGCCCTCGTCACTAACAAATATTTTTGTGTCGCCTCAAATTCAGCACTAAATTCCTCAAATGCTTATTTTCTATTAGGGGGAATAGTACATTTGAGGAATGAATACGAAACTATGGCACACACAACTAATTAAAACTATGGCACACACAACGAATATGAAACAAATAACCACCGAAATCGGGCTGCAATACCCTATACAATTTATCGATTACTGTCTTATTAACATTAGCGTTGTTGAATGTAAATGAATGAATTTTACTCTCGCAATGATATTTTTTAATAATGTTCATAATAGTGTTATATATATTATTAGCATTGTGAGAGAATTCAATAATTTTAAAAGCAATATTTTTTTATGTAAACACGTAAACACCAAAGTAAGTTTATGGAGTGTGCAGTAGCAATTATATAAACCCTTTTGTTAATTCCTTCCTATATATTCAATTGTAATTGAACGAAGAGTGTTTCGACTTACCACCAACGTACCTCGGTTGAAGATATTCTTTTACGTATGTAACGAAATGTTGGTTTTTCGTTATTTCTAGATGCAATTCAATAGTGTCAACAAATTTCACCATTCCCGTTCGAGCTTTATCCTTCGAATTTTTTTTTTTTTTTTTGTAGAAGGAGGGCGGTACCTCCGAGGTTTTATTAATATGTCATCACTTGTGGCAGAGGAATACCGTGGTTACAAATGATATCAATAACAAAGAATAAATGAGGAGGTACTACTTCCCTTACAGTGAAATTAAATAATAATAAACAAGCACCAAAAAAGGAATACAACTCCCTTACAAAAAAGCACGAGTGTAAGCAAAAATAAAAGAGCAATAAAAAAGTACTTAAACTCTAATACTGGGCAAACCATATCTGTCAATCTGAACAAATGCCATGATATGTCGTGGTGGGTCGGCTGGTCCATATTCCTGATAGCTACGATGATGCCATCTCTCAGTAGCAAGTGCATCTACAATTTGGTTCCCTTCTCTGAAGATGTGGGAAACAATATCTCTGTCAAAGGAAACGATATTTGCTATCTGTCTGAGAATTACTTGGATAGGCCAAGGTCCGCCACCTTTGGTGATGCAGTAAATGGCAATAGTCGAATCTGCCTCAACCCAAATATCTGACAAACCAAGGTCTCTAGCAAGTAGTATCCCATCGCGAATAGCCTTGAGTTCCGCCTCTAATATCATACATTGTCCGTATGAAGTTGAGAAAGCTCTGATACAATTACCTGCGTAGTCCCTGATGATGCCTCCCCCACGGCAAACCCATCCTTGACACAACCATCGGATTTGATCTTGACAGATCCAAATGATGGAGTGTCCCACCAAACCATAATAGGGGGATGGGATGGGGGGAGAGTCAAAGAAATACCAAAAAGTGTTGCAAGCTGCATGTCATTACGCTAATGTGACGGTCTGATTAATCCACCAATATGGAGGAATGAAACCATACGGTAAACTCTCCAGATAATACGTCTCGAACTCATACGTATGTTCTCGTGCTTTGCATTATTCCTCTCGGTCCAAAGAAACCAGAAAATCAATAGAGGAATAATGATGCGAATGTGCCCGGTCCTTTCAAAATGTCCAGAATACCTCCATCTCAGAAATCTCTGTCTGACACTCTCCCCTGTACTCATGGTAATCTGAAATAAAGCCCCAAAATGTTGCCAAACATGATCTGCAATACTGCTACCAGTAAAAAGATGAGTGATGATCTCAATCTCTGAACAACACTGACATCGAGAAGCCAACTGACTACCGATCCTCCTCTGGATAATGACATCAACTGGTATTAAGTCCTGCCATAATCTCCAACAGAAGAACGAAATGGTACGAGGTATGATAGGGCTCCACAGTGGGAGAAATGAATCCTGCACTGGCCTACTAGAGCGGATCAGCTGCCATGCTGATTTAGTATTAAATCTACCATCTAATGTGGCCCTCTAGAAAATGTGATCCAAGACATCAAGGCAAAGTGGAATGGCTGCAATCTGCTTTGCCATAGCTGATGGAAGAGCCTGTAGTAATCGCCCAAAATCCCATCCAGTCTCCTTAAAAGAATTTGCACCCTCGCAGATGTTTATATCTGTGTGGAAAAATAGATGCCAACGTAGAATCACCCATCCAACAATCATGCCAAAAGAAGATCTGCCCTAGCCCAAGGCACCATGCAATGTGTGTCTCGGCGCATGGTCCAAATTTCTTCAGTCTTTTCCAAATAGGAGAGGCTGAGTGAGGAACAGCTGCAAGCGACGGATGTGTCCCTCTACAATATTTTCCCAGTAAAAATTGAGCCCAAAGAGAACTCTGAGACCTGAACATCCACCATAGTTTCAATGAAAATGTGTCCACCGTATCCTGTAATCGACTGAAACCCAGACCTCCCTCGTTAGTAGGAAGGCAAATCGCCTTCCAACTCCTCCAATGTAGACGACGCGCATGATCCTTAAAATCTCATAAGAATCGGCCAAAAATACTCTCCAGCCTTTTTAGAATGATCTTAGGCGATCGCATAATCTGGAAAAGATACAGTAGTATAGAGGAAAGGACAGTCCGCAGCATAGTAATCCTACCACCAGGAGAAAGAAGGCGTGCAGCCCATCCAAAAATCCTATTCTTGACCTTCATAATAAGATCATCACACAGAAAGCTCCTCTTAGCCCCTTTATACAAAGGGACTCCCAGATATGTGAACGGCTGACTCTGATGTAAAAATCCAGTCAAGATCACCAACCTTCGTATCCGAATATCAGATGCCCGCCTAGGCAATATAAGACCACTTTTGTCTCTATTCACCAATTGGCCCGAGAGCCCCTCATAGTGCTCTAAACAATCGATGACTCTTCTGATAGACCTCTTCTGTCCATTGTTAAATATAATCATGTCAGCAGCAAAAGCAAGATGGGAGACAACAGTATTACCTTCATATCGATACTGCATACTAAGATATATCTGAAACCTTTGAGTAAGCAATCGAGAAAATTAGTCCGCAGCAATAATAAATAAATAAATAAAGATAGAGAGATAGGGTTTCCCTGTCTAAGTCTCCTCGATGAAAAAAATAAACCACATGGTCGTCCATTCAGAAGCACTGAGAATCGACACTCCGATATACATCACCTGATTCGATCAATCGACAATTGGTCAAAACCAAACGCCTCCATTATAGAATAAATGAATCTCTAATCCAAGTCTCAACATAACATTCCCGCCACGCATTTTATTATCCAACGTGTGTAGCAGCTCCTGGGTCAATAAAACATTGTCCCCAATAAGTTGACAAGGGACAAATCTACTCTGTTGAGGGAAAATAATACAAGGAAGAAATGAACTCAATCCGTTGTTTAACAGTTTTGTGATAAGCTTATTAAACACCATACACAAGCTGATAGGGCGATAATATGTCCAACTACAAGCATTCTCCCTCTTCGCAAGCAAAATAATAGATGTAGCAGCAAATCCTCTCGGCAGGTGACCATCCTTAAAGAAATCAATGAATGTACTGTATACATCATCCTGTATAATATCCCAACAGTGTTGGTAGAACATTGATGAAAATTCGTCGGGCTCGCCGTACTATCAGCATCAATATTGATAACGGCCTCCCATACCTTATCAATCAAAGGGAGGTGGTTCAGTGCTATATTGTCTGCCTCCATCAGTATCCTAGGTATGATATCATGTCGAATATATTCCAGAGGTTGCAAAAGAGCGGATTATAATTCCTGAAAAAAAAGAGATTGCCGAACTCTGAATATCTGTAGGAGTAGTAAGAACTTCCCCTGCCTGAGTCTTAATGGTCCTGATACGAGATTTGTTCCGTCGTCCATGTACCAACGAATGAAAATATCTGGTGTTGCGATCACCCTCACATACCCAAGGAGAGCCGACCTTTTACTTCCAAAAACCCTCTTCGATGGCTAAGGTTCGGTTTAAATCAGCCTGTGCATGATGAAGTGAGGCACGGTGCTCCGGTATAGGATCAACCTCAAAATCAATCTCTGCCAGATCAACCTTCTCCTCAGCGTCTCTAACTCTCTGGAACACATCACCAAATACCCGTCGATTCCACCATCTAAGTCCCTGTTTCAACCTAAAGAATTTCTCCCAGAGGGCAGCCATTCTTGTAAGATGAGTAAGGAGAGACCACTTTTGAGAAACAAAGGCTGAGAAGTCATGATATTTGGTCCAAATATTGAGGAATCTAAATGGTCGAGGACCTAAATCATCATTAAAAGTCCATTGTAAAAGTAGAGGTGAACGATCAGATAAAGTACGATTCAGATGAGTCACAGTAAGTTGTCTACAAAAGTCTATAGCTAAAGAGTTAATCAAAACTCTATCCAATCTCTTACTGACCCTACCATTCATCCAGGTAAACTGAGACCCAGAAAAGCCAGCATCCTCTAAACCACAGTCCAACATCATATCAGAAAAATCTGTAGAACCACGATTTTGATGACTATGACCAGTACGCTCACCATCATGTGTTATGACGTTAAAGTCACCCCCAATACACCATGGATCATCCATAGAGAGGGAAATGTGGTGAAGACCCGCCCACAAATCCCTCCTAATATAGGTCTGAAAAGCAGCATAAACAGAAGTCAAATAAATAGGGCGTGCTAGTCTGGGATCCACAACTTTGATATGGAGGAACTGGATATGATCATCAATAACGGTAACGGTAGTACCCATATTCCAGAATATCCAAATTTTATTCGACTCATTCTGAACCCCATTGTCGAAATGCAGATAACGACGAATAAAATCAAACTTCCTCTCCCAAACCATAGGCTCCTGAATAACCAAAATATAAACTTGATGAAGCTGAATAAGTTTCCTCAAGCGCTTGTGAGTAGCTACACTAGCTACACCTCTCCCATTCCAGATGATGGCACTCATCTGGATGTACGTGAATGGTATCATGCGATCGACTCATGGTCACCATCCTGGGTAGTGAATTGTCAATAACTTTCGAATGTCTCTTCCGACTTACTGGAACAAATCCATCATCCTCAGTCCTATCAGCCAGATTTGTCAAATCATCAGAAGAAGATCTACGAAAAGGACCCTGATGATGAACTTCAATCTGAGGAAATTCCCTGAATCCGACTGTTCAGTAGAAAGAGGAGCCTCAATATTCTGCTGACACTGTGCAATAGGCACATCCGTACTACTGATGCCATGCGGCCTCTCGAGCATATCCATCAAGAAAGGGTCAAAGTATGTAGAATTAACTGTCATAGAAGCATAGATGATGGGGACCGCAACCTGCATATCTGAATGATCATCTGATGTAACAATAGGTGTAGTCTGAAAAACAACCCTATGCGGGGCAATTGTCGACTGATCTGATGGCATAGAAATAGTAATATGTGGATCGATAGTACTAATAACAGGTGGAGCAGTAAGGAGGATAGGAGCCATATGTGCGGAAACCATCTGTATTGCAATAACTGTGGTGCTCGGGAAAATGGAAGGAATAGAAGTAATAGTCTCAGAAGTAGAATGAGAAATCACATCTGGTGTACCATCTTGTCTCTTGTGATTTTGCTTCACCGGTGTCCATCTTTGGCTAGGCGCAGTCACAACCTCCTTACCCTTACCTTTATCCTTGGCCGAAACTAAATTAGGCATGTGATTAAGGTCAACAAAACGCGTAGAATGTGGAGCAAGATAGGATCTACTAGAACATTTTTCATCCAAATAACTGAAGTGTCTGCAGCGGAAGTAAAACTTTGGCACGTTGTCATATACAACGGGTTGCCAATATCCTTCCCTTTTTTCCCTCTCTATCCATACTCTGTCAGGGAGTTTACATTCTAAGTCGACCTCAATGCATACCCTCGCCTCACTAGGTCGTCGGTCTGAAGTGGCTTCGTCTATACGAAACGGAAGTCCAATAGCTTTAGTAATAGCAAATAATACGCTCTTGGCACGAAAGTGAATAGGAAGCAAAGGGAATGACACCTAGACATGAGCAATAGGGACCTCATACTGTGGGTAAAAACTGGGAGTCCATTTAAAAACCCGCATAGGACATCCATCAATGTACCAAGTAGGTTTGAGGAATAATCTTGAATAATCATCCTCGTGCGCCATGTGAATAATAATGTGTACCTCATCAATTAATCCAATCTCATAATCACCAATAAATCCAAAGCGCAAAAATTTCTCACGTACCTTGTTCATAGAAGGTTTGCAATGCATAAATTTACCTACAAGGGTGAACCTATAGGCCTCCGCCAAAAACTGTTCATCTGACTCCTCAAAAAAAAAGCAGCAAGCTCCCCATGATGAATATATGGTTCTTTTGAAACCAAGCTATGATCTCTAGAATCCTCAGAAGCTCGGAGTACAATAGCGAATGATTTCCTCTGGCTCCTCTCAGCCTGAGTCACAATAGGTCTATTATCCACATGGAAAGTGGCGAAGAAATAGAACTAGCACATGAACTACCAAACGGCAGTTGCGTTTGACCGATAGCAAAAAGTCCATGTGAGGTGGGTGGTACCAATGCCTTCTTACCATGTCAATCATTGTTGACAGTATTTACAAACTACGTTAGACTCTGGGACTCCATCGACCACATGATTCGTTGGAATAAATTTGAAGTGATCCTAACATTTTGCCTATTTTTTCCCTTTTCGATTCCCTTTTGCATCGGGAATATCTCTGGTTCGAGAATATCAATTTCATCTAAATAAATTGGATTACTACTTCCATAAACATCCAAATTTGGAATATTTTAGGGAATGAATACTTCATTCAGATCGAAAAAATCATTCAGAAATTGACTTTGTGACGTTATAGGTGATTCGCCTCCAATATCAAACAGGCCCTTAACAAATGAGTGTGGATCCATTTGTGAATTGTGATGTAATGTAAAATAAATAACTAAGTAAGTAAATAAATAAATAAAGAGTATGGACAGAAATCAAGAATTGAAAGAAAGTTATTGTGTAAGATAGTAATTATAAATTTGTAGTGTGATAATTGATATTGAATTATTTAAAGTTGAAGGTAAAAATTAAAATGTAGTAGATTGTAGAATGTAGAATAGAGTGTGAGTTGTCAGAATGTTGTGTTAAAAAATTTGAAAATGAGTTGGGGCATTTATAGAATTCAAAAAAAAAAGAAGGAAAAAAAATAAAATAAAGTGGCCAAAACGGCCACTTTGAAAGTTCAATGACCGTTGCAAACTGTTAACCACGAGCTCGCTCGTGGACAAGCAGATCCACTGGGCTTGAGCTCGTCATTTGACGAGCTCGAATCGCCCACGAGCCAAGCGGCCAAGCCGACGAACCGCTCGGCCCTTTTGACACCACTGGTAACAACTATGAATATTTCCTTTTCAGAAAAAAAAATTAAATTAAATTACAAATAATTGGATGCCAGCATACGGTTTTGTTTTCCTTTTCTACACTTTCTTAAAAATAGTTGTGCAAAAGTAAATAAAACACAAAGTTGTTTTATATAGAAAAAGTAGTATAGAATGTCGCCGACCTATTAAAACAATGTTTTAAAAATCTATTCGAACACTAACCCAAAAAGAAAAAGAGTTGAATCCGGTTATAATCGATGATTTTTTAAAAATTCAAAATGAAGAAAAAATGTGAAGCTTTTATAAATTTAAAAAAAATAAAAGAGAAATATAGATAATAAATAGAGAAAAAAGTAGAGATTTAAAACTCAAGTCTGTATTTTTTTTTTAAAGTTAAAGGAGGGCGATACTGACAAAGAATAAATGTGTATTTTATTAAGAATTAAGACCCGTATTTTTAGGGTTTAAAATGAGAGTTGCAATTAAAATGAAATACTCTCTAAACTGGATAAGATTTATCTATGCACGATGATAAGACCAGATAATCATCAATAATTTATCTTATAGTTTTACGAACGTGTCTTACATAAAATATGGAAGTTTTGCACGGTGAGAATAATATAAAATATGTTTGATATAGTCAATAATTAAATAATTCAAGTTTTAATTTATTAAATTATTTGACCAATCAAACCAGTCCAATAAAGTAAATATATATTTTTGCATATGTATAAAATATGTTTGATATGATCAATAATTATATTCAAGAAAGTTTTGATTAGTTAAAACAATATTTCCTTCTGTTAATTATTTGACCAATCAAACATATCCAAGATGATAAGTATATGTTCCTTCCTGTATATGCTGTTATAAGGTAGGTAAATATTGCACATCGTTCAGGGTTTGGAAACCCTAAAAAACCGCAGTCAAGAATTTCTTAACTTGTAGCACTCAGTCAGTCATGATTGACTGATTTACCTTGTTTGAACTGCATCAGTTGAACACGTTTTTTTGTCATATGTCTTGATATTTGAAAATCATTATATTTAAGTAAGCCAATAATTAAATAATATGTAAAAATATAAAATATATTTTACTTACAGGTTCTTACATTTATCAGTATTTGGAAAAAAAAAAAGAATATTTATCTTAACTTGCAATGTTCTATGCTTTGAATGTTTAAATTTGTGGGTTTTGTCAATTTATTTTACATAAATGGTCATGTACTTTTATAGATAAATTGACCTTTTATCTATAGCGAAATACATGTGTTGTTGTGCTGTTTTTTGCTTTATAGAAACCGACTTTTAGATATAAACTAAAATTATAGAATCTGTTTGTATCAAAAGAAGGTGTTGCAAAGTTATATACGTCCTATTTTTAGTAAGTTTTAATTAATGTTTTTTCATTCCCATTTTTACAAGGGATTCAAAAACTAAATAATAGTAGGGTTCTAAATATTTGAGAATTTGACATATTGAAATTCATCTTTCAATTTTTATTTTTTTTAATTTTCTGGTATATTCCCTTATTTTCTTAAACTCTTTGTTTTGAAGTAAAACATCACTCGAAAAAAATGAAATTTTCGCCTCCGTCTCCGACATAGCACATTCAAGCACCGTTGCAAAGAAATTTGGGTTTTCAAATAATTTCTATAACGAGTAGGAGCTGGGAGAGAAAGTGGGTAGAGGCCATTTCGGGTATTATGTATACTTGTAGTGGATGGGTAAATCATTTATTAAATTTACACAATATCTAGGTACAATATGTGTATTCTAAATCTTTATTCCTTTTAAATGTTGCTATTTTAATTTATTATTTCCAATTATTGTAATTCTCTATGAAGGCACCGTGAGTGTAAGGTCTGAATGAAATTGCCAGAAGTTAATTGAGTGTGTTCATTGCAATATTGTAAGTATAATCTGTCCCATTTGGTAATTCCTGTTAATATGCTGAACCATTTTTGGTTCTTAATAGTGAGTTATTATTTTTATGATTATCTTATGGTGTATGTATGTAAATATAATATACATTTAATAACAGTAATTGCAAGACATGGGCTTGAGGCTAATCGTTGAAATTCAGTTGGCAATAACGAAGGCTTTTGCATACAATTTATGTCATTGGCAGGGGACTTATTTTTTAGTAAAATGTATGCAAGTAATTTGAGTGTAATTTGTAACCAAAGAGGTTTCTGGGCATTTAATGAGATTGTATAAGTTTGAATATTTGGTATATACAATGATGTCATCATTCTTGGATTGTTGCTTATACATTGATAGCATGTTCATGTATTTGGTGTATACAATGCTGTCATCATATTTGAGGTCAGTGTTCTTGTATTTGCTTAGTTTAGTGTTACTGGATGTAGTTGTTGACATCAGATTCCTAACCAAGGGTTAATGACAAATATATTTTCTAGTAAGAGTCCTTAAACAAAATCAATAAATACAGTTTCACGTCATTCCCAAAAATAGCTCAGTTCAAGTCATATTCCACTCAACGAGCTCCGCCGTGATAGAGGGACATCATGATTATTGATTTGACTAATGATGTCATTATCTTCGTTTTGACCAACTCATAAATACATGTGATATAGTTGCGTAAGCATTTCGTGGCCAACCAATCAGAGATAAGCAATAATGGAATTAACTGTTGTTATTACAAACAGTCATGATGGCTTGGGAAGCCGACCCCTTCGTCCACTTAAATTTGCCCAAACTAAAAAAAAAAAATGGCGCACTTATTTAGAATAATTAATTTAGATGACGAACGATGGGCAATCTAGTTAGTAGTGAAGATTTGATTGGGATGGCCAACTTGTCTAAATTTAGCTATAAATGGAGATCAACGGTCCCCTTGATGGACTACGATCTTATATACTTCCGACTTTTGTACTCTTACACTTTCAAAAAAAATTCAATAAGATCTTTATTATTCCAACAGATTACCTCACTCAAAATTATCATTAGTTGATCAAAATTGGCCACGTTAGTTTTGAACGTCAATAGTTTGGCGCTAGAAGGAGAACTTGTAAAAAACTACCCATTTCCTTTTCAACCCTTCTTTCACTACACATGCTAATCCTAAAAATAACCGTGAGTAATAGTTTGGCGTCCCGAAATCAATCACATATCAGGCCTCATAAAACCAACATCCCAAGGGACTATCAAACAAAAAATTAATCTGCTAAGGAAGACAACCCTCAACTTGTTACCATGAAGTCATAGATCATTTAACCAACGTTGTCCAAAGAATGGAGAGGAAGCCAGCTACCACCTCTCATTTGTCTGAAGCCGAAATGAACCTCCCACTAAAAAAGGTTGAATTATTCTACTCTACCAGATTTTGGTTCACAGATTTTGTACAGACTATCTCACATGAGGTGGGTCCCGAGAACCTAACTCATTAAAAAAAACCCCCCCAAAAATGTTAAAACACTCACCCACCCTATCTCACATGGCTGTGCCAGATCTTTTACAGACCTGGCACAGCAGCACAACTCAAAAAGGTTTACACTTCTCAGGGAGGAGAATCAGCCAAAAAAGGACAAATGAAGTGAAAAGTCCTCACTCGCCTACTCAACCAACTGCCAGAAAGTAGGAAGTGTAATGTTCATTAACACCTACAAGTGAACGAACCAACCTTGTCCAAAAGGATCCTATAAAAAATGATGAGCCTGATATGAGCCTATTAAAAAGGCGTATAGCTGATTTAGAGGCTAGGTAATATTTCACTAGCCGTCATTCTCCTTTCATAGAGGATGTACGTGCAGAATCATTGCCTGAAAAATTAAAGATACCCCATCTTACTAGCTATGAAGGAGAAGGGGATCTATTTAGCCATCTAAACAGTACACCATGGATGGAGTTGCAAGAGGCCAGTGATGCTATTATGTGCAGAGCATTTCTCTTTACACTAGGAGACAATGCCCGAAGGTGGTTCAGAAGGCTACAACAAAGGTCTATCAAAAACTTGGATGGACCTAGCTACTACTTTTTTACTCAATTTATAGGTTCTAAAGCTAGAACCATCCTAAAGGATGCCTAGTAAGTACCAAGCAAGGAAGAAGTGAGTCACTAAAGAGCTACCTCAACAAATTTAATAAACAATCAATAGAGGTAGAGAAAATATCTAATGATGTGGTCTTCGTGGCTGTTCTATTCGGCCTAAGATCAAAGACACGATTCTGGTGGCCCGTTCATGAGAATGGACCAAAAACTTATCAGGAATTCCTTGGTCGTGCTGAAAACACATCGAAGTAGAGAAAGCAACATTAGACCAAGAAGAGGAAAATGCCGAACTCTATTACAGAGCTCAGCCAAAAGATAATAGAATGGACAAGAAGTCCATCCCAGAACATAGAAAAGACAAAAGAAAGATGAAACGACTCCCAGAACATAGAAAAGACAAAAGAAAGATGAAACGACCTCGCCATTTTCCAGGGAGTTTTCATTAATACCACCCTTTGAACGCCTCTTTAAAAGAGGTATTCCTGCAAGTTGGAGATGAGAAGTCTTCCGAGGACCTCTTTCCTTAAAGAAAACACAACAAGATCCCATCAAAATAGATATTGCTTGTACCTCAAGTTGGTAGGACATAAATTAGGGGAAGAAAACTAGGCTCTCCATGTTCAATCAACTCATCCATATCAACAAGTAAATCCACAACCTTTTCCTTTGACACAGCATGTTAGAAACTCCCGATCAAGAGCGAAAATAATAGTGCTAATAGGAGGGAACCAATGCACTGAAGGGTTAAGGAAGGAACGTATGAAGCAAGCCAGAGACACACAAGTCTGGTAAAATTATGAGGTGGGACAACATAAGTCCAAATTCAAAACCATATAATACCCTGAATGGTTTAGTTTCTCTGAAGAAGACTCATATAGAGTAATGCAGAACCAAAGCGACGCTCTAGTGATTACCATGCCAGGTGCCAAAATTAATGTACGATAAACTCTTGTCGACAATGGAAGTTTTGTCAATGTTCTCTACTCCAAAACTTTAGAGCAAATGGGATTCAAGAAAAATATCTATGGCCTAATACCAGGAGATTACAAGGTTTCACAGAAGAAACTATTGAAGCACAAGGTCTGATTGCTTTGATCGTCGAGCTGGGAGCCTTGTCAACGAAGGATAATTGATGATTTCATTGTAGTTGACATACCATCCAACTGTAACACAATTCTGGAAATATCTATCTTGCATGAATTGAAAGCTGTCACATCTATTTATCATTATTGCATGAAATTTTCTATGCCAATTAAAGTAGGTATCATACGAGGTGATCAAACTAAGGCTAGGTCTTGTAACATTGAGCTACCCAAAGTCGAGATAAATATGTTCCAAAGTCTGTATGATAGATCTAGAGAAGCTCGGTTAAAAAGACCTATTTTTGTCGACCTAGCCTAAATAGGCATAACTAATAATATCGTAAAGGACCTGAAGACAACCACCTGTCATTCAATGAAAAAGAAGTAAACTGACATCGTTATACGGTCATTTTGGTAGTGGCCCTACCCATAGTTATCGTCAACATCCCCGAAGTTTTGGTTGATATAAGGAGTGCCCTTAACATTCTATCTATCAGCACACTCAAATGGATAGGAATCCCACTGCATTTTCTGAAATGGTACTCAAACATAATTCTTGGATTCAATGAAGCTCTAATTATGGTAAAAGGAAAGGTCAAGCATGGTTAATGATGAGTTTGTAGGGTTTGATCTACTTCACCTTATGATGCAATAATGTGACAATCTCTACTCTTTGACTTAAAAGCAATTGTATCAATGTACCATTATTCAATCAAATTTCCAACACCCTACGAGACAGGAGAAATCAAAGGCAATAGGGAAGCTGTTGAAAGGTGTTGTATATTACACTATCCCACCATAGTTGGGGTTCCCAACTTTCCACTTCAACATGGGATAAATATAACATATCTGGTAAAGCCTGATCTCAGTTCATTAGATCACATGATCAAGTTTAAGGACAAAGGTGCTGAACTTGTGGAAAAGTTGGACAAAGTCCAGGTCAAACCCCAACGAGCTTAGAATCAGATATGAATTACAACGGCCACTCCGTTTTTCACTTCTAGAATTTCTTAGTTAGAACCAAATGTATTCGCTTGGAGCCATAAAGATATGGAAGGGATCGATACAAAGATTGCTTGCCACAAACTTAAATTTGATCCTTCAGTTCATCCCGAGCGACAACGACGAAGGCCACTTAGTACGGAAAGGTAAAAGCCTTATGAAAAGAGGTGGATATGTTGCTAGCAATGGATTCATCAAAGAAGCACTCTATCTAGTGTGAGTAGCCAACCCAGTACTTTTCAAAAAGAGCAATGGAGACTGGCAAGTATGCATAGACTTTACCAACCTTAACAAGGCTTGTCCTAAGGACAATTTTCTCTTCCAATGATTGGTCAAATGATTGATGCCACTACGGGGAATGAATTACACAGGTTCATGGATGCGTACTGTGAATTTAATCAAATCCTAATGAATAAATCAGACCAAGAGCAAACTTCGTTCATAATAGATAAAGGTTTGTACTGTTACAAAATGATGCCATTCGGCCTAAAAAAGTTGGAACCACATATCAACGACTTGTTGACTCCATGTTTGTCTAATAGATAGGCAAAAATATGGAAGTTTACATTGATAACATGTTGGTGAGAAGCATTGTTGCCAAAGACCAAATCGAACACCTGTCAGAGATGTTTAACATACTTAGGAGATATAAGATGAAATTGAACCCTCTCAAATGTGCCTTTAAGGTGAGTTCTAGTAAAGTCCTAGTCTATATGATGAATGATAGAGGAATTGAATCTATGTGTTATCATAGCAATAAAAGCACTAACCAAGCCTAAAGAGATCCAAAGCTTCACAAAAAGAATAGTCGCCCTAAGTAGATTTGTGTGTAAGTCCACTGACCTTTGCAAGTCTTTCTTACACTTCGGGGGGCAAAATAGTTTGAATGGACCCCTGGATTTCACAAGGCCTTTGAAGAACTAAAAAAGACAGTTAGCTCAACCACATTTTCTTTTCAAACTGAAGGCTAACAAAAAATTATCACTTCACTTGGCCACTTCTATATATGCCCTAAGTGCTATACTCATTAGAAACGAGGATGATATACATCTCCTGTATATTATGTTAGCAAAGCTTTCCATGATGCTGACATGTGTTACTTCTCCATGGAGAAGCTGGCCTAAGCTTTGATAATGTTGGCTAGAAAGCTACGTCCTTACTTCCTAGAGCATCACATTAAAGTTCTAACCAATTATATCTCTTAAGGCAGGTCAACCAAAACCTAGACATTGTATGATACCTTGTGAAATGGGCTTTGGAGCTTGGACAGTTTGAAATCTCATACAAGCTGCGTACAACCATAAAAGGATAGACCCTACCTTATTTCGTGGTAGAATTCAACTCGGATCCACAGAAAGAATCCCAAAGGAACGATCCTTGGGAGCTGTTTGTGGATAGATCATCATAGAAGCAAGATATGGAGCAGGAATAGTCTTGATCAGCCTAGATTATCACTATTTTTGTCAAGCTCTAACATTTGACTTCACAACTTCAAATAATGAAGCTGAGTATGAAGTGTTGATAGCTGGACTGAGAATGGCCAAAGAATTTGGAGTATCCAAAGTCACAGTTTTGTAGCTCATCATAAACCAAATTAATGAAGTATTTCAACCAAGGAAAATAAAATGAATAGTTATCTCAAAGTTGTACAAAAAGAATTGCAATATTTCGATATGGCTAAGGTAATACAAATACATGGATCTTAAAATAGCCATGCTGATGATTTATCCAGACTTACCACAACGAAGGGATAAACGAGGTCGATAGCACATTTTGGGCAAAATTAGACATGCTGCTATAGAAGAAAATGTGATGATGTTTATGGTTATAGACCCAAAACCAACCTGGATGGATCAAGTCATTCAATTTCTCAAGTATAAAATAAGTCTCATGATCCCACAGAAGCTCGAAAACTAAGAATTAGGTTAACTAGAAATACCATTATCGACGATGTCCGTTACAAAAGAAGATATGCTACTCCCATGTTGAGTTGCTTAAATAAAGAAGACGCATTATATGCATTACAAAGGTCGTGAATGAATATGTGGTAATCATGCTGGGAGATAGTCCTTAGCTCATAATATCCTAAGGTATGAATTTTTTGGTACACCGTAAGACAAGATGCTTTGTGAATATATGTGATAAATGTCAACATTGATAACCCAAGAATAACTAACCAAGATGGGGGTGAATTGGTTTTTGAAACTTTTTCGACACTTAGTCTCAAAACTATTTAACACACAAGATATAAGTACAAAGTATGATATGAGAATTAAATATTCAAGTTCTACAACTAAATTCAAGTATAGATATAGCACAATTAAGAGCCTGTTTGGTAAAAATTCTCATTTTCTACAGTAAATCAATTCTCATTTTCAACCACACATTCTTCAATAAAATAATATTTTCCATCACATCAATACTTTTTTCTTCTTTTTCAACCACACATTTCCCATCATATCACTATTCAAAAATCAATTCTTTCCCCAAAAATCCCTACCAAACATACTCTAAATGATAATGTAAAGTAAAGTACGGTAATGTAAAGATAACAAACCTATTTAATGGGGGTTCGATACACAATGTGTTCTACGTCCTCGTTACCAAGCTTTCCGTGACAAGCAAGGCCAATGCACTATAATGGTAACTTACAAATAAGGAGTATCAATCCTTAAGTGACTTACAAATAATGAGCACTTATCCTTAGGTGACTTACAACAAGGGGCACCTATCCTTAATAACAATCGAGTTTTCACAAGGCTCTCGAAACCACCAAAGTATAAATGATAATTTTACAATTGAAAGAACTTTCTTAACAAATGATATAATCAAGTCAAGTATTTAGAGAGTTAGGATAACACTTCAATAAATAGCAAGTAACAAAGCTCAAGTGTTTATGAAGAAAACTTTGATGAATTAATTGATAATGAAGTAGTTTGAGTTTTTGTATCAAAGTTTTCAAACCAATGATCTCTCTTAACAAATAATACAAGTTAAGTATGATGAGAGATTTATACTTTAAATCACAGTCTTGGAAAATAAAACTTTTATCAAGAATGAAGAATAGATAAAGTTTATGAAATGTTCTTTGCTAAAAAGATTTCTTGACAAGATGAATGAAATAAGTTGAATCAATCAAGAAACACTTTTGTAATAAATGAAATAGAATTTAGACTAAAGTAATCTCAATGATTCTCAATAAGTAAGCTCTTAAAAATCTCTCATAAGTTAGTGGTATTGAATATAAAAGAGATGGCTATTTATAGAGCAAAGTAGGAAGTTGCAGGCAATTTCAGCTTAGCTCTTTTGGTCGAGCGGAATTCAAATAAAGCCGTTGAAAAATAGGACCGTTGGAATTTGAAATTTCAGTTGACCAACAATTTCTGTTGACCGAAATTTGAGATTGAATTTTCGGTTGATTACTTAAACAATTACGGTTGATCTAAATTCTTAAAACAATTTTGGCTAACAATCAAACATTTTTGGTTGACCAAAAAATCAACAATTTCGGTTGACCGAAAGTTCACTTTTTTAAAAAAAAATTTCATTTTCAAAATCTATTTCATACTATGAATGAAAATCATTTTTATACAAGTAATGAATTATAAAAATAATTTGAGCTTCATGCATTTACTAAGAATCGAAAAGTTAATACATTTACATTTAAATTCCAATAAACTACTTCCAAACTTTAATCTTCAAAGTTCTTGTTCTTTTCAAGTCTCATTTGATTGCTTGTTCTTCAACGGATGAAGATTTGTCTCTTTAAATGCTTAAGAAGATATATTCATGAAAAAACTCAAAAAACAAAACTTGTTAGAAATATAAGTGTACTGTTTGTTATAATCAAAACAAGTAGAGCTCTATTAAATCATAGGTCAACAAACATCTTACACCAATAATTCGAGCTACAGCAGAAGAGCTCACTTCTATCATTAGCACATGGCGATTTTCAAAGTGGGGAATAGACTTGATTGGACCAATGCCTATAGGAAATGGTAGAACAAAGTTCTCATTCATGGTTGTAGATTACTTTACCAAATGGGTAGAAGCTGAGCCTCTTGCCAAAATAACATAGCAGAAAATGATTGATTTCGTCTGGAAATCGATCACTTGCACATTTGGCATACCACATTCAATTGTCACTGATAACGGAAAATAGTTCGACAATACACGATTGAAGATTTTCTGTGAAGAGTAAACCACCTTTAAGCAAATGGACAAGTGGAGGCCATCAATAAAATAATCAAGCATGCCTTCAAAGCTCGTCTTGAATCCTTCAATGGAGATTGGGCATATGAACTCCCAAGTGTACTATGGTACTATTGGACAACTACAGGAACAAGCACATGCTTAGCATTTAGGATGGAGGTTGTCATTCATGTTGAAATTGGAATCCATTTATTTTGAACGACCTACTTTAATGAAAACAGGAATGAAGAAGCTCTACTTACCAAGCTTGACCTACTGGAGGAAAAACGAAAAGAATCTAAACTCAGCATAGAAATCTACAAAATATGGAGTGCAAGGTATTACGATCAAAATGTACGAACTATGAGGTTCAAAGTTGGTAATCTGGTCTTGCGAAAAATTTTCATATCCACTAAAGAGCTTCACGTTGGGTCATTAGGTCCTAACTAGGAAGGACCTTACAGAGTTGTTAAGATTCTTCCAAATGGTTCATACGAGCTTGAAGACATGCAAGGATTATCCTCTATTACGCCCTAGAATGCAAAATATCCCAAAAAGTATTATCAATAAATTTCCAAATGTACTACCTTATGTAAACGCATTTGAATAAATGAACTTTCACTTCATAGTTTTGATCTTATACAATCTCAAGTCTGTTGTTCGATATGAAAGTGCAAATTGTGAGTGCACGGGTCACGTTCAAAAAATAAAGTGGACTTTTTAAGTTTAAGTTGTCGATCCCTCGAGAAATGTTTACTTTCAATTACACAACTTTAATCAATTTAATTTTAACAATAAAAATAAATGGACAATTAATGATAGGATTTGAAAATAAGGAAAAATAACTAAAAATCTAAAAAATAAGAAAATATAAACGCTTGGAGTTTTGAGGGAAAATGTGGTTGAAATTTATGGTTTCGCTTAACCATTATCTAATTAATTTATCCATAAGCCAATTAAAAAACTACTCATTTACGATGTTAGACCTAATTTTTCAACTTTAGCTAATTAGCTCGCTCGAGTGAAATAACCCTAATTGATTGGTTTAACCTATTATAACTTTATATCGATTAGGACCAAATAACTACATTAATATTGGTAAAATATCTCAATAAGTCACCTAGGGTTAGGGATATATCTCTATTCCCTACAAGAACCTAGGGTTTCTATCATTTTGTTTAAAATTCACAATCTTTTCTCGAACGATATACAAATCACTAAACACGATCATCTATTGGCAAAATAAATGAATAGCATAAAAATCAATACTAAACACTAAATACACATGAACATAAGTAATTATAATATCAAAGAACAATTATAAAACTAATTAAAGGTAGGTCAAGCTACTACCATAAATCCAAACACAAATATTTAGCACATATTATATAAATGATAAAAAGGAGAATAATTCATACCATTGCAAACTTGAAGAAAATATTTGATTAAATACAAAATTGAAGATAAAATCCATTTTGTTGGATTTTTTGAAGAAGGTGATGGCATGATCTTGATTTTCCCCAACTATTGCTCCAATTTCTTGAGTGCTTCTCATTTGCACCCTAGCATTTACCCCCAAAATACTAAGAAAATTCGAATAAATAGAAGAAAAAAGGAAGAAAGGAGAAAGATTTGAAAATGGAAAGTGAAAAGAAAAAACAAAGAAGGAAGAAAAATGAAAATGCCCATGTTTGATGTATTAAACCCTATTAAAAAATTGCAGCCTTGGTCCGTGGAATTTCCAGCAATTATAAAAATGGCACCCAGGTTTTTGGGTGCCTTTTTGCTTCCATTTTGTAGCTATGGTCCTTCCTTATTTGTGTGTCAGGTCCCTCAACTTTGATCTTACACATTTTAGTCCTTGAATTTTGACTTTCATTTTGATCATGCCCTCCATATATTGCACCTAAAGACCTCCACTTTTTGCACTTGTCCATTTTGGTCCTCAACTTCATAACTTTGCATGCTTTTAGTCCATTTTTCCTTCCTTTAGCTTTGTTCTGCTTCAATTTGGGATTTCCACCTACAAAAGTCGTAATTACACAATTGTGAATAGGAATTTGCTCAATTTAATCAATAATTATCATATGAAAGTATCTAATAAGAATAAAACAATACACTTATCACCTTCTCAGCAACATAATCTAATGTTGTAAATACTACAACACTTAGTAAAAAATTTATTAAGCAGAAATTCCAAAACTTGCTCTTCAACGGTACGAGCTAAATGTTAAAAGTGCTACAATACTTATAAAAAAATTTAAACAGAAATTCTAAAATCTGCTCTTCAACAGTACAAGCTAAATGTTGTAAGTGTTATAATATTTAGTAAAAATTTTAAACAGAAATTCCAAAACATGCTCTTAAACAGAAATTTCAAAACTTTTTTTTCAGCAATAGGTGCTAAATGTTATAAGTGCTGTAACATTTAGAGAAAAATTTATTAAACAGAAATTTCATAACTTTCTTTTCAGCAATAGGTGGTTGTTGACGTCCAAAATTGAGTGGACAAAAATAGAGCCAACTTAAGATAGAAATGATCATCCAAGGAAAACAAGTGGAAGAGATTCCTATCATAAAGCAATAATATTACTTTACAAGTTGTAAGGGATATTCAAAGTATTACAATGAGTTTTCTTGGTATTTTTCCTAAGATTTGTTGTCATCCCCTTCTTATTTGCATCCTGGATCCTTTTATAGGAGAAATATACTAGCGCCTAGTACTCCTGTCTTGTCAACACAAAAAATCGAGCCGAGCTAGGTCGTGCGTTGGCACAATAGGACTGGAGTCCGAGCTCAATTCTGTCCTGTTGATCGTGAGATGATGGGACAAGCGGGTCCCAGCAATAAATGCATAGTCTTAGCTAGACAAGCTAAGACGTCTGATTGGGGAGCTAGGTAGGCACTGACATAGGACCTTTACATGTGTGTTTTCCTGATTGGTAACTCAAAGATCTTGTCAGCGATCTGTAATCATTAGTCACTGTTGTGCCTTGAAAGACTACAATAGCTTGTTGAGTAAGTTATTCAAAACTGAGCTGACCTCGTACCACCGAGCTCGCGTTGTTTTACCTTCATTGGAATATAAAATGACATCCGACGTCGGTATCAATAGTTACCCCCCAGGTCAGCTCTTATTTAAGTAAGAAGCTGACCTTTATTCGAAATAATGCGGCACAAGTTCCAACCCGCGTAATAATTAGCCCCCACAGCTGTCAGGTACACCTGTCTTTTAGCGATTGGTGGGGCGTTTTCTTTCTTCTTGATTAGCATTGATTAACAGCCGTTCAATCAATTTGATTTCTCCAACAGTTCAAATCTCGCCTTGTAGCATTCCTAGTCACCCTTTCCATATTCATTCATTTTGACATTTCAAACCTTTCAAACACCTTAGATTCACGAATTCTTGGCCTTCTTCTTCTTCTCTGAAATTTTTCGAGTGAAACTATTGTTCAGGTATTCTTTTGTTGCTTGGAGTACCTTTTATTTTACGCATTACTTTCCCCTCCACTTGCTTATATGAGTTCGGACGAATCTCGTGTGCAGTCCTGGGGGAATCAACAGGAAGAATCTACACCCTCTTCGTCCACTCCGTCATATAGTCTTTCATCCGTTAGTTCTGACTACCAGGAGGTGTTCAACCTATTCCCATTTCATCGTATTATTTTCCACCACCTCCTCCAAATCCAGTATCAAATTCACCTAGGAGCATGGAGCACATGCGTAAAATAAGGGAGGAGAGGGCATGAGAGGAGATCAGTAGCGGAGATCAAACTTGGGGGACGAGTAGTCTTAGTTCGGTAATAACGGAGAGTTCATTAGCTGCCATTAGGAATAGGTATGGCATTCCCCCTTCCGTAGAGCTAGTTATGCTTTCCTCTTCTGACTGAGCTAACAGCCCCCCTGTGGGATGTGTCTCCCTTAACGGTGCTATTTTTCAGGCTGGCCTGAGACTGCCCTTTCCAAGAGTCATTAGGTTATTCTTTTCCTCCTGGGGAATAAACCCTACTAAGTTATGCCCAAATGGGTGGAGGACCTTAATAGCGACCTTGATTCTATGGAAACAATTAGGTCATCTGGAGATGGATGTTTCTCAGTTCAACTTCCTTTTTACCTTTAAGGAAGATGGGAAGAAAACGGGCTGGTGGTACACTAGTGCTAGACCCAGAATGGGGGGTTAACTAGTTTTAGACACACCCTCTTCAATTAAAGGATGGAAAGAGGAGTTCTTTTTTGTTTTGGGGGATTGGCAATTCCATCCAGACGAGGTGGAGAGGGGGGATGTAGTCCCTACCCTTAACCATTCCCTCTGTAAGTGAGGATCCTTACAGCTATTTTTCTATGCAACCATCATTTGATGTGGCTAACTTACCTTTTCGTGGTTTTGCAGATTACTGACCTTGTCACCTGAGCTCGGCAATTCAGGCGCGGGCCGACTCAATCCGAGCTCTTTCGCACGAAGAGAGGTCCTGCAAGTTCGTAATCACGAACGACAATTTATTCAAAGCCGGGTTACTCCGAGATTCGCCTCCAACCTCAACGCACAGCAGATCTCGGAGCTTGGCTCCTACCACTTCTCGTAAGGAAACTCTTATATCCTATGAATCTCGTTTGCTTTTCATTTTATAACTGAATTGATTTCTTGCATTTTTCATGCCATCAACCAGACATGTTGAGTTTCCGAGCTGTCAAAGAGGCTAGGGTAGCTAAGGCTGCAAAAAGAAAGAGGGGGAAGGTCGTTGCTAAAGAGAAGGGTCATCCTGAGGGATCAGAAGAGGAGCAAGAAGACGAGCAGCCTTTGCTGAAACGCCGTTCTACTGAACTCCCAATTAGACCCGTTCTTCCTGACTCTCCTATTCCTTCGGCAACTCTGGTGACTACTGCAGCTTCTTCCTCTAAGCCTCAAGAGGAGTGTCCTGACCTTCAGAGGTCAGGTGTTGAAGGGTTGGTTGGGCGTCGACCTGAGGTGCTTCTGGACTTTCTCTGAGTTCCTTCTCCAGCGAGGGAGTCAGTGGCTGCATTTCTCCCTCCCCTCAGAGAGTCTGCCGTTCTGATGACGCGGAGTTGGAACGACAAGGAGCAGAGCTTCATCAATGACATGCCCATAGGAGAGAACGTCCTTACAGCTCAACTATACTGCCATAGGGCTATTGTCCACATGTCTTCAGTGGTTGATAAGGTAAAGTTTTATGTCCAGTATGGCGTATTTTATTTAATGGTCTCTCTATGTATCTTATGTTATCTTTATGCTTCTCAGGTCAAAAATGAGCTCGATTTCGTGCAGGAGTTCAAAGTTAAGTTGATAAGCTTTTTACCGAGGTTGAAGCGGAAAGGTCAGCCTTTGCTGAAGAAAAGCGCAGGTATGAGGACCATTTGAACAAAATGGAGGAGGAGCTCAACGCCTGTCTCTCCACTTAGCACAAACTACTGGATGACATCAAGGCGTTGCAGACATGGGGGAAAAAGAGAACTCCCGAGCTGAGGTTGACAAGAAGTAAGTTGATGAAGTAGTAGCTCAGGTAATGGCCCTTAAGAAGGAGACTGACCTGAAAGTTTCCAAGGCTGTGGAGGAGTGGAGGGCCTCTCCATCTTTTGATGCCATTGCACAAGAAGTATACGTCCTGGCTATGGGTGAGATTGTCAAATTTATTAATCAGCGAAAGCCGGACTGGGATACTGCTTTCTTGGTGGAGGCTCAGAAGGAGCAGGAGAAGGACATGGAGCGATTGTTGGACGCTGCTGAAGCTCAACAATCTGAAGCCCAAAAAACTGCAGCTGAAGAGCTTCCTCCTAATCCCCATAGTTCTTAACTTTATGCATTACTCAAAACTCCCTGTACTGTTTTTATTTTTATGAATAGAAAATTTTTAATTTGATTTTTTACTCGTTTTATGAACGAATTTTATGAACACGACTTCCACAATTTGTTGCGAATTTTATGAACACGACTTCCACAATTTGTTGTATAAATTACGCTAAGTGTTGCAGCACTTACAACGTTTAGCTCGGCCTACTTCGTGAGTAGGGCTTTATGGAAATTCCTTATAGGAATTACGCTAAGTGTTGCAGCACTTATAACATTTAGCTCAGCCTACTTCGTGAGTATGGCTTTATGGAAATTCCTTGTAGGAATTACGCTAAGTGTTGTAGCACTTACAACATTTAACTCGGCCTACTTCGTGAGTAGGGTTTTATGGAAATTCCTTGTAAGAATTACTCTAAGTGTTGCAACACTTACAACATTTAGTTCGGCCTACTTCGTGAGTAGGGTTTTATGGAAATTCCTTGTATGAATTACCAATGTTTTAAAAACCGACCCGGGCATCGACCCGGAAAAGAGTAAGGGTCAAGGGTCGAAAGGTCGAACCGGGGTCGAACCGGGGTCGACCAGTTTTTTTTTTTTTTAAATAATTTTACAAAAAATCACCAAATAAAGCAAGTTTTTAAAACCACAAAAAGTAAAGAACTATAAAAACAGGAACTCATCTATACAAATAATTAAATACAATCAACAAATCCAATTAGATTATGCAAAAAAGCAATGAAATGATTAGTGTTTTTCAACAGTAAAAGCTAAAACGAATTCCACAAAATGATAATGCAAACTTATTTATAACCACAGTAAAGCAGACAGAGAGCAAGGCAGAGAAGAAAAATCCAATTATATTCCACAAAATTATGCAAACGTCTTTAGAAAATGATTTCAAATTTCATCAGAGTTGTTTTTGTTTAAATGAAATTAGTTCACGCATTATGTGTAAAAAATTAAAAATGTAAATAAAGCATATAAAAATAAAAAATCTGTAAAAGTTTCATTAACCAAATAAACCAAAAAAGTTGTCTTATGACTATCGTTTACATATTTCATAATCAATTGCAGCAGTAGCATTCTTTTCCTGTTTATATATATTACTTTATTTGAGGTTTCATGGTTTCGATGTTTAGTTTTTAAAGAAATTGTGGATGCCTTTGTACCTGTTTAACTTGGACTTCTTCAGATGAAAGGAATAACCTTATTGCTCAGTTTTGGTTTCCGGTATTAGTTTCAGGGCAGTCGGCGACGGCATGGAAGAATGAGAGCGAGAGGAGACGACATAGAAGAATGAGGCGGCATGGAAGAATTTTGGATTTCTGACTGAAGGGTTTCAAATGGGTTATGGCCTTGAACCGGGGAAACCGTGTATGGGTCACCGGTTCTACAAAAACCGGGCGGGTCACCGGGTTTTAAGGCGGGTTTTTAATTTCCGGTTTTAAATGCCTAACCAACCCGGTTTTTGGTCCGGTTCCCGGTTAACCCGGTCGAACCGGCCGGGCCGGTCCGGTTCTAACAACATTGGGAATTACGCTAAGTGTTGCAGCACTTACAACATTTAGCTTGGCCTACTTCGTGAGTAGGGTTTTATGAAAATTCTTTGTAGGAATTAAGCTAAGTGTGGCAGCACTTACAACATTTAGCTCGGCCTACTTCGTGAGTAGGGCTTTATGGAAATTCCTTCTAAGAATTAAGCAAAGTGTTGCAGCACTTACAACATTTAGCTCGGCCTACTTCGTGAGTAGGGCTTTATGGAAATTTCTTGTAAGTGTTGCACTCTTGTGGAAAACATATTTTTATTTATAGCAACAATACATTACAGCTACCTATTGATAATATTTTTTGAGGTGCTCTGCGTACCAGGGGTGCAGCAAGGGTTTTCCTTCCATATCTTCCAATTCATAGGCTCATTTGCAATACTTTGCTTACTTTGTAAGGGCCTTCCCAGGTCGGTCCTAGGGACCCAGCGTTCAATTCTTTTGTTGCCAAGAAGACTTTTCTTAGGACGAGGTTGCCAACTTCGAATTCTCGTTTCCTTACCTTTTAGTTATAATACCTCCCATTGCGTTGTTTGTATGCTGCATTTCTGATTTCGCCAACATTTCTTTTTTCTTCTATTAAATCCAACTCTTCTCGCAACATTTGCTCATTCGTATCTTCCTGATATGTCAAACATCTGATAGAAAGGATTTCAACCTCAAAGCGGATCACAGCCTCCACTCCAAAGGCTAAGGAGAAGGGGGCTTCTCTGGTGCTATTTCTGGCTATCGTGCGATAGGACCATAGCACGCTGGGGAGTTCCTCTGCCCATCCTCCCTTAAGAGTGTCAAGCTTGGTTTTCAACGTATGCTTGATAATCTTATTGATAGCCTCAACTTGGGCATTAGCTTGGGGGTGATTTTGTGTAGAGAAGTGTTTCTACATCCCCAATTCCTCACAGAGGTTTGCAAAGCAAGTGTTGTCGAACTGTTTTCCATTATCCGTCACTATGGAGTGAGGTAATCCAAATCTGCATATGATTGACTTCTATATAAACTCAGTGGTCTTGTATTCGATAATCTTTGCCAAAGGTTCAGCTTCAGCTCACTTGGTGAAGTAGTCAACTGCCACAATTGCAAACTTCGTGCCTCCCTTTCCTGTGGGCATAGGACCGATAAGATCTACCCCCCATTTTGCGAAGGGCCATGGTACCATTATATAATTCAGCTCTCCAAGGGGGGAGTTTGATGTTTGGTGCGAATCGTTAGCATTTATCACATTTCATGGTGAATTCCAACGTATCCTTCCTCATGGTTGGCCAGAAGTATCCTTGGCGCATGATTTTGTGTACCAATGACCATCCTCCTGTATGATTCCCACACAGACCTCCGTGTACTTCTTCCATAGCACGAAGGACTTCTTCCTCGTTTAAGCACCTTAGCAGTGGCGAAGCATATCCTCGCTTATATGAGATGTCGTTGATCAACGTATACCTTTCCGACCTTATCCTTAACTTCATTGCCGAGGTGGGATCCTCAGGACATGTACCCGTTTGGAGGTATGAAATGAGCTCATCCATCCATGTGCGTTTGGGGTCCGTCATCATACAGATGTTCTCAGCTTCTTCAATTGCAGGGCGGTGGATCCTTCCTACCGGTCTGCTATCAAACCTCTCAATTCCTTCGCTTGTCGCCAACCGAGCTAAGGCATCAGCATGCCCATTTTGAGTTCGTGGGACCTGTTTAACATGGATGCTTTTAAACTTCTGGAGCTCCCTTTTAACGAGCAGGAGATACTTGCCCATTCTTTCTTCCTTAGCTTGATAGGATTCGTTGACTTGGTTTACCACCAGTTGGGAGTCACTGTATGTAATTAAGCAGTTAGCTTTCATCTCATTGGCCATCCGGAGGCCGGCTATTAGGGCCTCATATTCAGCCTCGTTGTTAGAAGCACTGAAATCAAAAGGCAGCACTTTATAGAACAGTTGTTCGTTCGGACTTATCGGACGATCCCCGTCCCTGCCCTTTCATCTGTGGAGGACCCATCAACGAAAAGTTTCCAAGGTGCGTGAGGAGGCGATTTTCCCATTGGGTCCGAACTGAACTCAAGAATGAAGTCGATAAGTGTTTGGGCTTTTACTGAGGTGCGCGATTTGTACTTTATGTCGAACTGGCCGAGCTCAATTGACCACTTTACCAACCTTCCTGAAGTGTCAGGTTTCTGCAGTACTTGCCTTAAGGGTTGATTAGTCAAGATCTCAATGGGATGCTCCAAAAAATAAGGCCTCAGTTTTCGAGCTGCAATTATCACTGCGTAAGCCAGTTTCTCCAGCAGGGAATAACGAACCTTAGCATCATGTAGGGCCTTGGAAAGATAATAAACTGGATGTTGCACTCAGTCCTCCTCCCTGGTTAACACCGTGCTAACGGCATGTTGTGATACTGCCATATAGAGCATGAATGTTTCTCTCTCTCTTGGTTTGGACAGTACAGGTGGTCGAGCTAGGTGTGATTTCAATTGGTTGAAAGCAATGTGGCATTCTAATGTCCATTCGAACTTCTTCCCCCCTCTCAATATGTCAAAGAAAGGCTTGCACTTATTTGTTGATTTTGACATGAACCTACTGAGGGCAACTATCCGTCCTGTTAAACTTTGAACTTCTTTAGGTCTGGCCGGAGGACGCATTTCAATAATGGCCCTTATCTTCTCCAGGTTGGCTTCAATCCCTCTGCGGTTCACTAGGTATCCCAAGAATTTTCCCGAGCTCACTCCAAAGGCACATTTGTGGGGGTTTAACTTCATCCCATATGTTCTTAGGATCCCGAACATTTCAGCGAGATGTTGTTGATATTCCCGTGCCTCAACACTTTTGACCAGCATGTCATCCACATATACCTCCATGGTTTTGCCAATTTGTTTGGCAAACATGGAGTTAACAAGGCGTTGGTAGGTTGCTCCAGCATTCTTAAGGCCAAATGGCATAACTTTATAGTAGTACAGACCTCTGTCAGTGATGAATGTTGTGTGCTCTTGGTCGGGTTCATACATGGAAATCTGATTATAGCCTGAATAGGCGTCCATGAGGCTGAGCAGGTCATGCCCAGTAGTGGCGTCTACCATTTGATCAATCCTTGATAAAGGGAACCCATCCTTAGGGCACGACTTATTCAGGTCGGTGAAGTCTATGCATACCCTCCAATCTCCGTTGTTCTTTTTGACCAGCACCGGGTTAGCGATCCACTTCGGATATTTTGCTTCGTGGATAAATTCATTCTTGAGTAGCTTTTGTACTTCCTTATTGAGAGCTTCATACCGTTCTGGATTCAAAGGCCTTGTTCGTTGCTGTTTAGGCCTGCTGAGGGATCAACGTTTAGCTTATGACACATGATTTTTGGATTAATCCCCTTCATGTCAGCATGTTCCCAAGAGAATACATCGAGGTTTTCTTGGAGGAAACTGATAAGTTGATCCCGGACTGGGCGTTGAAGTTCATGGCTTACTTTTAGCTCTTTTGGTGGGATGTCTGTACTGACTTTGATAATGGGTTTTCGGGCCTTGGAATCCCAACATGTTCGTAATACTGGCTATTTAGCATTCTAACTAGGGGCCTGGGAAAATCTACGTTGCAGGCTCTTGCTTCGTCTTAATTTCCACGTATTATGCCGGACCACTCGAAGTTGGGAATTTGACACAGTAATGATATATTGAGGTGGCGGCTTGCAGTTCGTGCAGTAAAGGCGTCCCCAATACAGCGTTATAGTTTGAAGGGATGTCCACCACGACGAAGTCTGCCAAAATTCTCCTGTGGCATGGGGGTTCACCGAGCTCTACACTGAGTACAATCTGCCCCCGAGCTTCAACTGGATCTCCGAAAAATCCTTGTAGCTTTCGAGGGTATGGCTGGAGATACCTATCTTGTATGGCCATTTGTTTCAAAGTTCGGTAGTAAAGCACATTTACCGAGCTCCCGTTATCTACTAGGGTCCGGTGTATTTGAACCCCAGTCACATTCATTGTGATGACTAGCGCATCACTCTGGTTTTGTAAGACTCCTTGTACGTCTTTTTCTGAGAATCCAAACCACTCAGGGCCTGGAAGAGCAGCAACTTCCGATGTCGGGCATCTCATACTGAAGCTTTGGTACAAGTGGGAGTCGCATGCCAACTTGCGCCTAGTTCTCCTTGAGCCTTCCAAGTATTGGTTTCCACTTATCAACATTCGAATTTCAGCATGGGGTTGTGGATCGCGACCTTGGAGCTCAAACCGTGCTTGTTGGTTCCCTCCCTGCTAGTCTGACTGTCGAAGCCCAGCGGGATCTATTCCCCGTGGCTTTGCTACAAACTCCTGTAAATGACCTCGTCGAATAAGCATTTCTACTTCTTCCTTCGGGTTCTGGTAGTTGTCAGTGTTATGTCCTGTCGTTCTATGATAATGACAGTACTTTCCTTGGCCTTTCCCAGTTGTTTCTTTCCTTCCAGGTAGAGGTCGGCGAAAAGACTCCTTTGCTTCGGTTTGAAGAAAGACTTCCTCCAATGTAGCATTTAGAGGACGATAGTTGCGAAATTTATCGGGATATGGTCTAGAACGACCTTGATCTCTCTTATCTTTCCTTTTTTCCTGACCTGGGTCTTTCTCCGTGTGTCTCCCCTTCGTTCGCTGGGGAGACTGGGGAATTTGCTTGGCGTCTTCATGGTCTGAAGTGGCTTCCTCAACACTGATATATTTCTCAGCTCGGCCTAAGAGTTCATGGTATATATGTGGGCCGTCCTAGTAGACAGACCACCAGAACCTCGTTTTGGGTCTCAGGCCGGACAAAATTGCCATGAGTGCGGCATCGTCAGAGATTTTCTCCACTTCCATAGATTGTTTGTTGACCCGTCCAAGTAACTTTTAAGGGATTCTGTTTTTCCCTGTTTTATGCTTACCAACCTTTCCTTCGGTGTGGTCCTTGCCTTTGACCCCATGAATTGGGCAAGGAACGCAGTGGCGAGGTTGTCCCAGCATTTTATAGACCTTTGATGTAACCTTCTGAACCATCGTTGAGCTTTGTCTCCAAGTGTTAAGGGGAAAGCACGGTACATGATGGCATCATCTGCTCCTTGTAGTTCCATCAGGGAAGAATATTTGTCAAGATGGCTGAGAGGGTCTCCCTCTCCATCATACCCAGTTATTTGAGGCATTTTCATCTTTTCAGGCAGTGGTTTTGCCAGAATGTCCTCAGTGAATGGTGAGTGGCGTTTAGTAGAATATTCATCGGTGCTTCCCTTGCTTTTGGCCTCCAGGTCCGCAATGCGTTTCTTGAGAGCACTCACTTCGTTCTCTGGTCGCTCACTAGCACGATTCCTCCGGCACTCAGCTTGCTTTTCGGTGGGTGTCAAGGAATGTTGAGAACCCAGCCTGTCGAACACACTATCTATTCTTTTAGCATTTGATTTTGTTGCCGCGGGAAAGCTTAAGACTTCTTCAGTTTGGCTCCTAGAGGAGCCTTCGCCCGAGAAATGTAAGGTCCTCCTAGTAGAAGGTCGTCCAGTTTTTCCCTGGTGGAGAGATTCCACTTCGTTTTCTTGTGGAGGACACCGAGCTTAGTTTTGTTCCAACCTGCTGACAATTTTCGTTAGTCTTTTAATGGCTTCTCTCATTGTTGCCATTTGTGGGTCAGCATTCTCATTTCGACCTCGTCTTTCGGAGTTCCTGGGATTGTTACTTCGCTCAGGACGGGTATGGGACTGGTTTTCAGATGCTGAAAATCCGTCCATGATGCTGTCTGGTGAATCTTGTGTGGAGATGGGGCCGTTTTTCAAGTTGGGGGCCCTCCTTCTAGCGCCAAACTGTTGACGTCCAAAATTGAGTGGACAAAATTAGAGCCAACTTAAGATACAAATGATCATCCAAGGAAAACAAGTGGAAGAGATTCCTATCATAAAGCAATAATATTACTTTACAAGTTGTAAGGGATATTCAAAGTATTACAATGACTTTTCTTGGTATTTTTCCTAAGATTTGTTGTCATCCCCTTCTTATTTGCATCCTGGACCCTTTTATAGGAGAAATATACTGGCGCCTAGTACTCTTGTCTTGTCAACACAAAAAATCGAGCCGAGCTAGGTCGTGTGTTGGCGCAACAGGACTGGCGTCCGAGCTCAATTCTGTCCTGTTGATCATGAGATGATGGGACAAGCGGGTCCCAGCAATAAATGCATAGTCTTAGCTAGACAAGCTAAGACGTCTGATTGGGGAGCTAGGTAGGCGCTGACATAGGACCTTTACATGTGTGTTTTCCTGATTGGTAACTCAAAGATCTTGTCAGGGATCTGTAATCATTAGTTAATGTTGTGCCTTGAAAGACTACAATAGCTTGTTGAGTAAGTTATTCAGAACCGAGCTGACCTCGTACCACCGAGCTCGCGTTGTTTTACCTTCATTGGAATATAACAGTTCGAGCTTAACGACCTCCGAGGTCGGTATCAACAGGTGCTAAATATTGAAAGTGCTGTAACATTTAGCGAAAAATTTCTTAAACGGAAATTTCAAAACTTGCTCTTCAGTAGTACAAACTAAATGTTGTAACAAAAATTTCTTAAACAGAAATTCCAAAATAATGTGAATCCACTTAGCAATAGTAGCTCCAAAACCTACACAAGATTGAATCATAATCCCAAAAAAGCTAAAATCTCAGTTCGAAACTTGACCCAATAATTTATTGAATCAATGAACCAAAATTATAAAGGAACTTGATCCCTTAATAACAAAAATTATGAACCTTGTTATGAAATTGTTGAACGTTACAAATATGAAATTGTTGATAAATTCGAAGTTAAGTTCAATGAAGAAGGGGAAGAAAGTAACATTGCTTTGATTTAATCTCTCAAAAATTAATTAATTTACAATGAAAGAATGAGACCATATATACAGGCAACTCATAAAAACCCTAATTAAAACGAAAAATATCAAATAAATATAGTTCTAAATAAAAAGAAAAAATTAAACCGCCTTCAAATTTTTGTACTGTGGGCGTGCACCGCGTATTCTCTCACGAGCATCGTTCAATTGGTTTAGCTATGAATTGAAATTTTGCCTTCGTCCACGTGCGATCAATTTTTCTGTGCGGGCTCGCCGCTTTCCGGCTATACTCCAAGCATCGCTTCTTCTGACTTAGCTTGAATTATGTACACTAATCTTGGTTCCTCTTCCATGCCCAACATGAAACTTGATATTTTTCTCATTGCAATCGAAGGTAGTTTGAACTAGTAATCACATGACTTCATTGATCTTCTTCGCTCTTGATATCATCATTGATTCTTCTTCTACAATCAGTTGATTCTTGCTAACTTTCGTCCCATGATTCTGATCATTCCCTCATTTTTCAAAAGGATTCGTCTTCGAATTTCCAACTACATCAAACAGAGAAAGATCAAAAACATTGAAAGTAGTAAAAATGTTATATTTACCTAGAGATGGCAAAAAAGCTCATCGGCTTGGGCAGCTCAGACTCAGTTCCACCGAGCCCCATTTTGGGGGCGTCGAGCCACACGGGCCGTTTCGGCCCGTACGAGCTGCCCTTTTAAAAAAAATAAGTTAAGCTAAAATGCAGACAGCTTTTGCTTGTGCAGACAGCTATTTTAGCTGCCTATACGCAGACAGCTAACAAGAAAAAAAACCCGAGCCTCATTTTTTTAGCTGAGCTTTTGCTCTGCTCGACTCGGCCAGGACCAAAAAAAGCTTCGCCCTTTTTAGCTCGAGCCGAGCCCGAGCTTCAAATTTAGGCTCTCGGCTCGACTCGACTCGTTGCCATGACTATACTTACCTAGAAGATTCAATTTATAGCCATTGTCGTTGATATTTTCAAGTACTTGGAACGTTCTATCTTTACTCGATTGCAATTTTGACCTCATTTGAGCCGGAAAACACTCTTTTCTTATATGCACCAAACCCAATCACCTTGTTCAACTGTAACATGCCTTCATCCTTTATTAGCTTGAGAAATATAATGCTCATTCTTTTCTCAATTTGACATCGCACATTCTCATGAATTGATCTTACCAATTCAACCTTCTTCTTACCATTTAGACTACATCTTTCATCAATGGGTAAAAGAATTAAATCCAAAGGAGATAATGGGTTAAAATCATATACAATTTCAAAAGGTCTATAAGAAGTAGTAGAATGCAAAACCCTATTATATGCAAATTCTATGTATGACGAGCAATCATCCAACTATTTAAATTCTTATTGACTATAGTACGCAAAAGCTATGTCAATGTCCTATTAACTACCTCAGTTTGTCCATCTGTATATGGGTGACAAGTAGTAGAAAACAATAGTTTGGTTTCCAAATTACCCACAAAACCCTCCAAAAATGACTAAAGAACTTAACATCTCTATCAAACACAATAATCATAGGTATCCCATGGAGTTACACTATTTCCTTAAAGAATAAGTCAGCTATATTCGTAGCATCATCTATTTTATGACAAGGAATGAAGTGTGCCATCTTACTAAACTTTTTCACTACCACATATATGAAATATCTACCCCTTTTAGTTCTAGGCAATCCTAACACAAAGTCCATAAACACATCAACCCAATGCTTACTAGGAATAGATAAAGGTATACACAAACCTTGTAGTAAAACCTTAGACTTAGCCTTTTTTACATGCAATACGTCTACTACAAATGCGATTACATCTATTTCATTTTAGGCCAATAAAAATGTTCATGTAACATTTCAAGGTCTTCTTAATGCCAAAATATCCCACCAAACCCCCACTTTGTGCTTCACATACTAACAATCCACGCATAGAACAATTAGGAATACATAACATATTTTCCTTAAACAAATAACCATCATACTTATAAAATTTATCGATTGCACCTTTATCATATTCAAACCCAAGCATCTTTGCATTTAAAGAAGTAAGAAGTACATACTTGATAATACATGAGCTACTATGTTCTTTTTACCTTGTTTATACCAAATGACATAAAGAAATGTCACAAAAAACTACATTCATCTTGCATGCCTCTTGTTTAATTTACCTTGGCCCTTTGTATGTTTCAATGACTCATGATCGGTGTGGACTACAATCTCCTTAGGCCATATTAGTGTTGACGTGTCTCCAAAGTTCAAACAAGTGCATAAAGCTCTTTGTCATATGTAAGATAATTCAAAACTGCCTCACTTAACTTTTCACTTAAATAAGTTATTGGTCTCCTATCCTCAGTTATGTTTTTAGGTGTTAGCCACTCCTTGATGGCTTTGATTTTTCTTCTCATCTACTTCAATGCCTTTTGCAATAAAAACATAACCAAGAAAACAACTTTTTCACCCAAAATGTACACTTTTAAAAGTTAGCATAAAGTTGTTCCTGCCTCAAGACAACAAGCCCACACCTCAAATGCTCTTTATGATCATCCAAGTTCTTACCATACACTAGAATGTTATCAAAGTAAATTACTACGAATTTACCTATGAATACATGTAAAACATGGTTTATTAATCTCATGAAAGTGCTAGGTGCATTAGTAAGTCCAAATGGAATGACTACCCACTCATACAATCCATATTTAGTCTTAAAAGAAATTTTCGATTTATCTCCTTCTTTCATCCTAATTTGGTGATATCTACTTTTAAAATCTATTTTACTAAATATACATGACCCATGAAGTTCATAACATATAATCTAACATAGGTATGGGTGACGATACCATACCTAATAGAGTTCTAAACATAAACGGAAAATTAAACCGCCTTTATATTTCTATATTGATCACACACATCGTGTATTCTCTCGCGCTCACACCATTCAATTGATTTGGTTGTGGGTTGAAGTTTTGCCTTCATACGTGCATGCCTCTTTTTAGCTACACTCCAGCCTTCGCTTCTTCTAACTTAGCTTGAATTAAGTGTACTAATCTTTGTTCATTTTTCATTCCCAACATGAAACTTAATGTTTTGCTCATTACAATCGATGTCTCGGCCCATGTAGCTTGAACAAGTAATCATATGGCTTCCTTGATATTCTTTGCTCTTTATCTCATTATTGATCCTTCTTTCACAATCTGCAGATCCTTGCTAGCATTAATCCCATGATTTTCATCACAAAACTTGCTCTTCTACAGTACAAACTAAATGTTGTAAGTGTTACAACACTTAGCAAAAATTTTCGTAAATAGAAATTACAAAACCTGCTATTCAGTAGTCTGAACTAAACATTGTAAGTGTTATAATAGTTGGGAAAACAAATTTTAAAAATAAGAATTTTACCTAAAGTGCACTTCAGCTATCCGGGCTATATGGCTTTAAGTTTGGATTACATTATGGCGACAGATGGATACTATTCTCAAGTTTAGTAGCACTGCACGCCCACAGACTGACGGCCAGACTGAGAACTTGAACCACATTCTGGGAAAACAGATTCGGAGTATTTGTGGAGATAAACCAAAAATAGTGGGATGTGGCACTGGTTCAAGCTAAGTTCGCTTATAATAATGCAGTTCACATCGCTACTGGTAAATCTCCTTTTGCTCTGGTATATTTGCAGCCGCCTAAGAATGCTTTGGATCGGCAAGACTTCCCAAGGTTGCTGGAACAAGTATGGCTGCTAAGAACATGGCTGAGCAGGTTCGTGATGTTCAGGCAGAAGTGAAATTATGGTTGGAGGAGAAGAATGTGAAGTATAAGGCTGCCACGGATGTCAAGAGACGTAAGAAATTGTTTGTTGAAGGTGATCAGATTATGGTGTTTTTGTGTTTTCCTAGTTGGTTCCTATAACAAATTGAAGTCGAGAAAATATGGACCGTACAAGGTGATTAAGAAGATTAATGACAATGCCTATGTGATCGACTTGTCTGCTGATATGAGCATATCTCGTATTTTCAATGTAACTGATCTCTATGAATTTTGTGATGATGTTCCGCTTTATCCAAATTATAACTCGGGGTCGAGTTCTTCACAGGAGGGAATGACTGATGTAGGACAATTGATGTTAGAGTTTGAAGAAGAATTGGATCGAAAATTGTCAAAACAAGCTATTTCGAAGAAACGGGCATAACTTTTTGCACCAGTGTCAGAATTTCTATTATAATATGTTTTCGGAAATGTCTCGCAGCGCTGTAAACATCCCAATCGGGGTTCACTGGTTGACATCGTTTTCAACTTCAGATTTACAGTTTAAGGCAATCTACTGGGCACTTGAAATTTTTGTTTTTTTTCGCTTTTAATTGTTTTAATTAAGTGGATGTCTATTTTGGTCTTTTTGTTTAAATTAAGGTTTTCAGAGACTATTTAAAGACTCTTTGTTTTTCTGAATAATAGAATTCAATTTTTGAGATTAATTTTCTTGAGAGTTACAATTTTATTTTATTGGGGATTACGCTAGTAAACCCTAGAACTTCCGTTCTGCGTCAAGTGGTATCAGAGCGAAGGATTTGCGTTCTTTGATGGCCAACAACGAATTCAAAAGAGTGAGCCCTCACAACGCTGGTCGCGGGGACAACTAATATAACGCAATTTATAGGCAAAAGTAGCCTATACATGCTAATACCTGAACGCATGAAAAACCCAAAGCCATGTCCCAAAGTGGGCCTCATGCGACCATCGTCAAGCTTCAACAAGTGGACCACCCTTTGACCGAGCAAATTGGGGGCAAAAATAACACTCCAAATCTTTCTTTCTCTCTCTCTCTCTCTCTTCACACACATAAAATTGATTTAAGTTGTTACATCGTGAACAAATTCTTGGAAGAAACAAAAAATTTAAGTCATTACAAATTTTCAATTCTAGTACTAGAATCGAAAATCGAACCAGTACTACTAATTTTTATTTTAGTACCCATAACTGTTTAAAACTTAAACAAAACCAAACTGAACATATTAGTTCAATTCGATTTTGATTTAGTTCGGTACATTTATCCATCATGTAGCCCATATACTACCTTAGTTGCTTTTCATTGCCCTACATGGATTGGAAAGTTGTTGGCGGGAAGAAGAACGAAATGAAAGTAATAAGGGGGTGGCATTTTTGTATTATTTTTGTATTTTAATTGAAATAATATAACATTTGTCTTTTCAACAAAAGATACTAGCCTTTTAATAGTCAAGCCAATTGAATTCACAGTGGGGATCTAAGTGCTAAAACCTCTGAAGATTAAAGACTCAAATGCCATATTATTCATAAATCGAGGACCTCTATGCCAGTTTTTCCTATATATACAAGGAATACTTTTAAAAAAGGCATGGTCAAATCCCCATATTTCCACTTTGATTTTTCAATAATGACATATTTCCACAATGACCTTTTGAATTGTAAAAGACAAAAAGGCCCTTAAGTAAACAATACAATTACAAAAAACCATTTTTAACTAAAAGATAATACTGCCCTTTAGTTAACAAGTAAAAATCAAACACTTTCCACATAAAATTTCAAAACCAGCTAACTTTTCTTATCGGTTTATTTCAACATGGTTAAAAACTCTCTTATTTTTCATCCACTTCAACCTCAAAATCTCAAAAATTGATCAAATACTGAACAAAAATTTTTTTTATTTCTATGTCTATCATTTCAAATCGGTAAGTACAGTATGCTGAATTTCATTTTCGCTGAATTAGTATATGTTTTTAATCGAAAAATCTTATTTTGACATAGATTAACATGTAGATAAAAAATTTTAACAGATCTATAACATTTTAAGCACAAAAAAAAAGAAAAAATTCATCTGCATATCATGGTCGTCGTAACAGTTGCGGCTGTCCGGAACCGCCAGTGACCGACCGTGACGACCGGCTGTTATTTTCTAAAATCATAACAGTCAATGGTTGGCTTGATCTTCTGACAATTCTTTTTATATAATTGAAAATTCTATTTCGTCATGATAATATGGTTGTGGTTCCAATTTGTTACTTTGGTGATATCGAATTGGATGAAAAAGATCAATAGGTATGGAAATTGTCGAGTGATCTACGTGATGGTATTTGTATTTTCATAACATCAAACACATCATATGCCGAAATGTACCATGATTTAGCAAACAAACTTAAAGTCGATCTCTCTCAGTACGATATGGAGCTGAAATTTAAATTCAACGAGCATTCATCCATTCCGATTTTACCTCTGAAAGTTGCTTCTGATGATTAAGTGAATTGCTATTTGAATTGAACAACATGAGCACGACTCCTCTTGCATGACTTTAGTGAAGAAGAATGTTATCGAAGGTGAACCCGAAGATTCGGATAGAGGGCATCACAATGCTAATAATTTTTTGGGACACTGTGGAGATAGCTCGGAGGATGATGTGGTTATTCTCGAGACAGTTGATCTTTAGTGTGATCTTACTGTTACATAAAGAATTTCATCAGTAGTTCACGACAATGAAAATGATAATGAATTTACAAATGAGAATTTGATTGATTTATCCCGTCAAAGACATGAGTGGGGCAGGAGCACATGTGCTTGATCGAGTGGACCGTCATCTAATTCTTCAAGAATGGTTCTTGATGATGATGATTTGTATGTCGAGCAACTATTTGAAACCAAAAAAGATTTGCAGGAAGTTGTGCACCGAATTGCACTGAAATACAACTTTGAGTTCAAAGTGAAGAAATTAAACAAGTCATTGCTGATGATTGTCTGTGTCAACGACAGTCACCGTTGGCATTTACGAGCAACAAAGATGGATACGAATGAGTTTTTTGTAATTCGCAAGTATACGAGGACATACTTACGAAGTGGTAATTCATCGAAATGATCACAGGCAAACTCGTGCATGGTTTATTGGTCGACAGATAATGCATAAGTATCAGGACATATAGACAATCTACAGACCTTCGAACATCATTAATGACGTCCATCGAGAGTACGGAGTTATCATGAGCTACCGAAAGCTTGGAAGGCTAAAAAATGCGCCTTTGAGGACTTAATGGGCTTGACCGATGAGAGCTATGTTAAATTAGTCAGGTATTGCCATAATATGGGCACAACTAATCTTGGCTTTGTATTTTTTATTAAGACAGAGGGCCAAAATTACTTTAATTCGGGGATTTAGAAATGCGATACAACCCTAATTTTAGTCGATGGTACAACTTTGAAATCTAGATACAGAGGCAAGTTAATTATTGTTACATGTCAAGATGCCAACATTCAAATTTACCTTCTTGCATTCGGCATATTCGATAGCGAGAATGATCGTCAATACGTTGGTTTTTCACAAAGCTGGGAGAAGTAATCAGGGAAGTCGAGGACCTTACCTTTGTAACTAATCGAGGACCATCTATAATAAATGGTATCACTGAAATTTCTTGAAACACATCATGGGTATTACATGTTCCATATACAAGGCAACCTGAAAACTAAGTATCGGGGCAAAGTATCATTTCATTGTTCATGAGAGCAGTCGAAGCTTATAGTGTCGAAGAGTGCAATAAATTCATAGCGAAAATAGGGAGTAAATCATTCCCGACATGGGAGTATTTGACAAAAATGAGAATTGAACATTGGGCGAGATCATATTTTTCAAGACGTCAGTACAACATGATAACATCATACAATGCGAAGTCTCTCAATGCATTGTTCAAGAAGGATTGAGAGTTACCTATCCTAGCAATGATTGAGAACATTCGTAACAAGCTACAGTAGTGGTTTCACGGTCGATGTATCACAAAGTTGCACGAGCGTGTTAACCCCAGCTCAAGAAGATAAATTCTTCAAGACTGCAGAGGTTGCGGGAAAGTTGATGTGGAACCACTGGATGAGTTGCGCTTCTCCGTGAAATGTCCATGAAATATGGCGTACATGGTGGACTTAACTGATAACACCTGCACTTGTAGTCGATTTTAGTTGGAAAGTTTTACATGTAAGCATTCAGTCACGGTGACTATATTTAGAGGCTTTGCAGTGAGAAGCTTATGCTTTCCTTATTACATGGCTGATTATTGGAGAGTAGCATACACTGAGACTATATTTCCTCTACCGAATGGGAAACTCTCGACCATATTCTCATACTTAATAGTTTGCTGCCACCTGAAGTTGAACCGTGTAGTCCTCGACGTCCACGTACATTTAGAATACCATCTATTGAAGAGTTTCCTCGATCACGTAGGTGCAATAGGTGCAGAGCAATAGGGCATACTACCAATTTTGTATAAGTCAAATTCTCATCAATGACAATTGGACAGATGTGTAATGGTTTCGATAATAATTGAACAATATTTACAATTTGTTTATAATATTCACAATTAGTTCACAAATACATAAACAATTAAAATTTTCGATATTGTTTACAATATTTAAAATTATTTAACAAAAAAATAAATAATTAAATTCTCGATATTGACAATTTATTTATAATACATACAATTATTTCACAAATAAATAAACAATTAAAATTTTCGATATTGACAATTTATTTACAATAGTTACAATTATTTGACAAATAATTAAATTCTCAATATTGACAATTTGTTTATAATATTTACAATTATTTCACAAATAAATAAACAATTAAAATTTTCGATATTGACAATTTGTTTACAATATTTACAATTATTTTACAAACAAATAAATAATTAATTAAATTTTCGATATTCACAATTTTTTCACAAATAAATAAATAATTAAAATTTCAATATTTACAATTTGTTTACAATGTTTACAATTATTTGACAAATAAATAAACAATATTCACGAATCACAATTGAATTTATACAAATCACACGTTAACTTATTCCTCCAATTTTGTATCCAGAATTGGTTGATCTCATCGACCTTATGTGTTATACTAACAAATTTGATATATTTTATTGCAAATATACCTCAATCGCCCTTGAAAATAAATAATAATGTGTTAATTTGGTCAATACTTTGTAGCGAAAAACTAAGTGTTCAAATTAAAAAAAATTATAAGTACTTAAGATTTCGATTGTCTCGCCGTCGTCTTATCTCGCACGATAGCTAGTTTGTCCTGCACAATCACCCCCACTCGTCTAGCCATCAAAGAACGATCACAACCACCGGCTCCAAATGAAGCTTAAGTTGACCTTGTGTCAGACAGGATTGGTCGGAGTCGTATACATATATAGTGGAATCAGCAAAGACGATCTCCACGGCGAAACAGTGATGACTCGCGATCATTGGAGCGTATACATGCGTACAAGCCTCCCATGATTTCTCCCCGACACTCGACCACATTCCGATGACCCACTCGAGCATTTATTTGGGCACCGCGTACTCGTTACCTATAAGTTCGAGCGACTGATACTAACGACACGTTGGAACTCCGTGCTCAATATGATTCCACCAGGAGTGTCAAATGATCGCATGTATCGTCAAGTTCGATCGCACAATAAGCCTACAGCTATGTCGATGTGCTACATTAGGAAATGCTGATAAAAAAATAGAAGGAGTTATTTTATTTAATAAACAAAAAATGATGTGTACATAATAAATAACATGAGCGTTATTACACTTACATTGTGGGCGAGCCGGCACCCGAAGTCGTGAAATCGTGAAATCATTTATTGGCATCGGTGATCATCCTTTCACCTATCCTGAGGATAGATCTGAAAAAAGAAACAGAAAATGTGAAAAGAAGCATAGATGAGTTAGCGTAGCGTATTTCACCAAAATCGTAAAATACTTACCCAGGCATTACTCTTTGCTACTATGTCTCGAATGCCTTCCACTTAGCATGGTCCACCTTCCGAAGAGATGGTATGTCCCGTCGATAAACTTCATCCTATTTGCCTTAGTCATGAAGGAAGATTCGACGTAATATGACGGTAATCTCAGCCTCTTGCCGACCACCTCCTCCGACACTTCAACAGCACGCTTCTTACCCTCCGTCACCACTGGTGTCCTCTCCTCCTTCGCTACCACCTCCATCCTGGGGGCCGCCATCTCCTCTGTATCGAGGCCACCCCTTTGCCCTGGGGCTCGCTATCTTCTCTGTCATCGATGCAAACCCTTCTGCCTAGGGAACCACCACCCCCTCTGCCCACGGGCTCAACATCTCCTCTGTCCCGGGGATGGCAACCTCCTCAGTCATTGGGTCTGCCCCGGGCACCGCCACCCCCTCCGTCCTCTCCTCCTCCGCCACATCTCCCGTCCTCATCAGCGCTACCACTCCCGCTCCACAAATAAGAAAATTATTCGAATGCGCCATCATTTGTCCACAATGGTGTGTGACCCCGATCTCCATTACCCCCTCCCTCATCTCTCATCGTAACGCCACTACCTTCTCTCATACTACACCCACCTCCTCCGCCATAAATTCAGTCAGAAGGGCATACAGATCATGAAAATACTGACTTTGACAGTGTGTAGGAGATCCACGGGGGGTATCCGGATGGAGGAGAAGGAGATATCATTGGCGAAGGTAATCCCATCGGCGGAGGCAGGGGCGGATATAGGGGTGGGCTGCACTAGGCTGTAGCCCAGTGCAGCCCAAGCCCAGATGTAATAAAAAAAAATTTTAAATGGTTGTAGCCCACTATTTAGCCCCTGTTTAGCCCAGTACTAGTCATTAGCCCATTAGCCCAAATGAAAACCAATTAACCCAAATACCCAATTCATTCCCATTTCCCAATCACCGAATTCTTTTGACATTTCCCAAACCCTTTCACTCCGGTTTGAGCATTCAGTGTCAACTGTCAACCAAAAATTTTCAGCCCTCCTCCTCCTCCTCCGTCCGGCGAAGTAGCGAACGGGAGCGACCGAAGCTCGAAGTCTTCTCCTTCAACCAGTCCGGCGTCAGCAGAATCAGGCAGACTGGCAGAGGCTTCAGGTTCAGCATTCGGTTTCGAAACTAGAAGTTATTCTCTTCAGTCTTCACCGCTTCTGGCTTCTGCGCACTGCTCTTCAGGCCTTCAGGCTTCAGCTTCAGACTTCGGCTTCTTCAAGTTGAGCACTCAGCCGACAGCAGGTCAATTTATTTTATGATTTTCGTTTATGATTTATGAATGATTTTCTTGGGGATAAATTGGGAATGATTATGATTTATGAATGATTTATAAATTGGGGATAAAAGTTGGTTATAAATTGATTATAAATTGGGGATAAAAGTTGGGGATAAGTTGGGGGATAAATTGGGATTCACTCACAGCATCGATTTATGAATGATTTTATAATGATTTTGATTGAACTGTGAATCTGTGCTTGAGTGAAAATTGGGATAAAAGTTGTGATAGTCATTTACGATTCTGATTAGTCATTTAGGCTTTAGCTGTGAATCTTGTGATTTTTATTTGTTCACATGTGATGTGATGCTGTGGATTGTGATGATAGACATTTGGAATTATGAATTGTCAAGAATGTGATGTGATGCTGTGGATTTGTTCACATGTGATGTTTTGTCTTGGTGAAGTATTACATATGATATAATGATAAAAATTTATAGGATATTAAAGTATTTTGATATTTATGCGTTTAGGTTTAATATGGAAGAAGTTCGACCTTCTTCCAAGAAAGGAAGAAGAACGTTGTTATCTTTCTAAAAATTTCTCTTGTTATCTATAACTTTTATTCGTACATTAAATTTTTAAAATTTTAGCCCACTGTATCCGTCATTCCTGGCTCCGCCCCTGGGCGGAGGTGATCGTCGATCAACTGGACCGCGCTCCTACATAAATAACAATATAAAAAATTATTAACTTATTCTAATTAGGCTAATTCATACAAAACAGTAATCAATAAATTATATTCAATTCACATACTCAATCTCGGTTCAGGATGGAATCCGACACTAAGTTGTATCGAGTATTCTGAATGGCTAATTCCTGCACAAAACCTCGAAACTCCTCTTCTGTTGACGACGTCAACTCGATTATGACTTCAAGCGACATATTGACAGTTCAACTAGTTAATTATCATGTAATGGAATTTTGAAACAACTGTCAATATGAATCGCAAATGTGTAATACCCACTCGAAGGTCGTCAATTAAGGCTGCTAAATGTTTGTCAGATGGACATCCATATGCTCGGAATGCTCACCAATGATGCATCCAATGGCAGTGTGTCTCCCCCTCAGCTAGCAAATCGGGTGCAATTATTATATATAAATTCAGTATAAAAAAATATTTTAACGTTAATTATGTTAAATATTTACCCGTGCACACTCTCAAGGATGTAGATCAGTCCTAACTTCAATCTGTCCAACATCTGGTCTCACTCCCTGATTGCGCCGATCAATTACGGTAGAAGAACCGCCCCCCGTCCCTGAATATACGTCTCGTGCAACTTTTGCTTCTTTGGGTACTGTCCATAGCTGCCTCGCCACCCGCTTGCTCAGCCGTCACGAGGGCAAACTCAAATAGGGAGAAAGTAGCAACCTTGCCCTCGAGGTTAAAGTGAAGGGCATCACCGTCGACTAGCCTGAGCGACGACCTAGTCTGGAATACTGCATCTCTCTCAACTGATACATGGACCACAGGCCGTCGTAGGATATCTGTGTGCTCATCATCCAACAACTACAAAACAGTAGTAAAGCTTCTATTCCACGTATATTTTCCCGCCATATGTCTCAACTTCACACCTGGATGGTACTTAATCCTTCAAAAATTCAAATATTAGAACTTTCAATAACAAATAATGGAATAAGCATAATTTCACAATATTAAGCGAACCGGATTATAGACAAAAAAAAGAATTAAAGAAAATAATAAAATATAGAAAGTTAAGAATTAAAAAGAATTTTAAATTGAAAAAAAATAAATTAACAAAGAGTATAAATATTACATAATTAAAATTAGAAAATTAATTTTTATCATAAAAAAGAAAAGAATTAAAAACAATTTTAAATCGAAAAAAAAATAATAATAAAAAAAGCCTTTGGGCCGACTGATTAAAATAGTGGAAAAATAATAATTTTTCATCAAAAAAAATAAACAATTAAGAAATTTTAAAACTATTTTCAAAAAAATTATAATAAAAAAAATTAAACAAAAAGAAATTATGAAAATTAAATAAATAATATTAATATTATTTAATTAAAATTGAAAAATTAAATTAACAAATAATATAATTAAATTTAAAAAATTAAATTTTATCATAAAAAGCAAAGAATTAAAAATAATTCTAAATTGAAAAGAAAATGAAAAAAGAAAAAAGAAAAAGAATGTAGACAGTACAATTTATACATTCTAATATTTTTTTTTTTTTAGTGGTCAGTATGAAAATATGGCCGCGTCATTATGCCGATTCCGATTCCTTGTATTTCCTCTATGTACCATACAACATGATAACGTGGGGAATAGAAGCTCTGTGCGGATCGACCCCGTGAAACCCTAAACCTTCCCTCCTTAAAAATCTCTTCTAGGAATTCGATTAACAAGAAATCCAATCGAGTAATTATCAAGAAATGCCAAGCCCGAAATCTTATTGAATCACCATCGGTTGATTGGAGAATAGATCGTAGGTAAGTACTGTTAATCGTTTTTGGGTTGGGAGTAATCACAATCGAACAGAATAAAGAAGAATGGGGAAGAAAAAGAAAAGAGGGGCGATGGATAAGGTATGGTGCTATTATTGTGACAGGGAGTTCGAAGACGAGAAGATATTGGTGCAGCACCAGAAGGCAAAGCACTTTAAATGTCACGTTTGTCACAAGAAGCTATCAACCGCTGGCGGCATGGCCATCCATGTTCTCCAGGTCCACAAGGAGCAAGTCTCCAAGTCTGTACCTTCCTTTTTTTTTTGCTTGGTGCTCAATTTTTTATTCGGTTTTCGATTTTATATGTCAATGCTAAAGATAATGTTATGGTTGACGTGGATGAGTTTGGTTAAATATTTAGTTTTTTCGGTTGTGGAGCTAGCTAGGTTTTATGATGGTCTTTTCATTTTTTGTATATTCACCTGTTTTATCCCCTTTACCCTTTTTCTCTCTGGGGATGGATGAAGTCCTTTTTAGAATTCGCATTCCTGTTTCTGTTCTTTCTTGTAATTGGATTTGAGAGAGAATATAACTGTTTGATAAAGTTTCTGGGATTTTAAATAACAGTTGAATTGCATTATTAGAAAGATTCCAGTATCCTGTGTATGTGTATTTCCCTTTTTTTGCTCCTTTTTTGGATCTTTTACCATCTAGCGGGATGGAGGAAACTCTGTTGTAGAACTCGCATTTCTGTTTTTATTCTTTCCTGTAATAAGTTTTGAGAGAATATGACTATTGGTGAAAGATGTTGGTATTTTAAATAACATGTAAAGTGCATAATTTAGAAGGATTCAGGTATAAGGAAGTTGGAACTAAGTGCATTTTTTGGCACTTGTGATTTTTGTAGCAGCAAAGTATGTAGTATTGATAAGGCCAAGATGTCTGCTCAATTACAAGGTTTTGATTAGTGAAACAAAGTTAGTAAATGACGAGGACTTATATTGAGCAAATTAGGTTTAGAAATCAGAATACAGAATAATGTGCACTGGAATAACTAAAAAATTCGAGGTAATTTGTATCTATGATGTAAATTCATTCATTCTATTTTTCGGTCGATTTGCCAAACTATGACTAGTTCCTTTGATTTTTAAAGTGAAATCTTTGTGAAGAGTTGCTCTCAAGTTTCTTTCACTCGTTTTGTTCTCTGTGATGTTTGTGTTGTTATTTTTACTAATAATATAACACGATAACATTTTTTCAGAGTTCCAAATGCAAAACCTGGGAGAGAGTCAACAGATATCGAAATATATGGAATGCAAGGAATTCCGCCTGATGTGTTGGCCACTCACTATGGAGACGAAGGTTTGCTTTTCATTGTGTTACCCTTTTGGTCATATCTGTGTACGCCACAATCTTATATTTTGCATATTTGCGCTAGTTCAAAAGTTATATTATCCTTACAACTTCTCTGATTAAAACCTGAAAAATAAGGGAAATATGGAGCGGTACGAGAGCAACTTTTCACTACTACATGGTGCGTTCTCATTCATAGAAAAGTAGAACGTGTTTATCTGATTTTCAGAAAAACATATTTGCAAGACAATAACCTAAGTAAAAAGCATATATTGGTGTCAACCGAGACTATAATTATATGCTCCTCTACGGATGGTAACATTGATTAATTGGGGAGAGAAATTGGTATAACACGGATGGTTAACTTTCTTCACTCATGTTTTTGTTAGCTCATTTGATTTCTTCAATGTGTTTTGGGGAATCTGTGGTAAGTCTATAGTTTATTTACAACTTGTAAATAAATGACATTTGATTCAAAATGGGAGATAGGGTAACCTCTGTGCACGAAAAACTCAAAGGGGGTATGTGTTAAGGTCCTTATCCACCTTTCATATGTTTTTAAGTGCTACAGAAAATAGTATAATGGATCAATAGTTACTGGGTGCTCTCTCTTTGCATACTATGTAGTTATATCCGAGTATTGTGGTTTGAATGTTAATGCTTTTTCTCCCAAACCCCCTGCCCAAAAGACCAGGCAAAAAGAGTGACAAAAATTTGAAAAGGTACGTCTTATTTGAGTTCGTGAATTTGAAACATACAACTGTTATGAATTTCCTTCATTTGGTTGTTTTCTTTTACTGTTATTTTATCACTTTTTACTACTAGAAGGTCCTATTTATCAAAAGGTGCACCTCTTGTCTCCTTTTTCAGAATAAAAGGGTACTCATTTATCAAAATATGTTTCTTCTAGTCACTTTTCATTAGTAATGCGTATGCCACTGTTTTTTTTTTTCTTATTATCATGCTTATTGGTTTTTATCCATTAGACAACTTGATGACTGCATCTGGTAAGTATTTTCTTTGAATGATAGTGCAAAGAGTGTTTGTATTGTTTCATTGAAGTGGTCTCATTTGATACCCTTTTTTTTTCCTTTTGTTCTTTTTTGCAGAGGAAGATACTCCTTCAAAAACAACCAAAGTTGAAATTCCATCAGCTCAAATGGTTGGTGGCATGGTTCCAGGATCATTAGGTGTTGGGTTTCCTCCTCGGCCAAATTTGGGAACAATGCCACCACTGTAGGTTCTTGTGTCATTGCTCATATTGATTCAATTGTTGATTGTGTCTTTGACTGCTCTATGATGCACCGACACGGATATGTTTGTCTAACATGATACATGTCGGACACGATGACACGTGTTTTTTTTAAAAAAAGTATTGACATTATATGTCGCCTACATTTTGATTAAATTTTTTTAAATTCTTCATTTATATAATATAAATTTAGTTTTATACTTGTTATTAATTTACTTGTTGAAATCTTTTAAATGTAAGTACTTATTTGTTATTTAATAATAAATTGAGTTAAAAATATATAATATTTCTGTAAAGAAAGAAAAATGACTGTGGTATAGTGTTCAGTGTCGATATCCGTCACGTTTCGGACACCCACACGCTGGAAACATTTTAAAATGACAACTAAGGAGAGTTCTAGTCCACATATCTGTTCTTTTTACCAAGTATTGGAAGGATTGAATTGAATCCATGTTGGTTAGGAATCTATAGTTGCTTCTTCTTGTTATTGCTTTACTAGCCTGAAGAGAACATATGGTGTTAAATTTTCATTTCCGCACACTGGCATCCCTTTTCCCTTTGAAATAGTTGATGCTTGTGCTTGTGATTTATATATAATTATTTAATTTCCATTTTGGTTGCTGCATTTGTTGGTTTTTTGGCACCTGGTTTAAGTAATGAAAAAACACTAATCACTGTTTTTTTTCTACATTTATAACCATTGCCATACCTGAGCAAACCGTTTCTCACAGGATATTTTTCATGTGATGCAGTTATAATCCTGCAATTCCTATGCCCCCTGGTGGGTGGCCTGTTTTACCTCGCCCACAACCTTGGTATCCACAACATCCTGCTGCTTCAGTTCCACCTTCTGCACCAATGACGCAACAGCCCTTGTTTCCTGTACAGAATGTCAGGCCTCCTGTGCCACCTGCAATGCCCTCTGTACAACCATCAATGCCAATTGCTCCTCCAGGGATGTCTGCTGCTTCTCCTGTTCCTGTATCTCAACCTTTATTCCCTGTTGTTCCTACCAACAATGTTCCTCAAAATTCACCATTTTCTGCACCTATGCCTCCAAATAGCATTGCATTAAGCTCTTTTGCAGAACATAACAGTGCAGATCCACAGATGGGTAGTTACACTTCAGCTAGTAATAGCTATCATGGCTCTGGCGTTCCAGGTACATATATATATATATACACATATATCTTAATCTCTGTTTTCACAGTTCTTCCCACTTTGGGATTTCGTATAGTATTTGTTGGTATTTACTGGAGTGGAACTGTGACTTTTTGCTATATTCTTTCTTTACCTCGTGGAAAAGCAATTTATAATTGTAAATCTTTTTTCGTGAAGTTACCACAGAATCTCTGATTTTAGTGGGAAAGTTTGTGGATATCTTTGCTTTTAGCTGTTCTTTTGGCAACTTTATATACCAGAGGCTCAGAACAAAATTGGTTTTGATTTTCAAATTCTTTTTACTTGATATCAACTTCTGTGCATCTGGCTCTTGAGTACCTGAGTCTATTGTGTCGTTGGCCACAGTTAACAAAGATTTTAGATAAAAACCCTTTTTTTAATTATAAGCGTGTTAAAGTATATATTCTAGTTATGATGAAACATAATTGTACTTCTATAGCATGTTAGAATAAAATCTTAATAACGAGAGAGTGAAAATGGTTATTGTGTTAGTTAATTTGTAGCCGTGGGGAGATTCCAAGTGACATCTTATTATGTAACACTCGAAATCCAAACTTCCCATTTCTTCAGTCGTTAGAAAACTCAAAACTAATTTTTTTAACAAAATCTACAACTGTTTTGACTTGAAACTTGCACCTGCAAAAATATGTAATATTATGACTGGAACCCACTAGACATGAATCCTTTAAGAATTTCTTGTATGCACCGGCAAAAGATCTAAAGCTGGAATTTGTACTGATACAAGACCGATTATGAATAATTAATTTATCCTCAAGCGGTGGACAAGCAATTCCTAATGTGCCAGTTGTATTTGGAAAAACAGCGATTTGATTCAATGTTTAGAATTTAGAACTTGTGGTATCCCTTAATTTCTCATGGCAACCAGCACAAATAAAAAATAGGAATAGTCTTGGTGATGTAACTAAAACCCTTTAGAGAATAGTATATTTCCTGGCTTTTCTGGCAGATTTTCTTAGAAAAGAAGTTTTCAGTGACAGTTGGATGTGAAATATAGCATTATATCGGCAGTCAACTTTTAAGTGATGGCATCTTTTCTCAATGATTATAATCCTGGATGGAGTTCTGTATAATTTAGGTATAGGAAGCTCCTGGCAACTGGTTGGAGGATTTTCCTTTGCGTAACTAGTATGAGTAATAATGCTAATTTTGTCAGACGATTTCTTGCGTTATCATTGTTGTGTTGCTATGGCTAGCTGGATTTATGGAAATAAAAACCGTCTCAAGTTTCCCCCTCTCTTTTTGATAAATAAAAAATACTTAATGTTTTTCAGATATATGATCTTTTAAGGGCTTTCTGGTATTTCTCTCCTTTTGTTAATTAAGATTTGGTAATTATCCATGTATTGATGCTGGAAAATATAGGTGAGAATCTGCATCTGTTTGGTGCTGTCCACATTTTTCTTAACGCACCTTTTTTTCCTCAATTGTTTAGCAGCTGCAATATCAGTAAATTCACATTCTTATGCTTCTGCTCCAAATACTGGTGGCCCTTCAATTGGACCACCTCCTATAATTGCAAATAAGGCTCCAGCTACACATCCTGCAACTAATGAGGTCTACTTAGTCTGGGATGATGAAGCTATGTCCATGGTTAGTAGTGCTTTTCTGAAAGTTGTGTAAGATGCCTCTACACTCTCCTCTTTTGGTTGGAGTTGTCACATTTACTTGTGATGTGAAATTTTACAGGAGGAAAGAAGAATGTCCTTGTTGAAGTATCAGGTGCATGATGAAACTAGCCAGGTAAGTCATAATTACTTGGTACTCAAATTCTTTCGTGTGGATATGGAGTTGAGTTGCTCAACTATCCAGGTGCTCGTGCATTGCTTCTTGTTTCCAATTTCACTTGTTTACGCCTTGTTTCATATTTATTAAGGTCACCATATATGTACTCAAATTTGCCTTGCTTCCCCTAAAATTGAGAACATGTCTGAGCAATTTGCTCGAAGTATGTGTCTACTTTTTCTTAACTCTGTTGATTTGATGGAATATTTTATCTATTTTGGTCCCGTTGGCAAGCAATCCCGCCGATTTTGTGGTCAACAAAGGTTCAAGTAGGTATTCTCATTATCTTCTCTGTAGTTAGTAATTTAATTCTGACAAGAATGCTGCAATCAACTCCAGGACTCTCAAAACTAACATCATACAACATTAATATGAGAGTGTACGTTTACTCTTTAAAAATTTTAATTGTTCAATTTCATGAATTCTCCTTGTGCTAGATTCGTAAGGGCGAAACAATACACCAAACAGATTTTTGCTCATTCGCGTCGTCATACAATATTGTCTCTGCCCTGATATCTGTTAACTAGATTTTGTGTTACAGATGAGCTCAATTGATGCTGCAATTGACAGAAGAATATCAGAAAGTAGGCTTTTTAGCGATAAAGGTAATGCTGGTCGCATGGCGTTTTAGTGATGGTGGCTGGTTCTAATCAAGTGCTGCTACACTGGGAATCTTCGCAGGTTCTAGTTCAAAATCTGCTGCTTCAACATTGAAATTCTTGTTTTTCTGTTGTATTATTTATAGGAGAAAATCATGCGTGGGAGCCAATTTTTTTATTTTGGACTACAGATTTCTCTTTATTTTATCTTAGAATTTTACAGTCTGATTAGTTGTTTAGTATTTTATTTAAATTACAGACTTAGTTACCTTTAACATTCTCCCGGCCATCAATGTAGTTTAGCCCCTGTTTGACAGTTTTTTTTTTTTTTTTGGGGAAAGAATGAGTTTTTGAATAGTAAATTTTTTGAGAAAGTGTGGTTAAAAAGTAGAAAAATTTTGGGTTCATGTGAAGAATATTTTATTGTGTGAATGTGTGGTTGAAATTGAGTATGAGAAAAAAAGGTTTTAAAAGAATGGTTACCAAACAGGGGCTTAGTTTGCCTTGAACAGTAACTTATTTTGAAGTATCTTGAATCAAAGCTGATGCTTAACAAGTTATACCTTATCTTCTTGTTTACCCCTGTTTTTTTGGTTGATGTTATGTGCTGGTTTAATCTTGATGTCACTATGTTTATGTGTCTCGGTTGCCAAGTCTTCTTTCTAGCACGGGTTTGGTACTGGTGGTGGTGATGGATTTTCGTTATTTGATTTCAAGTTGGAATGGTCTATGAGATGGTTTTGCTGGGGGAACGGACAAGTAGAAGTAAAATAAGAAATTATTACAAGGTTCTAAACTGTTCGGAATTTCCTCAAATAATTTTTGAAGAAATAGGTTGTTCCTTTATTCACTGGTCTTCAAAATTCTGAACTCAATTTCTTCAAATTGAATAATCATTCGAGTAGAAGAGTAACATAATGCCCTCGTTTGATGCCCATTTTTTTCTCATTCTATTTCTCTTTCTTCATTTTAACTACACATTCTATTAATAAAATAATATTACACATAAACCTGAAAATTCTCCTTACTTTTTAACCACACAATCTTCCATCAATCACTATTCCAAAAATTACTTTTCAAATGAAATGGGTGTCAAACAGGGGCGACTTCCTTCCTCAGCGTCTTGATAATAATTGATCTATTTGATTTTCTTTCTTTGTGCCAATGTGTTTACTGTGGATACATTGTAAGACAGGGCTCACAAGAGTCGACTTAGCGATCAGTAATCCATTTTGAGGTCTTGGAGTCGATTTGAGGCAATCGAATATGGCGATATGACTATTTACAGTAACGACGGAGTTTTTCAAGTGAGTTTATGGTACTTTCAAGGGCTGTTATTGATATGACGAAACATGGTAGTTGAGAACGATAACGAGGCGATGTTACATCTCATGTACCTATCTCAATTTCCTCTACGTATAATTTAGACCATCCCTTTTTTATGTTAATGTGAAAAAATACTTTCGAAATATTTTCATCTTCTTTACCCTGTTTTGAGGCTTTCGAAGTTGATCATCGAAGAGGAATGACCGAACGGATAGTCGGTCTGTCTTATTGAATTTTGTTTTGCATAGAAATAGATAATATTAGATTTGGAAGTCAACAATCTGGATTGTCGATGTGTTCTTTTCATGTTTCCCATGACTTGAGCCGTGTGTGTATATATATATATACGTTACGAATGGTAAGATGAATAGATTGTCGAACTCAAGAGAACTAATTATATACTTATTTTACTTTAATTAAAATTAGCTTTAACTCGAAACCTAAAAAGTTTTTTAGTATTTTTTTAAAGTTATATCTAATTATCTACTAAAAGTAAGCAGTAGTAAATGAAAACAAATCTTAGCATTTAATCAAATCACTAAAGACAATAGGATTTCGATTCTATCATTTTTAACAGACTTTAATCTTCAATTACTTGTTTACAATCAATTTTAGGTTTGTGTTGATAATCAATATTCCTTGTGTTAATATTCTCTCCCGTGTTTTAAAAAGCACGCCTAGGCACAAGTGAAACGTCGTGCCTTGACAGTGAGCGAGAAATTAAGTGGTCAGCTATCAAGTTGATTGCTTAATGTGTGCATAGGTGTGTCTAGTTGTGCTTTACTATTATTTTTTATTTTCTTTTTTTAAAAGCACTTTATTTAACTTAAATTTTAAACTTTTAAATAAATTTATCTGTACAAAAGTCAAAAATAAAAACATTTTAAAAAATTTCAAAGAAAACAATGGTCAATACAAAATTGAAAAATAGCGAAGTTTGATTGCTCCAAATCCAATTTGCCTTCTAAGAACTTCGATTTTGGTGAAGACTGAAGACAATACATTAACTAGTCATTTGATTTTGAAATAAATATTCTTGGACATTTGGCGTAGTTGTTGAATAATAATTTGTTTGTGTATGACCTATACATAGTAATGGCAAAAAAATCCGTCCCGTTGGGATGTGTATAAGTCATGGCAAAAAAAAACGTCCCTATGGGTTGGCGGGGCGGGGATCGCCACCCCATCTCGGGTTTTGGGGAGTCCCCGCCACGTGAAGAATAAAAAAAAATTATTTTGGATATTGATGTAGTTAGTTTAAGTTCTATTTGTTTTGGATTCTAAAATTTTGAATTTGTATTTTAATTGAGAAAAAAATGGGACAGGCCCGTGTCCCACTCCGCAGTCATCACTACTTATACAATAGTGTTTCAAATGCTATATTAGAAGTATTTTTGTTTTGAGTTGTGATATTGTATTCTAACATTTCAAATGTTCGATAAAACTATGTGAAAGAGATTATTTATTTTTCATTGTTTGCTAAGTGTTTAATAGTTATTTATTCATGATTGTTGTTTGTCATTCCAACTCTAAATAAAATACTTAAACCCTAACGTTTATAAATTTTCTATTGCCTCTATTTTTTAGGAACCAATTAAAGAAGACAATTCTTCAACGACATCTAAATCCAATGCTAGACAAATAAAAAGAGAATCTTGACATGTTGGATGGGAAATCGCAATTTTGGTAGGTCCAAAAAAATCTTAATAACGTGAAACGTATATTATGTGATAATGTTACTATGGGCGGGACTTATAGGCATAAAATTTACATAACAGAAAAATGAAGCTGGAACTAATCAAGATAGCGGGAATCAAGAGAAGAGGTGTGTCACATTATATCCTGGAGCAAGTGAAGAACAAAAAAAACTCCAAGTGTGTTGAGGCGATTAGAGGGAACAAGTCTAAACAAATAAAAAATAAGAAAACGTTTTTTTTATGCATAGGTCACCGTTTAGGCTCATCTAAGCTCATAAAACTTGAAGCTTGTTCTCCACACCTAATCACGCTTGTCTTACGATTTTTAGAATACTACCCAAGATAAATTAATCCTATTTTTATATACGCTCTTAACTATATTTTTGTGAAGGATGTGAATAAATAAAAATACAAGACAAAGCTAGAATATCATAGAAGATTGTACTAAGCATAGAAGGATCTCTAGGATCTAGTGTTGTTTATTTTCATATGATAATTTATATTGAACCTCTCGGTATCTAAATCTCAAAACACGTTTGAATGGTGATCAAACATTAAAACAAAAGGGGGAATAATATATAAAAAACAATCACAAGAATTTATAAACTGAAAATGAACAAATAATTAATCAGTAGGGTTTAGCATAATATTATCGAATTGCAAGAAAACATATTTGGATGAGAATACATTACCAGGACTTGAAAATATTGGAAGAAAAATAGACAAATCTTCAATCCTCGAATCTTTTTAATGGACTGCAAGAAAATACAGATGATTTCTTCAATGAGAAAGTCTCTCAAGAATTTTATGTATGATTATATGTATTTCTACCCCCTTATTTCACCTAAATTGCCTCAATATCCAGTCTTCTACGTGCATTGGAATTGGTGCCTCAAATTCAATTATCTTTTCAAGGTCATCTTCGAATCAAAATTCCTTCCTTTCACCCAGGTCATCTTCAAATCAAGAGTTTCTCTTCAAATAAATATGTACATTGGTATGACTGTGAATTCGCTCAAATAATTAAACATTAAGTAGATTTATTAACGTAGATAAGTGTGTAAAAACAAAGACTTATCAACACCTCCAAACTTAAAGTTTCGCTAGTTCAGAGTAAACTAGCTTACTCTAGCACACAAGCAAAAAGAAAGCAAAGACTCTTTTCGAAAATTTCTCACTGAGTAATTTATAAAATTCCATAAAATTTTTCATGTTGGTTCCAATCCCAACCTTTATTTTCACTCGTGAAATACACACTTCCAAACATATAATGTTTGAGACCTTTTTTGTGGTTAAAAAAGAAAGAAATGTTTTCGATTTATGTGTAAAATTATTTTGTTGAAAAATATGTGATTAAAAATGAATTTTAAATAACTGAGGCTGTATAAGGGATGTCTCTAAAGATTCGCTCCCAAAAACCACTCATTACTTCCCCACTCAAATTTGATTGAATGGACCAATAAAAACGTGTGAGGAGGATACTCCCTAATTTTGAATGTTCAGCCTTCAAATTTCAACAAGGCTAATTAAACTGACATTTAGGTAGTGTTTGATTCCATTAATTTTCCTTGCTATTCACTTGTTTGATTGTAAAAAATTAACTTGGAAAAAGTTTTCCCCTCTTCCATCCATGTGCCCCATTTCCTAAGAATTGGTTGGTGGGAAAGCATTTTCCAGCTTCTGCCAATTTTATTTATTTTTTTTGTGAAATGGGAACAAATTTAATAACCAATTATACAAAAAAAATTCACTTTAATGAATAATTTTCATATAAAAAGAAATCAAACGAATACTAAATTTTAATGAAAAAATAGTTTTCAAGCAAATTTTTATTTTTTTTTTGTTTTTTTTAACTTTTTGGCAATGGTAACAAATTTCATAACCAATTGTAAAAAAATTTCACTTTAATGGACAATTTTTATGTAAAATAAAGCCAAACGTGAACAAAAAAAATACAAAATTTTAAAGAAATTTCGGGTGGAAAATTATACCAATCAAACGCATTTAATTAACAATTCCCTGAAAAATAATTTATAGACAATTACTTTACCTGAAATTCATTTTATTTCCATTCATTTGCCACCATTGCAATCAAACGGAGCCTTAGATCCTCGAATTGACATTCAATACTTAGCCATGCAAGTGCATATCCTTTTTCAACTCGCTTGTAGGTTGCAATTTCGCTTAAACATTTGTGATACAAATGACATACCACTTCCTAATCTCTCTTTGTATTTTTTGTGAACAATTTTCACTCCTATCACTAAGGCCGTCCTCTCCTTTCGTATTTCTACACAAGACTAGCTTTTCACACATTAATTTCTGTATCTTTTTCCTACTCCATTCTTCTCTCATTTTTATGCTACAACTAGTGTAGATGTTACGAGCTTTTGTTTGAGAGCACGTAACTGATTTGTGAATAGGTAAAGCGCAAGGATTGACTTTGCGTAATTTACCTAGGTTTACAAATTAATATATCTAAGATTCTTCGAGGGATCCTTGTCCTCCTTCAATGGTTCAATTCGAGGTGAACCGAGCCTCCTAGATGATAAATGTTATGTGGAGAAAAGGTTTGATGCTCCTTTATTCATGGCGTAAGGCCTTTAAATAGAAAATACAAACATAGGATGTTGTACCTCTATGGAATGACTTGGGAAATAAAAGGAATGTCAAGAAAATAAAAAGAGTAAATTGACTAATGATCTGAATCCTTCTCTGACATAGTAATTAAAGAATATCTTCCACAAAACAAGACAACCCCACCTATGAGCTGCGCACGTATCAGTAGAGTCTTCTTAAGGACAAGTAGATAGGATGAGATTCCTAAGAAACCGTCAATCCTTAGCTGAAATCACTCCACACAGATATTCACCTTTATAGGTTTAACCACCCCCAAACTTCTTCTCACAATTATGTTAAATAATTTATTTTAATTGTATAATGTGCAACAACAATAACAATTAAAAATTACTATGTGCTCAATGATAAGCAATAAATAGAAAATAAGCACAAAGTAGCTAATTTAGTCCCATACCATAAATGAAGCTCAAATTTAAGTATAAAATCCATTAGACGGCAATGTTATACAATTAAGCCCCTGTTTGGGAGTCATTTTCTTCTTTCCATTTAGAAAAATTTCGACCGTTGGCACATGACAGCTGACAACAAGTACACTTCTCATTAAATCAAGCAGTGAAATAGCAATACTTTTGGACGATTATACCCTTTTGTTGCAATGGAGACTACCGCATGGTAAATGGCAAAATCAGAATTTGTAGGAAAAGTGGACAAGACAATCATGATTTGCTGTAGCCAAAAAGGTTGATTTGACCGAAAAAATGTATTTTTCCTCCTGAGAATGTCTACCAAACGGAGCCTAAGTAACACAAAAGCCTTTTTTTTAAAATTTTAAAAAATTTCATTTTTTATGGATTTTTCATATAATGTAAAGCAATAAAACAAGCGCACAATTGACTCTATGAGTTGACTCAACCCCAAACTTAAAGTCACATTATTCTCGAGTGAATTGTTCAAATAGTCTTCTCGAGTGAATTGTCTAAATAGTCACTAAACTTTGTAAAAAGTTTCCACGGGGTCATTAAACTTTAAAAATTACACAATTCATTACTAAACTTTGTAAAAGGTTTCTACGGAATTACTAAGGGGGTGTTCTCTTTGGCGTTTTCCACTCGTTTTCTGTTTTTGATTTTTCAAAACGTTGAAAACGTGTTCTCTTACACGTTTTCGAAAACAAATTTTGGAAAACAAGAAAAAAAATTCTGAAGAAAACACAAAACGGCTTTTCAGCCATTTTGGGCATTTTCTTCACAAACAGCCCACCAAATGGAAAACACGGAAACAACCCAAAACTCTTTCTCCTCTCCACTGCCAAGCCACTGCAAACAGCCCAAAACACTTGCTCCTTTCTACTGCCAAGCCCACTCCACCGCCACTTTCCAACCCCCAAACTCCGGCCAACCTCCTCCAAAACGACCGGATTAACATCCCATTGTGAAGCCCTAAATCCTCTCTTGAAATACCACACAAACAACAATTAAATTCTATACCAAAATCGATCAAAAATATCCTAAAAATCTGAATCGGCACACACAGCTTCTGTCGGTTCTGGAGAAAATCGAAGGTGACCCATGGTAGTATTGGATACGCCTTGTTGAGAGGAGTGGATTGGTGGTGGTCCGCGATCGGAAAGGTGGCCGGTGGCCATGTTTATAGGTCGAAACAATGAGTGGTGCCGAGGCTTTTCTTGCTGATTCCGGATGATTTTCCGTCAATTAATCGGTCGACGTTGTAGAGGGAGGTCAGGGGGTTCGAATGATGTCGGGATCTGGTGGCTAGGTGGTGGGTGGTGGTCGGTTTGTCGGGGTAGAAACGGTGGCTCTAGAGGGGGAGTTTTCCAGTTGCTGGAAAATGGGAAAATTGAAAACAATGTGAACAAGTTTTGGACGAAAGTTTTGAGAAATATTTTAAAAAATGACAAAAAGAACGCGTTTTCAATAATCTCAAAATGGACACTCAAAGTACAAAATACAAAATGATTTCAAAACTTAAAATACAAAACTAAAATACAAAGAGAACAGCACCTAAACTTTGCAAAATGTTTCCTAGGAGATCATTGAATTAGTGATCCATGGGAAACATTTTACAAAGTTCAGTGATGAATGAGGTGATTTTTAAAGTTCAGTAATCTCGTGAAATTTTTTTTGCAAAGTTCAGTGATAACTTGGGTGATTTTGAAAGTTCAGTGACCTTTTGAAAGCATGACGTAAAGTTCAGTGCGTAAGCATAAATCAAGCCTAAGAAATGAAAGTAATACTCCATTGTCATAAGATAATGCTTCTCCTTTATCACTTGGCCCCTTTTCTCTTTTGGCCTCATTTGTTTGGTTTTTAAATTATCTTCATTATTTTTGAAAATAGACAAGAACATATAACTAGCTCTAAACGGTCAGTGGCACCAATGAAAGTTTGTGGGATTTTTTAAAGACACTGACTATAAATTGCTCGAGAGAATATCCTAAAAATGTAAAATAAGTCCTAACTTAAATTGAAAGCAAAAAGGGTAGATTTAAGAAAATTGGGTTTCCTTTTAATGAATGCTTATTCAAAGTTATTAGCTTGAACACTATAATCATTTCATGGCACTTTGAAGGCATTGGAAGCATTGTTTTACTTGCATTGGTTGACTTCGAACAATTTTTTATTTATCCTCTACATTTTGTCTTAGTCCTTCTCGTAAAATATTTCTTGACTTGACCACAAGGCTCGAGCTCAACTATGAAAACTTCAACTTTTCATTGACCTTAATCACAAAATCAACTTTAGAGCAATCAATGGAGTTGAAGGATGACTCGAAACAATTTCAACTTTATTGTATATTACATGTTTGTGTGGCTCCTTTATGATAGACTTTTCCTTCTCCACGCACTCTTGTTCTTTAGTTCGGGCAATTGCACTCCACTCCTTGTCATAAATGCTTGGTATGCATTTCATCGGATTTGTCTTGATCTTGTTAATGAATTGCGTGAGGATATCTTCATGAGAAGTCTTCTTCACTTGTTATGGTTATTGGAAGCCCCATAGTCCATAGAGGTAATATTATCACAGGTACTCCTCATCAATCCGGCATAGCTGTGTGGTCTCCTCATGTTTGATTGGTTGAATAATTGAACCTGAATTCAAGAGCTGTCAAAGTTTTTGCCAACATAAAAAATAACAATTTCACTTTCGTTTCTGGGTAAATATACCATCTAAATATGTCATTAGTGTAAACTTTGAAAATAAATGTGTTTAAAAAGTGACGATGATTCGAAAGGTTTATACTCACAGCTCTATTTTACCTTTAAACGAGGTTAACTAGGTGTTAATTGAGATAAATTATTGTTGGATGACCTAATTGAAATTTACTGGAAATATTTGTCCATTTCATCCCTGTTTCCCTAAACCCTCAAAACCCTCATTCCTTCGTATCTGCAGCTTTACGAACTCCATTCTTGCTCTCACTTGTTCAATATATAAACACATATTGATATGATATACCCGCACGAAAATTTACACCTGTAAATCAACTGTATTTATTTCCATTATTGGATGTTGAAATGAAAGCGCTGAGAACACTGACCTTGATTCGACCTTTATCTTCAAAACCCGGGAAAACCCACTTCAATTCTGCTCTTTTACGCCGCTTCTACTCAGCTCAACCTCAGCACGATGAATCCCCAGTTACAGCTATTACAGATGAATACGATGACGCGTCATCAGTATTTGACAGTTCTCATTATGATTTAGACGTGAATTTGAACAGGAGTAATAGTAATGACGATTCTGGGTCCGAAAGAAAGTCCACGTGGGATGATAAGTACAGGGATAATGTGAGAAGTAAAGTGTTTGGGGAAGATGTGAAGCATTTGAGAATGTTAAAGAGAGAAGAGGAGAAGAGGAAGAGAGCTGCCATACTCGCCAAGTCACTGCTCGAGGCCAAATTGGAGCGGCCAGATGAGAAGGAGGAAGCGGATCCGAGGGAGGTGAAGGAGGAAGATCAGAAGTCATTAGCTGTTGGTATTATTGGGGCTCCAAATGCTGGAAAATCTGCTCTCACTAATTGCATTGTATGTTTCTTTTTTCTTATTGGAGTCTAATTTTGGAACCTACTGGATGAAAAATATGGGAACACTAATCAGATTTGATAATTTGCTAATGAAGTTGTTACTCTTGCTGATTTCTGCACTATTTTTACTTTTCTTGTTACAATGCTATTTGTGTACTCAATTAGTTGATTTTTCCGGTTAAGAAGTCTTCCTACTTTTTTTCATGTTTTATGATGGTTAAGTTCAGGAATTCAACTTTCTTGATATATGGATTTAATGTTTGGTGTTGGACATGTTTGGTCCTGAAGATGCTTATGGATTAAATATTAAAGAGAAATCATTTAAACAAATACATTCTGAACACACTATTTTTGTCCGTTTTATGTTGTAGGTGGGGACTAAGGTTTCTGCTGTTTCTCGGAAGACACATACGACTACTCATGAGGTGTTGGGAGTTATGACAAGAGGAAATACCCAAATTGTATGTCTTTTAACTAATTATTGAATGTGTTCACCTCATTTCTGCTTTTAAATTGATTTACAGGCTTGTAGATGCTTCTGTTCACAGTGCACTTCCAACTTTTATAACCATGCACAATTTTCGTATATGTTTCCATGGATTATACATTTATTATAGCAGTTCTCTTTGTATGTGTACATAATTTTTCATCATACTAGTCAATTGTATTGTAGCCCAAGGCAGCAGAACAAGGCCTGATGACACAGCCTTCATATTCTCTGTAGTTCTGTCTCTCTAAATGTGCTTGAAAGTGTTTATTGAGTGCAGGGTCATTGCCTTTGTTTACAGGATAAGACTATATGAAATCTTATAGCGTTTCTTTTTTACTGATTGCTCGTAAGTTTTCATGTTTGAAACCCTACTAAACAAGAAGGGTTAACTTCGGTTTGGAGGTTAGGGTACCTCAGGTTCTAGAACATCTTCTCCTATGATGCAGGACTCAGGATTATTTTATGGAATGTTAAAAAGAACTGGTTTACTACGTCTTCTATCTTTTATAAGCAGGAAATGTTCACAATTCACATTCTATGCTGGTATAGAAATCAACTGTACGTATTTTGAATTTAATGAAGATGTCTAACTAATTCTAATGATCACAGTGTTTCTTTGATACTCCGGGACTTATGTTAAAGAAAAATGGATTTCCTTGCAATGACATCAAAGTCCGCAATGAAAGTGCATGGAGTTCTGTGAACTTATACGATACACTCATAGTTATATTTGATGTTCATAGACACCTTACCAGGTCAGATATTCCTCCCTGTAAATTTGATCCAACCTCATCACAACCCCCCCCCCCCCCCCCCCCCCCTTTCCCCGCAAAATATTCATACATATTATGCTCTTTATTCTTGGCATTATGCTTATATCTATAACCATATTGTGGTTGAGCATTTCTATACTGATTTAAATTTGTTTTGGTTGCATCTTTCCAGTAATTAGTAAAACTTCCATGTTTGATGTTTAGATTTGGACATAAACTATTCGTTCAGTTCCATTTGATCATAAGCTTCTGTTATGCTTAAACATGGTTTCTTAACTCATTATCATGTTCAGATAGGTGGAGGCTTTATGGAAATGATGTATAACATTCATTTAATCTGAGTAACTAAATCTGCCGTTTGTTGTCAACAAATAGTATAAAGTTCTGTAAGACATTAATATAGAAGTTGTTGAGTTTAATGCAGGTGTTAAAGTGTTAGAGACAGTTTCCAATCATCCTAATTATATTAATCTATTCACGAATCTGTAAAATTTCTATTCAGATGTATTAGATGATGCGGCTCAAAGTATTAGTTCTGTAACACAGTATTACTTCATGCATGTATAATGTGGACCATTATGCAAATCTTTGGCTCTTTTGTACTGCTATTGACTTGTAATATTATATATGTGAAATCCTAATTAGATTCCAACTGGTGTCTATGTTATTACAAATCCAGGCCTGATTCAAGAGTGGTGAGATTGATTGAAAGAATGGGCTCAATTTGCAACGAAAAACAGAAGCGTGTTCTATGCATGAATAAGGTTGACTTGGTTGAAAAGAAGAAAGATCTACTAAAGGTTGCTGAGCAATTCAAAGACCTTCCTGGATATGAACGGTTGGTACTTTAATTTTTTCTAATGGTCTATTCTGCTGTGAAGCCTGATGTTTGTTTTTAATTCTCTCTAGGTGCTTCATGCTCTCAGGACTGAAGGGTGCTGGAGTGAAAGATCTTGCTCTGTATTTAATGGAGCAGGTATGATGGCTTAGTTAATTCAATTTAGTAGTTTTGATGCGGACATCATCGAGACCATCATTTATTTTTATTGTTATTGGACTTATTATTTATGTTTCCTATTATTTGGCTTATAGTAGCTGATTGGCCCAAGCCCTTCAAGTTAGGTTTTTTCTATTTATTGTATTTTCATAGTATTTGAATCAATTAATGATTTGATAAAAATTAAGATTGGCCGTTGCCCACGTTTTCCCTTTTCCCTACGTTTCTTTTTCTTATCTGCCGGCTTCTTCCTTTACTTTTTCTTTTTCTTCTTCTTTTGGTTTTATCTTCTGCGGTTTACCTATTCTTAGCTTGAGTTTCAATTGATTCTACATCAAATTGGTATTAGAGTTAAACTTGGATTCAACAATAAAATTGAACGACTTCCCGGCACCTTTGCCAGTCTGCAACCGGTTTTTTCTGCTACCCACACAACCCAGCTAGCACCACCACACATAAACCCACCAAATATTCCCAGCAACCGCAACCAAGAACGGCATACCAGACCACACAACCACAAACCGCTCGCTGCCGCACCAACCAACACCCACCAAAAAAAAGGGGGAAAAAAACACATGCATATGCACTGCAACTTCATCAACCCACCAACAAATGTAGGAAATTGTTGCCGGCAAATACCTCCTGCAACACCCATAGACCAAAACTAAATCCATAACCAAAGTTGCTCCCACACCTCGCCAAAAATCAAACCTAGAGCCGCTATCTGTCAATCGTCGGCACCTGCTCCCGTTTGGACTCCAATCATCGGGACATCACAGTTACAGCAGCCGGCAAACCGCACCTACATTGCTGGTCCGAAGTTCCATCAACCGCCTGAACCGAGGAAAGAAAAGGGTTACATATCATTAACCCTACGAAGTTCAAACGCACACTTGCGGGCGATTTTGTCATGTTTGCCTTGGTTGTCATGGAGATTCCTTTGAATTCCCCAACAATAGCCCCTCCTGAAGCCCAGGTAATCACTCAAGAGTTTCAGGATGTCTTCGCCGAGGACCTACCTGAACAACTACCTCCGATACGAAACATCCAACGTGTCATAGATTTGGTCTCGGGAGCATCGCTTCCGAATTTTCCCTATTATAGGATGAATCCTACTGAGCACTCTGAACTCCAGAGGCAAGTGGATGAACTCCTTCACAAAAGAATCATCCGTGAGAGTTTAAATCCTTGCGCAGTTTCGACGCCATGGACGCCTAAGAAAGATGGCTAGGATCACGGTGAAGTATCACTTTCCCATCCTTAGGCTTCACGGTATGCTAGATATGATGGGTGGTGCTATAATATTTTCTAAGATCAATTTGAAGAGTGGGTGTCACCAGATTAGGATTTGCCCAAGTGATGAGTGAAAAATTGCTTTTAAAACAAAAGATGATCTTTATGAGTGGCTAGTTATGCCTTTCGGCCTAACCAATGCCTTGAGCACTTTTATGCGAGTAATGACACAAACTCTTCGTCCTTTCAGGGTAAGTTTCTTGTTGTCTATTTTGACGACATTCTTATCTATAGTACAGTGAAGGAACAACACAGAGATCATCTCAAGCAGATTTGTTCTGCCATTTGGGCAACAAAATTGTATGCTCACGTCAAGAAATGTTCTCTCTTCACCGATAGAGTTTTCCTAGGATTCATTGTATCCTCTGCAGGGGCATGAAGTAAGGAGAATTTCATTGGACACATGAAGCGACTGAGGCTTTTAAACTAGTGAAGAAGCGAATGACGGAAGCTCATGTCATGTACCCTCCTGACTTCGCCAAAGTTTTTGGGGTTGAGTGTGATGTCTCTGGGGTAGGAATAGGTGGAGTCCTTAGTCATGGACGCCACCCTGTCGCTTATTTGAGTGAGAAGTTAAATGATTTCAAACAACGGTACTCGATTTACGATAAGGAATTGTATGCAGTTGTACAGACTTTATGATGTTGGCATCATTATTTGCTACCCCAAGAGTTTGTTCTTTATTCGGAACATGAGGCTCTTCGTCATCTCACCACCCAGAAAAAGTTGAATTCTAGACACGGTCGCTGGGTTGAATATTTAAAAGCCTATTCTTTTGTTTTGAAGCATAAGAAGAGAGTTGAGAACCAAGCAACTGATGCATTAAATCGTCATATCACTTTTTTGTCGGTTATGAACGTGAAGGTCATAGGCTTCGAGTGACTTAAGGAAAATTATGAACATGTCCCAATTTTAAGCATATCTTTCTTGATTTGCAAGGAAGAAATCGGATACTGCGGATGACTTTCGCTTAAGGAGGGTTACCATTTTCGAGCCAATAAATTGTGCATCCCTCGAACTTCAGTGCGTGACTTCATAGTATGAAAAATTCATGCAGGTGGCTCAGCCGGTCATTTTGGACGAGATAAGACCATAGAGGAGATTGAACGTCAATTCTATTGGTCTAATTTGAAAAAAAATGTGGCCAAGATACATAGTATCTGTAATACCTATCAGTTGGCCAAATAGAAGGGGCAAACCACTGGTCTATACACACTTCTCCCCTTCCCTATCAATTGGCCAAATAGAAGAGGCAAAACACTGATCTATACACACTTCTCCCCTTCCCTGATTGCCCTTAGCAAGATGTGAGTATGTATTTTGTGTTAGGAGTTCCACGTACCTCGAAGAAACATGATTCTATTTTTGTGGTAGTGGATCGTTTCTCGAAAATGGCTCATTTTGTTCCTTGTAGCAAAACCTCATATGCGTCCAAGGTTGTCACATTGTACTTTAATGAAATTGTTAAATTGTATGGCTTCCCCAAAATCATTGTGTTAGATAGGGATGTTCGGTTCACTAGTCACTTTTGGAGAATGCTGTGGCACAAGGTTGGTACAAAGTTGAAATTTTCTACTGCCTATCACCCGCAAACTGACGATCAAACAGAAGTGGTTAACTATTAGTCTTGGTAATTTATTAAGATCTCTGGTCTAAGAAAATCTTAGAAATTGGGATTTAATTCTTCCTACAGCTCAAATTGCATGTAACAGTTCCATGAATCGATCGTTAGGTATGAGTCCATTCGAAGTTGTTCATGGTTTTAAGCCTAGGAAACCTTTAGATCTCATTCCGATGTCCCCACATGCTAGAGTATCTATGTCAGCCGAAGCATTTGCACAACATCTTCATGATTTGCATATTGAGATCAATAAACAACTTGAAGATAGTAACGCATCATATAAATTTCGAGCTGATTTGCATAAAAGACATGTTGATTTTAATATTGGGGATTATATTATGATCCGAATTCGACCGGAGCGGCGCATACATGGATCCCCCTCCAAATTGCAAGTTTGTAGCGTTGGTTCTTTTAAAATCTTAAAGCAAGTTGGCCCAAATGCATATATTTTTGATCTTTCGCCACATCTTGGCTACCACTATATTTTCAATGTTGATGATTTAGTTGTTTATAAAAGTCATTTCAATCCCTCCGGTGATCTCTCTTACCTCCATCTATGGACCATCCTGAATCTTTTGCCACTTCTAACTCAATGCCACCTTTCCCAACACACAAAGATAAAATTAATGCTGTTTTAGATGAACGGGTTATGTTGAATAAAGATAGGGATGTTTAACGCTTTCTTGTTCGTTTGGTTGATTGACCTGCATCTGACTGCATATGGATTACTAGAGAGACACTACAACAGCTTGATTCAGACTTATTGGAGCTCTATCGGAGTCAGCAAGATCTTCCTTTGCCGAGTTCTCCTTCCACACATTCAGGGGACATTGGTGGGGACACCAGATTCAAACCACCATTGACACGCTTTTATGGACGTCAGAAGAAGCTCATTCAACCCCTAGTTTATGGTTGGACGATTGATTGCAACCTTTTGCTGCCTTGTCCACTCAATATGGTCGAGTTTTCTTCCAATTCGAGAGAGTTGATGCGGACATCATCGAGACCATCGAGATTTATTTTTATTGTTCGAGATCATCGAGATTTATTTTTATTGTTATGGACTTATTATTTATGTTTCCTATTATTGGGCTTGTAGTAGCGGGCTGACCCAAACCCTTCAAATTAGGTATTTGCTATTTATTGGATTTTCATTGCAGTTGAATCAATTAATGATTTGATAAAAATTAAGATTGGCCGTTGCTCACGTTTTCCCTTTTCCCTACGTTTCTTTTTCCTCAGTCGGCTTCTTCTTCTTCTTCTTCTTCTTCTCCTTCTCCTTCTATGGTTTACCAATTCTTAGCTTGAGTTTCAATTGATTCTACATCAAGTTTGAGTCTTATTCCGCCTTTTCTATTCTCTACCATTACCGAAACGATAAAGAAATTTCCTGCTACATGATTTATCATAGTTTCCTTTGTAGGTGTATGTTGTATATGTCCAGATTCTGGAAGGAAATTCTGGATTCTTTACAAATTCTTTTATGGCTGAAAGAAACTATAATCATTGTCACAATCTTTTCTCATTTACTGCATGACGCTGTATTCAATTTTTTTTTTTCAAATACTTGCTAAGTAACTCTATATCAAAGACCAGAATATTTACTCTCCAATTAAATGAAATTATGTTCCGATGCTATTTTGTCTGTGCTACCATTGCATGGATATTGGAAGAGTTAGTAGCCAGAATATCATTACATGCTCTTGCACTCACAATGTTCTGGATCATGGAACCTCTAATACTACTTCCTGAGAAGAGAACTACTGAAACCGTTTCTTACTCAAATGTTCTCGCTGTATTTCCTGATCGTATAGTGCATCCTTTGGTAGTTATTTTTCTCCTTTCCGTGGTCTGTTAAGTAAAGATTTTATGTATTGTACTAGAGGGGCCACATGCCTTGCTGCATTTCTATATTCACTAATGTATAATGATCTGTTAGACACTAGTACACTACTGAACAAAACGAGAAGAATAATATTCTCATTCAATTAATTAGGCATTACAGCTTATACATCCTTTTATAATACATTGATGGAACTAAAAAGGAAAAGAATAATGAGAAAATAAGTTTTAGTCTATAATCTATCAATTTACACCAATATGGAAAGATTTTATTCTCTTTCCATATACACGATTTCCTACACTCCCCCTCAAGTTGGGCTGTAGATATTGATCATATCCAACTTGCTAGTGAAATCGTTGAAACTTTGTTGAGACAGTCCTTTGGTGAGTATATCTGCTCTTTGTTCCTTTGTGGGGACATATACCATACAAATGACTCCATCTTCTACTTTTTCCTTGATGAAATGTCTATCGATCTCCACGTGTTTTGTTCTATCATGTTGGACTGGGTTAAGTGAAATGTCGATGGCGGCTTTATTATCACAGTAGAGTTTTACAGGCAATTGTATTGTAACATTCAATTCCTCCAAGAGTTTCTTTAGCCATAGTCCTTCACATATCCCTTGTGCAGCTGCTCTAAATTCTGCTTCTTGCCACTACATTTTGTTTTTTACTTCTCCAAGTTACCAAATTGCCCTATACAAAGGTACAATATCCTGAAGTTGATCTCCTGTCTTCTATTGATCCGGCCCAATCAGCATCTGTAAATATTTCTACTTCTTTATTTTCACTCTTCTTGAAAACGAACCCCTTTCCGGAGGTATCTTTTAGATATCTGAGAATTTTGTACACTGCTTCTAGGTCAGTTTCCTTCGGCGAGTGCATGTGTTGGCTTGCCACGCTGACTGCAAAAGCAATGTCTGGTCTCGTGTGTGATAGGTAGATTAACATACCAACCAGTCGTTGGTATCTTTCTCTATCAACTAGTTTTCCCGTCGCCTCTGTTCTTTTCCCACATTCTATAGGTGTGTTGCTCGGTTTACAACCAAGCATGCCAGTTTCGGTTAGCAGGTCGAGAATGTATTTCCTCTGTGAGATACTGATACCCCTTTTTGATCTCGCTACCTCCATACCTAAGAAGTACCGCATCTGTCCTAGGTCTTTTACTTCGAATTCAGAGGCAAGACTCTTCTTTAGCCTGTCCATCTCAGTTAAGTTATCCCCCGTGAGGATTATATCATCTACATATACAATTAGAATTGCTATTTTTCCGTCCTCAGATTGTCGGAAAAACATAGTGTGATCTGACTGCCCTTGTTGGTATCCTTGTTTCCTCAATACCTTTGCAAATCACAATCGTGCCCATGACCGCTTAAGACCATATAATGATTTCTTGAGCTTGCATACCCAGTCTTCTCCATCTCTATTATGGAATCCAGGTGGTACTGTCATAAAGACTTCATCTTCCAATTCTCCATTCAAAAACGCATTCTTAATATCAAGTTGGTGAAGGGGCCAATCCAAATTGGCTGCTAAAGATAGAAGAACCCGAACCGTATTCAGTTTTGCCACCGGTGCAAATGTCTCCAAGTAGTCAATGTCATACGTCTGTGTGTACCCTTTGGCTACCAGTCGAGCTTTGTAGCGTTCTATCGTCCCATCTGCTTTATACTTCACATTAAACACCCATTTACAACCAACTGGACTTTTCCCTTTTGGTAACTCCACCAAATCCCAGGTTTTATTTTTTTTCAACGCCCGCATTTCTTCCATAACAGCTTCTCTTCATTTGGGAACTTTTAAGGCCTCCTGAATGTTCCTTGGGATTTCTGTATTGTCAAGTTTAGTAATAAAAGTACGAAATTTCGTAGTTAAAGTGTTATAAGACACAAATTTAGAAATAGGATGGAGAGTACATGACCGAGGTTGTTTTCTAAGAGCAATAGGTAAATCATCACTTGGAGATTCAGAGTTATCGGGTAGGATTTCATTCGGACCTATCACCAGTTCTGACTCTTTTGGTGCTTCAGGTGCGAGATTCCCCGTATACTTTGAGTTTGGCCTCCTTGAGTAAACTAACATCTCCTTGTTTCTTTGAGTTCCTGCATCTCCCCCTATATTCAAGTTTCCTTCTGTAGGTGGCATATTAGATGTGATATGTTCAGTATAGGTTGGTTCAGGCGGTGAGAGATCAAAGTTAAAGAACTCTTCAAGTAACCTCTCTTTATTCGACTCGAAGAGAGGGTGTTATGAAGTAGGACGTGTTTTCAAAGAAGGTGACATCAAGGCTGACAAAGACTCTTTTAGTGGATGGATTATAGCATTTATATCCCTTCTGAGTAGGTGAATAGCCAACGAATACACATTTAAGCGCACGGGGTTCTAGTTTACTTCGATGGTGGGAGTGAATATGAGTAAATGCCACGCATCCGAACACTCGCAGAGGTAGATTAGAGTGAAGGCGAGTGGTAGGGAAGTGTTGTTGTAGTTTCTGAAGAGGCGAGTCAAAGGATAGAGTACAACTGGGCACTCTATTGATTAGATATGTGGCTGTTAGAATAGCATCCCCCCAAAAAAGTTTAGGCACATTCGTAGTGAACATTAATGCACGAGTAACTTCTAGAAGATGCCTATTTTTTCGCTCTGCGATCCCATTTTGTTGAGGGGTATTAACACAGGAAGTTTGGTGGACTATCCCATGCTTTTGAAGATAGTCTCGTAGTGTGTAATTGATATATTCTGTGCCGTTATCGGTACGGAGTATTTGGATTTTTGTCTGAAATTGTGTTTGGATCATTGTATGAAAGTTGATAAACACGGAGCGAACTTCAGATTTTTCTTTTAATAGGTAGACCCAATAGACTCGAGTATGATCATCTATAAAAGTAATAAACCATCTTGAAAGTGTTCGACTGGGGGTTCGAGAGGGTCCCCACAAGTCACTGTGAATCATAGTGAATGGTTTAGATGGTTTGTATATAGAGTTTGGATATGAAGTACGTTGATGTTTCGCAAGTTCACAATTCTCACACTGGAAGTCAAATGAAAGTTTATTCGAAAATATTGAAGGGATTACACGTTTCAAATACTGAAAATTTGGGTGGCCTAATCTATAATGCCATAACATAATTTCACTATCCCTAGAAACAGATGCAGACTCACAAATAGCAATTTGATGTTGTTTACTCAAATCAGCTTCCTCAAAGTAGTACAGTCCCTCACATTCCTTAGCACTGCCAATCGTCTTCCCCGATGAAAGGTCCTGAAAAACACAGTTAGACGGAAGAAATTTAGCGAGGCAATTGGAGTCCCTAGTTAGTTTGCTAATGGATAATAGACTGCATGATAACTTTGGAACATGTAAGACAGATTCGAGGGTAATAGAGTCAGAAATTTTGATACTCTCTTTTCCTGCAACAGATGAGAGAGAGCCATCTGCAATTTTGACTTTAACATTTCCCGCACAAGTTGAATATGAAGAGAAAAGATGATATGCGTCTGTCATATGATCGAACACTCCAGAGTCGATAATCCAGGAGGTTTTAGATTTTAACGCGGTAAATAACGCTGTTAAAATATTACCTTTATAAGCTAGGGAGCTCGAAGGGCCATTGGGAAGAGATTGACCAGAAGTTTGAAGATCGGTGAAATTTTGGTAGAGTTGTTCCAATTGCTCAGGATTGAATGCCCCATTATGAGCAAGGTTGATTTTTGCCTCAGCTTGATATCCCCGACCCCTGGGGTTTTGTCTTGGTTTCCAATCAGCGGGTTTTCCATGTAAGTCCCAACACGTATCTTCTTTATGTCCGGGCTTACGACAATGATCACACCATGGCCGACCACGTTGTTTTTGACCAGACCCATTTATTTGTCCTTTTGATGACAGACCCATGGAATCAGGCCCATTATTTTCAGGCCGAAGCCCTTCCCACTTAAAAACTTATTGTGCAGACTTCTTTCTTCAATTGGGCCTTTAAGTGTTGGCCCAACTCGTACAATACTCTCAGGCCCTTTCCTTTTTATTATAAGGGCCGAAACTTCACTGGGCCCTTTACCCTCCTCCAGCATAATCAAACGGCGGGCTTCCTCCCGTCGGACTTCAGAGAAGACCTCGCGAAGGGACGGCAGTGGTCGCCGGCCAAGGATGCGACCTCTGACGTCGTCGAGGTCACGATTTAAACCAGCAAGGAACTCATAAACCCATTCGGTTTCAAGCTTCTTCTTGTATCGTACGCTGTCATCTCCACACTTCCACTCTTCATCATTGCTGAGATCAAGTTCCTGCCAAAGTGAGGTCATCTCCATGAAGTAATCGGTCACTTCCCTGGTTCCCTGCTTCGTTTGCCAGAAACGGGTCTTGATTTCGAAAATATGGGATGAGTCCTCTGTGTCCGAGTACGTGTCATGCACCGCTTCCCACACTTCTTTTGCAGTAGACAGGAAGAGAAACGTCTTCCCAATAGCTAGTTTCATGGAGTTAACCAGCCACGCGATAACCATGGAATTTTCAGAATTCCATCGTTGAAGTAGTGCAGCCTCCGTTGGTCTCTTCGAATCACCGGTAAGATAACCCAGTTTCCCTTTTCCATCAATCACCAATTTTATTGATTGGGCCCATTCACGGTAGTTTTTTCCATTTAATTTTTCAACTGTGAGTTGAAACGACGAGTTCTCGAGACTGTGAGAACTAATTGTGGAGTTAACCTCCATTTCGAGTTGACAGATCCTGAGCTGTTGACGGGAAATTCAGCCATAGGTTGCTAGGTTTAGACACCTAAGGCTCTGATACCATGAACAAAACGAGAAGAATAATATTCTCATTCAATTAATTAGGCATTACAGCTTATACATCCTTTTATAATACATTGATGGAACTAAAAAGGAAAAGAATAATGAGAAAATAAGTTTTAGTCTATAATCTATCAATTTACACCAATATGGAAAGATTTTATTCTCTTTCCATATACACGATTTCCTACAACTACAGTACTACATATTCCTATATTTAAATAGAAAAATAAAAACCCTGTGAACGGTACAAATTTAAACTAGGACCAAGAGTTTGTTCTAATTCTGGCTTCCATTTGTTATTTATGCGTAGGCAATAAAAAGACCTTGGGATGAGGATCCATTTGCAATGAGTGAAGAAGTTATGAAGAACATATCACTGGAAATTGTGAGAGAAAAATTGTTAGATTATGTACATCAGGTAAAGCTTGGTTTTCACAGTTATTATCGTAAAGTTGCTGTTTTTATCAGACTTAACGTTGAAGATCATTAGCTAGATGAGTTCATAATTTACTCATTAACTTTCCTCAATTTAGGAAATCCCATATGGCGTTGAACATCGTTTGATGGACTGGAAGGAGCTACGAGATGGTTCTCTCAGGATTGAGCAACACTTCATTACTCACAAGATCAGCCAACGCAAGATTCTTGTCGGGAAGAAGGGATCCAAAATCGGGTTAGTATGCCTTTATGACACTCATTCAAGCATTTAAAATTTGTTCATCTTTAAAGCTGTGAAGAGTTCAATCATTTGCTGATCAACTTCCCGGCCCTTTTAATCTAAAGGAAAAGGGAAAAATCTAGAAATTGCCTGCATTTTGTTTCTATTTTAGTTTCTGTTAATCTTTCCGTCGTGCTTCCATGCAAACTTTAATGTTACTAAAGGTTTCCGAAGCATCACAAAATATATTTAAAACTCTTGTTGGGTTTGATGGTTTAAAACTCTTGTTGGGGATTTGCCCCGGGAATGTATTTATTTTCACTTGTAATCTGTATTTGACAGTCAACCAAATCAAATACCTGGCAATATTTACATCACTGACGATCTGGTTTTATTTAGTATAGGTTTTACATGTTTATTGAATTGCATGTCTGATAATTATGCAGGAGGATTGGCATGGAAGCGAACGAGGAGTTGAGATCCATATTCAAGAGGAATGTCCATCTCATCCTCATGGTCAGAGTCAAATGATCCCTTCAGCAGCTGAATCGTGTTTAGTATTGTGCTAATGGTCTTGGCCGTATATATAGAAAAGTTTGTCAATTAGTTTATAGGGTTCCTAGATTGTTTATGCCCATAGAACTAAAGCTCTTCTTACTTTATTCAATAGTTCATCAATTTTAGCACGGTACTCAGATGGTTTAAGGAACTTTTCGTTTTTTTCATGAGCTATCTGCTTCATTTTTCAAGAAAACTGCTGCTCCCCCAAAATTATGCTGGATTAGTTGCCTATCGGCTTAGATATATCAAAACTTTGTATTTATTGTGCCAAAATATTATACATCCCTGGATGAATGCATCATATACATGAGAAAAACTTGCAAACACAATAATCTTGGCTGACAATGATTGTTCTCTCGGTAACAGGTGTTTCTTAGCATTTTTTGTCATTTTATTTTCAGTTATAATTATACTGTATTGTATTCTCCATATGGATGATGAGTTTGTATGCCCTTTTGAAGAGTTTCAGCATTTCACAAGTATATGCAAGCAATGTGTTAGGTGCGCATATTTTTATTTTTGGGTTACAGTGTCACAAAGTAGCCTAGTACTCAAAATATCATAGATGTCGTGAAACTTCCCCTCCCCATTTAGTGAAGCTGAAGGAGCAGTTTTGTGTATACACATGAGAATCGGTTTATTTCGCTTTGTACATGGTGGAAAACAGATGAAAGGCGAAAGAAAGAGGGTTAGTTCGAACTTGTTCCAGTTGCGGTCTAATAATATGTTGCCAAGTTGAACAAGAATTAATCTTCTTGTTCCAGCAACTATTAAACATCTTGTAATGAATATGTTGAGATATCCGTTGATGAAGGGCTAAATATTTGTACTATTTATGAACTAGAAACACCACATGCACATGGAAACTCAACCTAATATTGCCTTGCTTGTGAAAACTACGTACTTATACAGGACTTATGCAGTGAAAGGCTGGAAGGGAAGAGTAAGTTGTTCGAGAAGAGCTGCAATTGGTGTAGCGAGCCTAGGCTCATAGGCAAAACCGTGCAACTCGCTACCATTTTCTGCTGTCATGCCACTTCCATTTGCGCAAGGACATGAAGGTATCCACATCCACATCTTTCTGCTGAAATCAAACAATAATGCTTTCTCCGACTGTCGGATGAGTATGACAACGAATTCACCGTGTGCAACACAGTTGAATCCTCGGCCGCCTTCAACTTCTGCAAATTGGATATACAGTTGCTGTGGCATCCTCTCTATCTCGACCCACATTGTTCTACATTCTTGCAACACCCAGAATCTCAAGCTTCGAGGAATGTTAAGCTTGCTTTTCTCAACAACTGCAATTAATATGAGTTTTCCTCTGCTCTCAACCAAGCTAGGGGAGCGAAGGAATCTGTGCATGGGAGCCTGAATCTTGCACCAGTGATTCATGGCAATATCGTAAGCTAAGACACTGAATGGGCTATAATTCATGCAGTAAAATCGCCCTTTCACAGGAACCATTTGGCCTGATTCGAGGCTACAAAGCCTAGGAAGAGAAGCAGTCGTGCCCCATATGGAATAGAATCCTCCTTCATCAATGTGAAAGCTTTCCGAAGTCAAATTCTTGACTGCATAAGGAGATATCAAGTCATCTCCTGCAAAAGCCAAATCTATGGAGGAGTTGGTGATGGTTAAACCAATTGAAGGGAAAAGCCTAGGCCTTAGTGTTGACGGCAATTGAATTAGTGACCCCAAGAGTGGATTGCATAAAAGGATACTCTTCGAACCGGCCTCCTCAGACACCCAACAACTTAATCCACCTGAGGATGAAGCTGGGGAAAACCCAGGCGGGATCAAAGGAAAGGTGATGCGGTACCACTTGACGTTGTAAGGATCAAAAAGGTACCCTTCATAGTTTGGTCTACCAGAGCCGTTGTTCCCACTGTAGCTTGTGTAGACGTAGTTTTTTGGGCTTTTTTGCTTAAAGAACAGGAACCAGTGGTGGTGGGGCGATACTTGCATGTACAGTTCAAGAAAGTTGGTGGAAAATACAAGACCGTACCATCTTTTACAAACCGCCCGGGCTCGAAAGAAGGCCGGTGGGGGAAGGAACGCAATAACTCGATCTACCAACTTTTGTGGGAGCCTGCTCCATAACCTGGTGTCCATCCATGGAGTAGTCGTAACACCACTCATGCTACCAATATTGGAGGAAGAGGTAAACATGGCATAGGGAATTGGTTTGCAGATTGCTGTGGGAAATGCTTTAATTTAAAATGAAACAAAAGATTCTGAGTCTAAATGATAAGAATTCTCAATCAGTTGCATTAACAAAAGGTGTAGAGCCTTTTCTGGTTTGGAGTTTCAGTCTGTTGTGGTTTTGTTAGGTTCTTGTGGTTTGGTTTACGTATGGGGGCAAGTGTTTATATAGGAAGGGTCATTTAGTTTGCAGTTTCTTTGGCTGAGGAAAAAGAGTGATGGATCCATCCATCATTTCAGCCTTTTCTTGTCATGGCCGAGGAAGGACAAGCGCCAGAGTATCACTGCTATTATCATCATGGATTGACACAGTGAAAGCTTCTAACCAGAAAAAAACGACAAACGAAATGAGCATTAAGTTTTTAGACAAGATGGTTTAAAACCATAATGGAGCGAGTAAATATCTCATATCCTAATATCGGCTCTTTGGTAAATACAAGTTCAGAACACTTTTGGGACATATTTCTCTCAAATAGTTAAAATTTTTAAATAAAGCGGTTCTATAGATTCGACTAAATGACACCCGTGTGCATTTCCAAGTTCCATCAAAATTTCACGTCTCCTCTCCTGAATTTGCATTGTAATTATCAAATGTATAATAGCAGTTGGTAAATGATCAGTTTTAAGTATGTTTGGGGTTTGTTCCGATTGGGTTTTGAAAAGTGAAAAGTGGCATTTAAGGATAAAAAGTTGGTTTCGAGTCCGTTTTGATAATTTCTTGATTGCACTTAACAAATTAGAACTTTTAGAAGATGCTAACTCATGATAACTTCTTTATAAAATTCTAGTACAAAAGACATGAGCAAAGCTAGCAGAAGTTATCTCAAAGAGACTCTTAAGACCTATTTCACAATGAGGGAAATAAGCTGCAACATTGCGGTTTCGTTTTCTTTCCTAGAATACCATATAGGAACTATTATTTAACTATGTCGAGAAGACAAAGTACTACAACCAACCCAATGACAACATTCCAGGAAAGAAATAGCCCATAACAATGTTTACTAATCTAGTATAGCAATAAAAAAAGGTTGAAGCTTATAGTCATATCCCAATGGGGGAGGACTAGGAGACACACACAGAGGGTTGTTAGATTCATTTTCCAATCCAAACCCATATCTGAGAATACGAAAGCTATGAAATCCATGAAGAAGAGTGAAGAGGGCATTCATAATTATTCTGATAAACTCTCTGTTTTGGCTGAGTAATAATGACATCTTTATGTAACTTTCTCGTCTATTATCTGGTTTTTGTTAAAAGGGATGCTGCGCATCTGAAGTGACTCTTGTATTACATATCTGTCAAATCACACGTTCAAAACTGGAAAAAGATGGATGTACAGATATGGAAATTGTGTTTACCTATAAGAAACCACCTTAAAATGGAAAAAGTAATTCGTCCTCAGATGTGGAAATTATGCATTTCCACAAGGAACTTCAACATGACATTCTGACTTGACAATTCACGAAAAGTCTTCTTTTTATTTTTACTTCTTTCCTTGTCTGCTTTTTCTTTCATTTCTTGTCCTTGCTGAGACTAATTCACTCGAGTTGTCCTTAGATTTTAGTGATGGAAACATACAGTACTGATACTGTTGATCTTTGCTCATTACTGGCTGCTCTAATATGATATGGCTTGTTGGTTCGGCATCTCATGCATCACAGGGACTATGGGATTCAAACCAGTTCTTACTCTCTGACTGAGGAACTATTTAGTTTCTGTCCGGATCATCCTTCTGTTGGGAATTTACTTAACATGCACAGCGGAAATAAAATAATTTTCAATTCCCACCACGGATTTGCATTGTGTTTAGATAGAAACTGTGATAAGAATTATACCTTAGATGAATTCTACAAACTCCTTTGCTGATTCTCGAACTCCAATAATCACGATATGCAATTCATGCTGTCCAATTGTCCAACCTCCAATGGTGATCCACACAGAATAAGAATGACGGTTAGAGTTTTCTTTTCTTGTGCTAACAAGAATAATGAAAAATCTTCTATAATTTACAAACCATAGCAGCTTATTAATATAAGCTCAAGTGGGCTTGATCCATCTTTAAATTTAACCGATCCGATATTTAATTAATCAAATTAATTAAATTCGGTCCATGAATTAATTAATCCAATTAATTAATTCGGACATATTAATAAGCAATCCAATTAATTAATTTTTCAACACTTGTCAATTAATTAATTGATAAATCTCATTCTTCTGATTCTCTTTTGTGTGTGACCCATTAGGTTTCCGATCACGATGCCTAGCGATGTGAATTATTATTTTAATCTAATCAAAATCGATAAATTAAAACACCCCTTTTAATTTATCACTAATTCACATTCGTCGTCCCAAATTGACATCTAACAATGTGTCGGGCAATACATGTGACGAGAAATGTCACGTGGTGTGACAAAACCAAACATGTTCGTTTACCGTGAAACTATAATCCTTTCGTCAATATGATCCGATCAATGATGAGATATGGATATGTGTCAATCTCAATTATTGGTTATATCTTTTATCCCACTGTTAAGTCAATGTAAGTCGAAAACTCCTTTTCGACTTATAAGTTTACATTGACCAAGAATTTCATTATCAACGTAACTGGATAAAATGTAGATCATAATCTCTTACTATCTAAGAGTGATGAATTCTCTATCGGTTATTCACAACCTTCATATGATTCTTGACATATCCAAACGATACTGTATTAGCGACCCCTGACAGAGCAACATCCAATACCACCAAAGTATGACTGTCCTCATATAAGGTAATATGATGACCTCAAGTCAAATGGTCAATTCCACTACCGAACGTTAGAGATTAATCACTGACACTCAGATAATTATTCATGTGGAATCTCCCAGCGAGTCTCCAATGTTTTGTTCTATAACAAAACATCCACGTATTCATTCAAGTGTCACCACACTTTAACTTGTGAGATCAGTTACTTACTTTACAAATAAGAATGACATACGCGATGATCTATTCCTAATAACGATATCCGTATCTCATTATTATTTCGACCACGGACGATTTAAGATTTAATCATATGTAATTTGTATCTCACAATCACAACTCGTTGTGATTAACAAATCACCAAGATTTGAATCTACGAATTCTATTATTTAATTTATTAAAATATTAATTCAATTAAATAATCGATATTACCATACATATGCATCGATATTATATATTTAAAGTGTTTATGTCCAAAGTTGATTGGACCTAGGGTATAACACTTACACCTTTCCCCAGTTTTGCATCTAACAATGTGTATATCATAAATTATACTAATAATTAATATTTCGAAAGATAATTATTAGAATGTAGTTAGTGTCAACATAGAAGATCTCTAACCACTTGAACACATTCAGATTTAATGCAGAATATATTCTTGAATCTCTATGGAGGGATTCCATGTAATTTGTTTGAATTACAAACGTGAGTATCGTGGGAGACGTGTATGACATTTTTAAGATGTGGTATGAGCTTTCTTTTCAAGCTTAGAGGCATTGCCTTGCCTTGCCTTGCCTTGCCTACCCCTCACTCCAATGACGCTGGTACTACAAAAATTCTAAATTTTTGAACGTTTCCAATGAACAGCGGCAAATTGCTTCTTTACATGGAGGATCAAATGAGTTCATGATACATGGAGTTGTCAAAGACATAAACAAGTAGTTTGAAGGATTCAAGGCAGGCGGACCCATAAGGGTCCATTAATTTTTTGCGTTCCCACTGCACTCTTCATTTTTTTGCCTTGAAAAAATGCCCACCCAACCCCACTGACCCTTAATTTTTGGGAAAATTACATGAAATTAGGGGTTTACTTTGATCTTTTTGAAAATCAGGTATAACTTTTAAAAATCGGGTTTGAAGTTTATTTTTACAAAAATTAGGTGCTATAGTAAGACCCTAATTTATCAATCCCCTCCCCCACCTTATTTCCCCTAAACCCATTCTCTTTCTACCTCTCCTCCCACTCGTCAATCTCTTCTCTCGTGTCGCCGTCACCACCCTATTACCAGGCCCGGCCGACGATCGTCGCAAAGCAAAATTAGGTATGCCATTTTCCACCGCATGGGTTTGTGTACCAAGATTATTTCGAAATGCTCCGTGCCCACATCAAATTAAGCCTTTGGTAGCAGATTTAGTCGATTAAGCAAGGTATGCCACTTCCCCCATGCTACTTGTGCTTTTTTACTATGTCTTGATTTTCTAAGTACGTTAAATCAGTTTCATTTTATGAATATGAAGGATTTTCCATCTTGTTTTGGGAAAAATGGCGTTCAAGTTGCTGAATTTTCTTCTTCAAATGCTAATAGTGATAAAGCTGCCCAGAATGTGGTGACTTGTGTTTATCAATGTCGATTGCTTGGAGAATCTTGCTGGATTACTGTAACTTGGAGTAAGAATTTAATGGGTCAGAGGATTAGTGTTAAGATTGATGATGGCACCAATCAGTGCATCTGTAAGACACATATTAAACCTTGGTTGTTTTCGAAGAAGAAAGGGTCAAAGAAATTAGGAGCAGATCGCGAAGATGGCGGCCGTGGGTGGGGCGTAGGTGATGGCAGCCTTGAGGATGGGGCGTAGGTGATGGTAGTCATCGCGAAGATGGGGTCTGTTTTGGAAAATATTGTAGATCTGGGGATGTGTGGTTGTGGAGGTGGTGGATCTGTGGTAGTATGTTTTAGGCGGTGGTAGTGGATCTGTGGTGGCGGTCGTATGGTGGTGATCGTTTTTTGTTATTGTTGTGGCGGGGTCAACGACTGTGGTGGTTCTTTTTGGTGTCTATGACCTAATTATTGAACCGTGGCTTTAAAATTGATAATTTGTAACTAATAAAAGAATCTGTGACCAATAAATTTGAAAATACGTGACCTATGACATATAATGTTTTGGTAGTGACCAATAAAATAATATGTGACCTATAAAATTTTAGATTTGTGATCTCGAAATAATCTGTGATCTATAAAATTTTTGATATGTGACCGATAAAAAAATTGTGACCCAAAAATTTTAGATTTGTGATCTCGAAATAATTCGTGACCTACAAAATTTTTGATCTGTGACTGGAGAACAGTCGCCGAAGTGGAGCAGTAGGGAAGGGGGGAGGGGGAAGTTGAGGTGGGGTGAGTTAATTTTATTATATTACAATTAAATATTTGATGTAATATAATAATTGTGAAATATAATTAATTAATTCATGAAAACCTGATTTTTACAATTCTAAATCTTGTGGCCTGATTTTTAATTTTGGAATAGATAAAGGGAACAATACATAAATAAGGTATTTAAGTATCACTATTTCAAAATTAAGGTTTAAGGTTTTAAATTTCAAAAATCAGGTTTTCATTAAAATTTGTTTTATAATTTAATTAATTAATTATATATTTTATTAATAAAATATATAAAGGTCACATATCTATGCAATTTGGTCACAATTCAAAAATTTTAAGGTCACAATTAAAATTTTTTATACGTCATAATTCGTTCATCGATCACAAATTAAAAATTTAAAAGTCACAATTTGTTTATTGGACACAAATCACAAAATTTATAAGTTACAGTTTATTTTATTGTCACAAAACATCAAATTATAGGTCACCAATTACTTTTATTGGTTACAAATTAATAAATTTGTAGGTCACACAATATTTATTGGTCACAATTTATTCTTTATTGGTCACATACCAACCATTTTATTGGTCACAATTCAACAAATCATTTGTGACCACCACCAACTCAACAACCCCGTCATCTCCGCCGCCAACACTACCACAACAGAAACACACCACCGCTGCCAATATCAACACCACAGAAACCAGCACCACCACCCCCAATGAAAATGACCTCACCATCACCACCAGAAAATGACCTCACCACCACCACCACCACCAGAAAACGACCTCACCACCACCACCACCCCCAACAACCTCCAAACCACCGCACACCTCACACATATCACAACCTCCTCCGTACAGATCACAAACCCCGCAACATACCTCGTACAGATCACAACCTCGCAATACATCTCGCACAGATCACAAACCTCCACCACCCAATTTCAACCTACTCTGTTCCTTCGCGCGGCGCCACCACCATCAACACCACTGTCAGTCACCGACGCTCACACCTCCACCAACACCACTCGACATACCTCTACCGCATCAATGAAAAAAAAAGGAGGAAGAACAAATCTGAACCAATACCGAGTCTGCACAAAGCCACCGTGGTGGTGGAACGAAAAAATGAAACGGTCGTGGTGCCGGCAGGCGGCGACGACAGGGATATAGAGAGAGAGAGGGGAGAGCGGCAGAGTGAGAGGGGAGAGAGGTAGAGAAAATGAAATTAGGGTTTGAAAATTGTGTAGAATGGATTTAAATAAAAATTAATTTAAAAATGATTAATTAAAACTTGATTTATGTATTATTAAAGTTGATTCTGGATTTTTGAAAATGGTAACTTAAAAACCTTTGTGGGTATAATTTCCTCATAGATAAAGTCCGAGTTGTGAATTTTTTTCCTCAATTTTGTGAAAATTACATCCACCCCTAAATTTGGAGATTCAAATTCTAAAATCAGTTTTCATGTTTTAAGTTTCAAAAATCATATATATAAATATATAGATACAAATTTTTTATATTTAATTAAATATTAATAAAAATATTATGAAAATTAAATTATATAAACCCACCCCAACCCTAAAATTATCAAACCCAATTTCTCGCCCTCTCACTCCGTCTCTCGACGCCCCCTCTCTCTCCACGTTGTCGGCGACTCCTCTCCACGCCGCCTGCGACTTCTTCCTCTCCCTTCCTCCCCTTCTCCACGCTGCTGCCCTAATTCGCAGCAGCGTTGCGATGCTGCTGACGGCGCCGCGACGCTGCTGCGAATTAGGGCAGCGTCGCTAGCCCGACACTCTGAGATGGAGAGAGATCGTGAATTGATTTCTAATTGGCTATTTTCGACTCCAATCCTGCCATCCTCTCTTTACAATTGTTGATTTTTTTTAATTTTTAACTGAAAATATGTTCACGAGTTCTTGGATCTATAATAGCGGTCAATGTGGTTGGTCTGTGAAGTAGCGGTGGTTGAAAATGGTGGTCGTTGTGGTTGTTTTGCCAATGGCGGCGGTGAATCTGGTGATGACAGTGTTGATGTGTGCGATTATGGTAAGGCTGTGTACAGTGGGTGCGGTGGTGGGTGCTGTGGTAGTGTGAAATTGAGGAAGTGCTGAGGCGGTGTTGTTTGAATCTAGGTTGTGTTTCGTTACCTACTGGGATCGCATAATGGACTAATAGTGACCGCGTAATGGATTGACTATGACCTTAAAATTCGATAATTTGAAACTAAATATTAATCTGAGCCATGTGCAAAAATATTTTGTAACCTGTGCTGTGATCATTTGGAAATCACCCGTGATCCTTATATAAAAAAAAACAAACCCGTGATTATGAAGAAAATCCTAAGTTGTGACCTGGGCTGTGACTTGTGACCTGAGTTGTGACTTGGACTGTGACTTGTGACCTAGGCTGTGACTTTTGAATTGGACTGTGACCTGAGTTGTGACTTGGGCTGTGATTAGATTGTGACTTGACACCTGAGTCGTTGGAGACGGAGCAGTCGCCGGAACGTCACCAGAATCGGAGAGGTCGTCGAAGCGTTAGCCGGAATCGGAGAGGTCACCGAAATAATCACCGGAGCGGATATATATATATATGTGTGTGTGTGTGTGTGTGTGTGTGTGTGTGTGTGTGTGTGTTAAAATATCTAATTTTTGAAATGTGAAAGTTGTGTTGTTATTTTTGAAATAGGGTAAAGATAAAGTAGGATAAATGAATTTTTCCTCTTAATTTTTTGGGAAGATTACATAAATCATGCTTTTACTTTTACCTATTTCAAAAATCTCAAAACATGTTTCAAATTTCAAAATTCAGGTTTTTTTTTTAAATTTTAAATTATAAAATAATAATTACTAAATTAATTTATTATTAATATTTAATTCTACTATAAAATAATTAACCTACCCCCACCTCCACCACCCTTACATTTCCGGGGATATTCCGGCGACCTTTCCGATCACCACTCTTCTCCGGCGACTTTTCCGGCGAATATGTTAAGATCACAAATCTATACAATTTGGTCACAATTCGAAATTTTTTAGGTCACAATTCAAAATTTTCATAGGTCACAATTTGTTCATCGGTCACAAATCACAAAATTTGTAAGTCACAATACTTATTTATGGTCACAAACATTGCATTAATCGAACATTCGACGAAAATATTTAGGTCACAATTCAAAATTTTCATTAGTCACAACTTAAAAAATTTATAGGTCATAACAATTATTTATGGTCACAATCATCACATTAATTGAACTTAAATTATATTCAAGTCACAATTTATTAAATTAGTAGTCACAAATTAATAATTTTTAGGTCACACATCATGCACTGGTCACAAACCAATCAGATTCTTGGTCACAAACAACCAAATCATTTGTGACCACCACTTCGCCAGTGCCTCCACCAGGGCACCACCACCATCGCCACACGCACTGACACCCAACCGCACTGCAGCGAACGGTGGCGTTCAAACACACCGTTAAGTGCAACCGTACTCTGCACCTCCACCAAAACACACACCACACCTCCATTTCCACAGCGCCCACCACACCCAACCACACCGTTCGACAGAAACCACCATAGATCTGCAACAGTTTGGCAGAAACCACCACAGATCCGTAACCGTCGACAAAAAATCAGAAATAAAACCACCACACCCTCGCGCACACAACCAACAAACACCATTCAACAGAAACAATCGCCGATCTGCAACCATCAGCAAAAATCAAACATAAAACCATCACACCTACGCACGTGAACACACCCAGTAACACCAAACCACCACCGATCTGCAAAAATGGGCAAAAATCAAACATATAACCACCACACTCACGCAAGCGACAAACCCAGCAACACCAAACCACCACAGATCTGCAAAAATGGGCAAAAATCAAACATATAACCACCACACCCACGCAAGCGACAAAACCCAGCAACACCAAACCACCACAGATCTGCAAAAATCGGCAAAAATCAGAAAAAGCAGCACGATAAAAATGAATGTAGAGGCAATACATGATAGTGCATTGATTTAGGGTGAGAGTGGAGATGATTTTAGGGTTGGTTGGGTTCAAATGAAGGTGGAGGCGCCGCGATCGCGACTGGGCAGCAACGAGCAGCAGCGATCGCGACTGGGCAGCGCCGCGACTGGGCAGCAACGATCCAGTCGCTGCTGCGAGATCGTCGCGAACGGCGAACTGGGCAGCGTCTGCTGCGAGGCGTCGCGATCGGCGAACTACGCAGAGAGGAGAGGAGAAGGCGGCGTCGGCTTCACAGAGAAGGCGAGGGAAATGGACGGATTGCTGAAGAAAATGGTGGCGGCGTGGAGGAGAAGAACAGTGAGATAATGGACGGATTGCTGAAAAAAATGAATTTGGGAAAATTTTTAGGTTTGATTAGGTTTAATATAATTAATATTTAATAAAATAAAATAAAATATGTTTTTTGAAAAGTTAAAGTAGTTACCTGATTTGTGAAATTGACATTCTAAAAACCTGCCTTCGTATAATTTCTTCTAATTTTTTTGTCTTGAAAAAAAGCCCATTCAGCTACCCAAGCCCAGAGTCTTTTAACATTTAATTAAGGGAAAAATTCACTTTCCCTACTTTATCTTTACCCTATTTCAAAAATAACAAAACAACTTTTACATTTCAAAAATCATATTTTTTGACCTATATATACACACATTTATAAATATTTATTTATTTATTTAAATATATAAAAAGATATAAATAAATAAATAAATATATAATATATATATAAAATTAACCCACCCCCACCACCACCACCCCACCACGCCGGCGACTGCTCCGGCGACGTCTCCGATTCCGACGACTTCTCCGGCGATCACTCCGATTCCGGTGACTATTCCGATGGTATTAAATGACGGCCACTCGGATTCACGGCGACTATTAGATGACATGAATTTTTTGTACAGTCGCGATCCAGTCGCGATCCAGTCACAAGCTTGGCGATCCAGTCAGATCCAAGTCACAAGTCACGATCCAGGGTCACAGCCAAGGTCGCGAGGTCACAATCGACCACAAACGGTGCCCCCATCCCATGCGCATCCCCTTACAACCAACGCACCCGCCATGACCACCACTATCATCACCAACCCTCACCGCCAATGCCACCACCAGCAACTCCACCTACACCATCAACAAAAATCAACATAAATCCCCAACACCACCAAAATATGGAAACCAGCACTACCACTCCAACAACACCGTTCGGAAGAAACCCCCACAGATCTGCAACAATAGCGAAAATCAGACAAGCAACCACCACAACCATCAGATAAAACAAACTTGAAAACTTAAAAAAGGGAACTAGTAGCAACCACAAAAATACAAATTGAAAAACCCATCACCACCACTACCCCATTTCACCATCACCCACTACCACGACCACCACCGCCACCGCACAATACAAATCAAAAACCAAAAAACCACCACTGCATAGCACAAATCAGGAACCCATTCTTCCGGCGGATGCCCGGACGAAATCATTGTCGATTCGTGACGGTCCATTGTTTTCGCGGCGATTTGCTTGGTTTCCCAACAGCCGAAGGCAGACTCGAGCAGCCGAAATCCACAGCTTTTACAACCAGCCGGTAGGGGAGGAGGGGAGGGGAGGGGCGAAGACGGCGGGTGAAGACGGGCGGCGACGGCGGGCGAAAATGGATGAAGGCGATGGCGGGCCAGAAATGAAGAGAGAGAGAGAGAGGAGAGTGTGATTTTAATTAGGTTTTGGTGGTTACGTTTGTTTTATAAATATTTAGTTATTTTATAAATTAATTTTTATAATATTATTATTAACATTAATGAAATATAAAAAACCTATATCTATATATAAAATATCTGATTTTTGAAACTTAAACCTTAAAATCTGATTTTAGAATTTGAATCTCCAAAAGTAGGGAATTGGGTAATTTTCACTTTAATTATGGGAAGAATACATAAATCCTACTTTTACTTATACACATTTCAAAATTAAGGTTAAATGTTTTATATTTCAAAAATCAGGTTTTTATTTAAATTTATTTATGAATTACTTAATTAATTATATGTTTTATTAATAAATATATAACGGTCACAAATATATACAATTTGGTCACAATTCCAAATTTTTTAGGTCACAATTAAAAATTTTCATAGGTCACAATTTGTTTATTGGTCACAATTTCGAAATTTGAAAGTCACAATTTTTTAATTGGTCACAGATCCCAAAATTTATAGGTCACAATACTTATTTAGGTCACAATTAATAATTTTTAGGTCACAAAGTAATAATTTTTCGGTCACAATTAATAATTTTTTGGTCACAATTAATAATTTCATCGGTCACAACTTAAAAATTTAAAAGTCACAATTTATTAATCGGTCACAAATCACAAAATTTATAAGTCACAATACTTATTTAGGTCACAAACATCCCATTAATTGAACATATATTATATTTTAGGTCACAATTTAGCAAATTATTGGTCACAATTTAATAATTTTTTGGTTACAAGGTGTTTATTGGTCCTGCAGTTATCTAATTCATTGGTCACAAACACCACGATCTCACCACGATCACAAACACCACGATCTCACCACCGAGTAGGTCACAAATCACACTCGGATTACACACAACCATAGCCAACACCACCCAAACCGGAACCATGATCGCCACTACTGCACTCCATAAGACGACAAAAACCACGATCTCACCACAAAATGGGCGATTTAGAACAATCCAAAAACCCCCGACTACACCGAATCACACCAACAACTGAACAACACCAAAATCGCACGCGGATTCGCCATAACCACCACGGCAACAACATCGGCGATGTGCCAGATCGCCGTAACCACCACATCAACCATTAAATCACCATACCCATCCAATCAAAATCAAAAACGAAACTAAAAAAAAAAAAAAAACGAAAAAAATCGAATCTGCGATTTGGAAGATGACGATGTGCGACGATGTGGTGGTGGTTGGAATTTTTTACATCGCTCTGCTGCTGTGCGAATCGCGTCGCGGCGACGTTCTTGCGATTCGCGACGACAGCGCGGTCACCGAGCAGTACTGCCTGCTTTGCGATTCGCAGCGAGATGGGGAGAGCGAGGGAGGGCGAGCGAGCGAGAAAGAAAGAGAAAGAGATGGGAGAGGAGAGGGGGTGGAGAGGACAAAAACGGACGGTGCTTGGCCGAGTTTTGGGACGAGAGACGGACAGCCGACGAAGAGGCGGTGGATGCGACGGCATCGCCGTTTGGGTGAGAAGAAGGAGAGCCGTTTGGGTGAGAAGAAGCAGAAGGAGAGACGGAATTAGTTTAGGGCTTGATTATTATTAAAAAAAAAAAAAAGATTTTAAATTATTAATTTAAACCTGATTTTTGCAAAATGAAATTATGAAAATGGATATCTAAAACCAGGCTAATTTCCTCTTTAATTAATAAAGTGGCCCATTGCGGCCTTGAATCCCTTCCCTTCCCGGCTTCCCCAGTTCCCCCCAAGTCTCACAAATTCATTAGGCGACGGTGGGTGGGAATTGGGATTCCAAATTCGAATAACCGATTTACCATATTTTGAAAGATGAAGAAGAAGAACGGATTGAAGATTTGAAGAAAGTTTTGTAAGTTGAATCAATTTCGAAATGAATTCGTTATCCACGCTACCTCGCTTCTTGCATACGTCTGGCATTTCAAGTTTTAATTCCTCTGATTTAAAGGCGCCCACCAGGTGTTCGGTTTTTTGCTTGATATATAATGAGATGATTTGGACTTTGGTTTCTCTCTTTTTATTTAAATCTTAGTTGTCTTTGCTGAATGCTGATGGTATATAGCTAATAAGATATACTAGAAACTATATATTAATTTGATGCAAAGAAAAGAAAAGAAACTATAGATTAATTTAGGAACTGCGCTGGTATATCATATATGACATAAAAAACAGGAGCCTCTGCCTTTTGCGGTTACTGAATACTACGTTTTGGGCCTTTTTGCAGCTATTATTGTTCTGCTGTGTGCCTTCTCATTTCCCTTTGGTAATGAAATGTGCCCTTTGATATTCACTTCGCTTCGTGTTTTTTCTTGATTTTAGTTTTTTGGGTTCTGGATGAATCCACCTTCTCTTCATCAATTAGTCCCTGCACAGAACTCATTTTTTTAATATGTAATTCATACCACGAATTAAGGCATTTTGTAACAGTTGGTATGAGATATAATAGTGGCTATTTCTTCTAGAAATGCTTTAGGAATGAGATATCAGCATTAATGGTGGTGCTGTCGGGCTCATCAATTTCCCAATCCAAAATGAAACCATATTCCTAAGAATTTAGGAAAATATTTGAAGCTTTTATATTTCCATGTACAAAATTTCCACCACACACTGTGAGGATATGAGCGATTCCTCTTGTTGTACCAATTGCAATTCTTAGTTGGCTCTCCCAATTAAAATGAATTCTATTTCCTTTGCTTCTGCCTACACATTATGATTATGAATTCAATTGGAGTTGTTTCAGAACAGTACAGTTGTGATTAAACATTCCATGTAGCATGTTGGAAACGCTCTCTTGCTTGTAGTGATCATATAGAATGAACTTATATTCCTTGAAGAAGTGGAATCCCCTTGGCATAACCACATTCTTGTGCTTGATATTGCCCAGTAAGTTCATCTGCTGCTCAAATCCAATTATTGAAACACTCACTTGACTCACTTCTCTCAAATTCTTTACAACTCTTGTTTGTCCATTTTTTAGCTCATGTTTGATATACATTCTTTTAAAACTCATGTTCAACCACACATTCTTCAATAAAATAATATTTTTCATCATATCAATAATTTTTCCTTACTTTTTAACCACATATTTCTCATCATATCACTATTTAAAATACATTATTTACTCAATAATATCCATAAAAAACACCCTTAGTATACAAACCCTTTTTGAAGGCGAGAAGAAGGGTAAGGAAAAAATTGGGTAAGACTACATTACCTTTGGTTTTTGAAAAGAAAAATTACATTTTTTGTTAGGTTAACGGTGCAAGCAATGATGGTAAGTGGATTGGATGACTTTTTCTGTAATGAAAGGTGAAAATGAGGGTGAAAATGTCAAAAAATGAAAGGTATGGAAGTTTTGCACAAAAAAATTGAAATTTATGGATGTGTTGTGCTAATGAGCCAAAATACTTTTGAGGATCAACCTAATAGCTAGAGCAGAGGTTTACTACTTGGGCGATCCAATTCTACAATTACTTGACTCTGATGTGAAGGCATGTAGCCATGTGCTAATTTTTTGCCTTTTCCCCCCTAAAGCGCACTCCATGTCTCCCATCAGGTCCATCTCCTCTCACTCAACATGTATTATTTTTGTCTATTTGTTGTATATGGATTCTCTCTTTAATTGCCACTTAATTTTTTAAAATATTTGTTAATTGTTTTCGATTGATGGCGTAAAAGACAATCTTTTGGGGCTGATGAAATATCAATTTTAGGGCATGAAACTATAATTAGTTAGAAATGAAAACTTAAGATGATAAAATTAGGACACAAGAACTCGGTAGGTTGATATTTGTATTATCGCCTAACTTTGAGGGATTGCTCAATTGGTTAGGCCTCGGGTTTACTCTCCAATGGTCACCAGTTCGAGTTCCCTCAGGGCCATTGAGGTGAGTATCCGACCGTAAATTTCAGGACCCCGTGGGATTAGACGAGGTGCGCGCAAGCTGACCCAAACATCCACGGTTATTAAAAAAAATATATATTTGTATTATCGCCTAATTGGAAATTTTAGGATCAAATAAATGACTTCTTTCCTTACTGCATTTTATAAAATGTTGAAATTAGCTGATGTTTCTGCTCAAAGAATAACAAGGAAAATGATATGAAATGCAAGCCGGAGAAACAGTTAAATTTGTTATGTATTTGAAAGGTCAACAAAATCCTGCAACCATGTTTGTGCTCATGGAATGTTGAAACTTGTTAAATAATTAGTTTAACTCTAAACAATTAGGTTACTTTTGGCGCACAATATTAGAATGTACAAAGAACTTAGTATAAAATTAGAATAGATAATAGTAGGTGGATAGCATTATTGTGGATTAAGGTGGATAGTATTCTTTGAGTTTTTAGTAAAAAAATGTCATTAGTACTATCAGAAGTATAACATAATGCGGAGGGTGGAGTTGGAAAAGTATACTTTGGATTTGTTATTTTGGGTGTAAGTATCTATGTGAAGGGTATCTTGCAATGTGTATTAAGATATTATTTATTGTTGTATCTCTAATCTTTTGTTTTCGGTAAGTTTTTAACCACATCTTTCTTCTGTTGACAATTTCATGTAATAATGTTCCATGCTGATTATGAAATTTTTTTGGGTCATAATATCGCTCATTTCCTCTTAGCAACATTGACAATCCAACCCAATTGACTATTTTAAGTGCATGTTGAACATGAATGGCTGGGTTGGCATTTGATTGCCAACATCTATGAGCAACTAATTGTCTTGAGCAATCAGAATTCTTACTTTGTTTTTGTCTCAAGTGCCTTCGAGGTGGCCTGCCTTTAATGTTTGTTTCTTGAATAATGGAGCTTTGTGTTTTTGATTAATTTTTACTTGAATAATGGGCAAGTTTGCCTTCGAGGGGGCCTGCCTTTAATGTTTGCTGGTCTTGAATAATGGGCAAGTTTGCTAGTTTTGAAATATAATTCTTATATATAGGAGGATTTTTTTTTAAAGCTTAAGCCCTGTTTCAAAGATTAGCTCAATCCCAGCCCAAAACCAACAAAAGTTTGAAGCCCAATTAATAAAAGATTTTTAACATTTAATCCCAATCCAAATGACTGTCGTTCTTTCTCCAAACTGTTGAATTGAAACCACACGGCCAAACCTTGTCGCCCCTGTTTGCAATTTCCAAGCTCCAATGGTAATAGCATCAGTCGCCACCAGAAATTTTCTGTGGATTGAATTATATCTATCATTTTCAAACACATTCAGTTAGTTCCTTCTCTCACTTCTGTTAATTTGGGGTGATTTCTGTGGGGGTGGGGTTTAATATCCAAAAAACATTTTAAATTTTTTGAATTTTTTAAAGGTTGAGATTGTGGGTGGAGGTGGTTCTAGAGTGGAGTGTAATCTCCATAAATTTTTAAGTTTTTCCAATGAGTTCAATCCAACCTAGATTGTGGTCATCCATTTTTTATCAACTCTTACGTCAACATTCTTTAATGTATTGGTATTTTTCTTCATATCTTTCATTCATAATATTGTACTCTTAAATTATATTAACAATATGTTGACCACAATTATTATTTTTTACTTAATTTAATTTTTTTAACAATTAATGCCTGTTTACTTTTCAAGAGTATATGCCTCCTCAATTTGTCCATCTTTATTATTTGCTTCTTTTTTCTTTGAGAATGAGAATTTCTATCTTTAGAATCCAATATTATCACGTTTCAAGGATGACATGTGTAATGCTATCAGATTGTGCATATAACTATTACATGAGATTTGATTACTCATTATGGTAAGTAATAGCATCTAGCAATTGTATAACTCGTAGATGAATTATTCTTCAAACTTCTTGATCATATTATCTTGTGTGAGGATCTAAAAAAAAGTTACATAATGCATTTAATGTTTTTTTCGATATCTTCCAATAACAAAGAAAAATAATATGAGACTTTGAAAAGAAAATTTAGGAATTATTTGACAAAATTTTGTAATAAAGTTCTTACAATTTTGATAAATGTTAATGAAATATGTAGTTAGGAAATTAATAAATTTTTTGAATCTAATCATGTGTGCGATTAAAGTTAATTGAAAAAGTTGGAGCCCTTGAGAAAAAATAACATGCATACTAGAATAAACATATTAGGCCCGATCATTTCATTTCACATGAAAAATAGGTCAACAAAACATCGAAAGTTTAATCATTCCTTGTGGTTGAATTTCAAGTAACTAAATCCGAAATTGAACTTACTCTTATCTTATCAATTTTTGCAACTTATGGTAAATAATTAGTGACATAATAGAACTTGCAGCCAAGTTGTTTGATGAAATTACTCTTCGGAAATAAAATTTTTTGACGCCATTTAATTGCTTATATGCATAGCATTTGGCCTTTGAACAAATGGGAATTTGGTTTTAATTGGAAATATGATTCCGTTTATGCGTAAATTTTCTCTGAAAAATGTATAGAACCTGCTAACATTGAGTTTTACTTTCTGCAACTCGGAGATGCACAAATTGAAGTAAATGGAGAGTGAGAAGAGAGCTGAGTTGAAAAGTTTCCTGGAAATTCTACCTCCTGTCGATTTCTGCTGTATATATGGCTCCATACTCCATCCAAATAATCTCGACAAGGTTTCATCACACAATGCACTTTTAACTTTTCATTTTATTCTAATAGTTGGTATTTTTCATGTTTGGGTAAAATAGTTATGGTTTTACAGACTTCCATGATAGATTACATTATTGGTGTGCAAGATCCTGAACAATGGCACGCTGAGGTGTGTTGGATTGCTACCCTTTATTTTAAATATTTCTTCCATTGATCCTATGCAAATTCTGTAATAACTGATGGATGCCATTGGTTTTTTGAAATCAAGAATCTTAACATGAATCGGAATCATTATGCATCATGGATGATGCACCTTGGTGGAGCGAGGCTGGTACTACATATTGTACCTTTCTCATTTGCATAAGTTTAGTTTATACCTGAACTGACCTTAAACTAGTTGGCTCTTGCAGATTACCAATGTTGCAGATGCTATTGGTGTTGGTGTGCACTTCAATCCATTTATTGCTTACAATGATAAGGTACTTGCCAAAGTTTGTGCAAATCAATTTAGGAATTCTACTTGAAACCTCTTTCATATCTGTCATTTTTAAATTGAATCGTACATATCGATGTCCATCATTGCTATTCAGCATAGAATTTTAACAGTAACTGTTCCAGACATTCAAGTACGGTGTTGTTCGAATGCATGATTTGATTCAGGACATTCTAGGATGGGAGAGATTCTACCTGGGTGGCCGGTTGCAGAAACCTGTATGTCTTACCTGAAAGTACCATTCTCGTACTGTTTGCTTGATGCCATATTATCCATTATTTTCACTCAAGGCCATTTGTTAGTTTTTTATTGTCTTTGAAATACTCAGCTAATCGATGATGAAACGTACATAAGCAGTAAATGTTTCACTTCTTAAAACAAGTGTCTCATGCGAGTTGAACTTCAAATATAATCTGATAGTAGATATGTTATCCCCTGTATGTTCCAGGTTAACATCCTTGTGGACAATCTGGATATTGAAAATCTGAACTGTGTTAATTTGAAGGCTGCCACCTCTGCTGCTCTCCTTCTTTTGCCATCAAAATTCAGCGAGGCTTGCTTCTTTCTCATTTTCTCGATAATTTCAAATAGAAAAACGTAGTACACTTATTTTGAATTTGTTGTGTATGCAGGAAGAGTTGTACTCCAAAATATGTAGCCTCTCATACATGGGTGACTTGCGCATGCATTTTGCAGAAGACAGAAACAAGGTAGACATGATTGCATGTCTGCTGTGCTCCTGAAGCTGTGCATGTAATAAATACATTGAGCATTAGTTGGTGCAGTGTTTTTTCTCTCCTTTCAAATACAAGATCCATTAGAGTTGCAATGTACAAGTGAAAATAGGCAATCGTGTCAAGATGCATTAAACATAATATTAAGAATTGTGAGGATAAATTGTAAATTCACCGTTCATCCCTACTAGAAGCTTACTTCAGATACAATGATGAGATATATATGTTAGTATATTGTATTAAGTTTGTTTTCGATCTTTGTAAAGGCATTTCTTGCCTTGTGTGATTGAACTGGCAGCATTATTCTTTTTATGATCTATTGACATCCTAATGACTAACCAAGATGTTTTTCCCAGGTGAAAAAGATTGTACATGGACAGTTGAAGTTATTTCAAAAAATGTATAAGCCATTTTTAAAAGAATATGCAGCCAAGGACTTGTTGAGGCTTTCGATATCTGGTGATAACGAAGTAAACATAACCCAGGTCAGTCCAAATTCTCAAGATATCAGTCCAAGTAGTCTTTTCTGTTTTAGTGTTGATTTTCATCATTTTTTTTAAAACCCAACTTTCATTATGATAACTCCTGGGAACATCTAGCAAAATAAAAAGGCATAGGCAATTAACCCAGTTTCAATGAAATGGGGAAGTGATAGCAAAGAAAGCAAGTGAATGGGCTATTTTATTCCTATCTCTGGGTGGATAATAACACAACCTTATCTAAGTAGCCCTGCACTGTCAAAAATTATTAGTGGGTTAGGCAAGAACTTGTCCATAGACTTCAAGTGTTGAAGGAGTTGGAGAGCATCTGATTCAACCACTCTGATGGGTGTTTGGTGGGGATTAAAATTAGATTTTTAGTAGATTGTGATAGAAGTTTTTGAAATGTGTGGTTGAAAAGCTGTAGAACCCGTGAAAGATGTGGTTAATATTGATCGTTTGACTTTGACTTAGATTAAAATCTGATTTTAATTAAAAACAAACAAGGCCCCAATCTTCATCCCTGATTCTCTTGTGAAGATTAAGCCCTCTCGAAGTGCCAATGCCTCAGCGCCTGCTGGAGAAAAGTATCGCAGTATACGTCTGGAGCATGCAGCTTTTACTGAACCTTGATGATCTGGATCACTGACTCAGCCCGTACAATTACATGTTCTCCTTGTGCATTAGCATCCGAATATAACTTCAGATGTCCGCTGCCATACCCATATTCCACTCTATCGTTGCTGCATTTGTCCAACTCCCTTGTGGAGTTCAGTATTGAAGACGCCCAACCATTAATCTGTTCTGATGTCTGCCCTTTTCCATAATGTATGAGGCTATTTCTCTCGGACTAAATAACACCATAATAGATTGCAAATCTGTCCAAACTCTTCTACCGAGCTTCGCTGTGAAATACCCACAACCATCTCCCTAATACCATCTTGAAAACATTGCTTAACCCGGCTCCATAGTCCTGCCTCCTTCCATACTTTCCTTGCGAAGCAACACGAATATGGCGTGGCTGCAATTCTCTGTTAATACCTTGTGTGCACTGCCATCTACCATCGCACTGCATCTCCCAATATTCATTCACACTGGTATCACATTATAAAATACTCTCCAAATAAAAATGAGGATTTTAGACGTGACGTTTTCCACACTCTTTTCCACTATTGCCTCAAAGTGTTCACACTTGCCCGTGTTGCCCAAGATTTCTGACATCAGTAAGCTGTATCCACTCTGTACTGTATATATATTCAGTTCTTACAATAATTCCAAATAATCATGCCCCCATTAAGATTCGTGCTCATCGATATTGCCAATATTTTCTCTAGATCAACTGATAGGGAAGTGGCATCAGTTGCTTCCTCATTCCAAAATGTATATGGTAAAAATCTGCTGGATTGATAGGCCAAAATGTATATGGTCTCGGCAACCATGGCTCCTGGAACATTATCTGTTCACCGGTTCCAACATGCTAGTGAAAGCCTTTAGTTATTATTACGATACTTTTCCAAATATATGATGATCCATTTTATTGCAAGCGTCCATGATGTTACTGTTGTTATAATATTTATCTTTGAAAATAGCTGTGGGCAATGAATCAGGGCTATTATTTCCACACTGGGTTCGCTACCAAATCTTGATTGAAGCATTTCAGGTCACAATACCCCAAACCTCTAAGAGATTTTGTTTAGCACATCCTATCCCATTTTTGCCAAGCTATTTTCTATGAGCCATCCGCTGAGCCCCACCAAAACTTAAGAAACATGGAGTGCAGGTCAGTTCACGGTCTGGTATCTTAAATATGCTCATCATGCATGTTGGCACTGCCTGAAGGGTGCCGCTTCTCTTAATTATTTTGATAGTGAAGCGCTTTCTGGACATCTCAGTTAGTTGCAATAGTATATCTTAGTATGTGCTTAAGCAACCTCTAATTTGTCGTGTAGCACCATTTGTATCTTCATTTATTGATGTTTTCTTGCCTTGAGAATTATCTCTTAGGATATCTCAATTGTTTCTATTGTTTTTAGTATATCCAAAGTTATATGCAAAATAACACACTACAAAACGTTATATTATGTTCAGTAATCTCTAGTTCATTTTGTACGACCAGATTCTTTTCCATTTTCTGGTAGAAGTTGTAAGAGTAAACCAATACGTATTTTGAGTAATAACCCATTTCATTTTATGGGAGTTGAGCCAGATAGCTTTTAGATTTAGTGCTTGAAAGATTGAGGAAGTTGAGAAAATCGTTGATTTTCCCAGGCCATGAATATAAACATATTCAGGCTATCTATTCTGTGACTTTTTAGATTTTATTATTATCTCATTAGGAATCCCTCTTAACATTCAAGTTTTTTAAGCTGTGAGTTAGCAACTTCCACTTTCTGATTATTCTTCAATTTTTATTTTTTTTAAATTTTTTTATGGAGTCCAATCTGAACTTTTATTATGCTTCTTGTCATCAATTATATTACTTATCTATTACATTAGCTTTAAGAATGGTACTTTAGCTTATAACAACAAAAAAATGTTTTACGCTAAAACCTTTTGTGGTAGAAATATATATGAACCAGGATGTTTATGGCTAACATTGCTCCCAAAAGAATTGATCTGTTTGAACCTGTCAAAACCAGGATTGTGGCTTGTCAACATCTTGTTCTCTTGTCTCTTCTCTTCCTCAGCCTATCAGAAGCCAACTGGGGATGAAACTTGGAGAGAAGAAAAGATTTGATGAATCTGGTATGAGCCTTAACTTTAACAGGGAAAATATTGATCTAGAATAATTTTTAAATCGTGCTTAAATATATGCATTCTTGAGACAAATATTTAAATGATTTTTAGGTGCCAAATGCCCTTGATTACGTCCAGCGTGTTACGCGGTAGTTGTAGCACAGCTTTGGGGTGTCGTATCCACAGGGAGATGGAAAAGTGATTCAAGGGGTTCAATAACTTTGGGTTCTCATGAATTTGATTGAGGGAATTTGTTTACTGTATTCAAATGTAAATGTCACTGGAAATAATGATGAAATTTAATATAATATGTAAAATAGTGAAGTTTCGGGGTTCCCTCAATTAGATTGGATCAATCAATATCAACAATTCATGCATGCTCTACTCAATAGAAGTTTTTGTTCTAACTTTCTAATCGGATGATTTAAACGATACAAACCAATTTAATTGCACATGTAATCCTAGACTTTATGTTTTCCAAAACATAATCATACATCAATTTATTGAAATCAGACTTAAAGAGCGACTATATATCTCTAACATATAGCAATAATTAAATCACACCAATAAATGTTTTGAAAATCAAACTTGAACAAGTATTTTAATTATTCAATGGAAGAAACATGATTAAATCTATGAAAATCTGAATAAATGTTAAATCTAACTCAAATCTAATTCAAAATACGGGAAAACATAAATCCTAGAATTATTTAAACAATGAAAAACACATCCTAAATTCTAGATCTCCTTAACAATTATCACAATCATCTATTGAAATCAGATTATAAATCGTTCATATAATACATGCAGCATAAGAAAGTAAATAATCACACCAATAGATTTAATGAAATAAAGATTCAACACATAGTTCAATTGTTCGATAGAAAAAACAAGATTGATTCTATGAAAAACTTAATACATGTTAAATCAATTTCAAAATTAATTCATAAATATGAAAATCTAGATCTAGAAATGTTTAGCAAAATAAATACCAAAGAGCATGAATAAATGATGTTGAAATCCCCGAATCCAATTGAGTTCCTCCCTTGCTTCACCTTTAGTTTAGTTCTTTATAGGTTTCTTGAGCCAAAAGTGATGGAAGAATGGTGTAGAATGAAGAATGATGATGAATGAAATGTTTTTGGGGTCCTTTCTTAGACTTCTCGCGGCCCAAACATTAAACAAAACCCTATTTTGCGCGGCGCGGCGCCTAAGTGCCATGGGAGCTGCGCTTGCGCGCTTGAATTCTGTCAAATTTTGGGTAAAATGGCGCCTGAGCTCTCGCTAGGTTGTAGCGCTTGGGCGCTGTGTCGCTGTTTTGAATTCTGTGCCTTCTTCAGTATTTTTGTCATAACTTTCTCTTCCGATGTACGATTGAGGCGATTCAAGATGTGTTGCAAAGCTAACTCAAAGACCTACAACTTTAATTCTGAGACCATCTTCAAATTCGATCGTTTTCTATGTCAAAAATCGGTCCCAATACGAGGCTGAAAGTTGGTGTGAAACTTTTCAGCTTGAAAGTTGATATTTGATGATGCTTTGGCTATCTTTCACCCATTTGACTCCTTGCTTCATCCAATTGACCTCTAAGACTCTTGAATCTTCATCACAAGGTTAGAAATAGGTTTAGAGTATTTGCACTTTAGTCCCTGAACTTTCACTTTCTTCCAGTTTGGTCCTTTTTCACTTGTTTCTCCTTATTTCCACCATATTCGTCATTTGCAACCTAAACCAAAATATGAGTGTACTTAGAACATTTAGGTGCTAATAAATCATGAAAATGCAATTATTAGTGGATGAATAACGTGATAATTGCACTATTATCAGCCCTCTATATTTATGCTTTTTAGCAGATATTTGAATTTTGTATTGATTGCATTGTCTTATAGGTCGCACTGTTGGAGAAGTGGTAATAAAATCAAAAGAAGAAGCTGCAAAATGTATGCAGAATATTTTGAGACGAAAAGTTATGGTTTCAAGTGCAAGACAAGCTGTTGCTGGTCTATTGACCGTTGGGGTAGTTCATGGATTCCAATATCTTGGTAGTAAAATGAGAAAGGCCTGGAAATCTTGGACGTGATCTTTTTATTTTTGCTTAATTCTTCCTTTGAGGGGAACGACTCTCCGTGGACAATCTATATAACAGGGGTGTGATATGTTGAATTGCCAGCAGTTTCCCAGTATTTGCCACATCTTCTGCGATCCATAGAATAGCAGAAGAAAAGAAAAAGACAAGGGAACACATCTATTTGCTTCGACCCAGGAAATATTTACAAATGGCAAGGAGCTGCAGAAGTACATTTCTTTCTTTCTTTATTTTTAACTTTCCTTCGTTTTTCTCTTTAATTATACGGAAGTGTCAACCTAAAATTTAACGAGTACATTTGACTTTGCTTTAGTGACTTAGAGTAGACATGCAGATTGTTTATTATCAAGTTGGAAAGGATATTAATTCCTCTTCTTTTCTATTTGGCTCTTTGAAGGGATTTTTTTTGTTTGGGGGGGTGTTGGGGGGTGGGGGGTGGGGGGGGGGTGTGGTGAATTAAAGAAAAGGGTTTAGAATATATACATTTGACTTTGCTTTAGTGACTTAGAGTAGACATGCAGCAGAGTGTTTATTATCAAGTTGGAAAGGATATTTATTCCTCTACTTTTCTATTTGGCTCATATCATGTAGAAGTTAGAACCTGAGAATTCAATGAATCTGAAGGTTCTACGGAGCTACCAACACGCATATATGTTCATTTAAATGTAAATGTAAATCAAATGTCTCAATTCCAGCTTCTACATGATGCACATGAATACGAGCATATGGCCTCAAGGAGAGGCACTGAATCATCCACTCTAATTGCTATCAATTGTTTTAGTATGATTATATCAGTGCAGACAAGAATCTTACCCAGGTACACCTGAAACAGCATTAGTTACTGAATAATTTTAAGGAAATGGACTTTTTTTCTAAAAAAGTAGTCCAGTATACTGTATAGAGATCCCAGTTTACGTACGCACCCCTGGTGTTTCTCATCGTTGTGGCGCAGCCTTTTGCCAAACAGAACTACATGAGAGTCTTGATAGGTTCTGTGCCTACTTGGGAAGTTTCTTGATTAACTGCCGGGAGCTGAGAATCATGGATGCAAATGTTCGAAGAAAATGCATTTTATCTTGTGCCATTAGGACATCGTTAGTGGTCCAGTGGTCCCACAATAGTTAGATAATGATGCATGCTTTAATAGACGGAGGTAGGGATGGTACTCTGATTACACTGGAGATGTATAATTTGTCATTGGATAGGAGTGGTGGTAACCTTTGTATGGCAAGAAATTTTCTGGGGACAAGTTATTGTTGTTATGGCAGTTTATTCAAACATGTTAATAAACACCACCATTTCTTCTATGGGTTAGTATTTTGATAGAATGAGCAAAACAACAGGCTGCTAATATCTTATGGCATAACCACAGATTTAGCAGAAAATATTAGTCATTACACAATCATTATATGATACTCTCCAGATTCTGAATCCCAATTACTTGGAAAATGACACTGTTTTTGAAGATGAAGTCACGAAAGATTTCACTGGGCATACAAATAACGATAGGGTGAGGTGGGTCTACAGGCCACTTAGCTAAACAAAATCACGAGTATCGACTGTCGCATGAGTCTCAACCAATGTGTCCATGATCTCTGTCATACTCTATTTCCCTCTGTTGTGTTCCATAGCCATAACCTCATTCTTGAGATTAATAGAGCAAGTTTTGTATCAGATACTGAGAGGTAAATCGAATGGAATCCACTTTCTGGCTGATGGAATTTTACTTAAATTCAAATTACGTCTTATTCACATTTTCTTGGAACATAGTATATGTAAATGGTTGTTTAGACAATTTTTTTTTTGGGTAGGAGCTTAATTAAATTCTAGGAAAAAGGAATGTAAGAAAGTAAGGAAAAAGAAAGTGTCAGAGGTAAGTGAAAACACTTCTTCCTTAAGACAATATTGCCCCGCAACAGTGCTAATGTAATACAGCACTTGTCTCTCAAGATACAACGAATACAATTTGTAGTAGAAGCACTTCAAACCACAATCAACGACGAACATAGAATGATAATTCTCTCTCTACAAGAAATTGGTTTTGGAATTACTTTGGAGAGTATTTTGCAAGATTTTTGGTGTCATGATCAATGCAAATTGATATGTGATGCATAACGGATGTTCAAAGGGTCTTGTATATAGAAGAGGAAGGGTTGCGAGTAAAGTGTCACGTTCCAAATTTAGCAATATTCACAAAGGGAAGCATCCCTTGTTGTCGTGGCCTCTCCCCCGAGCGTAGGGATAGTGACGCCTTTTCATCAAAGCCTTTTTCGCTCACTTGTCGCTATACTATCGCTCAAGCGAGAGGAGTTATGAAGTCAAGTCATTTTTCAGCCAGTATTTCCTATTTTCTATCCAACTTTGGACCGCAATTTCTCATTCATTCGGAATTGATTTTGAGATTTCAAATATACCACAATGATCTACTCGATAAGTGAAAGAAGTTAGTCCATTTATATTCATAATTTGACAATGGGATCAAATCCGAATATTTAAGCAAAGTCAACACGAAAGTCACTTTTCCATACTAAACTAAATTTATTTTAGAGCTTGTTTGGTAGAGATTTTTTGGTGGAAGAATTGATTTTGAATAGTGGTATGATGGGAAATATGTGGTTGAAAAAGAAGAAAAATTGATGTGATGAAAAATATTATTTTATTGAAAAATGTGTGGTTGAAAATGAGAATTGATTTACTGTAGAAAATTAGAATTCCTACCAAACAGGCCCTTAATCTCTAAACCAAATTCCAACAATCCCTTACGAATGGAAATTCGAATATTCTCATGCTATGCAAAAATATGATGCATTTTAGAGAGAGAGAGAGAGAGATATATATAACTTAAAAACACTGTATCGGGTAAGGTAACTTCCGGATTTGAACATTCCTTAGTGAAATATTATCGGATTTATTTGGCTAATTGGTGAACGTGTCTTAAACCATTCAGTCATGTGAAACAAGACAATAATAATCTCATATATGTTTTTCCTTAATCGTTCAAGATTCTCATGACTTGGTTCATTTTAGTCCTGAACAACTCTTGGGTTTCATAAGTGTTTAGAAAATTTCAGCCTTTGAACAATTTTCATTGAGGGCGCCACACCTCACACTTACATAGGTGACCTTCTATTAAGAGTATTCTGTCTGACTCCATTTGACTTAGTTAAGATATAGGAATCATTAAAATGATATCTTAGCATTAACATTCTGCAGAAAGCATTTTAATTATTATAGGAATGAGTTAAGAAACATTTTTCCAAGTACTTTATTGAATCTTCATAACTTAGATGTAGCGTCCCTAGTTCTGTTAACCCGGATTGCTACGTCATCATCTTTTGCCCTAATTTTGACAATCAATTTTGCGGAAATAACCTAATTTTTAAAATCACATTTGCAATTGAAAACTTCGTCGGCAAGAAAAATACATAGGATAATTGTTCAAAATTTAAATATCATGTTTTGGAATAGCGGAAATGAAAATACGTTAACAATATTTCAATACATAAATTCGAAAATTTAATAATTTCGATAATCAAATTCTTTTATGCCACCACTGCCGGATCAATCTCGATCATCTCCGAAGTCTGCAAATATTGTTAAAATAGCAGATTGAGTATTTCGAAGAAATACTCAGTAGACTCATCGCCGATAATTAATTTACAGAATAATTGAATACACACTTATGCAATATACAATGTGATCATCTTGGGCTCATTTTCTTGAAAATCATAGGCTCTTTAAAAACATGGGCTGTAGGTAGTCTTTCTTTCTTGTGCGGATGAAGTACATAAGTTATGCATAACATTCTCTTCTTATCTCATAAGAGATTCTTTCTTTCTTTCTTTCTCATGCAATTAAGCATATAAGTTATGGCAAGCATAACAATATCATATATCTCATATGACACATTCTCATCCTATGCATAAAGCATATAAATCACGTAATTCACATAAAGCATGCAATTATAATTTAAACTAATTAATGGTGGCGAGTCTACCTCAAAATCTCGAGTTTCGTGAAAATGGTGCGAGAAGTAACTTCAATCTCCTAATTGTCCGTTCGTTTCGTCTGGCCAATAGAAAATAAGTTTGAATCAGTATTTCGAAACTTTAAAGTTTTAAAGTGTTGAAATTAAGGTCAAGGGCTTAATTGAAAATTATTAGAATTGAAATAAATGACTTAAAATGATAAAAGTAAAGTTTAGGGGCTAAATTGAAAATTTATTAAATCTGAAAATAAAAGTTTAAGGGCTAAAATATTAATTTTTAAAAGTTAGGGACTAAGCTGTAAATATAATAAAGTTGAAAATAAAAGCTAAAAACTGAAATAATAACTTTTATAAGTTTAAGGACTAAACTGTAAATATATTAAAGTTGAAAATAAAACTTAAATGGCTGAAATAATAACTTATATAAACTAGGGACTAAACTGTAAATATAATAAAGCTGAAAATAAAACTTAAAAGCTGAATTAATAACTTTTATAAACTAGGGGCCAACTTGAATAACTTTTAAACTGAAATTAAGAAAGTTAAAAGCTAAAATCAAAGTATTTAAAACCTAGGGACTAAAATAATATAACTTAAAACTTGGGGCTTAAATTAAAAATTTTAAAAAATTTAAAAATTATAAAAATCCTTTTATATCATTTTTCTCTCTCTACACAGAGAGAGAGAGAGAGAGAGAGAGAGAGAGAGAGAGAGAGAGAGAGAACTGACGGGCAGGGAAAGGGGCGCCCTTTTCTTTCCCTGCCACTACCGACCAGCGGTGGTGGCAGCGCCGCCACACGTGGGGGCGCCGACTCAAGGGTAGGGGAGGGTTTGGTTTTGGGCTTTGGGCGCGAAAAATGGAGGTTTTGGACTCGAGGCTAGCGGGTTCGGTTGAGGTAAGTATTGGGTTTTCTTCTTTTATTTTTCTTGGTTTGAGGGATGGTGGAGTTGGCTATGGTGTTGGGTTTGGTGGTGATGTTGGTCTCGGGTTTGGGCGTGTTCTCGGTTGGGGCTCGACTTTTGGTGTTTGAAGTCTCGGGTTTGGGCGATGTTTTCGGGTATCTTGATTTCTTTCTTTGATTTGAAATGGTGGTTTGGTGTTTCTTGGATGTGGTGGTGGCGTTTTGGTGGAGTTTGGTTTCGGGTTTGAAGCTGTGGTGTCCTGCTCTCGGTGTTGGAGGTGGTTGGTGAATGGATGGTGCGGATTTGAAATGGTGGTTTAGTTTGTGTGACTGCTTGCATTTGTTCTCGGTAGTGGAGGTGCAGTAAGCTGACTGCAATGGTGTTGTTTAGGTGGCTGCAGCTTGGACTGTTGGTTTGGGACGTTCTGGGTTTGGTTCTATGAATATGGGGTAGTGACTGGTGGTGTCTTGCTGTGTGGTTGGTCTCGGTTTGGAGGTGTTGCAGTAGGTGAATGGAGTTTGTTGTATGGTGTTACAGTGAGTTGGGTGAAAGGTGTAGTGGCTTGCAGTGACCTTGCAGTGGAGGTTGGTGGTGGCTGCACTGTTCATTTGTGTGAGTTCACGGTTGATGCTAGAAATGGATTTTCTAGCATCAATGGTGTCTCACATTGGACACATTGAAATGGAGAGAGAGTTGGAGAGAATAGACAATTCTTACCAAGTGGATATTGTGTGAGTATGAGTGTGAGTGGAGTGGAGTGGGGTATGAATAGTGACAATTAGGGCACAAAACCCTAGACGGGTAATTGGGCCTAATTGTTGGGCTCTAGGGTTTTCTAATTGGGCTAGACTAAATAGATTCCGGTTTTGGACTCAGTTGAATGGACTTAAAAGAATTGGGCTAAAAGAATTAAAACTAAATCGGACTTATGAAATTGGACCATAAAATGTTGGATTTTAAATAATTGGGCTTGAATTTAATAAAAATTGGATTTAAATAAAATAATTCGAAATTGATACTAAAATAATTATTCGAGATTGGATTCAATCGAATAGATTTGAATTCGTTTTTATAACGGTTAGACGAACGCGTTTCTCTAGAAAATTAGGGTTACGTTTTAGCGACACGTTTTTCGAGAAAATTAATTTATATAATTTAAAAGTTCGCGATCGCTACATTAGATGTCCTATTGAACCAAGATTTTGGGATCTTCAGTCAACAGGGTTACCATTACAAAAATCCTTATGTAATAGGCTTTAATTCCATTCATTTTGATAAGTAACGTACTTGATCTCTCGGTAAACCTTTAGTAAGTGAATCTGCGAAGTTCTCCTTTGACTTAACATAATCTATGGAGATGATACCATTATAGATTAGTTGCTTAATGGTATTGTGTCTATCAGGGGCAGACCCATAATTATTGTTGAGAGGGGGCGATATAATTACGTAACAAATAATTTCAAGTAGATAGGGTAGAGTTGAAGCAGCCACAGATCTCCAATAGTCCATATCATTTAAAGCATTTGCATCCAAGAAGCTGTCATAATACCTGTTCAGATACCCATGCATAACTCAATCATCATTCAAAATTCAAACATAACAAAAAAGAGTTATGTCGAGGATATGAAATATATCAACTAAAACATTTATTATGAACATGTGAAATCAACATTCCAGCATCTGAATATTAAATTTATTAAACAATTCCTTATTTCCCGCTATTTCCACAATTTCTTCCAAAGAAAAGAAGCAAAGGTAGCCTCTTGTATGCGGTTGGTGATGGTTATGTTAAGGACTCTCCAGGACATGAGAATAACAGAAAAAAGGAGATTGAGTGAAGGGTTTTACCTCACTTTACCCCCAGAGCCACAAGTCCATTACAAAGGACGGAGAATGATGACAGAACCAAGATACCATAAATTCCCAAGTAGAGGTAACCCCGCATGTCACGTACCTCATAACTATTTTTATAATAAATACAGCCCGATCACACACAATCCATGCAACTTTACCATAACCATCAATAAAATATGTTAATCATGTAATTTAAGCTATTTAACACAATTACCTCATAACTACTATTAAACAGATACAATCCAACCACACTCAATTCAAGAAATTTTTTGCTCAAAGCTAGCAACTTTAACCATAATAGTAAATAAAATATGTTAATCATGTAAATTAAGCTATATAACACAATCACCTCAGCAATAGGGATGCATTTCTTGATTCAATTATTATTACTTCATGTACATCTTGAATTTCATATTTATATACAAAGAAACGATATGCATTACTATTATTGGAGTATCCAATAACTATGCAATCAATCGTCTTGGGACTGATTATCACTTGTTTAGGCTTATGTACTTAATCTTTAGCTAAATACCCCCACACTTTCAAGTATCGATAAGGAGGATGACCTTTTGTAACGCCCCAATTTTCCATTAACTCAAGGCGCTACTTAAGTCGAAATATCCTGTAAATACGTATTCTCAATAGATGCCAAAATGCGTAAATACTTTTTTTCTTCTCAACTATAGTAGTTTATAAATAAATGCGAAAACGTCATTTGAATAATTTGCTCACATCCAAGTGTCAATACCAAATATAATAAGCAAAGTGTCAAAATTCGCAAAAATACTAAAACTTAAGATTTAGTTGTCAAAATGGAAACCAACTATTAAAATACTTGTTTCAAAAATTTATAAACTAAATTGTCTATTATTTAATCAAGATTGCCCCGCTCATTGCCTTGCCTTGTCGAGCTCCTTAACCTAAAATGGTGGAAAATATTGGGTTGAGCATAATGAATTATACTTAGTGGGGAAAACAGCAAACAGTTTAAGTTAAATCTAAACATGAAATCAAATTATGAATACATACCAATACAACATACTGTAGAAATATGTACTGTGGGACATCCCTAAGGACCCAATTTCGATCTCGGACCTATTTACGGTCCTTGACATCATGTTATAAGCGCATAACAATTTTGCACCGTGGAACATCCCCAAGGACCCACTTTTGATCCCGGACCTATTTACGGTCCCTGGCAACCTTTTCATGTGTATAAGCATTTTATCATAATCAAAATCACACATCAAGAATTAACATGGACAAAAATAATCACAATTGTTTAAATGTAAACCCCACCTCAAAGTCTTGAAATTTTTTCTTGAAATTGAACTGATGTGATTTACCGTACTTTAAACTTTTCCCGCGAGCTCGTTTAGCAAGAAACAAAATTAATATAATTAGGGATACTAAGTCCTAATTAATGTTTTAAAACATTTAGGAACTTTGATTGAACTTTTGCAAGGTAAAGAATTGAGTAATTTGAAAATCCTTTAAATCTTTAGGGTCTAATGATGAAAATTAAAATGTTTAGGGCCAATAAGATAAAATTAGAAAATATTTTATATTTAATTTGAATAATACGTAAACTTTAGGGGTGAAGAGAGAATAAAAATCAAGTAAGGTACTAACTTAAATGTTTGGCCAAACTTTAGGATTTTAAAAGTAAATTTTCATATTTAATGTCATGCCCCCATTCACAAGTGCCAATTCACGCAGAGAGAGACAAAAGTTCCTAGCTGGTTTCTAAATTAACATTTTTCCAAAATGGGTTTTCACATCTTTGAAGATTTCCAACAAAAATTGAGGCTAGAGGAGGAAGTCCAATGGCAAGAGCAAGGTAATGGAGTTGCAATTGACCCGAGAATCCAAGTATGAGATTAAACTTAGAGATTTTGTTTCCTGCTTCCTCTTATATATATATATATATATATTTTATTTATTTATTTATTTTTTGTTTTGAGAAGAACGATGATTATAGAATTCCAAAGAAACTGAAAATTAATTTAGAAGAAATTACCTGCACTAATTTTTGGAGAATGTGTTACTAGCACGAATTTGCAACGTGAAATGTGGAGAGATGGTGAACTGGTGCAGTGGAAACGTGGATAAGAAGCTGATGATGATGAAATCTAAGGAAAATAATTGTTCAAAAGTGAGGAAATTTACCTAGTTGGATGCCAAGTTTTTCTGAGAAGTTTTGCAGCCGTGAGTTGAATATTTTTGGAGATGGAATGAGTGGTTTTTAGGTTTAATACTATCGAGCCCTACAAATTTATGCTTCGGAATTGAGACAGTAGATTTGGGCTGATAATGGACTCAAACTCGGGCCAAAGAGGGATATTGGTTCAATAGAATTTAAAATAGGTGTTGGGTGTGAAATTCGATCCGAGAAGGAAATATTGAGTTTTTAAGATTAAAAAAAATCGTTTTTTGAATTATTACATTCAATGTTTTGCTAGACAACTCGACGGACATAAAATAAATTCTAAAATTTGACGGAGACGTCTTAGCAACATAACTTAAGTTATAAAATTTGCATTTTAAAATTCGGGTCGCTACACCTTTTCCATGATTCATATGTAGTTTCTTCCATTTTCTTAAGGGGAATTTTGTTAAGAATGCTATTTGCCGATAGAATAGATTCCTCCCACAAGTTCTGAGGTAGACCCAAACTTATCGACATTAAGTTCATCATCGCTTTAAGAATTCGATTTTTGTGTTATGCAACAACATTTGATTGGGGTGAAGTGGTTGATACTTTTTGTATTTCTATGAGAAGCTCTACTGCACCTACGATTCCCAGTAATAAGTCGTCGGCATATCACACGTAACAAATCCTTATTAAGTAATTGGTTTTTAAGGGGGCCCAGCATACGGGCCAGGCCTTAACCCCAAAAGTAGTCTGGTTTCTCACCAGTCGCAGAAACTCTTTTAAGAAAAAGGCTTCCCTAAATTTTTGTGGCATTCGAATTGGGATACGTAGGCCGACAATTTTTCTAGATATGTAGAACTATTGAAAGAAAATAGAGAAGGAAGTGTTGACCTATGGTCAAATTTTATGTTTTGATTATAACAAACAAACCATGTTTATCTCTAATTCTAATCTTTAAATTGCTACATGTTGCCAAACTTGTGACTAAACTATTGAACGACAAGATAAAGATCGATCGAGCACTCATGAAGAAAAACTTCGCGCCATTTCAAAATCAAGCAACAAATTGAACACTCACACCAAATAAATTAAAAACATTGGAACTAGATGTTTTTAGCTCGTTTGTAAAGGTAAAGCACTTTAATTCTTGGCAAAGACACATTGAAAGTTTAAGTGATGAATTTCTTATACACGATAAAAAATTCACGCCATTAAAATGTTTGCACAAAAATTATTTTCAAAGGTACGATGTTTCAACCTAATCTTGAAGACTATTAAATCTCACTTACCTTGAAATATCTAGCAAAATGTCATGCAAAATGTTTACTAACTGCAAACAAAACCAAAATTGTGACCCAGAAAAAGTCTAGTCGTCCGGATGGTGAATCGGACATTCGGTTCGCCAGCAACGGTCAAATTTTCGATCGTTCTGAAAAGTTTCAAACGTCTACTTTATGGGGTCGTCCGGTTCGGACGTCCAGATGGGTCGTCTGGTTTGGCAGAAAAGTTAGCTTTTTCAACTGATATAAATACCAACTCACCTACCATTTGTGAAGCAACTTTTTGAGCATTCAATTGATATTCCTCTGAGCAAACATTGTATTGATTTCTCATATTACTCATTATCAAATCACTTTACAATTGAAAAGTCTTTCGATTAAACTAATTCTTGAGAATCATTCCATACATCAAAGACTTCCACACCTAACACTTGAACTTTATCCATTGTTATTTATTAAAGTGTTAGCCCACTTCTCTTCTTGTACTCAACTTTGGAATTATCATTGATTGAGAAGAGAAGATTTCATTTGTAAACTTACTTGAATTGTAGGTAGTGTGAGGTCCTGAAAAGCTCAACATTGTAAAAGGATCGATACTCCTTGCTTGTAAGTCACGAGAAGCATTGTAAAGGGTTGGATTGCACCATAAGTCAATCACCATAGTGAAATTGGCCTTGCTCGTGTCGGAGAGCTTGGTAACGGGGGATGTAGATCATTGAGCTGGGTCGAACCTCCACAAATATATCGTTTGCATTCTCTATCCCTCTTCACTTATTGCTTTCATATTTGTGTTTGTTATTTATACCAATCTATCTATTTATTACTTGTTGGTTATAAGTTAATTTTTCGAAAATGTTTTTAAAACCAACTCACCCCTTTCTTGGTTAGCTAGTCTTGGGCTATCAATTGGTATCAGAGCGAGACACTCATTTTCAAAGATTTCACAATCTTGAGTAATGGTTAACCCAATATTTCAAAATCATGAAGGACTCTATACAAATCAACATCCCTTCTTTGATGGCATACACTATAATTATTGGAAGGCTAGAATGATGATTTTCAATCTATTGATTATAATATTTGGGAAGTAGTCGAGTATAATCCGTATAAGCCTACCAAGACCATTAAGATAGATGGTCAACCCGATCAAACTATCACCAAACCTAGAGAAGAGTTTGATGAAGATGACAAAAGAAAATTTTCCTTAAATGCCAAAACCAAAAATTTACTCTATTGTGCATTGGATAAAAATGAATTTAATCTCATTAGCACCTGTGAATCCGCATATGACATTTGGCATGCATTAGAAGTTACTCATATCAGCACTAGTAAAGTTAAAAACAAAAATTAATATGTTAGTAAAGGAATTTGGAAATGTCTTTATGAAACAAGATGAATCTATTGTTGATATGATTACTCGTTTTACCTATATTATAAATAGACTAATAGGATTCGATCGTAAATTTACTAACGGTGAACTTGTGAGCAAAATGCTTAGATCACTCTCAGAGGGATCGAGCCCCATAAGGATGTTAATAGAGAACACCAAGGATGTGAACACATATCCTTTGGAAGAACTCTATGGAACCTTGATAACCTTCGAACTCAACAATGCCGAAATCAAGGAGAAGACAAGAAAGAGCAAAGAAGAATTTAAGAAGGTTCCTAAACGCCAAATTGCTTTAAAATCGACAATTGATGAAGGAACAACAAGTAACAACATGAGTGATGATTAGCTTGACGATTTAGTTCTTCTTGTCAAGAAGTGGAGAGGGTTTCGAAACAATAGAAAATTTCAAAAGAAGGAAGACACTAATGAAAAAAGAAAATTATTTGCTATGATTGTGACAAACCTGGCCACAAAAGAACTGGGTATCCAAATAAAAAGAAGAAGGCATTCCAAGGAACATGGGATGAAATCGACGATGATGATCACGATGAAGATGAAAGTCAAGAAGAGATCGCTAACATGTGCTTCATGGCAATCAATGATGAGGTAAGTTCTATTGAACATTTTTCATACGACGGTTTATCTTCCTCCTATGATGAAATTTTAGAAGAATTTGAAAAGTTAGCCCTTAGTCATTCTATTCTTAAAAAGAAGCATAAATTACTAAAAAAATGAAATAGAGACTACAAGGGAAAATGAAGAGCATGCTTTTGTTCAAAGAAAATTGTTCTTTGAAGGAAAAAGTCGAAGATCTAACAAAAATCATTTATAAATTTACTCAAGGGAAAAAGAATTTTGATTTAATGCTCGGCAATCAAAAATGTGATTTTGATAAAGGAAGCATCAGATATAAACCATTTTTGAAACAAAAATCTCTTAAGAATCTATTTGTCAAAGCCTCAAATTCAATTTCCTCAACAATTACTTGTAGCTTTTGTAATAAAACTGGACATGTGACCTACAATTGTCTAACTAAAAAGAAGCTATACTTTGACAACAAGTGGACTTGAGAATCCACTAAAACTAACTACCAAGGACCCAAACTTGTATGGGTACCAAAGATCAAAAGTTGAATTATTTTTTGTAGGTACCAAGAAAGACAACGAGCAAATGGTTCCTAGATAGCGGATGTTCAAAACACATGACCGGAGATAAAACATTGCTATCAAACTTCAAAATGAAGGATGGGGACCATGTCACCTTTGGAGATAATGCTAAAGGAAAAAATCATTGGAATCAGAAATATGGGGGCCATGTCACCTTTGGAGATAATGCTAAAGAAAAAAAATCATTAGTCAATTGTGTAACAAAGGATATCATATTAAATTCGATTCTTCCAAATGTCTCATTAAGGATATTACATCTAAAGAGGTATTGTTTGTATGAAGCCAAAACAAAGATGTTTATATCATAAATATTGATGAAAATAATGAAAAATGTTTAGCGAGTCTAAAGGAGGATACTTGGCTATGGCATAGGAGATTAGGCCATGTTAGCATGGAACTCCTTTCAAAAATTTCCAAAAATTGCTTTGTCAAAGGTTTGCCAAATCTAAAATTTGAAAAGGATAAAATTTGCAAGGCATGTCAATTTGGCAAACTAGTAAAAAGTTCATTCAAATAAAAATTACATTCATCAACTATAAAACCACTTCAATTACTCCACATTGATCTATTCGGACCTTCTAGAACCAATACTATGCTTTTGTTATTGTTGATGATTTCTCAAGATTCGCTTGGGTTCTTTTCTTGAATCTTAAGGATGAAGCTCTAAAGACTTTCAAACATTTTTGTAAAAAAGTTCAAAATGAAAAAGGATATTCAATTTCAACCACTAGAAGTGATCATGGTGGAGAATTCGATAATGTTGCCTTTGATAATTTTTGCAATGAAAATGGATATGAACATAACTTTTCGACTCCTAGAACTTCTCAACAAAGTGGCATAGTAGAAATGAAGAAACGTATATTACAAAAAATGGCTAGATCTATGCTTAACAAAAATAAATTACCAAAATATTTTTGGGCCGAAGCCGTCAATACCGCTTGTTACATTGTAAATAGAGTCTTGATTAGTCGTAAGAAAACCAAAATTCCATACAAACTTTGGAAAACTAGAATCCCCAATATTAGCTACTTTAAAGTTTTTGGTTGCAAATATTTTATTTTGAGCACAAAAGATAATTTGGGAAAATTTAAATCAAAATCCAATATTGGTATTTTCATAGGATGTTCATTGACTAGCAAAGCCTATAGAGTATTTAACAAAAGAACTCTAGTCCTTGAAGAATTCATGCATGTTACCTTTGATGAGACTAATTCTCTTGGTCATGAAAAAGGTATTGATGATGATGTAGGTTTGGAAGCTCCATTCAAATAAATGTACATTCAAGATCAAAACAAGGAAGTGTCTAACGAAGATCAAACTAAAGAGCTTAATGCTCAAGAAAGTGAAGAAAATCAATCGAAATTCAAGGTGATCCCCCGCTACCAAAAGAGTGGATGTTTGTTCCATCTCATCCTAAGGAATTAATAATATGAAATCCATCCAAATGTATCACAAGTAGAACCTCTCTTAGAAATCATCTTGGTAGTTGTGCATTCATTTCATAAATTGAACCTAAAAACTTTAAAGAAGTCGAGTTTGACGAATTTTGGATACTAGCAATGCAAGAAAAACTAAATCAATTTGAAAGAAATCATGTTTGAAATTTAGTTGTTAGACCAAATAATCAAACCATAATTGGTACAAAATGGATTTTTAGAAATAAACGGGATGAAAATGGGATAATTGTGCGTAACAAGGCTAGATTGTTGGCCCAATGTTACAATCAAGAAGAAGACATCGATTATGAGAAAACTTTTGCACCGGTTGCTAGGTTAGAATCCATTCGGATGCTTCTTGTTTTTGCTTGTCATCAAAATTTCACTCTTTATCAAATGGATATCAAAAGTGTATTTCTAAATGGTTTTATTCAAGAAAAAGTTTTCATTGAACAGCATCCCGGCTTTAAAGACCATAAAAATCTGGACTATGTTTTCAAATTTCGTAAAGCTCTCTATGGTCTAAAATAAGACCCTAGAGCTTGGTACGAACGATTAAGCAAGTTTCTTATTTCAACGTGTTTTTTAATTGGAAAGGCGTATACCACTCTTTTTGTTAAATCTATGTTGATGATATTATATTTGATGCCACTAATATTCGTTTATGTGAAGAGTTTTCTAAGTGCATAAGCATGGAATTTGTGATGAGTATGATGTGGGAACTTAAATTCTTCCTCGGTCTCCAAATTAAGCAAACTTATGATGGAATCTTCATCAATTAAAGTAAGTACATATTAAACATGATCAAAAAGTTCCAAATGGATGATTTAAAGCTAATTGACAACCCCATGATCACATCTATAAAATTGGACAAGGACAAACAAGGTACATCCGTTGATATAACAAAATATCGAGATATGATCGGATCCCTTCTTTAGTTAACCGCAAGTAGACCCAAGTTTACGTACTAGATTTTAATCGAATCCTAAAAAATACATCTCAAGGCCATAAAACGAATCTTTTGATATCTAAATGGCACTAGAACTTTAGGGATTTGGTATCCTAAGGACACTCACATTGATCTACTTAACTATTCAGATGCCAATTGGGCTGGATGTACAATCGATTGTAAAACCACTAGTGGAACATGTCATTTTCCAGGCTTTGCACTTGTATCATGGTTTAGCAAGAAACAAAACTCCATTGCATTATCTACTGCCGAAGTCGAATATATATCGACAGCAAGTTGTTGTGCACAAGTCCTATGGATGAAACAAACTATTAGTGATTATCACTTATCCTCCATCATGTGTGATAACACTAGTGCTATTAACCTATCTAAAAATCCTATTTTGTACTCTAGGACGAAACATATTGAGATTCGACATCACTTTCTTAGAGACCATTCTCAAAAGGGTGACATTGTGCTAGAATTCATAAATGTGAAAAATCAATTGGCCGATATCTTCACAAAACCTCTCGCTCTTGATCGATTCTCACATCTTAGACGAGGTTTAGGCATAATTAATGAATTTGAATTACATGATTGTACCTACTTGCTCCTATATGATTCTATATATTTTAATTCTTGTGCATTTTAAAAAAATCGTCATCCGAACGAGGAATCGGACGTCCAGTTCCAGCATTCGGTTTGGCAAAAAAATGTTCTGCCAAACCAAACATCCAGATGGCTGAACCGGTCGTCCGGTTCAGCGAACTGGGAAGTCTTTTATTTCGCGAAAAGACTCCATCTTCTACCATTTTTCACCATTTCTCTTCATTCCTCTCCCCAAATCTCTTCTGCATAACTCCAATTTTCACCTCACAACATCAATTACACCTTCATTTGACAAAACCCATCACTTTTACATCTCTATTTCTCAAAAAATTTAGTATTCATCTTCAAAACTCACCTTTCACCCAAATTTTTGAACCCTAGATTTTCAACACACTCATCCTCAATTTTCAACTATGGCAATCTCTAAACGGATGAGTAAAATACTCAAAACAACGGAGAGGGGCCCTTTACCTTCTTATTTCGACGATGAGTTCGACTTGGAACCCGATGTGCCATCCAACCTATTTGCCAAATCATCCATTTTAATTGGTAAGAATGTTGATTTTGCCAATTTTACCATAGAAGCACCCGCATTTCACATTGAGGACCTTTTTGAAAACATGGGATGGATTTCAATTGCAACACTAGAAGAACACGCATACCTACGTCTCATGCAAGAGCTTTATCACAATATGTCGATTTCACGTTCAATGAAATTTCTTGTTTGGCAAAAAATAAACATGTTATTATAACCAAAGCACTCATTCGTGACATCTTAGAACTTGAAATATGTGAAACATAAATTTTTCTACACAAAGCACATCCCATGCTCGATGGATATGACCCCTCCGAGGCACCGTCTCGTCACCAGGATTTTTTTTGAAAATATCACCAAAATAAGTGCACATCAAGTATCTCTTCCATGCAAAGTCTTACACAACATTATTGCAAATGTTATCCTACCCCGAAAAGGTCATCGAGATGAAGTAAGCTCATTTGATCTCTTCACTCTTGATTCCTTTCTTGTCGGTAGGAAACTTGACTTTTCAACCATTGCATTAGGACTCATGAAACTTGTCCATTCACCACGAAATGTTAAAGCTTTACCATATGGCATGCTCCTTACCAAATTTTCAAACATTTTCACGTCTCATTGGATAATGAAACATTTGTCCAACTTAAACACACCGACACTATCAACATCAAAACACTTAGACGCATGAAAATCACAAAGGAATATGGTCAGTGGCTGGCACACTCTAGGAAATTCGACCCCACTTAGGGTCCATCAACTCTACCCTTTGAGGGTGACGATGAAGGTGAGGAAGATGATGTACAAGAAGCTCCTGTCCATCCCCTCGACATTCTAGGGTCCAACATCTCTCCCTCCTCAGGCAGCAGTTTTACGTTCACTCAGGATTAGTACAACGTGTTGAATTACCGCATTGATTCTCTTACATTCACGATTGATGGCCTTGGCGGAATGCTCCATTGGGTGCTATCTCAACAGGAGGCCAGTTAAGCTCAATAGACGACGATGCAAGCACAACAAAATGCCTTCTACGCCCACTTATATGCCCAGTTTCCTCCACCACCTCCTCCGGTGTCCTAGTCTTAGTGGAACTCACATTATCATGAAATTTATCTTTATTTGCTTTACTATGAAAATTTCCTCCCATTTAGTTTCATGTTAACATTTGCTACTTGTTGAATATTTCATTTTCATGTATCTATTTCTCTTCCAGGTTTCTTTATCTTATGTTTTGCTTTATCTTCTTATGTGTGCTCTTCTTATCTTCTTATGCAAAAAGTGGAAAAACATATGCACAATGATTCGCATACTTTACAACATGATTTGCATATGATTATTATGCTTAACATGATTAAGAAATGGGGAATTCTTGATCTATAAAACATAGGAGGAAGAACATTGCAAGTGTATGAATCAAGTAGATATTCCTTTTATTACAAATCATCTATTGTTTGTCATAATCAAGAAGGGAGAAATTGTTGACCTATGGTCAAATCTTATGTTTTGACTATAACAAACAAACCATGTTTATCTCTAATTCTAATCTTCAAATTGTTAAGTGAAGAAAAACTTTGCGCCGTCTCAAAATCAAGCAACAAATCCAGTACTCGCACCAAATAAATCGAAGACATTGGAACTAGATGTTTTTAGCTCGTTTGTAATAAAGCACTTTAATTATTGGCAAAAACACAATGAAAGCTCAAGTGATGAATTCTTATAAACGATAAAAATTCACGTCATTAAAATGTTTGCACAAAAATTATTTTCGAAGGTAAGATTTTTCAACCTAATCTTGAAGACTATTAAATCTCAATTACCTTGAAATATCTAGCAAAATGTCATGCAAAATGTTTACTAACTGCAAACAAAGCCAAAATTGTGACACAGAAAAACTTTGACCGGACTTCCGGTTTGTTAGTAACGATCGAGTTTTTGACCGTTCTGACAAGTTTCAAACATCTACTTTCTGGGGTTGTCTGGTTCTGAATCGGATGTCCGGATGGGTCATCCGATTTGGCAGAAAGTTGACTTTTTCAACTGCTATAAATACCAACTCATCTACCATTTGTAAAGTGACTTTTGAGCATTCAATTGATATTCCTTTGAGCAAACATTGTATTGTTTTCTCATATCACTCATTATCAAATCACTTTACAGTTGAAAAGTCTTTCGATCAAATTAATTCTTGAGAATCATTTCATATATCAAAGAATTCCGCACATAACACTTGAGCTTCATTTATTGCTATCTATTAAAGTGTTAGCCCACTTCTCTTCCTGTACTCAACTTTGAAATCATCATTGATTGAGAAGAAAAGATTTCATTTGTAAACTTACTTGAATTGTACGTCGTGTTGAGGTCCCAAAAAGTTCAACATTGTAAAAGAATCGGTGCTCCTCACTTGTAAGTCACCGGAAGCATTGTAAAGGGTTGGATTGCACCATAAGTCAATCAACATAGTGAAATTGGTCTTGCTCGTGTAGGAGAGCTTGGTAATGGGAAACATAGATCATTGAGTTGGATCGAACCTCCACAAATATATCGTTTGCATTCTTTATCCCTCTTCATTTATTGTTTTGATATTTGTGTTTGATATTTAAACATATCTATCTAGTTATTACTGTTGATTATAAGTTAATTTTTCGAAAAAGACTTTAAAAACCAATTCTCCCCCCTCTTTGTTAGCTAGTCTTGGGCTATCAGGAAGACCGGAGAGATACATGCTAACTATGGGTAGGAAGTAGGAACCATTATTTAAATAATTTCGGGAGGTTACAAATCTCTGATGAAAGATTATTAACTTCCGTCTTATAATGTTTAAAGGTATCTAAGGCTTCATTTTCATTTCGTAATAGAAAAACGTAACAATACTTTGTGCAATCATCAATAAAAGTTATAAAGTATTTCTTATCTTTATGTATTAACTCTAAAGACGTCGCGTTCCTTTGGATTGAGTGACAATGTGTTTTGGCCAACTTTGCTTCAACACATACTTCATACTTATGATTATGATTCATTTTAAGGGTCGAAATTAAATTTTGATTTGTAATTTTGTGCATAAATTTGGAATTGACATGTCCTAATCGACTATGCCATAAACAAGACAAGTCAAGTATATAAGTAGAATTCAAAATTTTATTCATAATATTTTTTTTGGTACAACTGTAAGAACTTTCATTTTGAACTTCCATCATATAGGTATCGTTTACCAACATACATCTCATTCTTAGTGAGTACAAATTTATCAAATACGAATACAAGTTTATAGCCATTTCTACTAAGTAGAGACCTGGATACAAGATTCTTACCAATGTTCGGTACATGTAGGACATTGTTAAGGACGAGTTCTTTACAAAATGTCATTTTCAAAGTAACGTTCTCTTGTCCTTCAACTTTAGAACTTGCATAATTACTCATGAAGAATTGTTCTCCATTTAATTCTTTGTAGTTAGAAAATATAGTCTTGTCTGCACAAATGTGACAGGTAGCACCAGTATCAACTCACCATTCCCTTGAATTTCCAACATTGTTACATTCAGAAACAATTGCTGAAAGATTCATCTCTTGTATCCCTTCAGAAATGATATATCTTTCAAACACATTTGCTTGTGCTTCTTCTTAGGCTTTCTATATTCATTAGAGTGATGTCCGACTTTTCCACAATTGTAACAGTTGCCTTTAAACTTCTTGATATTCTTGGAGTTGTCTCTTTTTTGTACAACATCAGAGGTCTTACGTTTCGTACAACACCAAAGATCTTACGTTTCTTGTTAACAACATTCGAACCAGTTTCAGCAAAATTTCTCCAAGTTGAACAATAGATTTCCTTTCGGTATTTCTATTGTCTTCCTCGGTCTTCAAGCGGAATATCAATTCCTCCAAATTCATCTCCTTACGTTTGTGATTGAAATAGTTTTTGAAATCTCTTCACTTATGAAGGAGTTTCTCAATGATAGCTACAACTTGGAAGGACTCACTCAATTCCATCTTTTTAGTATGCATGTCATGAAATAGAACTTGAAGTTCTTGTACTTGACTTATCACAATTTTGAAGTATACCATTTTGTAGTCCAAAAACTTGCCAACAATGAACTTCTTTATTCCGGCATCCTCGGTCTTGTACTATTTTCTAACGAATCACATAGATCCTTAGCCGAGCCCATTGAACTATACACTCCATAAAGTGTATTGTCCAATCCTTTTAGGATGTAATTTTTGCAAATGAAATCAGAATGCTTCCATGCATCAAATGTAATAATCGACTCACGATTATTTTCTCCTTCTTGTACGGCATGAGTCTTTTCTTTTATGAATTTTGCCAGATTCAAAATAGTATTTTGTTTTCATCTTTTAAAATCCACACTTGTAAACTTTTTTGATTTTTCTCCACGTAGGATGTGAGAGTTTGATATAGGTATGGCCAAAGGCAAAACCACATGGTGTACCATTTGTTGTTTGACTCGAAGTAGTCTCAACATAATTCATTTATGTTATAAACAGAGTAAAAAGTTATGAAACAAAGGAATATCACACAAATGCTTATTCCAAAGATGAAGAAAGGATGTCGAATAACAATCACAAACAAACGGATATTGTCTTAAGATTGTTGGAACATTAGTATATGTAAATGGTTGTTTAGACAAAGAAATTATTTAATTCACAGGAGCGTAATTAAATTCTAAGAAAAAGGAAATGAAGAAAGTAAGGAAAAATAATATACTCCGAAGATTGAAATCCGAGGTTGAAAACATAAGATCTATGTGTCACAAAACTTTTGTGAAGAAATAGAAGTCGAAATATATCTAGTCGGGTTAATTTCCTTACTAATCAGGTTAGTCACTTGACTGAGCTGATGACACAATTAACTAGAATTAATTTTGGTTTTAGAAAAGTCTAGGTCAAGAATAGTGATTTGAGAGATTATAAATCTAATCACGATGCTCTTGAAGATAAGAACGATGGTGTACCTCGTGATGAGGTTCTTTGGTGCATGCATTTGTATTATTCATGATTTTTATATATTCATGAATGAACGTATTTTCATTGTATATTAAGAGTTTCATTTTGCGTTATTATTTATTATAAAAATAAAAAAAGGGGAGGGGGGAATAGATTTTCTCTAGTTTTTTTGATATGTTATTTTGCTATCAAGTACTAATTATGTTTATAATTAGAAAATTAAATTTTCATTAATTTGTTTAGAACTTGTTTAGAGTACTTGGTATATGTTATTACATATATCTTATGCACTGTACACATTAGACTCTTGTGAATGTGTTTTGACTGCGTGTTTGAGATTTAGGATGACGGTCATATATGTGGTAAATTAACTTTAAATATGAAATGAACTTTAAACTAATTAACATAAACCCTTGTATATTCCCCTTAAAATAAATATTACTATTGAGTTTCAAAGGAAAAAAATTGAATTACATAAATTGTTGTGAATCAATCTTATACTTTTCTTCGTAGCATATATGACTTGAGTGATTAAGTTTGCAGGGTATCTTATACACGCGCGCGTGCGCCAACAGATATGGAGAGAAGGAAAACATTTATACAATTAATTATGAGCTCTTTAATTTAAAAGGTCTAGTAATACTAGGTTTGACTTCATACTTTGAAGATTATATTCATTCACCAATGATTCTTTGCGAGTCCTTTCTCATTGATTTAAGATTTTGAAACTTGCTTACATGAGTTTAATGCCAATTTTCCCACATGAATAGTGTTACACCTCATCCATTTATAGTCAAAGTCAAAGTCAAATAAGGATTAAGTTGAATAAATAATTTTTATGGGGGTCTAATTGGTAATTACTAATACTTGGAGGGCTAGAAATAATATATAAAGAAATTTAGGGAGATAGTTTACATTATTAGAAATGAAAGGACTAGATATGATTTTGTATGAAGAATGGGGACTTGACTTTGCAAATTGGCTATGGTTATTGATTTAACTTTGACTTTTCTCTTCATTCGTTGAATACTGTGGAGAGAAGAAAGGTAGAGACCGTTCCATAGAGAGAGAAAAAAAAAGAAAAGGGAAAGGAAAGAAAAGAAAAGAGAAAAGGGAAGAAGAAAAGGAAAAATGAGGAAATTAGGCTACAACCTTCAATTTATTTCTTAATTCCTAAAGGTAAGCATGAAATTTACTTACTGAAGAACGATATTATATTTTAGGATTTATAGAAATTTTCCCTAAATTCGAAATTTGATAAGGAAGTGGAACTTTGAAATGGGTTTGTGAAATAAATACGTATTCTTTGATTTTATTTTGAGTATATGATGCTAAATACTTAAATTAAGGATTTGAGGATGGGTTTTTCCATTTTTTTTAGCAATTTTCAGACAAACTCATATACAAATGCCATTTTTGAAATTATTTCCAAAAAGTGCTAATTCTGTCAATAGTTTGTGATAATTTTCAGTATATAGAAACATATGACATATTTCTATATTATGGAATTTTAGTGTTATTTTTGTCAAAACTTGGTTTTTTCTCAGATTTTACAAGTTTAATGAAACTAAATGATAAATATGGAAGTTTAGGTATTGAACTAAATCATATATGGGGATTGTATATGTATAAGATGAGTGAGTGATGAAGTTGGTATATGTGGTGATTAGTGGATAGATTGTTAAAGAGAAGTTAAATGGTTATCTTATTATTCTTATTTAAAATTGTGAAATGAGTTTTGGGTTGAATAAATTTATTATTATATCAAGAGGTAGCGAAGAGATTGGAACAGCTCACCGCCAAACAAATCGTCACGTAAATAACTTGTGATTGGAAAAATTTAAATATTTTTCAAGTATTGATAAATTACTTATATTATTATACATTTTATGCAAGTATGTGAATTATTTATCCAATTACATGATTAATGTGGAAATATTATTTCATTATGATATATGTTGAATTTTAAAGATTGTGTATGGTTATTTGTGAATTGGAATGTGAGACGTGATATTGAGATCAACCAGAAAAGTACCCTTGATTATATATTTATTCTAGTTCATCGATGGATCTTGACTGTGGATGAAGGGGTGTAAGGGGCCTTGGCCATGTCCTAGTATTGATTATGAGAGGTCTTTGAGACCTACTTCCGTTCACTGATGGGGCTTGAGGCCTGTGTCAGGAGTGTTTGGCCCAAGGGGTAGTCTACGTGCGTATGACCCGATTACAGATTTCAGTCAGAGGCTACATTTTTGGTAGATTTCCTGATACATTTGATGTGATGAGATGATGGTATAGATTCTAGTTGATGAATATATCACGGTTATGAGGTGATACTTTTGAGTATTATGAGAACGTCTCACTTTTTGATTATTATTATTATTATTATTATTATTATTATTATTATTATTATTATTATTATACCGTAGACTGGTAAGTGGTGTAAACTTGATATTGATAAAAATGTGTAAAGGAAAAGTATAATTATTTTTGAACTTCTCCACTCACTGAGCTATCAACTCATATTTTTCCACTATTTCCTTATCAAGTAGTAGTTGAGTTTTTGGGCATCTTGTGGAGTTGAGCCTTGATTTTGGAGTCAAAGCCACTGATGAATTTAGCTAGTATGAGTCATCTAAAGCATGTAGTCAGTGTTTTGGGACACATGTTCATTTTTAGATGTCATTCCACATCACTTGTAAATAGTTAGATGGGCTCACTATGTATTTTGTATCCATATGTATAGTTGATGCTATTTTCATAGTAAAAGTTTGAGAATTCGGCTTATCTCTGTACCGTGTTATACTTCTGTAGTTAATGAAGTGAATTGTGAATTAGCATTGATAAGATATTATTGTTGGGAGTTGTATCAATTTGTTTACAGGTTGGTTAGTCCAAATAACAGGGCAGATAATGCCGAAATTTTATTAAAATAATTTACAAGTTGCATATTGTAGTAGCTTTGATGGTGGGTCCAACCTTTATTTGGTATCTATCATCGACGCATGTCACACTCCAGGTCCACTAGCGTTATTAGGAGTAGGGTGTTTCAGTTTAGTATCAGAGCATTGTTTGGAGTCATTAGGCTTGCATTGTATATACATTCTGATGTTTAGTATATCATGCATGATTGTATGAGTCATGCCTCGTGGTGGTAAAACTCGAAGGCTCCAAGATATGTTGTCCCAAACTCACATTGCTCCTGATGAAGACGACCTTAGACTACAAGAAATAGTGGATGAGTCTGTACTTCAGCCCTTCGAACATCAGGGAAATGTAGCTAAAAATGATCCTATTTTTGTTGAAAGAATTGCTACTACTGTAGTGTCAGCCATGCGCAATACGGATAAAGATTTCAGTATTGAGAGGGCTACAAAATTGAGAGCTAAAGTTTTCACAGGCACGGCTGATCCTTCAGTTGCTCATATATAGATAATCAAGATAGAGAGAGTATTTGATGTCTGGGGTGCCCAGATAATTGAAAATGACACCTTGCCACTTTCTTGTTCGAAAAAGGGGCATATGATTGGTGGCAGTCAGTACAGATCACATATCGAGACCCTTCTGTTATTACCTGGACGAATTTCAGGCTTATCTTTTATAATGCCTATTGCCCTCGTTCATATAAAGATGCAAAGCAAGAGGAATTTTTGAAGTTAGTATAAGGGCAGATGACTGTTGTAGAATGTCAAAGTATGAACTTTCAAAGTATGCCCGAGTTCTGGTTAGCAATGGAATTGTAGATGCGAGCGGTTTGAAAATGGATTAAGAGAAGAAATCAGATCAACAGTGACAGCTATAGGCTGGTATGAATTTGGTAAATTAGTTGAATCAGCTTTAAGAGTAGAAAATAGTATTTTGATAGACCAATTGGTAGAGAACAGACACAGTTCAGAATAAACAATAGTCAGACATTGGTGGGTAATTCTAGCTATAGACTACCACAGAGGGACAGTAGAGGATTTTGCCCTGGTGTGTCCAGATCAAGCCATTTCAAGTCCAGATCGCGGGGAAGTCAAGGTTCCAAATTTAGTCACAGTGCTGTACAACAACCAATGACTAACCGTCCTCATATTCAAAGCTCTTCTCAAGAAGTGTTTACTTCCAGATAGGGTGAGAGTTCTACTAGCACTAGATTTCCTTATTGCCAGTTATGTGGAAGACCTCACCTTGGAGAATGTTTAAAGTTCAAGGGGGTTGATGTTTGTTATAACTGCGGCCAAGGTGGATACATTAGAAAAAAATTGTCTAATGCTATTACATGAGGGTGGCATGTCACATAGAATATTTCTCCAACAGAGTGTTGGAAGTATGAGATCGAATCAAACTCAAGGAGATGCTTTGGCTAATAGAATAGGTAAAAGCAGTGTGGTCCGGTCTAATTTGCAAATGGTAGCAGTACCCAACTGAAAGGTCAAGTCGGACGACCGAAGAAGTAAGGAAAGGTTTTTGCTTTAACTGTTCATGATGATAAAGTTGAAAATCTAAGAAAAATTCAAAAAAAAAAAAAAAGTAGCTGATCGCGAAATTGAACAATCTTTATTCTCCTATCACATATTTTTGCATAATTTTTAAGTCATTATATATGTGCTTTTTTTTTTTTTTTGTACTTATTTCTAAATTTATAATTTATATAATATTACATGTTTCGATGTTACATGTGTTTTATTATGTATTTTAGTTAACTTAGTTATATGATTTTATTTTGATAGTTTCCTTACTTTTCATGTGGTATTGTAGTTTCCATGTGTTTCAGGAAATAGGTTGACAAAGTATTGAAGAAAATTTTGGGAAGTTCATATTTGGGTAGTTTTGGACTTATTAACTTTGTAATAAATATGATTTTGCCACGGAATGTCAAAGGGGAAATTGTTAAGTCCAAATTATAATTAGCAATTTCTAAATTTTATGATTAACAATTTCCTTAGTTAAAATCATTTCCTAATTTAATTGTATTAGGAGTTTATCACGTTGTAGTCAAAGTCAACATAGGAGTTACTGAGTCCTAATTATAGTAAAAAAGTTAGAATTGGTATTATAAGTCTTGAAGGACTCCAATATATTCAAGAAGATCACATATGATCAATGGAAAGCAATTAGAAGTCCAAAGAGTGTCAAAGAGCCGCACAAGTTATGCTCCAAACTTTTAGTCGCAATTTGCAACGCATTTTTCACATGGAAAACATTGGAATTTAAACAAGATTATTTCTATAAGAATTGTAGTTCATTGAATTAGTTTTCCAATGCATTATGAATCACCTCAAATGAATATCGGGAGAAAAATATATAATAAAAATAACTACAACTATTCAGCTGTTGCTCGCGGTCTGGTGCTCGAGCAATGTGGTTATTCGAGGAACAGTAATATTCGATTTTCAAGCTGATTTTGAGTTCATTTTCATCCTGAACATTACTCATGATAAAAGTGGTGTTCTTTACTGTTTTAGTTATTGATGGTGACATTCAAATCATATATGGTAATTGAACTTATTGACTAATAAACTAGAAACAATTAAAAGTGGCTTGTTACTTGTTAATTGCTGATTTAATAATTTAGCTGCTTATCACATAGAATCTAAACTTGTTAATTAAAATCAATTAACACACGTACTTTCATTGTTTACTGAAAAGCTTTTGTCAAGTCTTGTACGTGCTAAGTAAATAAGCCCACTTATTGTATTCTATATAATGAGGGATTGATCAAATGCTCACCTAAATATCTTGATGTAGTCTTCCCTATTGACATAGGAGTGGCTTTGACATTCTGGAAGCTAGGGACTTGTTCTCTTTAGCGTTTTGAAGCCGTTTTCTGTTTTCAATTTTTCAAAACAGTGAAAGCACATTTTCTTTCCTATTTTCGAAAATGCGTTTTTGAAAATAAGTTAAAACTTTACAAAGAAAATCCAAAACGACAAATTTTTCATTTTTGGTGTTTTCAATCATAATCAAGCCAAAATTTTCAAAACGCATTTTAAGTGTTTTCGATTAAGCCACCAACAACAATCGACATTGCCGCATGTACATCACCTACACCACACTGCCGCAACCACTGCCCACGACGTCACAACCACCACAACAGAAGAAGCCGGTGACGCCACTGTCCAAAACCACCACAGTAGAAGAAGCCCACCACGCCACCACCCAAAACCACCACATCCAAAATACTGCATAGGGCTGGGCAAAATGTCCGAACCAAACAGTTTTTCTTAAATGAAATACCCGAACAGGTATCCAAATCGAGAACCGAATGGTTCGGTGCGGTTCTCGGTTCTAGACCAAGAAACGAAAAATCGAAAAAGAATCGAATTTTTTTTATATTGGATAAATCAATTTATTTTATTTTTCCTAAACAAATTAATAATTTTTTTCTTATTAAATCTTATTAGTTGGACAATTTAGAGTTTATTTATATTTGTTAATTGTGTTTTTTTCAATTTTTTCTTGTATAGTTTCTTATTAGTTAGTATGGAAAGTCAAGCAACTGATGATTATATTAAATAGTTAGTAAGTATTATCAATATTTTAAAATATTTTATCTTTATGACATCTAATTTATATTTCATTTTTATGTAGACTTGAAGGTTTGAAGAAAATGAATTATTGATATGAATCATCGAAGTTTTACTATTAATATTTACTTTTTAGTATTTGTATTTGACAACTTATTATTTGTATGTTATTAAATTAGATTACGTTAATTTGTAAAAGTTAAGATTGAACTTGGTATTTGTATATACTTTTTGTTATTAATATCAGTATCTACTTTCAGCTGTATTTATGTAGTATTATTCTAAACGTTAAAAAATTTAATTATAGTACGGAACCGAACAGAATAGAACAGAACCGAACCGAACCCGAACGGTTCCAAAATTATATTTGAAACCGACGGTTCCATTTAGTAAATACCCAAAAATTTTTGGAACCGAACCGACCCGCGCCCACCTCTAATACTTCATACCACCATGCCCAAAAACACCGCAAACCGCCCAAAAACACACAGAGAGAGGGGAAGGGGGGAGAAGAGAGAGAGAGAGAGAGGGGAGGGGGGAAAGAAGAGAGAGAACAAGTTTTGGGTGTTTTCATTGTTTAAAATAATTTTTCAAAATGATAAAAAAAAACACATTTTTAACAATATCAAAATGAACACTCAAAACACAAAACTCAAAATGAATTCAAAACTCAAAACTGAAACACAAAAAGAACAACCCTTTAATAAGTCTGCTCTATATCTGGTCTAAGTGAGATACAAACCTGATTCATGTCTACTCACTTCTATCCATAGGAATTGATGCATCTCACTCCATTTCTAAACAATTATCATTTCATCACGTGATGATATATATTTTTACAACATTTTATAAAAGAAATGGTCTGGAACTTTAATTTTATCATAACTTAATAATTATCCAATAATAATGGCGAGTTAACGTATTCTTACTATGAGAGGAATCAAGAAATTGACTGAGCAAATTCTTCAGCACAATTTTAGCTGTGTTTCAAACTAATAAACTCTTCTATTTTATATTATGTCATTTTCTTATCTTATCTTCTGTACAATCCCAATTGGCATTTTTTTCCCTATCTAATAACTTGAAATCAAGATCGAGATTATTGGTGAGTACCTATATCATATCAAAGTAAATGTCATTATGAGGCTACTTAGTATAGAGAATTATTCATTTTTTATCACATTAGTTATCCCTATCCCCTCAGTGGTTTGTGATAGATTAGGAAGTTGGAAGCACGGCCAACACAATTACATGGAAAATGATCTTGACTTGGAGAGACGCGTTAAACTGCTGTCAATGGCACTACTACAAAAACTGCCTTTTGCAACGGTCGAAAAATGTTGCCATTGACCTTTTGCAGCGTTTAGGGGGATGTTGTGGGCTTTGATGCTGCCATAGAGTGGAAGTTTTTTACAGCGTTCAATGATCGTTGTCTTTAACGTTTTGCAGCGTTCAATAAGCGTTGTCTTTAAAGTATTTGCAGTGTTCAATGACCGTTGTCTTTAACTTTTTTGCAGCATTCAATGATCGCCGTCTTTAAATTTTTTGCAGCGTTCAATGACCGTTGTCATTACCTTTTTCGCAGCGTTCAACAAATGTTGTCTTAAGAGTTTTTTCAACGTTTAAAGAATGTTGCAAAAACTATTTTGCAACATTCTTTGACTAATGTTGTTACCTTTTTTTCCAACATGCAAGGAATGTTGTCTTAAGATCTTTCGCAACATTCAACGAATGTCGTGTTAAAAGTTTTTGCAATGTTCATAGAATGTTGTCTTTACTTCTAGCCCGTTGTCGTTTCTTTTCTTATTTTTTTGCTACATTCTATCGCTTGCCGTGATTATTGTCCCCCTTTTTTATTTCTATAAACATTGACCAACAAAATTAAAAACAAACATAATCTATTTACGTACAAGCGGTTTAAGACAATCACAAATGAAAATTATAACTTCATTACGAAATTTTTAATCCATACACAATAAACATAACACATGTACCAGTGGCTTCTTCAAAACACAATAAACACTAAGAATTCCACATTGTTTACTCCATTTTAATATGTTGCCGACAAATTGCACACATCATGCAACCTGTTTCTCTATCTCTCGGCACAAGAGAGGAATGAAATGGAGGATACAAAAATAATCTTCAATGAGATTGAAATGCAACCATCAGGATTAAACCTTGTGTAATTTGTACACATCTTTTCTCCTTTGTTAGCTTTTGATATGCCTGTACATGAGATGCCAAACATATTATTCAAGACTTGAAAAAGACTCATAAGAACAATAAAAGGGCAAAAACTTAGGCTAAGAAAAACATATTAAATGCTGATTGTGTAGAAGATTTAGATTGCACTGCTGATCAACTTTTCAGGCAGTAGTACAATGGTCAACAACCAAGGCCAAAGAGAGTTAGAAATATTTAGGTTTTGGCTTTATGGTATATTTGGTGGTTGCTGAAGAAGAGAGCTCTCCCTTGCCCAATGTGGCTCTACCACACACTCCAGCACGACAATTCTCAGAACTACCTAGAATCCTCACAGTGCCTACCACCACAACTCTCCCTCTTTATCATCCACACCGACAAACCCACAATTTCCATTCTCCGCAACTACAAGACAAACAAAGGCAATGTTAGTTACTACAAAGGTAAGGCAATGATATTTTCAATATTGAAAAACCAATGTTAGTTACTACAAAGGCAAGGTTTCACTCAACTGGTGTCATTATTTTGGAGCTGGGAATCAAATTCAAGAAGACCTTTTCCACGATAGTGGTAATTACAATGTGAAAAAGAAGCAAGTTCACTACAGGGCAACTTCATGGAAGATCATTATCAATTACTAAAAGATTTTTTACCTGACATTTCACTCTAAATGTAGATATTTAGGTTGTCCACTTCTTCGAGGATATGGTATGACCGACACTTATGCTAAACATCAAAAGAAACATCTAATCACATATATTCACTTCATGAATGCATTAAACATAAAGAAAAACACGAATAAGAAAATACAGAAATGAAGAACTCTAGTAAATACCTTCATCAAATGAGTCTAATACTACTCTTTGACCAAGCAACAGTACTTCCCATGGCTTCAATAAGAACTCAAAATTCATCGATAGGTCTATATAAGGTCAAATGACTCATATACACTTCCTCAACCCAAACCTTCCAACAATCTCATCCAAGTGGCAAGTGGTGCACCTTTGAGCTTGGGTTTGCCGATGCAATCTTCCCTTTTGCTAATATTTCTTCATCATCATACAGGTACCAATGCAATAGTTGACACCTTAAATTTTCCAAATGTGCAACACCTCCCTGAATATCACTTCCTCATTGAGACTACAAAATTCACAGTAAAATGAACATATTCCCTTTAAAATTAGTATGCTATATTCACAGTAAAATGAACATTTGAGAAGTGCTTCAACTTTTTCTTCTAGTGCTCCCATCCTTTCTGACTATGTTTGTAATTGGCTTTCAAGTTCTCTCACTCGGGAATTAGTTTGAGTTTGTCCATCCACTTTTGATGGTGTAACTCCAAATCCAAGTCCTCTTACTCTTCCACGACGTTCGGGACCTAGAACTCGAGCAACAACATCATCGCGAATGGAATCCTCTGTTGGTGTATCAAAAATTGATTAGGTACAATCATCTATCTTTTTCTGCACTTATGGAACTTAAATTTTATACTAGCAAGTGATACATATAATAAGTTTAATTATTATTGAAGACATACCAAAGTTTCAGCAACTGTTTCATTTATTGGTTTTCCATCCCTTCTAAGATATCCATGAGTCCATATTCTAGTTCTTAACCCTTTTATGTCCGGATTCTTTTTTTCTACAATACAAATCTAGTAATTATATATAATTGCATTGAAACAAAAGGAATGAAGATATATGAGAAAATCATTACATACACGTACAGAAAACAAAGATAGTTTGTATTCGTACCAAATCGTGAGCCATGCGTTGATAACCCTTTCGACCTATAGCATAGAGAAGTTTCTGATTAGATCTCATTTTGCTGAACTTGGCACTTTTCTCCTATGAAGAAATTAAAAAAAAAATTAAATAACAGTAATCAAATAAATTTTAAGCTCAATATGAGAATACAACTTACTTGAAAGTCATTAGAAAGAGTATCTTCTATAAATTTTTTCATGCTTCTTCAAATTTTACATTCTTCGGTCTAAGAAGGGAAATAGCTCGAGTTTTATTCACAGATGATGCTGTTTGAATTCTGATTTCTTTTCTTAATCTAGCTTTGAATGTCCTCCAATATTTTCTCATACATTGTAATGTCATTTTTTTTTTTTTAAATCACTCACATTGAACATTTGCTGTATTTTATACACAAATATAAGAAATGGTGTCATTAGGAAGGAAATAGATAACATAAACAATAGTAAAAAAAATAAAGTTATCATATTTACAAATGTACTTGTATGAAAGTCCAAAGTTCAATTTTTTTTATTTTCATCCACCGAATGCCAAACCTTAATTACAATAGGCACATGTTCTCATACCATGGCTCCAACTATGCTAGCAAATTTATCAGAGTTAGTGCCAACTACTTGCCCGAATTCATTGAATTCAAGCTCCATCTTATGATAATTATTTTCACTTGGGTTGTACCTCTTTTCTTTTTTGCAGCATCTATATTTGTCGACGACGTGTTTTGCTCATTAGTAATTGGAGTTGATACAGAATTTTCTGGTTCACTAGAAAGTTTTAGTCTTTTATTGATATCTCGAATTGCAACAACAATTGCAGCTCCTCGACGTTTTGAACTCTTGGAAGCTTGCTTAGGTGACTTAAAGAATGCAACATGAAAACCAAATATAAATATAATTATTTTCGAAAGTTAATTAGTACAACAAAACACACTATCGTGACACTGCCTTGACAACATAAATGGGATCAAGAGTTCAAGCTGGTGCATCAAGAGTTCAAAATGACAGCAAAGATTCACAAATCCGGGGAATCAAAGGTTCAAGCTGGTGCTTCAGCAGGCGATGACACTACCTTGACAACATAAATGGGATCTCCCACTTTGATAGTCTTCCCCTTTCCTTGAGTGCAAGATTCGGTACATGTTACACCCCATTTTCTACAAATTAAAAGTCAAGATTTTATTGCAAAGTCAAAGCTGGAATTGTCAAATTCATAGTCAAAATGGGACTTAAATGAGACAAAATATTTTCTTGGGGTTTGTTTTGCAATGGATATTAATTGAGGGTTTAAATTGGATTAAATTTGAAGTTAGGGAGTTACTTATTTAGTTTTGGAAGTAAAAGACTTAAATGTTATTTGTTTTGGAAGATGAGGGATCTCCAGTGCAAATATTCACTAATTTGACAATAACAACCCATTTCCATCCATTCTCACACCACACACGCACAGCAAAGAAGAAAGAAATCGAGAAAGAGGCGAAAAAAGGGGGAAAAGAAAGGAAAAAAAGGAAAGAAGAACAAAGAAAGAAAAATGAAGAAAGCCACCAACAAGATCAAGGTTTGAGTTCTCAATTTCTTCTCCTATTTTAAGGAAAATTCAAAATATATTGTGGTTCAATTTTGTGGTAGAAATTTAGGGATTTTAATTTATACTTTATACTCGAAAAATATGATAAGGAAGCTATTTGTTTGAGCATTTTGAGCTATTTATTCTTGTGGATTGGAAGGAATGATAATTGGAGATTAGAGTTTTTATATATGTGGCTTAATCTGAAAATTTGAGGACAATTACATTCTTGATATTTTTTCTTATGATTGCTACATGAAATTAAGTTAGATTGGTTGAAAATAACTTATCTTGTGCTTGAATTTAGTTTGAATGAATATGGAGATTTTAAAAAAGGGGTTTTTGATAAGATTTATGTATTTAGCCCCCGTTTGATATCTATTTTTTTCTCATTCTATTTTTCATTCTTTATTTCAATCACACATTTTATTAATAAAATAATATTACAAATAAACCCAAAAATTTTCCTTACTTTTTAACCACGCAATATTCCATCAATCTCTATTTCAGAAATTATTTTTCAAACAAAATGGGTGTCAAACAGGGGTTAGTTAAAAGAAATTTGAAATGAGGAATGCTGATGATTATTGACATGAAAATCTTGTTAAATCTCGTCGGGACAGCCGGGAAAAGTTAGTATTAACGAGTTAGGAAAGTAGAGTGATTCGAAAATTAAGTTAATTTATGTTTAAGTTAGCCAATGAGATGGAAATATTAAGTCTCAGCTTATTGCTTATTGGGGGATTTATATATTTCATTTCGATGTTAAGTATGACTTATTATTGAGAAATCCCTTGTAACTTAATATAGATGGAGTTGAAGTGGTTTGTGTGTGATCATTTCAGGAGGGGCTTGGACGTGGGAACAGTATACCAGCCTCGTTAGTCCAGCCTATATCTGTGAGTGGAGAACACATTTTTCCAAAAAGAAGATTTTTAATTTATAAACTTATAATCATGTTTACTTAATATGAATGTTGAAATGATTCCCATTTTTTAGAGAAGAATATTAGTTACATGAAATGCCTTATTTTCGAGAAATTAGTAAATGAGCACGATTATTTTGAAACCATAAAAAAATACCAGATGTAATTATCTTACACTAGTGCACTGACGGGCTACGACTGTGTACTAGAGTCGTGTATTTGACTCCTATACACTTAGAGGCTCCAGCCATGTATAAATGTGACTCTTATCCACTGAGAGGCTACGACTGTGTGTAAGGGTACCTATTATGCACTGAGAGGCTACAGCCGTGTATATAAGGATAATTATGTTATTTTCACTTTATGCTCTTAGGGGCTACCATTGTGTATAAAGGTGACTCTTATCCACTGAGGGGCTGCGGCCATGTGTAAGGGTACCTATTATGTACTGAGGGGCTACAGCTGTGTATAAAGATGATTATGTTATTCCGACTTTGTGCACTGAGAGGCAACGGCCGTGTACACAAGTGTTGATCAGACAGTTTATGAGCACATGACTTTATAACTTTTAGATCATCAGCAGATGACTACATGAGGTATATTTTGATGTGATTATTCAATATATAGTGGATTTTTACCTTGCAGCTTACATTTTCCAGCTTATTGATTTCAGATTATGGTTTTAGCTTACTGAATTCGACTAATGTACTTGCTCATCTTGTTGTATCATTTATTATCATTTTTAGATATCAATTTGAGTCTAATTTATGATTTAGCACTAGCATTATGATTTATATGATGTTATGATACAGATTTCAAGAATAATGAGTACATCGAGATAAGTAAAATATCAGTTTCATTTTTAATATAAATGTATATACAACATAAAGGATAGTATAGGAATTTTTTAAACACTCCACTCACTGGGATTATCATCTCATATATTTTCTTAACATCTTTCTTATAGAAGGCAGTTGACTGTGCAGTGGTGAAGGTAATGATGATAGTTTTGTAGCTGCTACCACCACCACCAATTGTAGGTTCTTTCGTTTAAAATAGTGTAACCATCAAGTGAATCATTTGCATCATATTTGGGGATATTTGTATTTAAATGTACCAATGGTCACGATGAAATATTGTAAACTAAACTGCGTCACTGTTATCATTTTTTGAGAAGCAATTATGACGCATAGTGATATAGATGTTTTTGGTAGGATGATTTATTGATATTGATGTTGGTATATTGGTGTTTGGGAAATTTTTATGATTAAAGCATTGAAAATAGTTCCATTTTTAAAGGATGAGGCCATACAATCAGAGTATAGTTATAGTTGCCTTGGTGATGAGTCCAATGCCAAGTTGCCACTTATCATCGATGCATGTCACATCTTGAGTTTAGTAAGGAGTTTTGGACGGGTCGTGACAAGTTGATATCAGAACATGGTTCCAAAGTCTCTGGGATATGGTGTATTTATTCTAATTTCTCAACATATTATGCATATTGTAGGTTAAAGATGCGTAATGGCAGAGCAGGCAGACGTCGAAACACACCACCTGAAAATCCAAATATCCTTATAGGAGAATATGTCGGTGGGGCATTTGTTCATCAGACACAGATCGACACAGGGTAATGTGGTTGGAAATGATCCCCTATTCGACAGACTCACTACAGCTATTACATCTATTCTTCCCAACTCAGATAGAGATACTAGCATCGAGGGGGCAATTAAGCTCAATGCTAAACATTTTGTGGGCACTGTTAACCCTGCTGATGCTAAGGAATGGATGAGGACTTTAGAGAGTATTTTTGATGTTATGGGCTGTTCTGAGGAAAAAAAAAACTACGCCTTGCTACTTGCTGAAAGGCATAGTACCTGATTGGTGGTTTGCTTTTCGGAGCAAGTATCGTGATGCCAATGACATCATGTGGGCTATTTTTAGATATGCTTTCTTTGAGACCTACTATCCTCTTTCGTACAAGAATGCCAAGCAAAATGAGTTCGTGAGGCTGACTCAAGGTTCAATGACTATTTCTAAGTATCATACCAAGTTTGTGGAACTCTCGAGGTATGCACTGATTCAGTGAATGAGGAAAATGACAAATGTAGACGATTTGTAGGGAACTTGAGGCCAGATATTAGGGCGATGGTGACGGGGTAAGGATATTCAAGATTTGGCCAGTAGTAGAGGCGGCCTTGAGAGTCGAGGCAGCGATTCGGGAAAATCAAAGTTAGATAGGAACCTCTAGTGGATAGCATAAAAAGAATAGAGGAGTATTTTAGCCTAATGTTACTCATACTAGGAGTTTCAAGTCGAAATCTCACAGTTCTGGATCTAGTCAAGAATCCAGTCGTAGTCAGAGCTCCATCTGTCAGCTAGTGCACCGACAATCTTCTGTTTAGAGGTCCATGGCCTCGAGACCTATCGACGGCCATAGTAGTACTCGATATCTGCCTTGTCAGAATTGCGGGAGACCCCATCTTGGTGAATGCCTTAAGGATACTAGTGGATGCTTTGTGTGCAGACAGGAAGGATATTTAAGGAGAGAGTGTCTAGTTCGCTTTCAGCAGGGTGGTACATCACAGGGGATATCTTTACAGTCTGGTGTTGGTATTTCTAGACAGAATCAGAGTCGGAACACGTTGGCAGGTAAAGCAGGTACTACTAGTGCTACTCAGTCTGATATTGTGGGCAGCAGTGGTAGTAGACAGAAAGATCAGGCAGGACGTCCCGGGGCTTAGAGATGAGTTTTTGCTGTGACTCAGCACGATGCCTATGAGTCACCAGATGTGGCCATGGGTACGTTATTTATTTTTGGTAGAAATGCTCGTTCTTTAATTGATTCAGGTGCAACACATTCCTTTATTTCTCATGCACTTGCTAACCATGCTAATCGAATGTCTGAGCCTTTAGACAGTGAATTGGTAGTAGCAACTCCCATAGGGATTCACTTTTAGTTAGTCGGGTATATAAAGATTGTGGGATTAGAGTGAACAATCATGAGTTGAAAGTAGATCTAATTCCACTCGATATTATGATTTTGATGTTATTTTGGGGATGGACTTTATATATAAACATCGTGCTTTAGTTTATTATTTTCGTAAGGAAGTGACGTTTAGAGGTCCAAGAGAGCTTGAAATTGTTCTCACTGGAGAGCACAAAATTTTACCCATCTTGTGTGATATTTGTCCTTGATGCTCGGATAATGCTCAAAAAGGGTTGTCATGCATTTTTTGCTCATGTGATTGATACTTAGATCACTAAGCTGGAAATTGACGATATATCAGTTGTGCGAGATGTTTTCGATGTCTTTCCAGAGACCTTTCGGGATTACCCCCAGACAGAGAGATCGAATTCTCTATTGATTTGATCTCCGGGATAGCACCTATTTCACAAGTACCTTATCGAATGGCTCTGAAAGAGTTGAAAGAATTAAAGGTACAATTACAAAAATTTGGTTGATAAGGGTTTCATTAGACCCAGTGTATCCCCATGGGGAGCACCTATGTTATTTGTGAAGAAGAAATATGGCACAATGAGATTATGTATTGACTATAGACAATTGAATAAGGTGACCATTCACAATAAATACCCTCTACCTCCACATTGATGATTTATTTGATCAACTTCGAGGTGCCTCAGTATTTTCAAAGATTGATTTGCGTTCAGGGTATCATCAACTCAGAATTAGAAATGTTGATGTACCAAAGACTACTTTCAGGTCTCAATATGGCCATTATGAATTTTTGGTGATGCCGTTTGGATTAACTAATGCCCTTGCTGCATTTATGGACATGATGAATAGAGTCCTTAACCCATATCTGGATAAATTTTTTATTGTCTTCATCAATGATATATTGGTTTATTCTCGCAGTCGTGATGAGCATGCTGAGCACTTGAGGATTATTTGCAGACTTTACGAGATAAGCAGTTGTATGCTAAGTTCAACAAATGTGAATTTTGGCTTGACATAGTGATATTTCTAGGTCATGTTATCTCTGCAGAAGGCATATATGTAGATCTTGTAAAAATAGAGGCGGTGATGAAATGGGAATGCCCTACTAACGTGACAGAGATATGGAGTTTCCGTAGACTAGTAAGTTATTACCGTCGATTTATAGAGGGATTCTCTAAAATTGCTATTCCCTTGACCAGTTTGACTCGGAAGGACTCTAAATTCGTGTGGACTGAGCAATGCGAGAAAATTTTTCAAGAATTGAAGAATATATTGGCTTTTGCTCTTGTATTCACTCTTCCTTCACTAGGTGAAGAGTTTACAGTGTATAGTGATACTTCATGCCAGGTTTAGGTTGTGTTTTGATGCAAAATGGAAAGGTTATAGCTTATGCTTCAAGACAATTGAAGAAGCGTGAGATAAACTACCCATCACATGATGTAGAGTTAGCTACAGTGGTGTTGGCATTGAAAATTTGGAGGCATTATTTGTATGGTGAGAAATGTCAAATATTTATCGATCATAAAAGTTTGAAGTATATTTTTTTATCAGAAAGAATTGAACTTGAGACAAAGAAGATGTTTGGATTTGATAAAGGATTATGATTGTACGATTGACTACCATCAGGGGAAAGCTAATGTCGTTGCAGATGCTCTTAGCAGGAAGACTAGTTCTTCCGTACAATCCAATAAGTATATACAGCTTTGTTGTGTGAGTTCAGGAAGTTGCATGCTCAATTGTCAGGTACTACTTCAGGGACAGTATTAGCTCATTTTCAGGTGAAGCCTATCTGGTAGACATGATTGGATTAGCCCAATCTCAAGATCTGACACTGAGAATATTGAAAGCGGAAGTTAGTACGAGGTTAAGAACAGACTATGCAATTAGAAATGATGATATGTTGGTTATCGAAAATTGGTTGTGTGTTCCTGATGTTGCAAAATTGAAGAAAGAGATCTTAGAAGAGGCACACAATACTAAAATGTATCATACATTGAAAGAGCATTATTGGTGGAATGGCATGAAGAGAGAGTAAGCAAAATTTGTATCAAAATGTCTGGTCTGTTAGCAGGTGAAACCAGATTGTCAGAAAATAACTGGACCTCTACAACCTTTGCCTATTCCCCGAATGGAAGTGGGAACACATTACCATGGACTTCTTGTTTGGTCTTCCTCGTACTCAGAATGGTCATGATGGTGTTTAGGTGATTGTTAATCGTTTGACCAAGACTGCCAGATTTTTACCAATCAAAATCACTTATTCTTTGAGTAAGTTGGTAAAGTTGTATGTGGATGAGATAGTTAGCTTATATGGTGCTCCAGTGTCTATTGTATTTGATAGAGATCCTCGGTTTACATCCAAATTTTAGCCTAGTTTACAAGGAGCTATGGGTACTAAACTACATTTTAGTACACCTTTTCGTTCTCAGACAAATGGCCAGTCAGAGAGGACCATACAAACTCTTGAAGATATGTTGAGGGCTTGTGTTTTGGAGCTCAAAGGTAACTGGGATACTCATTTGTCTTTGATGGAGTTTGCTTATATTAACAGTTACCACTCCAGTATAGGAATGACTCTTTTTGAAGCTTTATATGGTAGAAAGTCCAGAACACCAGTATGTTAGGATGAAGCTGGTGAAAGAAAGTTAGTAGGCCCTGAATTGGTTCAAATGACTTCAGAAAATGTGAAATTGATTAGAAAAAATTTGAAAATAGCACAAGACAGACAAAAAGTTATGCAGATAGGCGTAGGAAAGATCTTGAATTTGTAGTTGGGGATTGAGTATTTTTTAAATTGTCACCCTGGAAAGGGGTGCTGAGATTTGGCAAACGAGAAAAGTTGAGTCCACGATATATTGGACCTTATCAGATTACTGAGCAGATTGGCCCAGTTGCATATCATTAGATTTGACAGAGGAATTATCCTAGATCCATGATGTTTCATCGCAGATCCTTTTCATGTTCTGGAGTCTCAACCAATTCAGTTGGAAGAGAATTTGACCTATATAGAAAAGCCAGTGAGAATTCTAGATAGAAAGGTGAAAATCCAGCAAAACCAAACAATTTCACTAGTTAAGGTACTTTAGACGAATCAGACGGTAGAAGAGGCTATTTGGGAAAACGAGAACCAGATGCATGCTCAATATCGTCATTTATTCATTGATTAGTCAGAAGCCCATCGAATTTCAAGGACGAAATTCTTTTAAGAATGTAAGATTGTTACACCACATTTTCTACAAATTAAAAGTCAAGATTTTATTTCAAAGTCAAATGTGGAATTGTCAAAGTAATAGTCAAAATGGGACTTAAATGAGGCAAAATATTTTCTTGGGTTTGCTTTGCAATGGATATTAATTGAGGATTTAAATTGGATTAAATTTGAAGTTAGGGAGTTACTTATTTAGTTTTGGAAGTAAAGACTTAAATGTTGTTTGGTTTGGAAGATAAGGGACCTCTAGCGCAAATATTCACTAATTTGACAATAACAACCCATTTCCATCCATTCTCACACCACACACGCACAGCAAAGAAGAAAGAAACTGAGAAAGAAGGGGAAAATGGGGAAAAGAAAGAAGAAGAAAGAAAGAAAAATGACGAAAGCCACCAACGAGATCAATGTTGGAGTTCTCAATTATTTCTCTTATTTTGAAGAAAATTCAAAATATATTGTTGTTGAGTTTTGTGGTAAAAATATAGGGTTTTTAATTTATACCTTATACTTGAAAAATATGATAAGGAAGCTATTTATTTGAGCATTTTGAACTATTTATTCTTGTGGATTGGAAGGAATGATAATTGGAGATTTGGGTTTTGATATATGTGGCTTAATCCGAAAATTTGGGGACAATTGACATTCTTGATATTTTTCCTTGTGATTGTTACATGATATTAAGTTAGATTGGTTGAAAATAACTTATCTTGTGCTTGAGTTTTTAGTTTGGATGAATATGGAGATTTTAAGAAAGGGGTTTTTGATAAGATTTATGTATTTACTTAAAAGAAATTTGAAATGAGGAATGTTGATGATTATTGACATGAAAATCTTGTTGAATCTCGTCGGGGCAGCCGGGAAAAGTTAGTATTAACGAATTAGGAAAGTAGAGTGATTCGAAAATTAAGTGAATTTATGTTTAAGTTACCCAATGAGATGGAAATATTAAGTCTCAGCTTATTGCTTATTGATGGATTTATATGTTTCATTTCGATGTTAAATATGAGTTATTATTGAGAAATCCCTTGCAACTTAATATGGATGGAGTTGAAGTAGTTTGTGTGTGATCATTTCAGGATGGGGCTTGTACGTGGGAACATTATACCAGCCTCGTTAGTCCAGCCTATATCTGTGAGTGAAGAACACATTTTTCTAAAAAGAAGATTTTTAATTTATAAACTTATAATCATGCTTACTTAATATGAATGTTGAAATGATTCCCAATTTTTAGATAAGCATATTAGTTACATGAAATATCTTATTTTCGAGAAATTAGTAAATGAGCATGATTATTTTGAAACCATCAGAAAATACTAGATGTAATCATCTTACTCTAGTGCACTGAGGGGCTACGGCTATGTACTAGAATCGTGTATTTGACTCCTATACATTGAGGGGCTACAGCCATGTATAAATGTGACTCTTATCCACTGAGAGGCTACGGCTGTGTGTAAGGGTACCTATTGTGCACTGAGAGACTACAACTGTGTATAAGGATAATTATGTTATTTTCACTTTATACACTGAATATCTGTAAGTGGATAACACATTTTTCCAAAAAGAAGATTTTTAATTTATAAACTTATAATCATGTTTACTTAATATGAATGTTGAAATGATTCCCAATTTTTAGAGAAACATAGTAGTTACATGAAATGCCTTATTTTTGAGAAATTAGTAAATGAACACGATTATTTTGAAACCATCAAAAAATACCAGATGTAATCATCTTACTCTAGTGCACTGACGGGCTACGACTGTGTACTAGAGTTGTGTATTTGACTCCTATACACTGAGAGGCTACAGCCATGTATAAATGTGACTCTTATCCACTGAGGGGCTACGACTGTGTGTAAGGGTACCTATTATGCACTGAAAGGCTACAGCCGTGTATAAGGATAATTATGTTATTTTCACTTTATGCGCTTAGGGGCTACAATTGTGTATAAAGGTGACTCTTATCCACTGAGGGGCTACGGCCATGTGTAAGGGTACCTATTATGCACTGAGGGGGCTACAGCCGTGTATAAAGATGATAATGTTATTCCCACTTTGTGCACTGAGAGGCTACGACCGTGTACACAAGTGTTGATCAGAAAGTTTATGAGCACATGACTTTATAGCTTTTAGATCATCAGCAAATAACTACATGAGGTATATTTTGATGTGATTATTCAATATATAGTGGATTTTTAGCTTGCTGCTTACATTTTCTAGCTTATTGATTTCAGATTATGGTTTTAGCTTACTGAATTCGACTAATGCACTTGCTCATCTTGTTTTATCATTTATTATCATTTTTAGATATCAATTTGAGTCTAATTTATGATTTAGCATCAGCATTATGATTTATATGATGTTATGATACAGATTTCAAGAATAATGAGTACATCGAGATAAGTGAAATATCAGTTTCATTTTTAATATAAATGTATATACATACATAAATGACAGTATAGTCATTTTTAAACACTCCACTCACTCGGATTATCATCTCATATATTTTCTTAACATCTTTCTTATAGGAGGCAGTTGACCGAGCAGTGGTGAAGGTTATGTTGATAGTTTTGTAGCCACTACCACCATCACCACCACCAATTGTAGGTTTTTTTGCTTAAAACAGTGTAACCATCAAGCGAATAATTTGCATCATATTTGGAGATATTTGTATTTAAATGTAGCAATGGTCACGATGAAATATTGTAAATTAAACTGCATCACTATTATCCTTTTTTGAGAATCAGTTATAATGCATAGTGATATATATGTTTTTGAAGGGGTGAGTGATAGATATTATGATGTTGGTATATTGGTGTTTGGAAAAAAAATTATGATTACAGGATTGAGAATAGTTCCATTTTTAAAGGAGACTTCGTCAAAATTTTCGAAAATATTTTAATTGGCTAAAGGAGGCCATACAATTAGAGTATAGTTATAGTTGCCTTGGTGATGAGTCCAGTACCAAGCTAGCACTTATTATCGCGGGCACGTCAGGTCTTGAGTTTAGTCAAGATTTTGGGACGGGTCGTGACAGTACACACCAAATACTGTCCAAAATATACCTGCAACATTGAATTGTTCGAGTTTAATAACAGAAGTAGCTAGAGAAAAGAAGTAACACAAAAGCTTTCAAATTAAAACTTACGTTCCTCTGATGTTTCCTATTCGGAAACAAGATTTCATCAGAACGGAATTGTTGGGAAATATGTAGGAAATCTGGAACAATAAATAACTCCAAGGCACGAAAATCGTTATCCTTTCATTTCTGTCGTTGATCCTGTAATTCCTTCTTGCGTTCATCTGAATCATCTTCTGTTTCTTCTGGAATAGGCGCAAGATCATCACTCAGAATGTAGGACAGTTTGATTGCTGTCAAGAAGAATAAAACCTTCTCCTGCCAACGCGTGAAATTCTGTCCATCAAACCGATCAAGACGTATCAAATCCTGATTCATGACTTTAATTGAAGGTGCCACAGATTCATTTACTGCCAGATCTTGAAACGATGCCATCTCTTAAAACTGTTGGGAAATATGTAGAAAATCTGGAACAATAAATAACTCCAAGGCACGAAAATCGTTATCTTTTAAGAGATGTTTCTCCCCTTTCCAACAAAGTCACGACCGGGGTATGATAGAAAATCTCTCTCAAGATACAATGGAGGCGTTTGATTCAAATTGTGACTATTTGATCAAACCAAGAAACACTCTATAGAGAAACTGATGATGCCAAGAGAAAGATAGAAGAATAGAAATTATTTAAAAGTATCTCGCAAATGAGAATTCGCCCAGACTATATAGAAATAGAGGCAACCTTTTGAATAGGTGTGTCCCTTGAAATGAATGGACGCATCTGTTGAAAGAAACATACCTATTCAAAAACTTCTGAAAATAAAATTCTCTTTCAGGGGCGTTGCCCCCGAGCCCCCACGGGGGGCGCTGCCCCCTCGAGCCCCGCGACCTGACCGGGCAGGTCGATCCCCGTTGCGTAGCGGCAAAACATTCGCAAAAACAAAAGATAATACATGCAAAATGATGAAAAATATCTAACAGGAATTTCCTTAAGAGTCTCAGTAGGCTCTGGACCTGCTACTATAGTTTCTTGATTGATTGTGGGGACCTAAAATAATTAGAATTTTTTTAGAACGTGATCATATTGTAGCATATAAAAGATTATGGCAAACATGGTGTTAAATTAAAGGAACTTTGCAAACTGCTTAATTTCTATTCTGAACATCGTTATTGTAGCTCTCACAGTTTCTTCTTGTCAGCTTATTTCGAGTGTAGTCATGACTCATGCGGGATTCACAAAACCATGTCGGGCACATGTTACTTGTTGGAGTTCGCTATGAAACGTTGATTTATACGTGTGGCAAAAAGATCAGCATTAAATTTGAGCAATTCATACAAATGAAATTAGTCGACCTAGATTATAAGAAACAATGAATTTATTCACAGGCAAGTCAATATAATGCTACTACTTACTGTGTGTGTATAGTTAAAGAACAGATTCCCTCATCACTGGAAATCCAGTTCCCTTCGATCTTAATATTTAAGCAGTCCAAACTCCACTTTCTCACAACTATGATCAGTGGATATTGAAACATTAAAAACACTTTCATAGGATATCAAAACATTTAATGACATTAAAACTTTACACCGTGTTATTAATCTTAAACAGCTGCCTAGTTTGGCACTGTTGATCTAAATTTCCAGTATCATCGATCAATTTCAGTTGGAAAAAACCCAAGGTCAGGAATTGGTTCAGATTTTATTCTCAGCCCTCTGGTAGTGGCTCAGGTTTATTCAATTGTAACAATGTAGAACATCTAATGCTTTGTCAATTTGTGGCTGCCTGACATTCTAGATTCTAGAATCATCTAGAGGAGAAGACATTAAGAGTGACCAAGCCCCCACTTTTAAGCTGTTTCTTTCCGGCTTTCTTGAGGGAAAGAAGCGCATACTTAAAGCCCAAATAAGCCAGAAAAAGTACCATTTAAGCTGGGCCAAACATGCTATAAACTGCATGAACTTGAAAAGAACGAAAGAAAAAGCTTTTGGAGGGATGAGGTGATAGAAGAAAAGCTTTTTACCTTACAACGATCATACAGTTTGACATCACTGAAAGCTAAATTGCTTATCCTGATCTCGGTGCATAAATCTTCAGAAAATGGTTCACATCCATCAACAAGGATACTGCAGGGAAGGGTACATTTTTGCAGTTGTGACTCACCTCAAGCAGTGTGCAATTAATTAACCCGAAGAAAAAAAAAAACGAAATTCGATTCCGTGCATCTAGCAACATTTTGATTGATAGGCTATATATTACACGGACTCCTTAAAATATATTGATGCTTCCAATCCCAATCTTACCATTGGCAGAAGTGTGTGGGATACACGTTCAGAGTTTTCAATTAATTATTTCCTTAAAACAATAATCCAAGTATTTTGACTATTGTTAAGTTAGTTTCCCATATTAAAACCCAATCTCATTAAGATTCATTCAATGTATAGAATATAGAAAAAAGGTTATAAATATAACTCAAAACACTTGACACATGACAACGCCAGACCCCCACGGTAAAGTCCATGTAACGCAGCCTACAGGAAATGACATTCAAGTTAATCAATAAAAGTCTCAGCACGATTTTTTTATTTTTTTTTGGTCGGGGGGTGGGTGATAAGATAAAACTACAAAACCTAAAAGTCGCAGGGAAGCTTTTTCTTTGTGCTTGTTTGGGAGGGATTTTTGGGGGCAGAATTGATTTTGAATAGTGATATGATGGGAAATGTGTGGTTGAAAAAGAAAAAAAATTATTAATGTGATGGAAAATATTATTTTATTGAAGAATGTGTGGTTGAAAATGAGAATTGATTTAGTGTAGAATTTTGAGAATCTCTCTCAAACAAAACCTTTTATTGATAATGCATAGTAGTTAAGATGTTGTGGTAGCAAATAATGAGATGAAGGCAGGTGGATACTTGGGTCTGAAACGGTTAATTGGTATAGGCCAAGGGGCGGACCCATTAAGGGCCCAGTGGGGACAGTTGACCCCACTGGGCCATTGAATTTTTGCTTTAAAAAAAAGGGATAATTACATAAAACCAGTTGTTTACTTTTAAATTTATGAAAATCAGGTTTTAACTTTATTTAATCAAAAATCAGGTTTTACAATTTTTAATTAATAATGGTATTATAAAATTAAAATACCCATCCTACTACCTACCCCACCAACTTTATTTTAAATAAAAAATCCTAAATCTATCCAAACCTAATCCATTTTATCTCTGTTGGTCTCACCATTTCTCCCATCCGCCACCTCCACCGCCACCTCCTCCCTTCTCCCCCCCTCCATCTGCTGCTTCGCTGCTGCGACGTAAAGCGACGCTACTGCACGTCGCAACAGCTTCTCGCCTTCTGCGAATCGCAGCAGCAGCAGCGAATCTGCAGTGGAGACGTTGCTGTGAATCTCGCTGCTGCGACCCCACAGGAGCGACGCTGTTGTGGGTGTGGCTGGCAGTGGAGGTGCTGTGGGTCTTCGATGCGGTGGTGTGTGCAGTGGAGGTCTTCGATGCGGTTGTGTGGTGTTGTGGTAGGGTCAACAGCGGCGGTGGTGTTTTCTTGGTGTGGTAGTGCAGGCGGCGTTGGGATGATTGTTTTTTGTTATTATTATGGTGGTGGTTGGGGTGGTGTTGTGACGGTCTGACGATGGTGGTGCTGTTCAGGCGGAGACGGTGGTGGTTGTTGGTGGTGTTATTATTGGTGGGTGTTTTAGGGATTAGGGTCGGCGGCGGATGGGACGAAGTGTCAATGACCATCTATTTGGTCAGTCTGTGACTTGTGACCCAGTATTGTTGGTGTATTAGGGTTGGGGGATGGGTGCGGCAGATGGGACGAAGTGTTTGTGACCATCTATTTGGTCAATCTGTAACCTGTGACCAAGTATTGGTGGTGCACTGGATGGGGGACGGGTGTTTGAGTGTATGTGACCATCTATATGGTAACTGTGACCTTAAAATTCGTTACTCTGTGACTGAAAATATAACCATGTGACCTCGAATTAATTGCATATTACAATTTTGATTGAAAATTAATAAGATGTTTGTGACCAAATTGCATATAACTGTGACCTTAACAATTGTCGGAATCGGAGTAGTCGCCGAAATTAAGCGCGGCCGGAGATCAATCGCCAGAGTAATCGACGGTCGCCGAAGTAGCGCCGGAGCAATGGGGGTGGGGTGGGTTAATTATATTATATTACTGTCAAATATTTAATTTAATAGATTAATTGTAAAATATAATTAATTAATTCATGGAAAAACTTGAGTTTTGTAAATTTAAACCTTGAGGCCTGAATTTTGATTTCGTGAAAGATAATCTCTGACCTATGAATTTTTCCCAAAAAAATAAAAAAAATAAAATATAGATCAACCCACCCACAACCCAACTACCGAAGCCCACATGAAATGTATGTGCTTAAAAGAAGCCCTTTCTCTCCCCTCCCCCGAAACCGAATTCCCCAGCTCTAGTTTGAAATAATCAACTTCTTGTTGCAAATGCTGGAGACTCTCGCTGTGTTCTCTCTCGGAGGGGTCAGGTGAAGTTTTTCTTTTACTTTCCAAAGGGTAATTTTTAAGTTTTGTTATTTGGAAAAACTCTTGGTTATTTCTTCCAATCACAACAGTAATTAAAAGAACGGTTTTGATGTACAAAAAATGGGATATTGAATTCTCTGTAGGAGGTAAGCATCTGAGACCTTGGTTTAGAATTGTAGAGAAAGGTAAGGTTTAACAGGAGAAGTTAGACTGGAGACAGCAGAAATAGAATGAGTCTACAAAGTAGTAATTGTTTAACTAATAATTATTAGAAAGCACATGAATAATATCAATTTAAATTCTTGGAGAGTTTTATTTGAGAATAGAAACTATGCATTATTTTCAGTTTAACTGTATATTTCATCATTTTGTGTCTCCACCATTTCATAACCGAAATATGTAATCCAGAAGAAATAAAGTGTATCAGTTAGTTGTAACCAAAAGAAATAAAGTGTATCTGTTAGTTTACATGCTTGTGACTTTAGCTCTTCCGGTTGCTACTGCTACAGTTGAAAGAGTATTTTCTGCTATGAATATTGTAAAGAATCGACTGCGTAATCAAATTTGAGACCAATGGATGAATGATAGTTTAGTTGTGTATATTGAAAAATATGTATTTAATGAAATTACTAACGAGACTATTATACGGCGTTTACAAAGCAAGGAACAATTGTAAAAAAAAGTATTATATCTTGAATATTATCTTTATCATTTAAAATGGTCCGCCCCTGTATAGGCTCCTTCAGAAGAGCATTTAACGCATTCAATGATCCCTGCATGTAACATTTGTGAAATAAATACTTCAATATTAAATCCATGTCATGAATAATTCATCTAACTCAGCTATCAAATTGACTAACCTGAGATAGCATGAGGAACGGATACTCATCAGGAAACATAATTTTGTATCCACGGGCATAATCAGGGTCCACAGCCCTAATTTCTGATGCTGAGTGAAAGAATAAAGCCTCAACCTTGTGAGTACATCTTTGTATGGCATAATAACTCTATATGACTGTATCCTACTGTAGTAATATAGCAGCCAATAGTTCCTTGCATCGACAGATGAACACTTTTCCAGAAAATAAAACTTAACAAACTGAGCTACATGGAATTGAATTTATAACATGGAACAAAAGTTCATAAATCATATAATGAGATAAACAATTTGGGATTGTCAGATAGAGATATATACACAATTGATTGTATATTCTCTACCTTCATTAAAACGCACAAGCCTGCTGGGCTTCCCAAGATATTTGGAAAGCCAGTTTGAAGCATCAGCTCCTTCATCCAATGCAGAGCCACACCACTCCCACACTGAGACACCATCTGCTGTTTCAGATGGTATAACTAACGGAATCTTCAGCGTACCCATGCCAGGAGCCCTTATCACTGTAGCAAACGGAAATCACTGTAATTTATAAAGCTATGCTTGAACAGCTGTCTTAGTATACTGATGGCCCTAAACTTAATAATTCACACACTGGCACACGAATCCAGTATTCAGACTCAAGTCTAGAGGTATGAAACAGAACACAAGAAGAGAAAAGAGAAGAAAAGGGAGGAAAGTTGAGCATTGAACATACAGAGAGTTCAATTTTTATACCTAAATAAATATGAAGTCCTATTTGGTTCCCAACCCTCTGAAAACGCCTTGTTTGCAGTTCAACTTCAACTAGAGCAAGCTTTGGCTCTACTCTTGAGTATATGCCCTGCCTTTAGAATTCACTACTGACCACTGCCGATCCCAACAAAATCCATTCAAGGAAAAATTACTTTATCAACTGTTTATTTCTCATACAAGTGCTTAACCTCAATTAAAGCCTGTAACATCATACCTGCTAAAATTGTTCCTCAATGAAGGGATACTAAAGTAGAGATTCAGGAAAACCCAACACAGTGTATAATGAGATTGAGTGGATTTTGTTTTACAGTGAAAGTACATTTTACTTCTCTTAGACCTGCTGATTAAATTAAAGGAAAGAAATGAAAGGATTCCATACCAGTTGAAGAGATAGGTGCTTGAGAAACAGCAATTCCACGGCATGATTTGATCGGGTATACGAATATTGACGTAACCTTTGCAGCGGCGGCTCCTCGCTTGACCTTTGCCATCTGTGACATGACCCTCCCAAGTCACCCTAATAGACTTGACACGTGTCGTGCGCCGATGGTAGATACCAGCTAAGTGCCGGACCCAACATCAAGACAACTTTGACTTGTTTTAACCATGACATACTTTTATAAAAATTTTGACAATTTCCCTGTAATATGGACTAAAATCACCTGAACAATAATCAATATCCTCAAACCACTACATATAATTTAAAACAGGGTACACTAGTCCCTCAAAACTCACACTATTCAAAATACAATACTGGGAAGTTGATCTTTACAAATATTTTACAAACAAAAGTTCCAAATGTACTCAAAATACTCAATATGCAGTGAGCTCATGATATGGATACATGAATTACAATTTAACTTTTCTTACAAAACATATATGTATCCTAAAAGAAATATGAACTATGTAAATTGTCAAAATGAGTCATACGATTAAAAACAAAGTGTGGCTCAACTCGGTAGATCAACATGCTCCGATGCTGCTCAACTCAACTACAATCTGATAAAGAAAGAGATGAAAAAATATATAAACTTGTAACTCAGTGAGTTGATAGTTTACAAATAGGAATATTTTTCTTCCATTTATGCATATTTTCTGAAAATTCTTATCCTTTTGAAACTTTGAGTAATTCCTAAATCTGATAATGCTCCTAAAAATTTAAACATGATTGCATCATAAAATCATTTGTTCTTCATTCTAAATAAGTAACTATAAAGTATAACGAATATAATTACTCTGATGTTTACAAAAATCTCTGAAATATTTTGTTGTTCAATACTATAAGCTGAAAGTTTTATACTAAGAAATGAATAATTTGAATTCTACAATTGAAAATCCAATAAGCTGTAGAAATACTGAAATATCACACCAAAAAGGTACCCTGAATAGCCTTACTCATGTATTAATTAGTACCGATATACATAGCAAAGCTATTTAATTCTGAAATTCTAGTCATACACGCGCAGAGCTATAATTTGGTCATACACTATGGAAACACATTCACAATAGTGCAGAGCGAGTAAAATCACCATAACTGATTACACATTATGGAAACACATTCACACCAGTGTGGATCGGGTAAAATAACCATATGAAGTCATACATTATGGAAACACATTCACATCAGTGCAGACTGGTGTAAAATCACCTAAGTACTTTCTGGTGGTTTTTTAAAATGACTTTAGATATGCTGAAACATAGAAAATGAATATAATATGCTAGAAAAATGATTTAAATGAACTGAATTTAACTTTAAAAGAATTGACTATAAAATCCGTTTGATTATGGAAATCATGTTGTCAAATCAAGTATATGGATATGATATAAATTTAATAAATATTTATTTTTGAAGAATAAGCTTTTCTACTCACTCAAAGCAAGTTACAATCTATGGCGATTGATAAGCTTTTCCAATTTCTCCGTCACCACCTGAAATACCATACAAGATAACCAATTTAACCACTAACAAAACAAGAAACCTTCAATATCTAATCCTATAATACTTAAACTAAATTTCTCGATTCTTGAATAAATCTCGAAATTATTCTTTTAATCCATTGGAACTAATTACAATTTCTAATTCATTTACTAATAACTAATTCATCAACATAACCTTCATTTCAAGCATAAATGCAACTACTCACTTCAATCTAATGACGACTAGTAACTATAATTCAACCAATTAAATTTTCATCTTGTTCATAAATTCATACTTCCAAGTAAGTATTTCATCATTACAATCATTCCACCAAATATACTTCATTCAAGAATCCAAATAAAAATTCTAGAGTTTGCCCAAAAATAAAATTCCTTACCTTGATTTAAATGGAAGTTAATCATTCAAGAAGTTTGAACTAGAAATCATAATCCTTTCCCTAAACTTGAAATTTTGAACCAAGTTAAAACCCTAAAAATTTAACATAATATTTCTCCACCTCTTGAAGAAAATAAAAAGAATGAAAAATGAAATTCAAGCTTAAAGTACCCTTTACTCTTCTTCGTCTCCTTCTCTTTTTTCCTTCCTTTTTCTGTCTTCAGCTTTGGTTTGCCCTCCAGCTGCGTGTGCGTAAAAAATGAGAAATGGGGTTCCAATTGTTATATTAGTGGGGCACTAACCTTTAATTGCAAAGGTAGCCCTCCAACCTTCATATAAGACCATATTAAATCATTACATTTTAATACATGAAAAGTGAACTCTCAACTAAAAATTGTATCCATTTTAAACCCTCAAAATTTTCAAATGTAAAATAAACCCCAAGAAAATAATTTAATTCATTTAAGTCTTATTTGACTATGACTTTGACTTTGACACTTCACTTTTGACTTTTAACTAAACAAAATGGGCTGTAACAATCTTACCTTCTTAAAAGAATTATGTCCTCAAATTCGATGGACTTCTAGCTAATCAATGAATAGATGAGGATATTGAGCACGCAACTGGTCCTCATTTTCCCAAGTAGCCCATTCTACCGTCTGATTCCTCTGAAGTACCTTGACAAGTGAAATTGTTTGGTTTCGCTAGATTTGCACATTTCTGTCTAGAATCCTCACTAGATCTTCTATATAGGTCAAATTTTCCTTCAACTTAATTGGTTGAGAATCTAGAACATGAGAAGGATCGGCGATGTACTTGCGGAGCATGAAAACGTGAAAGGATCCTGGATAATTCAGTTGGCAAATCTAATCGATACGCAACTGACCAATCCGCTCAATAAGCTCATAGGGTCCAATGTATCATGGACTCAACTTTCATCGTTTTCCAAATCTCAACACCCCTTTCCAAGGCGACAATTTCAAAAATACTTTATCACCAATTGCAAATTCAAGATCTTTCACGCGCCTTTCTGCATAACTTTCTGTCTGCCTTGTGCTATTTTCAAATTTTCTCTAATCAATTTTACATTTTCTGAAACCATTAGTACCAATTCAGGGCCTACTAACTTTCTTTCAACAATTTCATCCCAACATATTGGTATTTTGCATTTTCTACCATATAAAGCTTCAAAATGAGCCATTTTTATACTGGAGTGGTAACTGTTATTGTAAGCAAACTCCATCAAAGACAAAGGAGTATCCCAACTACCTTTGAAATTTAAAACACAAGCTCTCAACATATCCTCAAGAGTTTGTATAGTCCTCTCTAACTGGCCATCTATCTGAGGGTAAAAAGCTATACTGAAATGTAGTTCAGTACCCAAGGCTTCCTGCAAATTAGGCCAAAATTTAGATATAAATCGAGGATGGATATGATACAATAGATAATGGAGTACCATATAAGCTCACTATCTCGTCTATATACAACTTGGCCAACTTATTTAAAGAATAAGTAGCTTTGATTGGTAGAAACTTGGCAATCTTAGTCAAACGATCTACAATAACCCAAACACCATCATGACCATTTTGAGTACGAGGAAGACCATATAAAAAGTCCATAGTAATGTGCTCTCATTTCCATTCTGGAATAGGCAATGGCTGTAAAAGTCTTGCTATTTTTTGACGAATTGGCTTTACTTACTGACGGATAAGACATTTGGATACAAACTCGGCTATCTCTCTTTTCATACCCGGCCCCAATAATGATCTCTCAATGTGTGATACATCTTAATACTACATGGATGCATAGCATAAGTAGAAATATGTGCCTCTTCTAAAATCTCCTTCTTCAATTCTGGAATGTCTAGAACACATAATCTATTACCCCTAGCCAATGCACCATCATCTCCTATCACATAATATGTTCTTCACCCAGCACTCACTTCTACTTTCGATATTCTCACCGTCAAGTCTTAAGATTGAGATTTTATAACCTTATCAATCAAAGTAGGCCTTACCTGAAAGTGAGCTAATACCGCCCCAAAAGTAGTAGCTGATAGTTGAGCATGCAACCTTTTTAACTCACAAATCAAATAAGCACATACTGGACTGGCCGAAGAGTAAGAATTAGTCTTTCTATTGAGAGCGTCTGCAACTACATTAGCTTTCTCCGAATGGTAGTCAATCTTACAATCATAATCATTTATCAACTCCAACCATCTTCTTTGCATCAAATTCAATTCATTCTAATCAAAGATATAGTTCAAACTTTTATGATCATTAAATATTTGACATTTCTCACCATAGAGATATTGTCTCCAAATCTTCGGTGCTAACACCACTGCAGCTAACTTCAAACCATGTGTTGGGTAGTTTAACTTATGCTTCTTCAATTGTCTTGAAGTATAAGATATAACATTTCCATTCTGCATTAAAACACGGCCTAGTCCTTGAAGTGAAGCATCACTATAAATTACAAACTCTTCACCCAGAGATGGAAGAGAAAGTCTAGGAACAGAAACTAATCTTTTCTTCAACTCTTGAGAACTCCATTCACATTCCTCAGTCCCCACAAATTTGGAGTTTTTACGAGTCAAACTAGTCAGAGGAAAAGAAATTTTATAAAAATCCTCTACAAACTGACGATAATAACCTACCAGCCCAAGGAAACTCCGTACTTCTGTAACATAAGTAGGGAGTTCCCATTTCATCACAGCCTCAGTTTTTAACGGATCTACATAATTGCCTTCTACTGAAATAACATGACCTAGAAACACAATTTTATCCGACTAAAATTCACAATTACTGAACTTCGTATTCAACTGCTTATCTCGTAAAATTCGTAAAATAATGCTCAAGTGCTCGGAGTGCTCGTCATGACTGCGAGAATAAACCAATATATCGTCAATAAAAACAATCACAAATTTGTCCAAATATGGGTGAAGTACCTTATTTATCAGATCCGTAAATGCTGCTGGGGCATTAGTCAACCCAAATGGCATCACCAGAGACTCATAGTGGCCATATCGCGACCTAAAAGCAGTTTTTTGTACATAAACATCTCTAATTTGAGTTGATGGTATCTGTTGACCCCTGAAAATGAGCCAACAGATGTCGGACCCACTCATGCCAAATCAAGTACAATTTCGGTGCATTCTTACAAGAATGACGATGGTAGCAAATAGGAGATGGACGTGGGAGGTACTTTGTGGCAAGAGATAAAAATGTTCAAATTTCGCCTGATGGAACAAAAGCAATCGTGCTAAAAACGATCGCCGGGTTAAAATCAAACTAATTTGTGTAATAACAAATGTGAATATGTGGAAGGATAGATATGATGTGCATTGAAATCGTTACGTTGTATATTGAGATTTACAACTCCTAAGCATACAAAGAAGATAGAAAATAGGCCCAAGTGTTTGCATATTTTTCTCCAGAGTTCTTTCGAATATATATGATTGTCTCCATTCTAATCAATAATCCCACCCATTTTAAGTTACAAAGAGTACCTATTCATACTACCTTGACCGACGTGGTGACCGTTGGATCAGTATCAAGTGGTCTCATATCTTTAATTGGGACAGTACATCACTATCTATTCATACAATTAATACATTGGTAAAGGGTCAGCCACTTTATACAATAGGCAGACATACTGACAAATTTTATTACAAGTATTAAATTAATCACTTCTAAGAGATCTTCAAATCTATTACAAGGAACATCATCAGCCTTGTGAGCTTTGGACGAGCTAAGAGCTTCAGAGGAACCTTTGAAGTGGTCCTCTAGGTGGAGAGCTTTGGCTCATTTCTTTGTTTCCTCCGACAGCTTTGTCTTTGAGGTAGTGCCTCGACCTGAATTTCGTCTTTGCAATGCAAGGACTTCGGCTTTGTTTGACTTATTCATGTTTTAGCCTCATGGGTCTTTATTTGACTTTCTTGTTGAGTTTCTGCCTACATAGCTTGCTACATGGCATTGTCTCTTTGAGCCTTGGAGGCGAGGAGTAACAATAGTCCTCTAAGTTTAGGCATGATTATTTATGTACTGCGTAGACTTGATTGTAAAATAATAAGAATAAAAATAAAAATGAATTTTGTAGGGGGGATGGTTTTTTACCACACCACAATAGTCCCCTAAGTCTAAGTATAATCATTCATGTTGTGGTTAGAATTTAAAATATACCCGACTTGTGCAGACCCTATGTAGGTGTTGTCCAAAGTGGTTTACTTGGTAATATTTCATTATTTGGACTGATTCTGGGAAGGATTGCCGAAGAAGAGTAAATCCAAAGTCGTATCTTCGGAAGTGCCCTTACGTATCCAAGGCATTATTTGAAGTGGTTGAGGTGAAGAGGGTCAGAGCCTCATAGAGCTTCGGATATGATAATTACGAAGCGTTTCATCTTAGTAACTTTGAGAAACACTAGGCATCCTCAATTATGGCACCTCATTGATTTGATGTCATAGCACGTTTCCAAGAAAAGGCAACTGAAGCATGTCATCTCCCAATACACGCAATCGTCGCCATATTAAATGCACAATGATGACTGTTCCTACATATTTTTGCGAGTTTTAAGAGCATGAGGGCACGTGAGTTATACGTTCTAATCTGGGCCGTAGAAAATGAAGCATCAAACGTGGTGAGTGGTTCAGATTAAAAATTCTAAATGGACAGTTGGATATCTCGGATCAAGATCCAACGGCTAGGGTTGAGTGAGTCTGCCTATATAAGGCACAACCTTTTGAGAGAATTTTTTTTTACTTTTGCACGAATCTTTGCGTCTCTACTTCTCAAATTCCCCAAACCTCCAAGTTTTTCTAAGAATTCTTCAAGTTTTTCTTGAATTCTTTTAAGTGTTCTTCTCTGTCAAGTTTCTTCCTTTCTTCTTGTTATTCCTGCGAATTTCAGTGCTCTTCCTCCATTATCTTTGAGAAACTCGTAAGTATTGTATTCTTTTCTTTTTCAGCTTTGTAAAAATTTACACAAACTTGTAAATCAATGGCTTCTTTGAATTCGGAAGTAGATCTCAGTAAGTTGGCCAGTTAGATGGCATTTGAAATTACAAACACAGCAGACCCGCCGAGCCGTTGAGGCAGGGCGATGTGCTTCAATTTCTGGGGTGGTAATGGGGATGATGACATAGCCTGTGGGCAGCCAAAATCCCATCTTTCGTAGATCCTACCTATTAGCCAATCTTAGGGAGAAGTATAGGATCCCTTATGATATCAAACTCATTTCCCCATCTCCTAATGAGCGAGCCTGCTACCCTAGGCAAGGTTGCGTCGCCGTTAGTGAGTTTTATTAAAGGCTGGGCGTCGCCTGTTAATCCACCCATTCTTTAGGGCTGTCCTTAGTTTATACAAGTTAGCTCCTACCCAGCTCGTTCCTAATGCCTGGAAAATTGGTGGGTTCCTACTTCCTTTGGAAGAAGGCCTCATTGGGCAAGTACATGCCATTGTACGTTTTCCAAACAGTGTACCAACTGTAATCCTTAGGAAAACTGGACTCCAGGGGGTGGTACTCATTGTGTCATTGGGGATCGCACTCTCCCTTAGTCGTAGGCCTACCTTCTTCCATCAAGGGATGGAAGGAGACCTGGTTCTAGGTGAGGGAGAATCGGTAAGATTGTGAGGGTGACATCGTCCCACACATTAAAGTCCTAACTCCATACTCCGATGACCGTCGTGTATTCTTTGCTTCTTCGATTTTTTTGAACTAGATAGGTCTGATCCTTACATTTTTGTAGTTGTTTTGCAGGGTCGGTCAAGAAGTTCAAGTTTACAGAGTGTGACTGGGACACTCTTACTGAGATCTACAAGAAACCTTTAGACTCCCGAGTCTTCGGCCGTTTGATCCAATCGAGCCGCTTTTTCGAAGACTTCGATCTGATGGCAAAGAGGGGTAAGACGTCTTTACACTTTGATGTTTTTCTTGACAACCTTTTTTATAGAATTTTGCTAACCTTGTTCATTTGTTGGCTTGTAGAAAATTTTGGTAAGAGGGGGCACCCCACCCCTAACATGGCCATAATTTTTATCGCCACATCCACTCGGGGAAAGGGATGAAGCCCTTATCTGCTGGAGGAAAGTAGGTGAGGGACAAGATTGAAAGGGTCAGCAAGGAGGCTACCTCTTAGGAGGAAGGGTTGACCCCCTATGTTTGATAGGGGAAAGAAAGTTATGGAGGATGAACCAAAGAAAAGGTTCAGGATCCCAACACCCAGTAGGGAGGTAGTTCAAGGGATGTTCTTTCCCCCGCTCTAAGGAACTAAAGGGGAAAAAGTTGTTAGACAGCTCGATAGCTGCGGCATCTGGGAGACAGAAGAGGCCAACTGTTGTAGAGCCCCAGAGATAAGACCCTGCCAAAAAGGCCAAGGCTTCAATTGACTCCACCACCTCTGTAGCCCCCAAATCCAGACCTGCCCTGGCCAAAAGGTCCGATGAGCTAGAATCTGAGGTTCTTGCCCTTCTTCCTCCTGAAATCCAAACTCCTACAATAATATTCCACAAGTATTGGATGGAGAAGTGGCAATCCTTTGTGGAAAAAAGTAAGTCGTTGATGTTGTTGCCACGAGCGGAGAGGTCATTTGGCATGGCTATAGAGATGGAGGCCCTCTTTAAAAACCTTCAACGAAAAAATAAAGAGTTCGTAAATAAAGCTTCTCAGGCTGAGGAGGCTGCTAAAGTGGCTAAGGCTGAGGCTGAAACTGAGGCTCAAAAGAAGGAGGAGGCGAAGGAGTCTATGAAACTCGCTTTTGCTTTGGATGAAATTGAGAAGTTAAAGAAGGAAGTCCACTTATCCCAAAGTGAAGTGGCCTCACTTATGAAACTAGTGGAGATGTCCAACACTCATCAGCGTTTGGCAGCCGAAGCCTTGGAGAAGGCAAACAAAGAGTCTTAAAGAGCAGGTAGGGAAACTGAACTCCAAAGTATCTGGATTGACTAAGGAGGTGGAGGCTGCCAGGCAGGAGGCTGAAACTGCTAGTAGTGATGCTAAAAAGGGTTTTCTTGCCAACTTTCATCTAATCGAGGTGTACAAGAGCTTCGTGAAGTACTGCGGAGGTATGCTTACACGGATGTGATTGAATGGCTGGAGGTGCATACTCGAGGCGTCAACACTTCGAAGTTAAGAACAGAGTTTTTGGAGGATGAATCAAAAGAGCCTAAACCTCAAACTCTGATAGAAAGAAGCCAAATAATTGAACTTGAAGATGATGTAACTGAAGAAGCTGCTGCTGAAGAAGTGGTTCCGACGTCATAGTACCCTTTGTAGCTCATCATCCTCCTCCACCTGCTTTTTTATCCAAGTTTATTGACTTCGAGCCAACAACTGTAAATATCTAGTTATGAATGAAGTTTTGCTTCTATTCAAGTCTTGTGTCACCTCGACAACTATATCAAACTTAAAGCGACAACAAACTTATAATAATATCATGCATATAATAACTTTCAAAGCATGATAACTTCAAACTTATAAATATTGAAGTTACGACAACATCGAACATGTAACAAGGTCAGACTTACGTAAAATGAATCTTAACAGAACTTGCAAATGTAAGCTAGTCAGATATTAACAAACTTCAAAACCTACTCAAACTTGTAATTTTTTACAAGTGTAAAATGGTCATACCTATTGGGTTTATAAAAATAGCATAATTATCCAACATGAACATCATCAACATATCCGAACTTGCAACAGAGTTTAAATATCATACTTCGACAATAAATTTAATTGAAGTTCTTTCAACTACTTCAGAACTTGTTTAACCGGATAATCAAGTATATGAGACCAGATATATGCAGCATTCAAATAACATCAGATTTCTGCATACATATCTTGAATAACGTATTTAAACATTGTGTACCTTTGTGAATTTCTGACCTTATGTACACTGACATGCACGAGCTGAAGCTCTTTAGTATTTTAGTTCTTCAGACTTTTAGTCTGGTTTTGTATTTTTGTAACTCTTAATTAGCACAAGTACAACCAGTTCTTTTTTTTTTTTTTACTTTCCTCATCTTGGGTTGAGTGGTTATCTCATGCTGAGGCTTCTTAACAGTTTTAGTTGTTAAGGGATTGTACCACATTTAGTAAGTTCGGAAGTGGTCCTTTTTTGGATCAACTCCTTGTCGAACTGCCCACGCATCTCTTTTTGGGGACATATCATCGATGAAAAGGCATCCCACAGGGTTTTAACTTCCTTGGGAGGTAATTTTAATAAACAAAAAAGTCATTTTCATTCAGCCTCAAATTGTACACACAAGATGTTTTACATTATTGATAATACTTGCGCAGGTGTTCTACATTCCATGGATGAGGCTGTGTCTTTCCATCCATGTTCTCAATTTTGTAAGTTTCGGGTAGGACCTCTTCATAGATTTGATAGGGACCCTCCCAGTTTGGTCCTAGGGGTCTTGAGCCATGCTCTTTGAAGGATGAGAACACCATTCGAAGCACCAATTTATTCAAACGGAATGACTTCTTTTTTACTTTTGAGTTGTAGTATCTGGTCATTTTCTTTGATACACGGCCAACTTTTTTTGAGAATTGTCCCTCCTTTCTTCAAGAAGGTCAAGCTCACATCTTATCATTTCTTCATTAATTATTTCATTGAAATGCATTCATCGAGTAGATGGCAGACCTACTTCAACAGGGCTCATAGCATCGGCCCATAGGACATAGAGAATGGGGTCTCTCTTGTAGCCGTTCGACTTGTAGTTTTGATAGCCCAGAGTACATGAGGTAGTTCATCAACCCAAGTCCGTTTAATTACATCCAGTTTTCTTTTCAGAGTATACTTGATCGTTTTGTTAACAGCCTTGACTTGCCCATTTGCCTGGGGTGATGTGGGGAAGAAAAATGCTTCTTGATGCCTAGTTCCTCACACATGTTTCTAACCTTCTTATTATCAAACTATTTGCCATTATCTGATACAATTGAATGGGGACTTCCGAGCCTGCAAATGATGTTTTTCCATAGGAACTTGGAAGTGCTGGCCTCAGTGATTTTGACCAATAGCTCCACTTCTACCCATTTTGTGAAGTAATCAATGGCAAGGATTGCAAAGTAAGAGTTTCCTCTCCCTTAGGGAAGAGGTCCTATAAGGTCAATTCCCCATTTTACAAATGGCCAAGGGCTGGATACAACATTCAATTCTTGAGAAGGCCGCATTTGAATAGTTGCGAATCGTTAACACTTGTGACATTTTCTAACAAACTGTAACGCATCCTTTTTCAAAGTGGGCTGGTAGTATCCTTGTCTTAGCACTTTTTGTGCTAAGGACCACCCTTCAGTGTGATTTCTTCAATTCATCTGAGTAAGGATAGTGAGAATCCACGTTTATATAGTACATTATCTTGCAAAACGAAGTGGGCAACTTTCCTTCTGAGCTTCTGGGCCTCCCTCTTTTCAAGGGGTAGGATCTAGTCTTTGATGAAAGATATTGTTGGCTTTATCAAGCTAGAGTATCTTCAACCCACACGACAGCCTTACCAGTGACGATAGAAGGTCCAGAAAGATTCTCTATATGAATGAATGTGAGCAGTTCAAAATCTTTACTACTTGCTAATTTAAACAGTACGTCGGCATAGACGTTCTTAGGGCGTGAGATTTATAGCAGTTCGAACTTTTCAAAGGAAGGGATAAAGTCCATAACTAATTTCAGGTATGCTGCCATAGACATATCCTTGGCTGAAAAATTACCATGAACGTGAGTTACTACTAGCTGGGAGTCACTGTTGATGACGAGCCTCTTTACTTGCATTTCTTTAGCTAACCTTAGGCCAGTAAGGAGGGCATCATATTCTGCTGCATTGTTGGTAGCTTTGAAACCAAATCTCATAGTAAAAGTAAGTTTGTATCTCTCTGGACCGACTAAAACAACCTCTGCTCTTGACCCTGTCTCAGTTGAGGATTCATCAACTGATAGACTCCAAATTGGAGGTTCGACAGGTTCCATATCTTCTTCCATTTCTAGGATGTGGGTAAATTCTGCCACAAAATCTGCTAGGACCTTGCCCTTGATGGCATCCATTGGCTTAAAAATAATGTCAAACTCATTAAGTTCTACAACCCATTTCAGCAATCTTCCTGAAGCATCAATCTTCTGCAACACCTGCTTGAGGGGGAAGTTTGTCAACACATGTATACTATGGGCCTGGAAATATGGCCTCAATTTTCTTAAGTTTGTCACCAAAGAGAAGGCTATTTTTCTATGTCTGGATAGCGAGTCTCTGCTACCAAGAGTGTTTTGCTGACGTAGTATACGGGCAACTGGTGACTATTCTTTTCTCTTATCAAAATCGAGTTGATGGCCTCGAAAGTTACTTCAAGGTACAACTGTAGTGGCTCGTGATCCCTAGGTTTGGAGAGGAGTGGAGCATGTCCTAAGTGCCTTTTCAACTCTTGTAAGGCTGCCTCACACTTATATGTCCACTAAAACTTGTTTCCCCCTTTGAGGATCTTAAAGAAAGGTAGATACTTATCTGTTGCCTTGGAGACGAAGCAATTCAAGGCAGCTATTCGTCCAGTGAGGCACTGTACCTCTTTTCAATTTTTAAGGTGACCTCATTTCAATTAATGCTTTGACCTTTTCAGGGTTCGCTTCAATGCCTTTTTGGTTGACGATGAGCCCAAGAACTTTTCTGAAGAAACTCCAAAGGCACACTTTAAAGGATTGAGTTTCATCCGACATCTTCTCAGAATTTGGAAGGTCTCTTTAGGGTTTCTAACATGATCCTCTATTCTTAGGATTTTTACCAGCATATAGTCAACGTAGACCTCCATGGTTTTTCCAATAAGGTCAACGAACATTTTATTGACGAGTCTTTGGTAGGCAGCTCTAGCATTTTTCAACCCAAAAGGCATGATCTTGTAGCAATAAAGACCATTGTCTGTGATGAAGGAGGTATACTTCTCATCTGCTGGAAACATAAGGATCTGATTGTATCCAAAATATACATCTATGAAACTAAGAAGTTCATGACCAGTAGTTGAATCCACAAGTTGGTCTATTCTGGGAAGTGGGAAGTTGTCCTTAGGACAGATTTGGTTTAAATTTGAAAGTTCTACGCAAACCCTCCACTTCCCGTTGTGTTTTCTGTCCAATATTAGGTTTAAGACCTACTTAGGATATATTGATTCCTGGATAAATCCATTGTTGATTAGCTTTTTAACTTCATCCTTCAGAGTCTCATACCTTTCAGGGTTGAGAGCTCCTGTTCTTTGCTTATGTGCTATAACTTTCATGTCGATGTTCAAATGGTGGCAACTGATCTTTGGATCAATGCCCATCATATAGCTATGTTTCCAGGCGAATACATTGAGATTTTTTAGTAAGAAACTTTTCAGCTCCTCCTTTACTTCTATTAGCAGATTTCTTCAAACCTACAAGTGATTGGAGGGATCCTGTGGGTCTGCTTGGAAGCTCTCCAGCTCCTCCATAGGTGTTATTTGAGGTTCGCAATCAATGTTACGAGGGTCCAGCTCCTCCAAGTTAAATCCTTTTCAGCAGCCCTTTCTTCTTCATGTGTGGCACAAATAGCCTCTTCTTCAGAGGTTTGTAGGACTTCGAGAGTGTCCCTTTCTATAGGGGCATCAATCATTTCGGCGTCCTCCCCTTGTTTAGGGGCATCGTACATTTCTAGGTTGGTGATAATGACGTTGACAGTCTTTAGTTCAACTTTCCTTAAGGAGTTTGATTAACATTCCCTAGCACTTCGTTGATCACCTCGAACAGTAGCTATACCATTTTCGGTTGGAAACTTCATGCATATGCGATGAATGGAGGTGACATCCCATAATTCCTTCAACGCTGGCCTCCCAAGCACTCCATGGTAAGCAGAGCGATTATCAACCACCAGGAATTCCATGAAATGGTGAGCAGTCAAAGGTGCAATCCCCATCTCTATTGCTAGAGTGATCTTACCCTTTGGAATAATGCTATCTCCTATAAAGCCATACGAAGAGGAATTCATTGGTCAGCTCGTGGTCAAATTTCATCTTGTCAAAGGTAGTTCCAAAAATGATGTTGACTGAGCTTCTATTATCCACTAACATTGTTTTTAGGTCATTACGGGTCACGACAGTCCTCACCACTAGGGCGTCACGGTGTGGATAATGCACACTTACTGCATCTTCTTGAGTAAATGTGATTGGTGGGATTGTTCTTTCAGTAGCGGATCGATTAACTATGAAACTTGTCATTCGAGGATCTATTGTTTCTCTAGCATAATTCTTTTGTGTGTTTCTGGATTCTCCCCCTACATGTGGGCCTCTAATGATTGTGTCGATTTCCCTGATGGGCTCCTGGCCATCACTTGCATGGGGCTTTACCTTTGTCTTTGACTTTCTCTAGGTCTTTTCATGTCGTTACCTCTTTCCTTTGGGGGTCATTTCTGTTGAGGCGCTTAGGCTCAACGTTTCCAGAGGATCTGCCTAGGAGGAGCATATCTTCGAAGGCTCTTTTCTCTTCCTTGATTCATGTTTCGAGAGTGTCTTGCGACGACCCAGCAATTTTTCGTATGGTAACCATGGGATTGATGGTAGGTGCAATAACCGAGTGCTTTGTTCCTATTTCTAGGTTTAGCACCTCGTCCCCTACCTCTTTCCCTTGCGGGTACCTTTGGTAGGGTGACGCTGATGTATTTCAGCATTATGGTTTACTTCCTCATAGGGCAAAGTAGGTACTGCAATGAGTGTTACTGTAGCGAGTTCTTGTCTATAATTCAGAGGTGCCTGGTGGTCTATTAAATGGAAGTAGGACCCCTCGCCCTTTGCATTTGAGGAGGGAAAATCCATGGCTGGCCCTGTTCCTATGATCTCTCAATTCCTCATTGAGAATTTCTCTCCTTATTATTTCTAATGGGGCATCGTCTGTGGCAAGGTCTTTATTTTGTACGTCTTTCCAAAAGAGAGAGTTCATGTCCAAGCATCTTCTTAAAGGAGTTAGCGATTTCCTATCCGTGACTTGTACACAATAGGTCATTTCATCAGTAAAGCGGGACGAGAAGCTTTTCAGATTCTCGTCCTATTGTTGTCGCATGTCTTGTAACCGTTGAATGGGCCTTTCGCCCTCTTTGCTAGTAGCAAAGTGCTTTAACAACTTTTTTTTGAGGTCCGACTAGCTCCAGATGCTATATTTTGGCAACCTTATATACTAGATTTCAGCTTCTCTACTTAAGGTCAATTGAAAAGCTCTGCACTTCATAGCTAGGATGGCCCCTTTCAAATTCATATTAGTTTTGAAGTTGTTGATGTGCTTCAAGAGGTCACCTCTTCCATCATACTTAGGAATTTTAGAGAGTGTGAAGCGGTTCAGCATTGGGGCATTTCTAATGGCTTCTAAGAAAGGCATTCGGTCATCATCGTCGTCAAGGTCGTAGGACCTCTGGGGTTCATCAGAGTCATCATCCTCCATTTGGTGGGTTTGGAGAGGTGGTTGGGAAAGTCCTGCTTCACTCCTATCCCTATCCCTTCTCTCGCGCCTATTTCTAGGGAGAGGGATCTGGGGCTCTTGCTGGTAGGCAAGTTCTTGTCTTCCATACTGGAGAGGCTTCTGCGGCCTATTTCTAAGCATAGGAGGATGAGGATGAGCCTGCCTATTTCTAACTGCATGGGGTGAATGAGTATGCCAATTTCTAGGTAACCAAGGGTTTATCCTGTCGAAGACACTGGCTAACTTCTGTGGTCGGTCTTCTGGCTCATAGTTCAGAGGAAAGTTGTATGGAGCCTCATGGGGTCACTTCAAGGCATAATTGGTTGATGTATCGACCTCAACCTCTCTTTCCTGGAGAGCTTCCATCCTGGTCTGATAGCATCCGACCATTTGGCTTTGGACTTCTTCTTCTTCATGATAGTACTCTTGAGGGTCACAGAATGCAATTTCAGGGGCTGTATATGGAGAAATGGGGGACCCTTATCAGTACTGCATGCTCATCAACATTTCATGCATGGCCATGTTTTGCTGGGTTATATTTCTCATGTTGACAGCCATTGTGGCCATTTCTCTAGCAAGCCTAGCTACAACCCTGCTTCCGCCTCTGGACCCACCTCGCCTATACTGTGGGGGTCGTTGGCGAGCAACAAGAGCAGCTCGTGAGTGTTCCCCTTCTTAAGGGTGTTCCTTTGTCCTTCAAGGTGCACTTTCATCACCACTTGAACTCATTCTTCACAAATACTTTTCTCAACAGATTTTCCTTTCTTCAATGATCAAATAAGTATAGGATTTTTGGGTTCTCCAATGGTTATTTCTTCAAGAACTCTTATTTTTCAAGGGTTGGAACTTTCTTGCCAAAATACTTTTAACTGGCTTTTACCCATAGGTGCTTTCATGGTTAAATGTAAGATTTCCTACAGACAGCGTCAATCTGTTGACCCCTGAAAATGAGCCAACAGATGTCGGGCCCACTTACGCTAAATCAAGTACAATTCAGGCGCGTTCCTACCGGAATGACGACGGTAGCAAAGATGAGATGGACACAGGAGGTACTTTGAAGCGAGAGACAAAAATGTTCAAACTCCGACAGATGGAACAAAAGCAATCGCGCTAACAACGATCGTCGAGTTAAAATCAAACTAATTTGTGTAATAACAAATGGGAATATGTAGAAGGATAGATATGATGCATTGAAATTGTTACATTGTATATTGAGATTTGCAACTCCTAAGCATACAAAGAAGATAGAAAATAAGCCCAAAGTGTTTGCATATTTTTCTCCAGAGTTCAAGTGTTTAATTCGAATATATATAATTGTCTCCATTCTAATCAATAATCCCACCCATTTTAAGTTACAAAGAGAACTTATTTATACTACCTTGACCGACGTGGTGACCTTTGGATCAAAACCATGTGGCCTCATCTTTCTAATTGGGATATTACATCACTGTCTATTCATACTATTAATACATTGATAAGGGGTCAGCCACTCTATACAATAAGCTGATATACTGACAAACTTTGTTACAAGTGTTACATCAATCATTTCTAAGAGATCTTTGAATCTATTACAAGGAATAGCATCAGTCTTGCAAGCTTTGGACGAGTTGAGAGCCTCAGAGGAACCTTCGAAGTGGTCCTCTAGGTAGAGAGCTTTGGCTCCTTTTTTTGTTTCCTCAGGTAGCTTTGTCTTTGAGGTAGTGCCTTAGCCTGGATTTCGTCCTTGCAGTGTAAGGATTTTGGCTTTGTTTGACTTCTTCGCTTTTTGGCCTCATGGGTCTTTATTTGACTTTCTTGTTAACTTTCTGCCTACGTGGCTTTCTACGTGGCATTATCTCTTTTAGCCTTGGAGGCGAGGAATAATAGTATCCTGAATGTAAATCAACATTAGAAAATAATGTGGTACCTCGAAGTTGGTCAAACAAATCATCTATACGAAGCAAAGGATACTTATTTCGAATAGTAACTTTATTCAGCTGTCTGTAGTCAATACACAATCTCATTGTACCATCTTTCTTTTTCACAAATAATAATGGTGCTCCCCAATGAGATGTACTAGGTCTAATAAAACCCTTATCAACTAAATCTTGCAACTAAACTTTCAATTCTTTCAGTTCGGCGGGAGCCATTCTATAAGGTGTTTGTGAATAGGGGTAGTCCCTGGGACCAAATCATTGGTAAACTCAATTTTCCTGTTTGGAGGTAGACCTAGAAGATCTTCAGGAAAAACATCAGGAAAATCTCTTACCGCTGATATATCTTCAACTTACAACTTAGCAATGTGGGTGTCAATCACATGAGCCAAATAAGCTTGACAACATTTTCTAAGCAATCTCCCAGCACTTGATACATGAAGGTAATATTCTCCATTCACTACTAAGAACAATGTGAGGCTCTCCTGGCCTTCTGAACACCACCTCTTTGCAGAAACAATCAACTGAAGCATGGTTTGCATCTAAGAAATCCATGCCCAATATAACATCAAAATCATGAATATAAAGTGGAATCAAATTAGCTTTCAACTCTTGATCATTCACTCTAATCACCCAATCTTTGTACACACTATTAGCTAAAAGTGAATCTCATACACGAATCGCTACCACCAAATCACTATCTAACGATTCTGACATATAGTCTGCATAAGTAGTAAATGCATATGATTAAATGAATGCGTAGTACCTGAATCAATTAAAGAACTAGCCTTTCTGCCAAAAATAAATAACGTACCCATGACTACATTTGGTGACTTATTGGCATCGTACTGAGTTACTGCAAAAACTCTTCCCTGAGTCCTGGGACATCCTGCCTAACCTTTCTATCTATTATCCCCGCAACATCAGACTGAATAGCACTAGTACATGCTTTACCGCCACGTGTCCTGGTTCTGATTCTGTTTAGAAATACCAACACCTGGCTGTAAAGATATCCCATGTGATGTACCACCCTGCTAAAAGCGAACTAGACACTCCCTCCTCATATGCCTTGTCTGACCACAGTGATAACAAACACCAACGCCCTTAAGGCACTCACCAAGATGAAATTTCCCGCATGACTAGCACTGAGGAAATCTGGAAACGCTAAAGCTATCACCATATCCCAGAGTAAATGATCTCTGCACAGACCCCTGGGTATGAGTAAGACTACTCGCTGGCTGCTGCACTGCTCTCTGGCTAAATATCTAGCCTTGACTTCCACTAGATTTATACTTGAAGCTACTAGAGGTGGAAATACCTAGTTCACTTTTTCTGCGATCCTTCCTTCGTGATCTATTCACAGAGACTCCTACCCATGTCTAATTACTACCACCAACTCCAGGCCTCATTTGTTGTTGACCACTTTGTCGTTCTAAAAGACTTTTTTCAACTCTCAGCGTCGCTTCCACTAGTTTCCCAAAATTTTCATACCCCGTTATTGTTACCACTAATCTAATTTCTTCTCTCAAACCATACTCAAACTTTCTACACTTATCAGCTTCATCAGATACAAGAGCTGCATCATACTTTGACAATTCTACAAACTTTTTCTGATATTCCGCCACTGAGGAAGTTTGTACTAACCTCAAGAATTCATTTTGTTTATCATTTTTATAGGAACGGGGGCAGTAATATTCATTAAAATCATCCTTAAAATCATTCCAAGTGATCACAGAAGGATCAACATATTTACTCTATAAAGATCTCCACCAATCATACGCACCTCCATCTAACAAGAAGCTATTAAGACGCAGTTTTCGATCACCAGGACAACCTATAACATCAAATACTCTTTCAATCTTTACTAACCAAGATTTGGCTTCTGCTGGATCAGTTGCGCTGTGAATACTTTAGCTCTTAATTTAGTTACTTGCTCAATATTATTTTCTTTATCTGAACCACTTCAAGCAGAAGCGACAGCTGCAGTAACCCTATCATCTATAAGATCAGCCTGAGCTACATCTCCATGTCGTGGTTGCTCATGAGTCTGATGAACTGGTTCCTTACTCCTACTCCCATCTCTAGTATCCTTTCTATTAGGAGCAACTCGTGGTTGAGGCGGCACATCCTAGAGCCTGCGAATCTTACCACAACGAGCCATGACCTCCAACTACAAAATATGCATGATATATGGAGAAAGAAATCAAAATAGGTAATGCAAGTTGACTCTGTGATTATGCTCTGATACCAACTGACACGACCCGTCCCAAGTCACCCTAATGGACCCGACACGTGTCTGTATCAATGGTAGATACCAGCTAAGTGCCGGACCCACCATCAAGGCGACTTTGACCTGTTTTAACTATGACATACTTTTATAAAAATTTTGACAGAATTTCCCTGTAATATGGACTAAAATCACCTAAACAATAATTAATATCCTCAAATCAATACATATAATTTAAAACAGGGTACACCAGCCCCTCAAAACTCACACTATTCAAAATACAATACTGGGAAGTCGACCTTTACAAATATTTTACAAACAAAAATCCCAAATGTACTCAAAATACCAAATATGCAGTTAGCCCATGATATGGATACATTAATTACAATTCAACTTTTCTCATAAAACACACATCTATCCTAAAAGAAATATAAACTATGCAAATTGACGAAATGAGTCATACGATTAAAGACAAAGTCTGGCTCAACTCGGTGGATCAACATGCTCCAATGTGCTCGACTCAGCTACTATCTGAAAAGGAAAGAGGTTACAAAATATATGAGTTTGTAATTCAGTGAGTGGATAGTTTACAAATATAAATATTTTTCTTCAATTTATGCATATTTTCTGAAAATTCTTACTCTTTTGAAACTTTGAGTAATTCTTAAATCTGATAATACTCTTAAAACTTTAAAATCGTATCATAAAATAATTTGTTCTTCATTCTAAATAAGTAACTATAAAGTATAATAAATATAATTAATCTGATGTCTACGAAAATATCTTAAATATTTTGTTGTTCAATACTATAAGCTGAAAGCTTTATACTAAGAACTGAATAATCTGAATTCTATAATTGGAAATCTAATAAGATGTAGAAATACTGAAATATCACACCAAAAAGGTACCCTGAATAACCTTACTCATGTATCGATTAGTACCGATATACATGGCAAAGCTATTCTGAAATTCTATAATTCTGGTCATACGCGCGCAAAGCTATAATCTGGTCATACACTATGGAAACACATTCATAATAGTGCAGAGCGAGTAAAATCATCATAACTGATCATATATTGTGAAAACACATTCACATCAATGCAGATTGGGTAAAGTAACCATATGAAGTCATACACTGTGGAAATACATCCACACCAGTGCAGAATGGGATAAAATCGCCCGAGTACTTTCCGGCGGTTTTTCAAAATGACTTTAGATATGCTAAAACATATAATATAAATATAATATACTAGAAAAATGATTTAAATGAACCGAATTTAATTTTAAAAGAACTGAGTATAAAATCCGTTTGATTTTGGAAATCATGTCGTCAAATCAAGTATATGGAATAATTAACTTTTTGATATGATACAAATTTAATAAATATTTATTTTTGAAAAATAAGATTTTTCACTTACTCAAAACAAGCTACAATCTATGATGATCGGTAAACTTTTTCAATTTCTTCGTCACCACCTGAAATATCATACAAGATAACCAATTTAACCACTATTTAAACAAGAAACCTTTAATATCTAATGCTATAATACTTGAACTAAATTTCTTGATACTTGAATAAATCTCCCAAATTATTCATTTAATCCATTGGAACTAATTACACTTTCTAGTCCATTTACTAATAACTAATTCATCAACATAACCTTCATTCCAAGCATAAATGCAACTACCCACTTCAATCTAGTGACAACTAGTAACTATAATTCAACCAATTAAATTTTCATCTTGTTCCATAAATTTATACTTCCAAGTAAGTATTTCATCATCACAATCATTCCACCAAATATACTTCATTCAAGAATCTACATAAAAATTCTAGGGTTTGCCCAAAAATAAAATTCCTTACCTTGATTCAAATGGAAGCTAATCAATCAACAAGTTTGAACTAAAAATCATAATCCTTTATCTAAACTTGAATTTCAAACCAAGTTAAAACCCTAGAAATTTAACATAATGTTTCTCCACCTCTTGAAGAAAATAAAAAGAATGAAAAATGAAATTCAAGCTTAAAGTACCCCATTACACTTCTTCTTCTCCTCCTCCTTCTCCTTTTTCCTTTCTTTTTACTCTCTTTCTCGGTTTCTCTTTTTTTTTTTTCTGTCTTCAGCTTCGGTTTGCCCTCCAGATATGTGTGTGTACAAATGAGAAATGGGGTTCCAATTGCTATATTAGTGGGGCACTAACCCTTAAGTACAAAGGAAGCCCTCCAACCTTCATATAAGACCATATTAAATCCTTACATTTTAATACTTGACAAGTGAACTCCCAACTTAAAATTGTATCCATTTTAAACCCTCCAATATTTTCAATTATAAAATAAACCCTAAGAAAATAATTTTTCATTTAAGTCTATTTGACTATGATTATGACTTTGACAATTTCACTTTTGACTTTTGATTAAATAAAATGGGTTGCAACAATCTGTGTCGCCAAAAATCTCCAGCTTTTATTCTCCCTTGTTTGGAGTGTCACGATCTGTTTGGAGTGACGCAATAGTTGGAAGAATGGAATCTTTCGTACAATTTTATAAATTGTCAAAATTCAAATTTAATCACATAAATAGTATCCACTTATTTGACTTGTTCGAGTTCCATTTTTTTACAAGCTTATTTTTTTATTTTACTTTCTTTCAATAAAATAATTTTATACGTAAAGTTAAAATTTTTACCCTAATTTAACTATATATTTTCCAAAAAGAAATCATTTTTTACAACATATAATGAGTTCAAACAGTGGCTGTGTAATTTCTTTATAATCAAAATTGAAATTTTTCTCCTGTTTGATGGCGATTAAAATTAATCTTTTATCAAATCTTTTATAAAATTTAATGAAAAGTGTGGCTGAAAAATTGTGAATTTACAAAGTACGTGATTAAATTTAATTATTGACTTTGACTTAATTTCTACCAAAGAGAAACTTCGTAATTTGAATGTTTGTTTCATCTCTAGTTTAAATGGAGCAAGATGATTGTGTCTCGAATTTTGCATACAAAATATTAGAGAGGAGAGAAGAAAACAATGTAATTTTGAAAATAAAAATTTAATACTAAAGTAAAGTAATAAAATTCAAAATAAAACTAGAGTTAACTAAATGCCATGGTCCTTGGAGACGGAGCCAAAATTTTGACTGCTAAAATTTATTAAGTGTATTGTATATTGTAGCCAAATAATAAAGAGTGGGTAAAGTATCTTACTCGTGAGGACCAAGTAGTTAATCAGATTCTAATTAATATTAAGTGTAATCGAATAGCAAAATGTTATTAGTTGGTTTGTGACTAATTATCTAAAAACTAAACTAATGAGCAACTAAGAAACGTTTATAAAGTTTAATAACGACAAGTACTAGAATTTCGAATCTCCGATATTAATCAATTTCAACAATAACCAAGACGACAACAATACTTGATCTTGATGATTAATGTACTAATTTTTTAATTAGTAATTTCTCTTCAGTAATACTAAACATATCATCACATATTGCCCTCTTATATCTCTATGAAGATACAAACATGGGAATATACATTTAGCTTATGTTTGGCTCCCATTTTTTCAAAAACTTATTTTCAACCACACGTTTTTCTATAAAATAATTTTACACATAAATGGAAAACTTTTTTTTCTAACTACACATTCTCCAAAAATCACTATTTCAAAATACATTTCCTTACAAAAATGGGGCTAAAACAGGAGTTTAATCACTTGACATTCAATTAATCCATGCAATGTATACTACCGGTCAACGTCGACAATAAGCGATCGTAACAGAGATTGTTTATTAATATTTAATTAAATAATATAAAAAATTACTTCATATATATGTAAACGCACTAAAATATAAAAATTATATATATTTATGAAAGAAATAACCCAAAAAAATAGCAAAAGAAATCAAAATGCAAACACAATTTACAAAAGAACCACAATGCAGTAAAGTATTTAGCATTTAGCAACACATTAATTGGTATTTGGTAAATAACAGTTATGGATTCCAACCAATTATCATATCTATTTCAATAAGCAATTGAATAAAAACAAGTGCTCACAAAAAAAAAAATACATGTAAAAGAATCAATTTGCAAAAACGAACCTCAAAGCCGAATCAATCAAACAACATATTGAAACTCTTCATTTCATCTTTCATATAGATAAAAGTTGAATCTTTATTATAACTTTCTCATTTTTCATCAACCAATTTATTATAGGCTTACAGCTACCGTAAATTAATACAATTAGTAAAAATATAAAATACATAATCAAATACACATAGCAAAATGCCAAAATCCATAATCAAATACACACATAAACTAACCTTAATTCTGTTACAGAGTAATGGGAGTCGGAGTCGCACGCATTCGCTTTGGCTTCGCCCAATCGCAGCTTCTTCTTCTAATTGGAAATGACGAAGTGGGAATTGGGAAATAAGGGTTCACTTTGCCGGTTTTGCCTTTTGGGGTTTGGAATTGGACCCTTTCCTCTATTATTTGGCATTATTTTTTTTACACAATAATCAGCCAAAGTGCCAGCCTAGCTGCACAAGTGTCCAACCCAACTGGCCAAATTAAAAAAAAAAAAAAAACAATAGCTTCTTCTTCGCGTTATCTTCTCTGACGTTTTCTCCCTTCTAGTTCCGACTCTGCAATCTTACCCGACGGCATCAGAGCTCTCAACGGATCCAGCACGGGCGACTGTGGGGGCTCGCCAGGTGCTGGGTTCTCCACTGTGTATAGCGATGTGATTCTATACACCTCCTAACCCCACAACTATTGTTATCATGTGCCAAAAGCTCTATTCTTTCTCCAGAATAAAATAAAGATCACGATTCATTTTAATTATTAGCTAAATAATTGAAAGCATTAAATATATAATGATCATCCAATAAAAGCAAGCATCTAATTTTAAAGTCTCAAAATTGATATTATCATAACAAAGGGTTCATCTACATCCTAGTGACCGGAAATTTAGTCAAGCATTATAAAATTACACAAAATATATTTGAATAATAAGACGTCGCTCGAATTTTAGCTGTAGAAAGAAAAGAGAGAAGTCTTGGTTCCTTGAATCTCCTCATTTCTTCATGATAATCTCCTTTACACACATTCTTCTTCTTCACTCAAAATTCAAGCAATAATCTTCAATTTTCCGTGTAGAAATTATGTATTCTTGTTTCTTGCTTTTTGCTCTCTCTCTCTCTCTCTCTAGCTTCTAACCCTAAATTTGGTTTAAAACGAGTCTGAATTGCATTCTATAAAGAGATAGACTCGAAAAAGGAAACAAAATATTTTCTACCTAAATAAACTATTTGTTCGTATGGTTATAGCTATTATGATCGCTCGGTTTATAGCAAGTTGGTTGTAGGAACTGTAGAGATCACAAGGTGTAACTTTTTGCTACTTTTTACTTTGGTTCTTGAATTTCTTCTTTTTATTCATCTTGAGATCTCATTGTACTTCTCATGAGTCCTTCAACTTCCAATTTCATCAAATTTGATCCATATCCTCTTCAATTGTCCATATTTTGAGAAATTACAATTTAGCTCGAACTTTTACATCTCTTCTTCTTTAGCTCTTGTTTTGACCGATTCTCATTTCTTTCCATCAATAGCTGTCCAACATTGAGTTCACCCTAAAATTTAAAGAACTGATTTTAATTTTTACGAATTAATAGCTCGAGTTGGTGATAATAATACTATCAAGTTAACTTCAAATATCAACTTTTAATGGTCTGAACAAATCACGTTAATATGTATTTTAACAAAAGCAAATGAAAACGAAAAATACTTTTTAATTATAAAATTAAAATACTGAATTTCTTGCTTTGTGTTTCAAATTTGATTAGCAATTATGTCCTGAAGCTCATTCGTGAGGAGAAATTTTCTAACATTCCTCTCATACTTCATGTTGTAGGATTATGTTGGAAAAAAGAACCCAATTAAAAGATTATTTTACTGTCAATAAATTTTATGCAATGCAAACTTGCATTTCTCTATGCTCTGTTGTTCGAAGATGGAGTTATTTTTTGTTTTATGAAAGAGCGATATCATGGCTAAATAATAACTATAGTACTAAAGAGAACGGGTAGCGGATTTTAGTAATTTTTTTTATATAAATTGATTAAATACGTATTTGAAAAGTTCTAAATCTTATAAAATATGTAGTTAAAATTAACTATTAATTTTGATTTAAATTAAAATCTAAATATTAATTCCTACCTGACCAAGTACTAAGCTACACAAAATACATATGTTTCACAAAAAAAATTAAAAATTAAAAATAAATAAATAAATAAATCATGCTAGAGATCACTTAATTCCTCAAGTAAAATATAAAACTTGCACTTGATACATAATGAGCCTATTTGGAGACGACACTCAAAACTTCTTCTCTATGAACTGATTTGAGCACTTTATGTTCGTAGATTTTTGAAAATTAATTTTGTAAAAATAGATTTATTAAAAAAAATTGTGATTAAAATGTAATAAAAATTATAAATTCACGTATAAATTATTTTATTAAAAAATATGCAATTAAAATAAATTTTAAGAAATCTCTACCAAACAAGAACTTCTTGTGAAAAGATTCTCACGACTTTTAGTGAGTATTTGACACCCATTTTAATGGATTGAAAATTTTTGGAATAGTGATTGATAGGAGAATGTGTGGTTGAAAAGTGGTAAAAAGTTTTAGATTTGTGTGCAATATTATTTTATTTGGAGAATGTGTGGTTAAAATGAAGAATGAGAAAAAAAGGAGAAATAAAATGAGTGCCAAACAGTGGCTTAATTTTTCTTCTTCGAAAGCTTTCTTTAACTTTTTAAACAAATTTCATATAAATAGATTGCAATTATTATTCTCTAATCGATTGGAACCAATGTTTTAAAACCTGACTCAACCATTGACTCGAAAAAGAAAAGGAGTTAAGGGTCAAAAGATTGAACTGAAATCGAACCAAGATTGAACCGGTGATTATTAAAAAAATTAAAAATATACATTTAAACATTTTAAAAAATATGCATTTACATAATTTAAACCTGTTAAACAGAAAAGTCGAACAGGTCACTGGTTTTCCAAAATTCGACCAGTATAACGAATTTTTAATTGAAAGCTTTATCAGTCTAACCGAACTGATTTTGATACTGGTTCCTAGTCAGTTGAACTAACCGGGCCAGTCTTGTTTTTAAAACATTGATTGGAACACGAGTTTTCATTCTACTTTACTCGGAAAATTGGCAACAAATTTTGATATAAATCCTATTTGTCAGTTGAAAAAGTACGGAAACAAAAATGCAGAAAAAAGTAAAACAACGTGTGGAGAAACCACAGTTTAATTATGTCACTACAAACTTTGTAGTAAAGCCTGAACAGTAAGATAGTAATATCGGATTATAATTGCAAAAGCCCCCATGAAATGTACTCAAACCGTTCATCTACCATCACATCACAAACATGAAAATGAAGCATCCAGAGCAGTCATGAGCACCTCGATGCCTTGTCTGAATTCCCGAAAAGGAATAATCCTACATAGAGCTTTATATGATTTGACTAATTTTGAAATGCCAAAAACTCAGAGCAGAGAAAAAGACTGCAAGTAAAGCCATCAGCGCAATCTCCTGGCCTCTCTCTCAGACTCCAGCAGGGTGAGAACATCACCTTCCCTGACTGGTCCCTTGACATTCCTCATAATGAAACGGTTCTGGTCATCGATAAATTTCACTCTCACCTGAGTGACTTGACCACGAGATCCTGTCCTGCCCATAATCTTCACCACGATGGCATGCTTAATTTGTGAATCCATTCTGCAAGAAGATTCAATTTTTCAGGAGATGCAATAAATGATTCCATATCACAAGAGAGATTGCAAGAAGTTTGTTAAACTGTAAAGCCAAATGTGTTGTGTAAGCAGGATTAGAAAATAATCACTATAATTTTCAGATAGTCCTTGCAATTGACACATTGCCTCACGGCATATTTCTTGGTTATTCATAAAACAGAAAGCTGACAGCAACTTGCCAATAGCAATGAACAGAATAGAATTGAACCCGGTAAAACAAAAATATAAGTAAATGGAAAACACAGATCTAACGAAATTAACCAAATAAAACTCGTTGAATAGTAGCATCAAATGGCATCCAGTATCGGTCACGATAAGAAGTACAAAATGAAAATGTCGAGGAATATACGACATAATTTGCACGCAACAAAACAGTTACCCACAGGAAGCAACATCACATCTTAAAAAAATAGAGAATACCATACCATGCCCCCAAAAATGCTTCTTTGAGCATGTATTCTTAAAAGACTTCAGTTTACGGAAAAATGAAACGATTGATCATTTTATAGACTCGAATCCTCGTACAAAAACACAGCATTTAGAAACATAGACACTGCAATACAGAAACACAAGTATTAGCATCTCTAGACATACATGACAAACTAGGATGCTGAATATTCATTACTTTTTGCAAAACTATCTAATTTGGAAAAACTACCTTTTAAAAATATCAAAGAAATTTATCTCCCTCTAAAAACTTAAGTACAATGGTTCATCTAGGCATCTAAGTAGGGAAATGTACTGAGTTAAAGTCTCATCAACATATCTATCAAAAATGCCACAAAAGGAACCCAACCTAAGAGATTCTTTAAAAGACAGAGTACAAGTCTTTCACATTCTCTAGCAACTTAAGCTTTTAGAAGAAAGAACTAAAATTAACTACTAGATAAGAGAGAGAGAGAGAGAGAGAGAGAGAGAGAGAGAGAGAGAGAGAGAGTGTAGGAAGCATATTAGCTAATCTTTTCAACGAGCAAAGTGAAGTTATACCACAGAACAACAATTTTTACGCAAAATTTCAGAGAAAATTTGAGTGATTCGAGTTTGCTTCGTTATTCCGCAAAATTAGAAAGTATTTGGGCAGTGAAAAAGAGTTCTTCCCACTTATGATTAGTCAAACGACCAAGAACGGGTGTGGAGCTCTTAATGTCTTGTGATTCAACTACAAAACAGACCCTGTAAATTGCTTCAATTTGATATGAATTTTTAAAACGAATTTCTTGGTCATATTATGTATTCAAAATGCCAGAATACATGGCATATACGAATGTCAATCTCAGCATAGCATATAAAAGAAACTGCAAAAATTGCAAATACAGAAATAAGTGTAAAGATGAACGAATTAACCATCAGATAATTAAATCGTTAAACACCAGAAAAAGAATCAAATTATAATACCAATAAACACGAAATTATTGAAGAGAAGAAATCAACGGGAACCTGTGAAGGAGGAGGCTCGGCCGCCAGAGAGTGAGGTAACAAATGCAGAGACGTGACAGGCGAGAGGAAGCAGAATAATATATTCTCAAACCCTAGCCGAAGAATATATCTTAAGGAGAACTAAGGAAAAATTGCAAAAGGATCCGTAATCTATTCTAAGTTTTTCAGAAGCCCCTAACTTATACAGTAATGCTTTCTAACACCATTAGTTTTACAACACCATGTCACTACGTGACAGATTTAGTAAGAGGTAAAATTAAGTGATTCATTTAATTGTAATATATCAACTAATATCAATAATGTCATTTAGACTAGTGTTGTAATAAAAGTGATGTTAAATAGCATTAATTAACTTATAAATATGTCGATGGACGAGTCCATCTAGGTAGACCCACTTATCAAGCTTGATTCAATTTGATTGAAGGTTTGAACGAGCTGGTTTCAAAATATGGTTTGGAAAAAAAACTAAACATAAATTAGCGAAAAAAATGAAATTTACTTACAAGATCGGGGAAATAAAGTTAATTACGTCAATGACAACTAAAATTCTGAATTATTACGTCACTAGCTAATATAGTCTTGAAAACTTGAACTTCGTGAATACAATCGACCCTATAACTACAATAACCTTCACCCGAAGTTTGCACATCCTAAGAATCGATTGCCTGATTAACTTCAGATTATAAAGTTTTCATGATACAACATATCCTATAATAGCATACAGAAGCAATAAAGGCTCATGACCCAAACTTTATTTCCATTTTTTTTGGAGTTGTATAACCTTAAACCAAAGGAAATTGAGTAAAGAAAGATTAATGATAAGAGAAAACACAAATTTGTAAAGGTAGTACTAATTTACTATTTAATGGAGAATCCTAAATTAAAGACTATTTGGAGAAATTGTCGAGCTTGGAGAATTAGGATAATAAATAAACAAAGGAAGAAATTGGAGAGGAAATAGGGTATAACACTAATAATTTTAACCAAATGATCTGTAGTACTAATATACTATTTAATGAAGAATCCTAAATTAAAGTCAATTGAAGAAATTGTCGAACTTGGAGAATTAGGATAATAGATAAACCAAGGAAGAAATTGGAGAGGAAATAGGTATAACACTAATAATTTTAACCGAATGATCATTAGTGAAATCATTAAAAAATTCATCAACTACTACTATAAGAAAATTACTTTAATGACCACGATAAAATTTACTCCAAATTTGGGTGAGCATTGACGATATTAAATTGACGTAATTTACTCCAAAAGAGTTAGTCCCTGTTTGACAATAATTAGTTCTATACTATTTAATTCGTATACTATTTTTTAACCACATATTTACGTAATAAAATATTTTACGTGAAAATCAAAAATTTATTTATACTTTTAATCACAATTTTCTTCAAAAAAACAAAAATCACCATTTGAAACTCTATTTTCTCAAAGTTAGGCTTGAGCGTGATTTGATTTGGTTTGGGTTGGGTTGGTTTCGACTCCAACCCAAAACCAAAACAAAAACCAAATTAATTGATTTGGGTAAATTTCAACACAAACCAACCTATTCTAACTCTTGAATTGAATAGACCTAAATTAAATCGGATTGATTCAGATAGTCGGTTTGAACTTTTAGTCCAAATTGAATTTAAAAAAAAAAAAAAAAAATTTGCCAGGGTTTTGAGCCCACTTAGACTAAAAGAACTAAAATAACTTTATATTACTAAAACTATTGACTATCGAATAAAATCAGGTTAATAGAGATAGATCAACGGAAAATTTAAAAAAATTGTTGCTTTTTATGCATTATATAGTATGACTACATGAGTATGGAAAAATGCTAAGAGCCCGTTTGATTTTCATTATTGTATAATGAGAATGAAAAATATAGCCGTTATTGGACCCCACACAAGATATAGAAATTCAAAATTGATGGCTTGATATGATGGATAACGATCATATTTTTCATTTTTATAGATAAAAAATGAGAAACAAATGGGGGCTAAATATAACATAATGAACTCGTGATAGAAAATTTCTAGTGTTATTATTTATAGGCAACATCATAAATTAGAGGGAATCGAGATATAGTTATGAAGTTAAGGTTTATCTTCTGATGTTTATTTTTCTTTAAAAAAAAAAAAAGTAAACATGTAAGTGGGTTGGATTGGTTCGATTAATCAACGGTTTGAGGTTTCAAATCATGGTTGAAACAATCTATCATGGTTTTGTTTAAAAAAATCAAACCAAACCAATTACCTGTGTCAAAATGACCCGAATCAATTCAATTTGATTAGTTTGGTCGATTTTTCAATTTTTTATTTGGGAACAATACACAAAACCCACATATAAGAATTACTTTTCAAAACTAACAAATTTGTCTAATTATTTCAAAAATCAGGTGGTAAATAGATTTATTAAATATTAAATTATAATAGAATATATATTAATTATTTACACCACATGACACCTCACCGACCCCCATCACCTCACTACACCACATTCCTTCCATCTCCGGCACCGCTCCGGCGACTGTTCCGACTATTAGTGGCCGCTCCGATGACTCTCCGATGATCACTTTGATGGTTATTCCGACGATCACCCCGACGCCCGTTCCGGCGGTCAACTTCCAAATTTTTCCAAATTTTTTTTTGTCACAATCGGTCACCACGAGTCACAATCAGTCACAACGAGTCACCATTCACCAGTCACAATCGGTCATAAAAGGGTACAATCGGTCACAAACAGTCACATTCGGTCACAAACAGTCACAACAAACTACCCGATAGTCAAATCGCGATCTAGCACTAGAACTTTCGGCCGCCGAACCACCACCACAATCAATAGAAACGCATCTCTACCATCTTGCAACCCACCAACAACCTCCTTCACCACTAAACAACCAACAACCACTACCACCTTACCACCATTTCAGGCTGCCAATCTCTTCTGATTATGAGATTTATGAGTGAAAACAAAAAAGGAATATATAAACCTGATAAATGTTCTATGCCTTTTGTATGTCTTCTCTTCTCAAAAAAAGGCCCCTATGTCTTCTCTTCTTCATTCACAACAAGTTTTCCCTCTGTAAACTCACAAGCCTCAATACAGACCCCAAGCTGCTTCTGTAGCTTCTTAACGACAAAGACTTTTGGCTCCTCGCATATGGTGACCACAGTACCCCTCCTGCCAAGACTACCAGTTCGGCCAGCTCGATGTGCAGATTCACACTAGCATCATCACTGCGACGCCACCGCGACACCACCGCACCATCACAGATTCACACCAATCGTCGGAGCAGCCACAAAAACCACAACAAGAGAGAAGCACGGGAGAGATGGAGAATACCGTTAAACAGAAGCGAACCTTGGGGTCCTTCGACGACGGTGCCACTTCAAATGTCGTCGCTGTAGATATACCATTTCAATCGCCGCTTCAATTGTTGTGACAACAACGCGAGAGAGGATAGTTGTAGCAACGAACAGTTCGTCGGAGCTCAGATCGGCATTGAAAAGCGCACAAAGCGCCACACATCTGCGCTGTCTACATCTTCTTTGCTCATGGCGCCGGAGAGTATATGTAGGTATAGAGAGATGCAATTGAAGAGTACAGGGGGTGAGAGAATAAAAAGATAGGGAAATGAGGGGTGAGAGAGAGAGAGAGAATGGATGAGAATAATTGGTTTGGAGATTGAAATTGAAATTTGAGAGTGGGATGGTGTGGGGATGAGATGGGGTGGGATGTGATGTGATGGGATATTATTATTTAATATTAAATAATTGATTTATCATCTGATTTGTGAATAATTAAACCTCATACCTGAGTTTTGCATAATGATCTTCAAAATCAGGCTATGCCGTAATTTCCTCTTTTTAATTTTTGATCAGGCCTACTCAAAATTATGGGTATCAAACATGGGCTTAGCTGCCCAACACCTAATGGGCCGAACTTAAGCGGAATAAAAGTTACCATCCAGCATGAAAGCCCTAAGTCCAGAAATAAACTCAACGGCCGCTGCCGATTCCGATAACAACCTGTCTCTCTCCCCTCTGCAATTCCGTTTAGCTGCAGTTATTAATAATAAGTTGTACCAAATATGTAAGTTCTTGAGATACCTCTCTTCAATCCATTTAATGTTTGTATTTTATATGTTTATGATTAATATTCGATATGAAGGTCACGAATATGCGTGAAGAACTTGCCAAGATATGTATCAGATGACCGCCTCAGAGAATTCTTCTCCCAGAAAGGCGAACTTACTGACGCCAAGCTCATGCTCACAAAGTATTCTTTTTTCCAGTACCTATAGTATTTCTATTTTTTTTTCTATGTTTTATACTTTTTTTTTTAATTTCGCATTTGAATAATAGAATATACTTAAATTTGGTGCAGGGATGGGAAGAGCAGGCAGTTTGGATTTGTGGGATACAGGACTGAGCAAGAAGCAAAGGAAGCCATTAACTACTTTAACGGGTCTTTCATGGATACTTGCAAAATTCATTGCGAGGTTCGTATTTTCTAATCGGTTTTGTGTCTTTTCCATTTATAATAGTTAGTTTGATGCCGACACTTCATAAGAGAGGTTTGATTTCAAGAAAATATTTGCTTAATGAGTGCTTATGATGTATACTTCACTAAAAAGGATTATAAGAAACGTATCTATGGACCTAAACAAAATGACTTTTCGTGGAAGGTTGTGGAGTGGTGAATTGCACTTTTAATCTGCTTTCCATCAAATTGTAGTATGCTTAGAGTAACCTTTATCCGAACACAGATTGCTCGGAAGGTTGGAGATCCAGAAATACCACGCCCATGGAGTCGGTACTCATCAAAGAAACAGGAGAGTTCATCTGGAGCGGAAAATAAATTAAATGTTCCTAAAGGTTCTAAAGTTGTAGCAGCAAAAGGAGAGATTAAGAAGAGTAAGAAGGATTTTGGGAATGATGACCCTCAATTTCAAGAGTTTCTACAGGTCATGCAGCCGCGTAGCAAGTCAAAGTTTTGGGCAAATGATGCCCTTACAGTTCCCTCTCTTGAGAAAGGTAAAGATACTAGTAACAGGAAACTCCAAGTAAAAGGTAGTCATTGGAAATTAGATGAACCGAGCGCTCAGTTTGGAGGAACTGTGGGAAATGAAAATATATTGTCGGAGAATCAAGAGGCTGTTAAAACAGACAGTTTAGTTCACAATGAAGTTGCATCTGATATGGATTACTTCAAGAGCAGAGTTAAAAAAGAGTGGTCAGATTCAGAAAGTAATGATGATGCTGATGACTCTGATGTCGATGATGATAGTGACGGCAGTGGTAAGACTCTGCACAAAAGCCATGGTCCTGTTGGGGATACACTTGAACCGGAAATTTCAGAAGGGGAGACTGAAGATGTCTCCTCTGAAATATCTAGTGAGAAAATATATCACTCCGACGAGAAAGAAGGAATCCTCGAGACCGGCCGCCTATTCATCCATAATCTGCCCTACACTGCCACGTACATTTCGAGCCATGTGCCAATAGCTATTTTTTATCACTTTCTTTTTGGTTTTATCTTTCTTATGCATCTAGTGCTTTCTGATGCAACACAGCGAAGAGGAGTTGGAGGAACACTTTAGAAAATTTGGTGACATCTCAGAGGTCCATATTGATGTTGATAAAGATACAAAACGGTCCAAGGGCAGAGCATTTGTTCTTTACGCTCTTCCAGAATCTGCTTCTAGGTATTGTATCCTGGGGTAGAAACCAGAAGTGTACCTTATGCACTATGACTTCAGCTTAACAGTTCCTCTTAAATGTACAGTGTAATGACCAGGCTGTTATAATCACATTGCCAAATCATGACTAGTTAATTTTAATGATTTTGAAGCTTTCAGACTCTTTACATTATCTTAAAAAATCAATACATCAATCCTGTTCAATGCACTGTGTTAACATGTATGTGCCTTTACTGGTTTACATAAGTTTCCTTTAGCCGTGAGAGTGTCCTTGGATCTTTTGTTAGATGATGCTATGTTTTCCTGACATTTTTTATTAGGTGGTTATCTTATGGGTTAGGTTTATTTACGTCATTCTCTTGTATTTTTTTAATAATTACAATGATTAGTATTCATTTGATAATACAACTACTTTTGTCAAAAGCTGTGATATTTGATGTTTTCTTCAGAGCTTTGAAGGAGTTGGACAGATTAGATTTTCAAGGGAGATTATTGCATATCAAGCCAGCAAAAGAAAAGAATCCTTCTGATAAGCAAGCGTATGTAGAATCTGAGCATTTTTTCCTCTTATATTCAATCTTTCATTGTTCTGTTACAGTTGGATTCCAAATCCCGCCCTACTTCAATCATCCTGTAAGAATTAACTCGGAGTTGTAAATGAAATCAGTTAACCAACTATATTTAATTGATATTCTAAAGGAACTTACAATGAAAACTAGAATGGAGAAGGGGAAGAGAGGAGGGGGAGAATTAGGTAGAGAGGAATGAGAATCAGGTGATCCACTCCACATTGCCCTCCTTCTCCCTTCCTGCTGTTATAACAGAAAGGAAAGAAAATAAAATGCGAAATGAAAGTAAAAGCGTGTCTTGCCTATTACAATTAAAGTCTCAATACATCATTTACCCATTTTTGAATTGTAGGTTATGACCGTTAGCACAAGTGCACAACTCCTCTTCTTTCTTCTAATGCCTTCTTTCCTCTGTTGCCTCTCTTCTTCCCCATCCCTCTTTCATATCTATTCCTTGATTTTCCTCGTAACATCCCTCTCCCTTAGACATACCTTTTCCCCAAGATTTAAATGTTGGGAATTTCTCTTGCATAAACTCAGTATTTTCCCAGGTTGCATCCTCTACGTTGGTTCCTTCCCATTATACCAGCCACTGAATGATTGCTTGATTGTTCTTGTTAACCATCCTTGTGGATGGAATGTGTAGCGGTTGTTTTTGTTCCTCTCAATCTTTGTATTGCTCTTGAAGTGCATAAACTGGACTTCTTTCTCTTTTTCTTCAGCAAAGAGACATGAAATATAGGGTTGATTTTGCAGGCAGCTCTAATTTATAGGCAACCTTCCCAATTTTTTGTATCACCTTATAAGAGCCATAATATTTTACTGCCATTTTTTTTTGGTCCTCTTAGCTACTGTTTGTTGAGCATAAGGATGAAGCTTGAGATATACCCTGTCACCTAGTTGGAATTTCCTTTCACTCCTATGTTTGTCTGCATAATGTTTCATTGCTCTAGCTTGTGCCAAACTTTCCCTTAAAACTTAGTCCATTTTATGCCTTTCCTGCAGCAATTCTTATACTGTTGCTACATTTATCTGCTGGTATGGTCCCAACGCCAATTGTGGGGTTTAATGCCATAAAGTGCCTCAAATGATGTCATCTTGATAGAGGTGTGTAGAGTGGTGTTGTACCAACAAGCAACCAAGCCGATCCGCTTAATTCAATGCTTAGGTTGCTAGTAAACCATACACCTAAGATACATTTCGAGACATCGATTTAGCCTCTCTGTTTGCCCATTTGTCTGGGGTGATAAGCAGAGCTTAACTGCAATTTGGTCCCCATTTGCTTGAACAACTCCTGCCAAAATTCACCTGTGAAAATTTTCTCTATCTGTGACTATACTTTGTGGCATCCCACTTCACACACACACTGCCCTCCCTCTCCGTTCCTGCTGTTATAATAGAAAATAAAATAAAATAAAACGTGAAATGAAAATAAAAGTGTGTTTTGCCTATTACGATTAAGGTCTCTATACAACACTGTTTCCCCATATTTGAATTGCAGGTTATGACCGTTAGCACAGCTCCTCTTCCTTATTCTTATCCCTTCTTTCCTCTGTTGCCTCTCTTCTTCCTCAGCCCCCATTTCGTAGCTATAAAGAGCAACTACTGTTTTATGTGCAATTTCTTTTGTTAATTATGGGTTCACCTAATTAATAAGAAGATCATCTTATGCTGCTTCTCATATGCAGGACCAATAATTTTACCCAACAATCGTCGAAGACGCTTAAACAGAAGAGAAATGAGGAAAGGAAGGCTTCTGAAGCCTGTGGAAATACACGAGGATGGAATAGTTTATTCATGAGACCCGACACAGTAAGTTTGGAGTCAATCTTTGTATGTAAATGTATTTACTATTTACATCAGGCATATTCCTTCTCATCTAGGATTTGTATGGAAGGAAAAATCTGTTTTAAGGTTTAGATCTTTAGTATAGTTTTTGAGTGTTCCCCAGTTTAAAGGCTTCAAATGAATTTTGAGATGAAATCAAACTTTCAGGTAATTATTTCATTTTTGTGTCCTCTGCTTTTAGTGGTTTGGCATGGTTACTCTTACAGTATATGATTCACCCATGGTTTTGTTCATTATTAATATGCTGCAATGCTCAACATTTTTTAGAATGTCGTATTTTCGAATGTGGTCACAAGAAAACATGGCTGAAAATTAGATCAGCTGCCATAGTAGTTGATAGTAATTAGCTCATGAGAACTTCAATAGATGGAGCCTAGAGCTAATTGCTGGAACAAAGAGATTTATAATCTAGTTATGCAGGGAATACTTGGGTTGTGTGCTATTCCTACAAAGGTTGTCAATAACAATTAGTTGGTTCATCGATCATAATTAAGTAAATTTATACTATTGGTTGGAGTTTTGATTGTGTTTGCCGACTGGCCCAAGTTTTGTAAATACAATCTTCATTGTAATGGAATGTACTTGACGAATGAAATCAAATCTTATTCTTCTGTCTCCCAAGTTTCGTTTTTTAGAGATAGGCTCTGGAATTAACGCTTTTTAGATGTTTAGAAATTTCCTCAATCAAGTAGACCATAACAGCCTCCTTTACTGAAGAAGTAAACAGAAAATGCTAGTAGCAGCGTTGAACTAATACATGCACTTTCTTCCCCTTAGATGAATACAATACCCCCTTACTATACTAACGATTATTCTGCATAGAGTTGTGGATTAATTTCTTAGCATTACTGACTTGACTGCAACTTGGTGATCTTGTCTGCTTCTTCACATTATAGGTTGTTGAAAACATTGCACGAAAGTTTGGTGTTAGTAAAAGTGAATTACTAGATAGAGAAGCTGATGATCTTGCTGTGCGCATTGCATTGGGAGAAACTCAAGTGATTGCCGAGACAAAAAAAGCTCTTTCAAAGGCTGGAATTAATGTTTCCTCATTAGAGTTCACCTCTGGGAAAACTGATGGTTTGAAGAGAAGCAACCATGCTATCTTGGTGAAGAACTTGCCCTATGGTTCATCTGAAAGTGAACTGGCCGATATGTTTGGGAAATATGGCAGGTTGGACAAAATCATTCTCCCGCCCACAAAAACGTTGGCTTTGGTATTTTCATTTTCCTCCTTTTCTGGTCTCTCTATATAATTCAGAGTTTTTCAGACATATGCTTTATTCTGATCTTTGAAAGCCCGGCTCACAATTTTATATCCGTATTACTTTCTGTTCCTTGAATAATGTGTATATTTATGTAATATGGAATGTTTTAACATTTGACAACAATGACTCTTTGTACCTCGTAAATATTAATTTATATCATATTAGAGATTAAGCTTGTCTCTCTTTATCACTATCCCGTTTCTCTGAGAGACCTGTTTTTAGGAGAGTCAATATGAACTAGTGATGAATTGCAGTGACTGCTCTTCAGACTGTATGTTCATCCAGAAAAGTTCGATAGGAAGGGCTTTCTTCTAGTTCTGTTATAAAAAGTATCTTCTGTACTAGGTCAATTTTGATTATCACCTTCATCTTAAATATGGATTTGAATGAGGTGTTTATTTCTATAATTTATTATCATGTGCAACATGTAGTTAAGACTCTTGTTGAATGTATTTTTATGGGACAGCTGTGCAACTAGCGATCCCAATCTTGGCTAACATGAGTCTGATAGAATGATATTTTTGGGGAAGTCACTAGATATACTTACTGAATAATCGGCACTATAACTTCTTACTGTTCTCCCACAGTTCATCCTGTTTACAAGTAACCTTCACTACCGAAGACTTATTAGATTTAGCCCCTGTTTGGCCCCCATTAAATTTCATTACATTACATTAAATTTTTCTCTCTTTTCATTACAACCACACATTCATCAAATAAAATAATATTACACACAAATCTAAAACTTTTCACTACTTTTCCACCATACATTCTCTCATCAATCACTATTCCAAAAATTATCAACCATAAAAAATGCACAATAATGGGGGCCAAACAGGGGCTTAAAATAGAGTGATAAAGAGCCTTTTGGCAAAAATTCTAATGATCATTTGCCGACTTAGAACTTGTAACACTTGTCACCTGACATGAAATAATACCTGAGGGCAGCGTCCTCTTGGAGATGTAATTGGCTGGAACTAGCTGAGCTTAATCACATAATATTTGATGAAGATGGGTGACGTGTCAAATACCTTGAATATGGGAAGATTGCTAATCTGCTGGCATATTTTGCCTTGTTTTAATTAAGCTGCGGATGCTTTTGTCTTGTAAAATAGTATTTTTTATGCATCAGTTATACGTTTCCAATTGTGCAATGGAAATTGCTTGTAGTGATTATTATTATTATTTTTGATAACCGTGGATGTCCGGGTCAAGATGTGCGCACCTCGACTAATCCCACGGGACCCTGAAGTTTTACGGCTATAGTGATTATTGAACTTATATATATTCATTCCTGACAGTAATTTTTCAGTTTATAATTATTTCATTCATGATACTCCAGGTTATATTCGCTGAAGCACCTGCATCTTTACAAAGTTTAGCGTACAAACGTTACAAGTAAGTTCATTGGCTGGCTACATGTTTGTCATGTGCTATAATAGGCTTTCTGACTTCTTTCGTTTTCGTTAGGTTGCCAAAACTGCTAATAGGAAAAATATAAACTTTAAGATTCTTTATTTTATATATATATATATATATATATATCTGGAAATAAAAGTAACTGAGACCTCCAATATAAGGTTTAGGGATTTCTTTGAATTCAATAACTAATTTTTTTTCCACTCTTTTGAGTAACTTAAGTCCTAAAAAGGACTCTCATATATCTTTTTTTTTTGATAGGTAAACACGTAATTTTATAAATAAAATCAAAAGATAATGCACAAGGAGTGCATTATCAGTTTAAACAAGATAGAAACGATAAAAAATTCGGCAACCCTTCTATCGGACTAATGGTTATAGCTTTAAACCAACTATACAAAGTCAAATAAAACAATTTCTTAAATTTCTTTGTCGTCCGTATTTGGTATTCAAAGCATCTGTCGTTTCGTTCTCTCCACACACACCAAACGATGCATCCTGCAATGAGATTCCAAACAAGCTTGCTATTCTTATCTCGAAACTTTCTCTTCCATGCCCACACCATTTCCTTGATACGCCTTGGCAACACCTAACTTATATGTTGCGAAGTCAGAATATCATTCCAGGTCCAACGAATACCGGCACAATGAATGAACAAATGATCGATCGTCTCGCCATCTCTCTTACACATATAGCACCATTCCGTAATATAATAGCCTTATCTTCTAAGATTATCCGTCGTTAACACCTGTCCCCTCACCACCGTCCACAGTAAAAAAGCCACCCTTTGAGGTAATTTACTTTGCCAGATCCTTTGTCAGACCCTTTGCCACTGCAACGGGAATAAGATAGAAAATAGGTTGGAAGATTAGAAAGCGTGGATTTGATGAGAGTAAGACGGCCTCCTTTTGACAATAAATCCGCTTCCACCCAGCTAACCTCCTCCCCACCGTTTCAAGAATACCAATTCAGTTATGTTTAGTTTTAGATCTCGCACCTAACGGAAGCCCAAGATATGACATGGGCAATTTTGCGACTCTGCATTCGAGTATGGCCCCTAATTCCTCCACATTAGCAACCTCCCCCATTGGAATAGCCTCCGATTTCCCCAAATTTGCCCTCAAACCGGAGACTGCTTCAAAACACAGAAACAAGCGGCGCAAATTCCTAATTTGCATATCGTCCGCATCACAAAAGATCAGTTTGTCGTCTGCAAATAACAAATGGGAGACATGTAGATGTCCAACCGCAAAACCTCTTAACAAACCTTCCGTCACAGCTTTCTCAATCATTCTACTGAATGCCTCCATCACAATAACAAACAACAAGGGTGACAACAGATCACCTTGCCTCAAACCTTTACTACTCCGGAAGTAATCTTCAGGGTTGTCATTAACTAAAACTGAAAACGAAATCGTAGAGATACAGAACTGAATTCACTTACACCACCTATCCTGAAAGCCGCATCGCCTGAGCATATACATAAGAAATCCCCAATTAACGTGATCATACGCCTTTTGGATATCAAGCTTACACAACATCCTTAGGATCCCCTGACGTATTCTTGAGTCAATGTGTTCGTTCGCTATAAGAATCGAATCCAAAATCTGACGCCCCTTCACAAAAGCATTCTGGAATTTGGATACCACTTTTCCCGAAACCTCCTTTAATCTATTCGTGAAAACTTTAGCAATGATCTTGTAAACCCCACTAACCAAGCTAATGGGACGGTAATTCTTAATACCAGTCACTCCCGATTTCTTAGGAATAAATACAATGAATGTGGCATTAAGACTTCTCATAAACCTGCCACGTTCGAAAACATAATTGATTGTATTCATAATGTCTGATCTAACCACCTCCCAACAAGCCTTATAGAATGAGAACGAGAACCTGTCCGGTCCAGGGGCCTTATAATCATTCATATTAAACACCACATCCCTAACTTCATCCTCCTCAAATGGTCTCTCAACCCAACTAGCATCCTTTTTAGTGATAGTGAAGAAATCTAGCCCCTCTAGCTCAGGCCTCCACACAAATTGCTCCTGATAGATATTATGATAAAATTTCACCTGCTGAGTCACAATATCTTGTGGATCTTCGTGCACAACCCCATCAACCTCCAACAATGTAATAAAGTTATCGCTCCGGTTGGAATTGGCGACTCGATGAAAGAACTTTGTGCATTTGTCACCCTCCTTCAACCACAAGACCCTAGACTTCTGTCTCCACGCAATCTCCTCCATCTCCACCAATCTCTCCAACTCTCCCCTTACCTTCCACTCTTCCCTCTTTCCTCCCCATCCAGTCCTCGACTCTTCTCCTACCTATCCAACTCTCCTATGTTTGACAAACACTGATTGTTACGAACGTCTATCTCTCCCACAACCTCCCCATTCCACTTCTTTAAATCCCCCTTCAAGGCCTTCACTTTTTGATGTAAAACATAACTAGGAGACACCCTGAAATCATAAGAGGCCCACCAAGTCCGAACTCGCTCCCCAAAACCCTCAACTTTCAGCTGCATCTTCTCAAACCTAAAAGTTCTTCGACTACCCCTTCCAATCCCAGATAACGAAATAGGAAAATGATCTGAGTACACTCTCCCCAATCTCCTATGAGTGACATCAGCGTACTTAGCCTCCCACTCATCACTAATCAAGAATCGATCAATCCGAGATTGAACATATTGATCGCGATTGGATGACCAAGTAAACTCTCCCCCCATCATAGGCAAATCCATGGTATAAAAAGGCGGTAGTGAGGCTCGCCTTGAGGCCCGCCTCACTGTGAGGCGTATGTAGTATGCCTCGAGGCGGTATTTTTTAGGCTAAAAATATGAGGCTCACGCCTCTAAATCTGAGGCGCACGCCTCAAGGTGAGCGCCTCATTTAAAATTTGATCTTCCAATTGTATGAAAAGAAATCAGAAAGGACCTTCTTAAAAAAAGAAAAAAACCCATTTAAAAAAGCATTTTGAGCTGCAAACAAAACAATAAAATACCTAGAAAACTAAACGGCAGCCAAAAATTAGAGGACCAAAAAGAGAACAAATTTAACAGAAATTCAAAAGTCAGAATTCAAGAAGAGTATCGTTTTCTTCATCAGTTCATCAGGTATGGTTTTCCTCTTTTCTTTTTCTTCTTAGAGTTCAGTAAATATTGCATGCAATTAGTTTTTTTTTTAGTTTAAGCTGCTTCATTATATCTCAATATGCTAATGGTTATATATTTTATTTACTATATGCTCCAACTTTGATTTTTTTTGTATTATTTTATAATTCTTTTACTTAATTTTTTTTTTGTGAGGCTTACGCCTCTATCCGCCTCAAGGCTTACGCCTCGCCTCATAAAGAAAAACCGCCTCAATACTTAGTTTCGCCTTTTTAAACCTTGGGCAAATCCACCAACATATTTTCACTAATAAAATCAGACAAATCCTCCATAGCCCCTGTTAATCTCCCTCAACTCGACCTCTCAGAAGAAAATTTGACCACATTAAAATCACCCCCACTGCACATTGGTAAGTTCCACCGAGTTATCATACCAGCCAGTTCATCCCACATACCCCTTCTATCCACATATGAGTTTGGTCTATAAACTCCAATAAACATCCATTTAAATCTATCTCCAACATTACTAAAGGAAAGTGATAGAGAGAATAACCCTACACTAACCTCCTCCATTTCAAATACTCTAGTGTCCCACATGACAAGCACGCCTCCTGATGCCCCTGAAGTTCCAAGAAACTGATGCCCAACGTGCTGTTCCCCCCATAAAGAACTCACAACTGCCCTCGAAATGACCTCTAACTTCGTTTCTTGTAAACAGCCAAGATCGGTCCGCCATTCCCTTAACATGTTCCGTACATCTAAACTTTTCTCAACTTCGTTGAGCCCCCGCACATTCCAGCTAATGATTTTTGGGATCATCTGAACTCTCCTTCCTCCCTCCCCGACAACCCTCTCTTTGACTCACCCCCTTTAACGTCATAGTTTATCGAGCATTCAAGCCGCTTAAACTCGCGGTCCCCTTTTCTTCTTGCTCTTCCTCCTGGTGAACACATCCCATGTCCCCTACGAGTCTCCAACTCCTCAAACAAGTGCGTAAGGTTATCTTCATACCCATTACAGGACACACCCACCATCTTGCTGAATTCCTGAATTTTATGGAGAATCCAATTTGAAACCGGAGGTCTAACATCAAGTGCAGTAACTTCTACTATCTCCCCTGCATAGCAACATCCAATAGGCTCAAAGATCTGTCCTTCCCACCTCCCTCAAGCCGTGCTGTACCCTTGTCCATTATTTTTTTTTGGCGCACTCCTCCCACACTATTGCTTTATCGTTCCCTAACTCGTTTTCATTAAGAGACTTAGGATGCCTCCTAATGTAAGTGTTCACAATCATAGTATTCGAGCCTGTCACCACTTGCTCTTGTGTCGGTGTCGGACTTGATTCCTCTGCCATCACTATTTCGGTCTCTTTCTCTGTCAACCTAACTCCCTCTACAGCTGTGATCATATCTCCCTCAATCGCAATTGCCTCGTTCTTCTCGAAAAGCTCATTCAGTGCCATCACAATTGTACTCTTTGTTCTCTGTTCCCCTCCCTTCGATGAAGGTTCCGCCTCCCGAGATGTCTCATACCCCGAGTATTTTTCATCCATATCCATCCCCATAATCTCCTCCCTCGTCATCTCCCCTACACTCCACGTCATACCGTACCTGATTCCCTCTGATGGGCTCAATCATCATCTGCGTTTCTTTACTTTGAAACAAGTTTGATTGTATCTCCTTAGTTGGATACTCAGACATACCAGTCCCGCACTTATGACAACAAATCATCTTGGAGCCCTCTAGAGCGCCACCTCTCAGTAGCCTCAACAATTCATCCACCTCACCTTTCAACCCTTGGACGCGAGCCCTTATTTCAGCATTGCTCAATGAACTGTCTAGAGAACCTTCTGGCATTATCTCCTTCAACTTATGTATCAAAGGATGACCCTCGTTATCCTTTTGTAACGGCACTGGCTTTTTCGTGTTCTGCTCGACCTGTCGGTTTGCCGTAACTGCAGCATATATCCTCTCTTGTTGATTGTTGACTTTAACCGTTTGACGCTTAACTTTGTCTATTGACAAAAAAATCGACAACTGCCTGAAACATTCGCTGCATCGATGCCCATCCCTCTCCATTCGCACCTTCCGGTACCATCACCACTCCTTTACGACGCCTCTCCCCATATTGTGCTATCGTCAGTTACCTACCTCGACTGTTACCACAACACTGCGCTATAAAAGCTCTCGATGACTCAGTAAACTTAGCAATAAACTCCTCTTGCTTGCTTGCCCCCCTCAATTTATCCATCATATTCAACATCCACAAGGCACCAAACCTCCCCATGTATATTGCATTCGATGTCTTCGATCCCCATTCGGTCAACCTCACAATGCCAGATTCATTAATACACAAAAAACTCCTTTGCTTCCACTCCAACTAGAAGATGAAACTCCTTTGTACCAAACAAAACCGCATGCCGTTGAAATGGTGCATCCGACAGTAGAACAGGGGGCTGGAATGACTTGGGCAGATCACGCACATACTGCTGTCTGCCAGTCGTCGGCGCGTGGGGCACACACGCAGCAGGCATCTAAGTTGCTCGGACTCGGGTACGGGTATCGGGTACGGGTACATATTTAAGTGTCGGATCTTTTATTTTTTAAAATGGAGGATACGGGGACACGGCTAAAAAGAGTCCAAATTTCGGACACGGGTACTTGGGTACGTCTTTGAAACTTCGATTAATTTTTTTTTTTTCCCAAAAATTCATATGTAAATTAATCAAAAATATTATTTGATTATTTCTATTTTGTCAAGTTTTGAAAAAATATTAATTTCAAAAAAATGCTATTAAATTGTTCTAAAAAATTTATGTATGTTGATTTTATAATTATTTGTCAATCATTTTGGCCAAAGAAAAATCATATTTTAAATTGTTTTCAAATTTTGTAATAACATTAATCATGAAATTTTTTTAAACTAAAATGATTTTATCTAGATCACAAGAATAAAAAACATAATTAAGAAATAATAAACATCGTGTAATTTGCTCAACCAATAAGGGTGTAAAATTCGAAAAAAAAAGATAAATAAATTTAATCAATAAGACTATAAGACTGTAAATATACTTTAATTATAATAGATAAATTTCTTTTAAACAAAAAAAAAAAGTAAAGTTTTTTTTGTTAAAAACAATTTTATAAGGCCAGTCCAAAACTTAAAAACAAAAAAAGCCCAATCCAACACCCCTCCTCCTTCTTCTTCGTCGTCTCGTCTTCTTCTTCTTCACATGACTTCCAGACATCCAGATCTGCAAATTGCCAGCAGCCATCCTCCTTCTCCTCTTCCTCCTCCTCATTCTTCTTCTTCTTCTTCCCTATGCGATTCTGGCTCTGCGATGGTGATTTAACAGGTTCCTCTCCTGGCCGTGTCCAGTTGAAATTAGCCGCGTCTGACCCGTATTTCGTACCCGTACCCGTGTCGTGTCGTGTCGTGTCGTGTCGACACGGGTATGCCGACCAAAATGAAGAGTCCGAGCATCACAGGCAGGCATGCCACCAGGGAGCAGTGCCACCTTTGCCGACCATACTGCTGTCTGCCAGTCGTCGGCGCGTGGGGCACACACGCAGCAGGCATGCCACCAGGGAGCAGTGCCACCTTTGCCGGGGTCGGAATGGCCTGGGGAGTCATCCGGTCTGGTGCGTGGTCCCTGGAGATGGCCGGAGCACTGGCTATGTTCGGATCTCGAGCGGCGGCGCTAGGGTTTGAACCTAGGGCCGCCGCCTGCGTGTGGCTTCCATGGTCGGGTTGGCCAAGGTTTGTTGGCGTGAGGCCGGTTTGTGGTGGTTGAGGTAGTGGGCGGGTGGCTAGCTGGCTGGGTTTGGATGTTGAGGGAGGAATCTCCATTTGGTAGAGAGCGTGCGCTAGTTTTTGTAGGTAGTGGGCGCTCCTTTAACACACTCATATATTAGTTGTTACCAATTTGTTATTAGCTGCTAAATTCATATCTCTTATGGCATCAGTAAAACTTCTCTTGCGAAAGTTTTGTTTGTGAACTTGGAAATGATTTATTTCAACATAGGGATGCTCCACTGTATTTGGAATGGGCGCCTGATAATATTCTAAGTCCAACTTGTACCTCAATGGGTGATTCAAATGGTAATGTTATTGAGGATGAACATCACTCCACGAGAGTTTTGCCAGAGCAACAGCGGGAAGGTGCAACAGATATGGATGTTGATCCTGATAGAATTGAGGTTATTTCTGGACTCTCTAATTGTTTTGGTTATCATCCTTTTTAGTATACTTGCAGGCTTGACGCAAGATCTTTTATATTCTTTAATATTCATCATAAATAAGAAACAGGCATACTTGCAATTCCTGCATGACAGAATTATTGGTTGGCCAACTTCATGGGAAAAATATTCTGATGCAGATGAGGAGGCTGAACCTTGTTTATGTATATTTTGGGTGGAAAACTTACAGTAGTTAGTGTGCATCTTAGTTCCACACTAAGAAGAACTAGTACCCTTCAGTTCCAAACTCCATATGGGATGCAAGAAAATGGACTCAATTCTCAATCGATTTTAGGAATCTGTCATTGAAAAAGCCCTAATAAATAATCTAATTGTGTTTGATCTTGATAAATAATTCCGCATTGACCTGCTGCCAATCAACTATTTGACTCTATTTTAGGACGGGGATAGGCCTTTTGCACTGTTAATTCTACTTGTCATAGATGTTATATTGATTTGGGAGTGCTAGTTATTTTTTTCCTGAGTAATCTGCTGATATTATAAAGTGAAAGGAATAAAGTGCAAAATCATTAGAGTTTTGTGTGATATTTTCCCTGATTATAGTGCAAGATATTGTGGCATAATGGTATGTGCTTTTAGGTTTTTCAAGTTGTATCGATATTTCTTAGAACAGTTCCTACTACAGGTAGTCAGTCTTTTTGTCGTGCTGTTTTGTGTTGCAGTCCCGCTCAGTGCATGTAACTAACCTGAATTTCAAAACATCAGACAAGAACTTGATGAGGCATTTCACAGAGCACTTAAAGGAAGGAAGAATACTTAGTGTCAGGGTAGGTCTTTCCTGTCCCTGTCAGTACCACTAACAATTCAAGTACATTCTGTTATTGCATTTACTGCTTTTGTCATTGGTGCTTTATCTTCTATTCGTTTTATTCTTTCTTAGGTGAAGAAGCATCTAAAAAATGGAAAGATCGTTTCAATGGGTTTTGGTTTCATAGAGTTCGATTCTGTTGACACAGCAGTGAATGTTTGCAGGGATTTGCGGGTAATCTTCTGAATTGCTGCTTGTTTTGGCTACATCAATTGCGTGGGATAAGTCTTCATGTGTGTTTCTCACCTTCTCCTTTTGTATTACCTTTTTATTTATCACCTCAGGGAACTGTTTTGGATGGGCATGCCCTCGTATTGGAACTTTCTCATGCTAAAAAGGGTGAATGCCACCATAAAAAAGTTGATAGTGGCAAGAGTTCAACAAAATTGATAGTAAGGAATGTAGCTTTTGAGGCAACAAAAAAAGACCTTAGACAACTGTTTAGTCCATTTGGCCAGGTATAGTCTCTGATTTTTTGTCGTGATGAAATGATTCTGTGTTTTCTTTATTTTTTTGTGTGAATTATGCTTTGTCGAAATGAAATATGATGTGTAGATAGTTCCCAACTTTTGATTGAGGACTTCTATGTTTTATTGATTAACCACTATTTTATGAACTCCTCCTCAATTGCCTTCTAACTTCAATAAATTTTTTGGCTACTCGGAAGTAATAATAAAAATGGAGTATTCATTTGGAATGCTGGAGGGAGGAAAATGGTAAATGCCGTTATTATTTTTGCAGTTTGCCTTATTCTTTGACTTTCGTTTAGAGCCCAAACTGATCTTTATTTTATGTTGCTTTCAACTGTGGTTGGTTGACTGCATGATTATGATTAAGATAAAAGCCAAAGTCATTTGCAGATAGCATATAAAAGACATCGAAGAGAAATGGATGGTGTGTTTTTTTGGTGTGGGTACTCCATAATAGAGAGAGCTTTTCCCAGCACGGTGGACAAGTTGTACAATTAAAAGATCTAAAAATTAGGGATGGCAACGGGGATTAAAATATCCCCCATTTACCTGCCCGTTTACTTGTTTACTTATTTCTCTAAATATGATTTAAACATAAGAACATTAAAAAAAAAAAAAATTAAGAGTTGGGACTAGGGCGGGGGCGGGGCATTTTACCATCCCTACAAAAAATAATCCTCCCCTCTAATCTCTGTACCATTCTTCACACACTGACTGAATTTGAGGTTGCAATAAATGAAATATATAATTTTTGTTTCTTTCTTGATGTCCCTGGATTTCACATCAATTGATTAAAACTTTACATACATGATTTGTGCCTCAGCAGGTAAAGAGTTTAAGGCTGCCAATGAAGTTTGGCAACCACAGAGGTTTTGCTTTTGTAGAGTATGTTACAAAGCAAGAAGCTCATAATGCCCTTCAAGGTCTTTCAAACACCCATTTGTATGGTCGTCGTCTGGTATGTTGGCCTTGCAACACGTAACCATTTTTTTGTGTATGCTCTAGTGCAACTCTTTATTGCCTGCTTGCTTTTCAGGTTCTTGAGAGAGCCAAAGAAGGTGAGAGCTTTGAGGAATTGCGAGCTCGAACAGCTGCCAAGTTCACAGACACCACTAAGTTATCGAAAAAGAGGAAGCACATGGCTGTATTGGACGAAGGAAATGTTAAATTTCAACGAATTACAGATTAGTATGTAACTTCCACTGTCGAATACATACTGAGGATAATGCGTGAGTCGGCTTGAGCATGCTGATTTGGTTCAAAACATAACAGTTTACAGATGCTAACATTTGGATGAAACTCACAACTGCATTAATGGATTCGACAGGTTTCAATATTTCAAGTAGATGATGATAGGACTAAAATAGTTTTTGTATCTGCACTAAACTTTTGACATTTATAATTATATGAACTTATATTTAGGGTCTGTTTGGTACAGATTTTCATTTTCTACAGTAAATCAATTCTCATTTTCAACCACACATTCTTCAATAAAATAATATTTTCCATCACATCAATACTTTTTTCTTCTTTTTCAACCACAGATTTCGCATCATATCACTATTCAAAAATCAATTCTTCCCTCAAAAATCCCTACCAAACACACTCTTAGTACTTTTATGTTGTGACACATATCTTTATAGATGCTTTTAGCATTGCAACTGTGACCTACTAAACGGTGTAGTTCTATGTGATGTTGACTGGAAACATGACTGGGTGGTTTGATTAGGGATGGAACAATAGATATGACCATGCTTGGTGTACAGGGAAAATTTGTACATGGGAAATACACGGGGGAGGTGGTTTCTTTTCATTGAGACTTGGTGGGGAAAAAAAAAAAAGAAAAGAAAAAAGGACAATCAAATAGATTCTGTCAACGAAGCACATGTGAGCGCTCTATACTTTTTTCCCTTGTACAATGGGAATTGCCCTATTGTAAATGGGAAAATTCTATTTGTACATAATTTGTTACCTAATATTTTATTGAATTGACAAGTGTCGGCTTCCTATTGGGGGTGCAGCTACAATGTAAGTAATTCAGTTCAAATTCCGACCAAAGTGTTTTTCATTTTATGTTAATCGATGATAAATAAGTATTGTTTTTTTACTTCTTTTTGTTGCTCATTTATTACATAATTTAGACCTGGAAGTTGAGTGGGTTGGTTCGAGTATTTCAATATTCGGAATCAGCTATTATACCTTTAGATATTTCATAAATGGAATCATTCGGGTTATTGTAACTATTGAAACAAAATCCAATTGATTATACCCGTAATACTTTTTATATATATTTAATATTTTTATACAAGTCATTTTGATACATATACCTAATATGCTACTACTCGACAATATTTGTACGAAGGAAAAAATCTAGATAACAAATTTTCAAGAAGTTAAGAAATTCAACTATACGACTCAAAATAGTGGAGACTATAACGAAAAGAGGAAAATATTAAAATATAAAACTTAAATTACAGTTTGAGAAGAAGTGAATTTTTTCTTAATAAATCTTATTTGATCAAATAATGAGACATGTTAGAGCATATAATTTAATTATGGACAATGTTTAAATTCTTCTACTTTCAAAATGAACTAACATAAAAAATAATAATAATTAGATACGTAATTATATGGTATCAAGAAATTGCAGTTAGCGTATTGAACTCGCTCTATTTGAGTAAAAAATGAAAACAAATTATGGTCCTATTCGAACCACATTATTTTTTTCATTCTCATTCTTCTACTCATTTTTAACTACACATTCTTCAATAAAATAATATTTTTCATCACATCAATAACTTTTCATTCTTTTTCAACCATATATTCCTCATCAAATCAACAGTAAAAATGCATTTTTTTCAAAAATGTGCACCAAACGGGGACTATATTTTTAAAAAGAACTAAGAACTCAAGATAATAAAAAAGGTGCACCACAATCCAATCTATGAATATATTATGTTCAATTGCAACGAGTTATTAAACAAAATTTTAAAAAACAAAGTTTATAAACAATACAAGAAAGTAAAAAGTTTGAATTGCAAAGAATGAACGCTTTAATTCATCAACTTACACCATAACCCTAGCTTGAACTTTTTGATTTATAAAAGCCCAAATTTTAAAGATTAACATATACAAACATTTGAAATGCAACAATCTGATGTGAGGCGATATGCATAAACGTAGAAGCCACTTATGATTTCTTAAAGTTAGAGTCCAAAGTTTTAGACAAACTATATAAAGTTTTGGGAAAAATTCATAAATAAGGTGTATACTTTACACCAATTCAAAAATTAGTTTTTTTTTTTTAATTGTTATTTATGAAATAATAAATTATTAAATCAATTTATTATTAAATATTTTATTCTAATATAATATAACTAACCCATCACACATGCACCACCCATACCGCTCCGGGGACTATTCTGGCGACCAATCCGACCACCACTCTTCTCTGGTGACCGTTCTAGCAACTGCTCCGATTCGACGACTATTCCGATGACCATTCCTGTCACATATTTACAATTTACGGTCACAGTTCAAAAATTTTATAGATCACAATTAATTCGTTGGTCACAGATTTCAAAATTAGTTGACTAGAGATCAAAATTTATAGGTCACACAGTCACAAATTTTCAAATTAATTGGTTACAGATTGTTTTACGCTAACAGATTATATAATTTTTAGATCACATATAAAAAAATGGTTGGTCATGGATTATATTTTTGAGTCACATATTATTAAATTTTTAGGTCACAATTGAGAAATTGGTCACAAATTACTAAACATTTGGTCATAGATAACCAAATACTTTGTCACAGACCATCGGCACTACCACTATGGCCACTTTCGACCACCCTCTCCAACACTGCCGCACGGCCACTATAGCCACTTGCAACCACCCTCACCCGCCACCACCGCCATAGCACTACAACACTACCAACAACAAAGTCACTGCCAACAAATCACTATACCACCACCTAGATCCACTGCACCACCTTCACCATCTCGACCGCACTGTCACACCACCACCAACAGAAACGTACCACCTCCACCATAGGAAACACACAACCACTACAAAAACGAACCACCACCACCATTTTGCAACCTACCAACAACTTGCACCAACAATGTAGGCATCACCACACCACAATCACAACCCAACAAAAAAAATCCCAAGCCCACCACCGCCAGAACCTCCACCCCCGTCGCCACTACTGTAACACCACCGGACATACCACCAATCACCACCGCCACCATCGCCAAAACAATAACACACAGCACCACACACAACACCCACTACACACTACCTCACCAAACCTCCGGACATAGCACTGCCCACCACCACCTCACACAACACCACAACCACCACTACACAGCATCATCGCACCCAACCACCACATCAAAAATTTAAAAAAAAAAAAGAGGACAACTGGATTGCACCGTGCGCAGCGGTGATGAACAGCTGCACACGGACAATTGGACAGCCGTTGCACACAGCAGTCAATCAGTGCAGCCTAGCGACGCTACTGTTCATGACAGCGTCGCTACGCTGCCTTTCACACACAGAGAGAGGACGGACGGCACATCAGTGACAGTTTGACGGACGACACATCAGTTGGGAAAGAGCAGCACAGTAGTGGCAAGACGCTGCTGTAATCTCTGGCGACGACGTTGCTCGAATCTCCAGCGGTGGTAAGGGATTGGGTAGAGAGAGAGACGAGAATGTGGAGAAGGAGAGTGGTGAGGATTGAAAAATGATTTAGGGTTTGTTTGGGATTAGGGGTTATTAATATATGATCTGATTTTTGAATAAAAAAAATTTTAGACTTGATTTTTAAAAAACAATCTTTAAACTTTTTTAATAATTTCCCTAGAGTTTTAGGTTTTGTATTTGTTTTTTACCCAGCCCATCATTGTAAAAAATAAAAAGCCGATTTCATTTGAGTTCCCATAGTTCTGGTTCATGAACTAAGAATGACCCAGATTCAATCGATTCTTGATTATCGGTTTCGATTTCTGTTCAAGAGGTTTGATTTCGGTTAAAATGCTCAAACTTAACAAAATTGGAAACAAGTGCATATTTCCACTATCTACCGACAAGAATTTTGTTAAAAAGGGAATTGATTGTGAAGGTTTATCAAAGCTTCTCTTACTAATATATATTTATAAATATGATTTGCAAGATATTTTTACATGCAGAAAAAGAGATAACAACAATTTATAATAATTCGAAATACAACAATGTTCTCTCTTTGTGACAACTATAGCTTAAGAATGTGGAAGGAGTTTGTTCTTGCTGAAGCTTTTGAACTCGTCAATACTCCCCTCGAGTTGGAGTTTGAATTAAAACATCAAGGACACCCAACTTGCATAGTAATTTCTGGGAGGCATCACCTCCAACTGGTTTGGTAAATAGGTCCATCAGTTGATCGCCGATCGTGGGTAGGAGGAATGAGCAATGAAGCTGTAGCAACCAAAAATAAAATTTCATTTAGGGTGCGTTTGATTACAAATATAGAATTTGCACGGAAAGAAAATAAAATTTAGGGATTTTCAATTGTCTAGAACTTATTTATATGGAAATTATTAATTAAATGTGTTTGATTGATTTAGTTTTCAACCTATAAAATATTATACTTGTCCATTTTTTATTCGTGGGAAGATGAGAGAGAGTGGATAGATGGGTGATAGAGAGATAGTGAATTACCTAGAAAATAAAAATCACATCTCTCGAAAGAAAATGTTTTCCTTATTTGTGAGGAAAATATAGTCACGTGACCAAAAATTGGAAAATATTTTTCATAAAAAAAATTGTCAAACACTCCAAAAGTAGGAATTTGTGTGGAAAAATGATATTTTTCATGGAAAATAAAACAAATCAAACACACTCTTATTTCATCTTGACATGTTTTGTTAATTTTGAGATATCGAGGGACTAATTTAAAAATAAGTTTTTATGTCAATTTTAGTGTTCGACCAAATAATCAAGTATTCATCTAGCGAGAAATTTCATATTGATATTGGACTTGTTTCGAAGATCATATTAAATGGCGAATTTTGTACTCGAGAAAAAAAATATTTCGGATAAGTTAGGCATATGTTATTGTACTTCAAAGGGAGTCCTGTTTTAATTAAAGTTAATGAAGCAATTAACTAGTTTCGGCTTATCCAATTTTCAGCCAATTAGTTTCTTATGATAGACTTAAAATTGTTTTGGGAACTATTTGACTTAATCCTAGATTCTAGTTCACGTGTAGATTTAAATAAAATTAAAATGCTATTATATATTAATTAAAGCTAATTTGTGTTGTTGGGTTGATAGGGATTAATAGGAGTCCTAAACCAATTGGGCATCAAATTCTGATTTGTGGAACTTCAGTTACCATTTTTAATGGAAGTCTAGGTATATCACAGCTTCCTATTCACACCATTTAACAAGAATTCATCACTAATATAATAGGCCAACTGTTTCTATCGTGTTAGTCATTTTTAATATTCAATTGCAAAGGAATTTGGTTCAATATAGACACTTCCTTGTCACCACGAGCTAAGGTAGGATCCTCCACGAAATTGTTATATGAATTGAATTTTCATTTAAGGATGTCATTTGTTATGTCTCCTCATGAAGTATATGAAGTGCTTTTAAGGGGTTCCTTAAATGTTGATACAAGAAAGATTATATGTTTAATTGATGGTTGCATAAGCTCATTAGAATTTTAAGTAGATTGTTTGATCATTGATTTGCTTATTTATTAAGGTAATATGTAAGGATGCATGATTAAATGATTATTATGTTCATATGGCATGTGTAGCCTACTCTATATTTCTTTGAGATGCTTACTCGTATTTAACCTTTCAGAGTAATCGGAGATCCTGTAGTGGATCGGCATGAATGGCGTATGTTATTTTCAGAGATATTTATTTCTTATATTTTAGATTGTTTTTATGTTCAATAATTCTTGGGGTGTCCCAGAAATTGTAGTTTAAATTCATGTTTTGAGATGGAAAATGTTAATGTTTGAACATGTGTTTTAGTAAATTCTAGCATTCTGCCAATGTTTTTAAAATTATACTCCGGTCGATATATTTAGAATTTTAGCATGTTTTTAATTGGAAAATGATCCCTCGTGAGTTATATATCAAATTTAACTGAAAACAGGTCAATCGGAGCCCCGTAAAATTTATTATAGCAATTTTAGTAAACTGTGACAGTCAAATTTGAGAAAGACAGTCCAGCCTATTCAAAAAGTAATTTTGTGCTTCCAACATTGTCATTAGGATCCCAAATCTTTATATGTTGTACTTATATGAGTTTTATACTTTCCTTTAAAATTTCATAAATTTTCGGCAAGGTTTGCTAGGTCAAATAATTTTTGCAAACTCACTGCGCACTCGTAGAAAACTATTTCAGCTTGCTTTTTTTTTTTTTTATTATTTTTTTATTTTTACTCATTCCAAATTATTTTATTTCGTATTTTTCTAAGATTATAAGTTAAACTAAATGTTAAGACTATACAGTTTTGATTAAATAAATTTTAATTAAAAAACTTTCTTTAATCTCGTATTTTAGAGATTAACGATAAAGAACTTGTACTTGGTAACGCGCCGGGTTATTAGAATTCGGGGCATTATAGTTTGGTATCAGAGTGCGATTTACCTTTTTGTAGACTTGCGAAACATAAATTTGATTTCCTAAATTTTAAAAATCACGTGTCAAATAAATATTTTAGTTAACATCATGTCTGCCGTTGCCGCAAATCGCCGACTTTGAGGTAAAGAAAATTTTGTGAAACTTGTGTTATGCTATGACATTTGAAATGTTTATGAGTGATTGTATCTATTTAAATAATGAGAATTTATGTTTAAACAAGTCAAGTTTTAGAATGTGATTTAGATATTTTTGAATTTTGAGAACGTGACTAAATTATGAATGTCTATTTTAGTCCTCGTAAAAGATATTAGAAACCTACCTATTTGGACCTTACATAATTGATTTGGCACAGATGGCACGGACTAAGAGAAGATGTAGGAAGACTTGTTCATTGATACCTCGTCGATATGAGATCATGAGGAAGTATGAAGAGTATTAGTAGAATCCAGCACATGATATGAGCCAACACATTAGGGAGATGTTAGTAAGGTGCATGGAGGTGTGGCAACTAGGCTATATACACAGAATTGCTAGTGCAATGGGAGTGTACCTAAGATGATGCATTTGCAGATCCCAAGGGCGATAGTGTACCTACTGAGATGTACATTCGCAAGGATGTACCTCCACCTATTTCAGACGATGAGTCACAGCCTTCCAAAAAACCTATGGTTCATGGAGGCTGGATTAATGACGATGACAGCAAGGAGGAGTTGTGGCATGGATTTTTAGTAGATTTTATTAGGTTTAGATCGTGTTGATGTCGAGTAGAATTTCCTGTTTGATTTTCAATTGATTAGCACCAAATGTTCTTTCATAGATTGTATTCCTTATAAAAAAATGTAGTTAATAATAAAATATGTTATTTCCTATATATGGTTTCCCATTTTATTGTGCAATGTATGATCATTGTGACTTTCTTAAAGATTACAAACCAATTCCATTTTTGTATGAAGGAAAATGGCACCAACATCACGCGCGAGAGAAATTAGGAAACCATAACAAGCAGTGGAAAAAATGAGACGAGTTTTAATGGCACAAGCTACTTCGGAAACACCAATGGCTTCGATAGGATAAGATGTTCCGACAATGCCACCTATCGCAACATAAACAGCTCCTATAGCACACACTGCTCCAGCACCAACCACTTCTAGCTATGACAATCATCGAACAATTCCACCGATATGGCCATCCTAGCTTCGATAGAGGTAATGACCATTTGGCAGGAATGACTCCGCACAATTGAGAAGATCTTTCGGCACATATCTTGTCCAAAAAACCAGAAGGTGCTATGTGTAGAATTCATACGGTCAGTGGAACCAGCCTTTTGTGGGAATCCGCATCACGTACACGAATAGAGGAAAAACAAAGTAATATGACATGGACCCAATTTAAGATAGAGTTGACTAAGAAATATTTTTCGCAAGTTCTTTGCGACCATAAGGAGGCAGAGTTTTTACAACTGATACATGGAAATAGGGATATCACTGATTATGAGAGGAAGTTTGAGGAATCATCCCGTTATGCCCCACATCTGGAGAATACGAAGCTCTTAAAAGCAAAATGCTTTGGGAAGATGCAAACTCACCACTTATCGAGGAGTTAAGAAGGCCTAAACTGTATCATTCTCGAATTACAAACTCTGAAGCCAGGGAACTACATAACGATACTAGAAAAATGAAGTGGCTTGATCAGGGTAAGGATAAGAGCTCTGGACAGTTCCAAAAATAGAATAATGGGCTTACTGGTGGACAATCAAACAATCCTTTTCCTCCGTACCCTAAGTGCAAGAAATCTCATAAGGGTGAATGTTTGTTTGGTAAGAGTGTCATTTACAAGTGTGGCAAGTGATGTTACTATGCTTCTGGATGTTGGGAAATGATAGTTAAGGATGTTAATTACAGGTATTTGATATGTTTGTATTATTCATGTCTACGTTCTTATTGATTTTGGTGAGTCACATTTGTTTATATATGCAACATACTAGCCAAGATCAATGGTTCATGTGAAAAAACTAGTAGTATACTTGAAGTTAGTATGCCACCAGGAGGAATCATTGACACAAATAAGATTGCTAAGGTGATACAAATAGATTTTGATGGACTAGTCTTTGAGGATGATTAACATGTTATAGAACTAAGGGATTTTGACATTATCTTTGGTATGACTGGTTAGGTAACAATTATATGTTTCGAGAAAGAAACGATCTTCAAAAGACTTGGAGAGGAAGATTTTAGGTTTTATGGTTCGATGGTTAAGGCACTTTCCCGTCTTATCTCGGCTAAGCAAGCGGAGAGGTTATTGAGGAAGAAAACTTATCAAGGATATCCTATTAGTCTCGCTGACATACCATCAGAAGAGATAACATTGAATAAAGTGCCTGCACAGAATACACTGACGTATTTTCTGATGACCTACCGGGTGCCCCAATTGCTAGGCAAGTGGAGTTTACAATAGATTTGATACCTGGATTTGCACTGTTGTCTAAGGCTCTATAGTTGATGACATAAAAAGAACTACATGAGTTAAAGATGTTGTAGGGAGAACTTCTAAATAAAGGTTTTATCAAACCAAACGTGTCTCTATGAGAAGCTCCGGTACGTTTTGTGAAGAAGAAGGATGGAACAATTAGAATGTCTATTGACTATCGAGAGTTGAATGAGTTGACTATCAAGATTAAGTATCCTCTCCCTAGAATTGAGGATTTATTTAATCAATTGAACGATGCGACAGTCTTTTCAAAGATTAATTTGAGGTCAGGCTACCATCAACTAAATATCAAGCCAAGTGATACACCTAAGACAACATTTAGGACTCGTTATGGTCATTACGAGTTTACATTTATGCCATTTGGACTGACAAATAACCTGCAGTATTTATGGATTTAATGAAGAAGGTATTTCATCAGTACCTGAACAAGTTTGTTATTATGTTTATTGATGGCATACTGGTGTATTCGAGAGATTTTCAGCAACATGAAAATCATTTGAGGACAATTTTGGGAACTTTACGTAAAGAAAAATTGTCGCCAAATTCAAGAAGTGTAAATTTTGGCTAGATCGAATATGATTTTTGGGACAATTGTGAAAACCAGGGGTATATAGGTAGATCCGAGCAAGGTTAAAGCTGTTATAAATTGGCAAAGACCTGCTAATGTTGGAAACGTTGGGAGCTTTCTTAGTTTGGCTGGATACTATTGGTGATTTCTAGAAGGCTTCTCTAAGATAATGGGTCCCCTGACACAACTAACTCAAAAGGGTGTAAAGTTTGTATGGTCCGAAAAGTGTGAACAGCGCTTCCAAGAATTGGAAGATAGATTAGTATCTATTCCAGTGTTAGCAGTTCCAGAGGAATCAAAGGGATTTGTTATCTATAGTGATGCGTCTAAGCTAGGTTCGGGTTGTGCTTTGATACAACGTGGAAGGGTGACAACCTATGCATCGAGACAATTAAAGCAGTACAAGAAAATTTATCCGACGCGTGATTTAAAACTTGCAACGGTAGTTCAAGCTCTCAAGATTTGGCATCATTACTTGTATGGAAGCAAGTGTGAGATTTACAGTGACCAAAAGAGTCTCAAGTACTTCTTTACCCAGAAAGAATTAAATATGAGATGACGATGATGGTTAGAGCTAGTAAAAGATTATGATTGCATATTCTTTTAACATCCAGTGAAGCTAATGTAGTAGCAGATGCTTTGTGTAGGAAGAATATGAGTAATTTATTAGCACTATCTATAGAACAGAACCAGTTAATCAAGGACTTTGAAAATTTGAGAATAGTAGTGCTAACACTACTAGCTTGAGCATCAGGGAAGTTAACAAGTTTGGTTCTAAAATTAACCTTCATGGACTGGATTATAACAGCTCAGAAAGATGACCCTTTCTTGGAAAAGATCACGGCCGATGTTGGAACAGAGAAAATGAAGGGATTTGATAAGTAATGATAAAATCTTATGTTTAAAGGCCGACTGTGTATACCTAAGGATGAATGACTAAGAAAGGAGATCATGATTGAGGCTCATTCCGTTCCTTATGATGCACACCCAGACTCCACAATTATGTACAGAGACTTACATAATACCTTTTGGTCAAGGAATATGAAAGGAAGACTAGCTTTGTACAATTCGAAGTGTATAATTTGTCGGAGGTGAAAACAAAGCACAATATGCCATCAGGGTAGTTAAATCTAATGGACAAACCAGAATGGAAGTGGTAAAAGATTTTGATGGATTTTGTAGTTGGTTTTCCTCAGTCGACGAAAGGTTATGATTCCATCTAGGTTATAGTAGACTGACTTACAAAATCTGACCATTTTCTACCTGTTCGTTTAACTTTCAGTCTGGAACAGTTTGGACAATTATACGTCAGAGAAATTATTCGACTTCATGGGGGTACCAATGTCTATTGTGTCGGACGGAGACCCAAGATTTACTTTAGAAGATATGAGAACTAAGTTATCTTCCAGTATTGCATATCATCCTCAAATTGATGGACGGTTGGAACAAACTATCTAAGTACTAGAAGATATGTTGAGAGCACGTATATTAGACTTGGGTGGTAAATGGAAGAACCATTTGTTGTTGGTTGAGTTTGCATACAATAATAGTTTTCAAGCTATTACCAGCATGGCACTGTACGAGGTATTATATGGCCGAAGATGTCGTTCACCAATATGTCGAGATGAGGTAGGTGAGAGCAGAATTTTGGGTCCAGAACTTATTGAGAAGACTGTGGAAGCTATCGATAAGATCAAAATGAGGATTAAGATAGCTTAGGATCGCCAAAAGAGTTACGTAGATAAAAGAAGAAAAGAACTAGAATTTGAGGTTGGAGAGAAAATATTTCTCATGGTTGCCTCGACAAAAGGGATATACGATTTGGAAAGAAAGAGAAGTTGAAACTGAGATTTATCAGCCCATATGAGATCCTCGAGAAGGCTGGAAACGTAGCATATCGTTTGGCACTGCCACTTGAGCTATCAGCAACACATGACGCATTTCATGTTTCTATGTTGAGAAAGTACATCCATGATCCAAGTCACGTGGTTACTGTTTAGTCGTTGAACATGTAGAGTGATATGACTTATGAAGAAACACTTGTAATGGTTTTAGAGAGGAAAGTACATATTTTGAGAAATCGAGAATGATAACCCAAGAATGGCTAACCAAGAGGGGGTAAATTGGTTATTTAAAACATTTTCAAAGAATTAATATAAATTCAATCAACTAAAGACTAAATAGATAAATTCAAATAGTAAGCACAAATATAAAAGCGATGAGTAAAGGGAGAGATAATGCAAACAATATAATTGTGGAGATTCGATCCAAAGCAATGATCTACATTCTCCATTACCAACCTCTTTGGCACAAGCAAGACATTTTTACTATGTTTATTGACTTATGGTGCAATTCAACCCTTTACAATACTTCCGATAACTTACATACAATGAGTACCGATTCTTATACAATGTTGAGCTTTATGAGACCTCAACATGACCTACTATTAAGTTTTCACGGGACCTCAATACGACCCAACTACTAAGCTTTATGGGGCCTCAATATGACCCACACGGTAACTTACAAGAAGGAGCACTGATCCTTATATCATATTGATCTTTAAGGGACTTCAACACGACCCACGCTTTATCAAATTGATTCTACAATGGAATTCATCTCTTGATAAATAATACAAACAACTTAAGTACTAAGAGAAACTAACACTTCAACAAATAATAATAAATGATAGTTCAAGTGTTAGATGAAAAACTTTGATGAATATGATAATAAAAAATTAGATTCAATCAATCAAAGTGTTTCAATGAGAAGATGAAGAAGAAATTAATGCAATTTGGTTCAAAAAATCTTCTCAAGAAATATATGTCTTTTAATAAATAATTGTAATAAATTAAATACTAAGAGAGAAATGAGAAATTTTGATGAATATGATGATTTTACAAGTTTGATTCAATCAATCAAAGTTTTCAATATGAAGAAGTAGAAAATTTTATGCAATATAAGTGTAAATATCTTTTTCAAAAATATATATTTTTTTTAAGATTGATATAAATAAGTTAAGCACAAAGAGAAATGAAAAAAATTGATGAGAGAAATGATTCAAGAAATTTGATTCAACAATCAAAGTAATTGTTATGAAGAAATAAATGAAATAAATGTAAAAATGTTAATTCAAAGAAGATATTTTACAAATATATTTCAGAAAGAAGCTCTCTTCTAGTTTTTTATGAATGCAAGGTGAATTAGTATTTATAGCAGTCAAAATACCAAAGTTTTGGCAAATCGGATGACCCATCCAGACGTCCGCTTCCTGAACCAGACGACCTAACTAGTTGTTGTGCGTCAGAAATCAAAACGGTTAAAAATAGACCGTTGGGCGAACCGGACGTCCACATTGACTTTGACTTCTTTTAAAAAAATATATATATAGGCTTTTTAAGGAGTAAGTAACATTGTAAAAAGTTGAAATATCAAATTGAAATACTTACCTTTTTTAAGATTTTTTTTATTGCAAATGTTTTTATGAAATAATCTTTTTGTGTATAAAACGATTTTCGAGCTTTTATCATTTATTGCTAAATATCAAAGTATTATTACTTTTATATTTAATCTAAGAAATCTAGTTTTTTATTTTGCTTCAAAATTTGCCACTTAGACTTTTTGTCTTGATCTTTTTTTGATGTCGTCTCTCATGCTCTTGATCTTGCTTTTTTTTTTACGTTTATATTTTAAACTCTCGTCTCGAATGATTTGACTTGAATGCTTAACTTTCACTTTAATCTTCATTTCAAGTCCGATTTATAATGTGTTGATTTTGACAATGCTTGATTAATTTTAATATTGAACTATCATCACTCATCAAAACATTAAGGATGAAATCAAGCATAAGTCAACAAAGAAGTGTCATTAGTCAAAGTTCAGTGGGGTAGATATGGGAAAGATGAGGCTACATGGGAGAGAGAAGCACATGTTTTAGCTAAGTACACATACCTCCTTAATCAAGTAAATTGAATTTCAATGATGAAATTATTTTTAAGTTGGGAGGACTGCAGCAACCAAAAATAAAATTTCATTTATTTCATCTTAGCATGTTTTGTTAATTCTATGATATTGAGGGATTAATTTAAAAATAAGTTTTTATTTCAAAATTTTAGCTTTCAAACAAATAATCAAGTTCATCTATCAAGAAATTTCATATTGATATTGGGCTTGTTTCGAAACTCATATTAAATGACGAATTTTGTACTGGAGAAAAAGTTGTTTCAGATAAGGTAGGCCTGAGTTATTGTAGTTCAAAGAGAGTCCTATTTTAATTAAAGTTAATCATGCAATTGCCTAGTTTCAGATTGTTATTTTTATTTTTAATAATCCTTGGGGCGTCCCCGAAATTGTAGTTTAAATTTATGTTTTGAGATGGAAAATTTTAATGTTTGAACATGTGTTTTAATAAATTCCAGCATGCTGCCACTGTTTTTAGAATTGTACTATGGCCGGTATATTTAGAATTTTAGCATTTTTTAATTGGAAAATGATCCTTTGTGAGTATGTATCATATGCAACTGAAAACAGGTCAACTGGAGTCCTGTAGAATTTATTATAGCAATTTTAGTAAATTGTGACAGTCAAATTTGGGAAAGACCAACCTGTTCGAAAAATAATTTCACGCTTCAAACGTTGTCATCGGCATCCCAAATTTTTATATGTTGTACTTATAGGAGTTTTTTACTTTTCTCAAAAATTTCATAAATCTTCGGTAAGGTTTGCTAGGTCAAATAATTTTTGCAAACTCACTACGCACCCGTAGAAAACCGTTTAAGCTCTCTCTCTCTCTCTCTCTCTCTCTCTCTCTCTCTCTCTCTCTCTCTCTCTCTCTCTAACTCATCCCAAATTATTTTGTTTCATATTTTCTAAGTTTATATGTTAAAAAAGTATTAAGATTATACGATTTTGATTAAATAAATTTTAATTTAAAAACTTTCTTTAATCTTGTATTTTGGAGATTAACGTTAAAGAATTCGTGTTTGGTAACATGCCAAATTATTAGAATTCGGGGCGTTACAGAAGCCATTTTGTATCTTCTTCGAGCAAAATAACAATCAATTTTCAATGTGCTTAGTGCGATATATGGAAGACGAGATTAGTGGTAATATGAATTGTAGCTTGGCTATCACAAAGAATTGAAATTGGTTGGGAATGTTCAAAACCAAGATCTAAGAAGGCAGTCAAAGTAAAGAAGGATAATTTCATGTCTAATAACCTTTGCTATAATTGTGGAAAGAAAGCTCATTGAAAGAAGAACGAAGGGCTTACCTCGAAACTTGAGGGGGAAAAAGTATTTTCAAGCTTCTACTTTAGGTACATTCACTACAAAAAAAAACCGATTTCGAGACAAACAAATGTTGTCGCAAAAATTGAGTTTTTGTTGCAAAAGTAATTTAGCGACAACAATACGTTTGTTGCGGGTATTGTCGCTCTATATGAGTCACAGAATGTGTTTTGCGACGACTTTCGTACATTCGTCGCAGTATCAAAATCGTGACACTATTTGTTTGACGCAGAAAATACGAAATGGCAACACAATATCTGTTGCCATAATGTCGTCGCAATGTATATATGTCGCAAAAAATTTAAAGGGCGACAAGTGTGTTTGTCGCAACTAATGTTCCAATAAAGTTTTTACGACAAATATGTTCATTTCGAATGTTGAGTTACTGAACATATTTTGCGACAACTTTCGACCATTCATTGCAGTAACAAAATCGCGACACTATTTGTTTGACGCGAAAAATATGAAATGGCAACACAATACTTGTAACCATAATGTCGTCGCAATGTATATATGTCGCGAAAAAATTAAAGGGCGACAAGTGTGTTTGTTTCGAATGTTGAGTCACCGAACGTATTTTGCAACAACTTTCGACCATTCATCGCAGTAACAAAATTGCGACACTATTTGTTTGACGCGAAAAATATGAAATGGCAACACAATTTTTGTAGCCATAATGTCGTCACAATGTATATATGTCGTGAAAAAATTAAAGGGCGACAAGTGTGTTTGTTTCGAATGTTGAGTCACCGAAAGTATTTTGCGACAACTTTCGACCATTCATCGCAGTAACAAAATTGCGACACTATTTGTTTGACGCGAAAAATATGAAATGGCAACACAATTTTTGTAGCCATAATGTCGTCGCAATGTATATATGTCGCGTAAAAATTAAAGGGCGACAAGTGTTTTTGTTTCGAATGTCGAATCACCGAACGCATTTTGCGACAACTTTCGACCATTCATCGCAGTAACAAAATTGCGACACTATTTGTTTGACGCGAAAAATATGAAATGGCAACACAATATCTGTAGCCATAATGTCTTCGCAATGTATACATGTCGTGAAAAATTTAAAAGGTTGTCTCAACTAATGTTCCAATAAAGTTTTTACGACAAATATGTTTGTTTCGAATGTTGAGTCGCCGAACGTATTTTGTGATAACTTTCAACCATTCATCGCATTAACAACATATCAACACTACTTATTTGCCGCAGAAAATATGAATTAACACAAAGAGTCTATCGTGCCATCATTTGTGCAACGAGTATAGTTGTTGCCTAATTTATTTCGTGATTATTTATATATGTCGCATATTTTATTTTACAACATATAAAATTACTGCGCAAAGTATTTTGTGACAATAAACATTTATTATCGCTTCAACAATGTACAATTATCGCCTAATTGATTCAATTTAAACACATAATTTTAAACAAATAATTGTATTCTAAACACATAATTCTAAACACATAATTTTATTTTAAACACATAATTTTAAATTTATTTCATCGCAATGGAATCATTACTGTGGTGCACATTTATATGAAAATGTAACTTACCTTATTAGAAATAACTCGCGACTTTATGAAATGAAAAAAAAAAATCATATTACTGTCAACGAAATAAATATAGATCAATTTATGACGGAGCAGCAAATCGTAGTTAAGATGATTGAGAAAATCTAAATGGGCATTTGTGAAAAAATTATTACACCTTGAACGCAGTCTCAAACTAATGACGTGGGACATTTTCGCACTCCGGATAAGATTTTACTGCAACAGTCTCATAATAAGTACCTGGAACCCCCTAATGTAGGGAAAACAAATAAATTATTAACAAATTGTTACCAAAAAAACTAGGCAAGTCTTTTTAGAATAACAAAAATATCATCTACCTGATATGCAATCCGGACCTTCGAACCATAAGCAACCCAAAAGTTCCTTAGAACTCCTTCCAAATACTAACAACTAAAGACCATCAAGATAGAAACAAATCACCTAAGAAATGTCTCAATCATTAGCTAAACAAGATTCCTACTACTTACCAATAAACATTACAAAGATAAATCAAAGATCAATCATAGCCATCACCAACTAATTAATGACTATCAAGGATCAAATCGAAGACTAAATTTTGCATAGTTTACAATCCAAAATTTAATACAATCTACAATCTGCAATTCAATTTTATAAAAAACAAAATGGAAACTTGCATTGTATACACAACAAATAAAACGAATATCCTAATAATGCAGAAAATGTGCCACCAATTACATAATTCTAAACAATTAATTGTTCAGTTGATCCAAAGTAAAACTAAGCTTTATAAAAGTTGCAATTTAAAACCAACTGCTTCTAGAGCTCAAATATTTCAATTGCAATCTAAGACAACATAAAAAGGAAAAGAAAATCCACTACACAACTTGATTATGTTCATCTTCTGTAGAGTTTCATATCTCAATTAAAAATAATATAATTATCCTAACGGTAAAGACCAAAGACCAAAAAAAAGTGAAACTCCAAAATGGAAATCAACTAAAAATATAAATGAAGACTTTCAATTAAAAGTAATAAATTTCGAAAACACCTCCAGAAAGAAAATCTTGAAAATCACTTAGCCTCTTCTTCATTTCTATTTTTAGTTTCTTCTACATGAAGGATTCATCATGTAATTAAACAACGATACAAAAACTTAATCTGTTTTTGATTCTTACATCAAATACCTCACACAATTAGTAAAGCTAAAACAAAGCAAATAAACCAAACATATGAAATTTACAAATGAGTTTTATTCAAGCTAATATAACGAGGACTAATTCCTATTTGCAATCGTTCCCAACTATTGGCTGCTGACAACTGTAAAGTGTTGGTTTTCATTTGATTTTCACACACCCAATCAACCCACATATGCAATCTATTTCTAAAGCCATAATGTAAGTAATTCATCAACAATCAAGAACTTAATAAACTCATAAGTTGACCACTGGAAATGCACAAAATAACCAGGGCAGCAATTGAAAGTAATGAAGCAAAAATATACAAGTTCAAAAATGGAAATGCACAGAATAGTCGAGGAAGCAACTGAAAGTTTTAAAGGAAAAATAAACAAAGATATTTCACATATCACTAAGACTGAAAAAATTAGTGCGAAATGGACATTGTTTAAAGAAATATACCTGAATTACGTAGAAAGTGCCTTTACGAAAAGATTATACAGTTGTCCTACATCATCAAAACGTAGAAGTTAGTGTGAAGCACATCCGAAATATTATCTTGTTTATTTTATCTTTTTATTGAAAGATAAATGCTGGTTAAGATCCACAAAAAAAAAAAGGCCACTTTGTACAAAGTTAGGTGTTTTCAAATTAGATTTTGATAAGAGTTCATTAAAATGTAGGGGTCCTAATAATTTGTAGACCTCAAAGAAATTCAGTAAGTAGAAGAATGTCAATAGAATATAGTAGATTTCGAACCTATCAATTTAAATACCTAACTTTTTACGAATTTTAGGATGACACCTTATATTTCAATTAATTTTGACCTCATAAATATAAAAATCAAATTATTTATACCTTTAACAAATATAAATGAAATGAAAATAAAATAATTAAGTGAGAAATAGAACCCAAATCTCATTCAAAAAAATCCATGGACAATCCCGAACAACTAACATAAGTCCAGACACAATGTCCAATGTCCCACATATTCGATTCAAAATCAGATTTTTTTTGTGCAATTAACGGCTGAAATGATAACTAATATGCTCCAATATGTTAAAACAAACGAAACAGAACTTGTTACATGAATCTTCCATCTGCTTCTTTCAGTATTTTGTAATGACATTAGGAATTATATAGGAAATTAGGAGCAACCATGGTGCCCCATGTCTAATTTCTACCCAAACTATTTAACATCCTAAAGTGCGTCCACCTACTTTGGCCCATAATCACAAATCTTGGACCCTACAGATTTGTTCACATGGTACATATAGCAAACCTCCTCCTGGTTAAACACAAACTTATATTTAAATACTGGGTTGAGCCTTAATTCACGAGCACCTACATTGTAGACAGCATCAAGATGATATCATCCATCTTTATATCAACACAAGATGTTATATCCAAAGTTATTTTCTTTAACAAACACAAACCTAAATGTACGCATACTACATGGACTCATCATATATTTTCGCATTTAGTACTACACTACAGTTTCAACGCCCCATGGCATTGAACTTATTTAATCAAAACTCAGATAAGCAAGATGCAATAATTTATTCCATCATTTTTATTCAATGGACCACAACGAGTAAAATGTAAACCGCAATGCTTCTAATATAATATAAAACTATAAAGAACAAAAAGTTTAAACGACTTCAAAATTTAAAACTAAACTACACTAATGACATCTAACCAAATCTACTGGAATTGGGACTCACAAGTTAAAAGAGACCCAAAATCCGTAGAAAAAGAACTCCCATAACACTGTCAAGCATATAAATCATAGCCAATAACACCACATTTAGTCCTTTTACCCAAAAGAAAAAGACAAAGTCGGTATTCTCCAACTTTCACTGCATTAAAAGATAAATTTCATCTCAAGAACGAGGGACTAAACATTATTTTTAATAAATTTGAAGTATGCTAATTATGTACAGAACCACAATGCAATCTATAATACTGGATTGTGTCCCAATAATTGGAAAAAGATTTGGCACTCAACCACTAACTAAACTTCATCAAACTTCACCAAATTGCCACTGTTTACTTCCTTTATACATAAAGATGATGGTATGTTCTTCAAAATAATTGAAAAGGGGGACATTGAAATGAAATTCAAGCCAAAACATCTTCCAAACACCACCTTGAGTTCATAGAATGCACTTGGAAGCCAAAGAGCACAAATTTTTCATGTTTTTTGGGAAACTACCACAAAAGAAGTTTTGAAGAAGTATGGTAGTTTTCCACTTGAGTGCTTGATGGAATCAAGCTGTCACTGCAATTTTTTCCCTTTAAAGATGGAAAATTGTGGATAAATAATATTGTGCAAAAGATCTTTGGTTAATACATTCCTATGGCATTTTATTTTCTGAAATTTGAAGTAATTGGATAGTCCAGTGTAATGAATCCCCACTTTTGAGTAAATCACATATTGTAATTTCTTAGTTCTTTGGTGACCTCATTTGTATAGCCTATAGAATATTAAACAATGTGATTCAATTTTAGTAGAATTTGATAGGGCGCTTTTAATTGAACATAACTGCAAGTCTACAAACTCATAGCTTTTCTTTGCTTTTAATTTCTCTCTCAAATCGACAAAATTAGAAATTAACTTTTGTGAATACAAAAATCTTAAACAGACAATCAAGTACACATAAATTGAGTTCGGGCAAAAAAGTGAACCAAAAAAGAAACCTTACTTGAAGGACAGGAAGAGCAGCAGCCAGGTTAATTCCCAAAAACTAAAAACTCATATTTAAGATCTGAAGCTATTAAAGTAAGACCAGAAATACAAAATTAATTTTGAATTCAGAAACCGTACCTTTATTGAAGAATTGAGAGATCTAGAAATTTACCCACTAAAAGAAATACAGAGAGACCGAGAGAGGAATTTGTTCAATTTGTAAAACACAATACCTGGAGCTCGCAGGCGACGAAGATGGGGTTGCAACTGAAATTAGGGTTAGAGAGAGAGGGCTGTAATGAATTCAAAAACCGTACCTTTTATTGAAGAATTGAGAGATCTAGAAATTTACCCACTATAAAAGAAACACAGAGAGATTGAGAAAGGAATTTGTTCAATTTGTAAAACACAATACCTGGTACTCGCAGGCGACGAAGATGGTGCTCGCGAGAGAAGGAGAGATATATACAGAAAATTTGAGGGTAAGATGGGGAGATGGGAAGAAGATTGGAAGAGAGGGTAGGGTAGTTTGCCGCCGTGATAGATGAAATCAAATAACTTACCGAAGTTCGTTGTTTCCCCTCCAAAACGAAGCAAATGAAGATAGACTGTAAGGGTATGTGTTCTTCGAAGAACCATCGCAACGTGTCGCCGTCGTCGGTTTGGTTGGAGCATAGAGGCGACTGCAAGAGGAGAGGCGACCTGGACTCGGTCGGGAGAGGAAAATGAACCTTTAGAGGGAGATATTTGTTAAAGGAGATAGGGGGTGAAATGGGAAAACTAAACTGGGTCTTGCTACTAGTACATTATGGATGCCATAAAGGCATCCATAATGGACAAGTGTCCGACCCCCATTGGGGGGTCGGCTGACGCGACAGTGGAAAACTAAACTGGGTCTTGCTACTAGTCCATTATGGATGCCTTTATGGCATCCATAATGTACAACAAGACAAATCCAAACTATACGTCTTGATTGAACAGTGTAGGGCGGATTCCCTCTTTTAATAGAAGAGGGAAGAGGGATTTAAATATTTTCACCAAATTTACAACAAAATTTTCAATTGGTAACTATTTTTTAAGTTATAAAAAAAAAAAAAACTATTTTTTAAAAAAATTTACATATAAAGTTTTACCAGCAGATTTTTTTTTTTTGTTCATAATTAAAATTTATTTTATAGTTTCTAACTTTAATTATCCATCTGTGGCTATTTAATAATTTTTTATTTTTACTTAAAAAGTTTATCAATAAATTTTTATCATTCGTAATTATTTTATAGTTTTTATAGTTTTCAATGGAATTATCCGTTGGGAAATCCGTTGATAAATTATTTAATTTATTATTTACCATTTACTAAATTATTTAAGAACAAGGGTCAAGTCGCAACAATTACTCTGTGGAAAGTAAGGGATGGATATAGGTAAGAGTATTTGTTCATAAAAAGATTTCGTTGTTACCAACTAAAATTCCGTAGCAAATTATTATAGTTAAAAGTGAATTCTTTTACCAATGGATAATCCGTTTCTGATTACCAACGTCACCTACGGAATATCCACGATGAAATATCCAAATGTTATACGAATACATGAGACACGAAATATCTGTTGGTAAAGAGATATCGTCGTTACCAACGGATAATCTGTTTCTAATTACTAACGGATCTGATCCGTTGGTAATTTTTCGTTGGCGAAAAGCTAATTTTTAGTAGTGGCCCCCACTGCATTCGTGTGCCTGCGACGTGCCTTCGTGTTCCTACAAGTTGTCTCATTAGTTGCTTGAATACTTCAAAATCAAGTGATGTCCCTTAGTGTCCGCGGTGTGCCTGAGTTGCCTTCGTTTGCATGAAAGTACCTTTAAGTATGTTTGCGTCCCTGCCACGGCATGCACACGTTGTTGCCTTCGTGTGCCCGAAGTGGCTGAAAGTGAAAGTGTCCCTGAGTTGCTCCCATCATGCACACGATACTACATTCGTGTGCCTACGTCACCGACACGGCATGTGTGCTTATGTCCCTGACATGGCCAGCACACGGTGCCTGGGAAAACGGGATGATGCTTGACATGGCCAGGACACGGTGCCTGAGAAAATCGGATAATGCCTTACATGGCCAGGACACGGTGCCTGAGAAACTCGGATGATGCCTGACATGTCCAGGACACGGTGCCTGAAAAACTCGGATGATGCTTGACATGGCCAGGACACGGTGCCTGGGAAACTCGGAAGTTGCCTGACAAGGCCAGGACACGGTGCCTAGGAAACTCAGAAGTTGCCTAACATGGTCAGGACACGGTGCCTGGAAGTGGTTGAGAAAACCCGATGATGCCTGACACGGCCTGCACAAGTCCCTGCCACGGCCTGTCGCGGTGCTGTCATCGTGTCCCATAACGGGCAAAAGTAAACATCGAGATGTTTTAGCAATGGATTGCCGTCGGGAGCATAAAATGATTGCTCGGTACAAGAGTAACGTTCGAATTTTGTGCATCCAGATTCGTTCCACAAAATCTCCCATCCTCCCGTCCCCGTCCCCCATCTTCATAAATGTACCAAAAAACGTGGAAATCGAAATTGTTTTCGGCAAAAAAAAAAAAAAAAAACAAATGCTCCTCAAAGAGTTCACCTTCCGTGATTTTTCGGGATTTTTTCACATCTGTTTTCATTTTTTTTCCGATTTTCCCTATTTTAAATATTTTTTTAAAAATAAAAAATAAACATATTTTTTCGTCGTAAGTATTTTTTTCGGAACCCCATTCAACCAAACTTTCATCCCAAAAAGAATTTTCCAAAAAATCGTCTCCGATAATCCTACAAAAAATGGAAAAGAAAAAGTATGATTCCACAGCCTTAAAATGTCTACTGGTGTCACTTGGGTTTTTTCTCCTAAGTCTATTATAGGGGGGAGAGGGTGTTGAAAGGGAACATGTATCATGATCAAGCTGTTAGGGAACGCAGCTATCTCATGGTGCCCTGTGTCCCTCCCAACATAGGAAACTTTTTTTAAAGATATTTTACTACTTTTTTTGTGACATTCTTTATTATTTGTCGCAACTTCACACATTTCACAACAACTGTTTATGTCACCTTATATATTTTTTGGTACTTATTTTTTTCATCACAATCTTCACGACACACTCTAAAAATGTGTCGCGTTAAGTCACTTATTGCGACAACTTTTTGTATGTCGCGAAAAATCTTATGGCGAAATCACGATTAGAATTTTTAGCAACAAATATTTATTATTGCGAAAACTAGACCCTATTGCATCACAAGCATTTTGTTGCAAGAAATAAATGTTTGTCGCCATAAGTTTCCCACCAAAAACATGCAAAAATATTTTGGCTTCCCTCATATTTTTGGTGACATTCTTTATTATTTGTCGCAACTTCTCACATTTCACCACAACCTTTTATGTCGCCAAACGTTTTCTGGTACTTATTTTTCTCATCACAAACTCCGCAACAAACTCAAAAAATGTGTCACGTTAAATCACTTATTGCAACAACTTTTTGTATGTCGTGAAAAATCTTATTGCGAAATCACAATTACATTTTTTAGCAACAAATATTTTTTATCGCGAAAAGTAGACCCTATTACATCATATTATATCACTTATCCCTCATATTTTTGGCTACATTCTTTATTATTTGTCGCAACTACTCACATTTCACGACAATTTTTTTTGTCGCCAAACGTTTTTTGATACTTCTTTTTCTCATCACAAATTTCGCGACAAACTAAAAAAATGTGTCGCATTAAGTCACTTATTGCAACAACTTTCTGTATGTCGTGAAAAATCTTATCGCGAAATCACAATTACATTTTTTTAGCCACAAATATTTTTTATCGCGAAAAGTAGACCCTATTACATCATATTACATCACTTATCCCTCATATTTTTGGCTACATTATTTATTATTTGTCGCAACTTCTCACATTTCACGACAATTTTTAATGTCACCAAACGTTTTTTGATACTTACTTTTCTCATCACAAATTTCGCGACAAACTAAAAAAATGTGTCGCGTTAAGTCACTTATTGCAACAACTTTTTGTATGTTGCGAAAAATCTTGTCGAGAAATCACAATTATAATTTTTTGCAACAAATATTTTTTATCGCGAAAAGTTGACCTTACTGCATCACAAGCATTTTGTTGCAAGAAATAAAGGTTTGTCGCCATAAGTTTCCTACCAAAAATAATTTGGCTTTGGCGACATTCTTTATTATTTGTCGCAACTTCTCACATTTCACGACAACTTTTTATGTCGCCAAAGGTTTTTGGGTAATTATTTTTCTCATCACAAACTTCGCGACAAACTAAAATAATGTGCCGCGTTAAGTCACTTATTGCAACAACTTTTTGTATGTTGCGAAAATCACAATTCGAATTTTTAGCAACAAATATTTTTTATCGCGAAAAGTAGACCCTATTGCATCACAAGCATTTTGTTGCAAGAAATGAAGGTTTGCCGCCCTAAGTTTCCCACCAAAAATATTTTGGCTTTGTCGACATTCTTTATTATTTGTAGCAACTTCTCACATTTCACGACAACTTTTTATGTCGCCAAAAGTTTTTTGGCACTTATTTTTCTCATCACAAACTTCGCGACAAACTAAAAAATGTGCCACGTTAAGTCACTTATTGCAACAACTTTTTGTATGTTGCAAAATATCTTATCGCGAAAATCACAATTCGAATTTTTAGCAACAAATATTTTTTATCGCGAAAAGTAGACCCTATTGCATCACAAGCATTTTGTTGCAAGAAATGAAGGCTTGTCGCCCTAAGTTTCCCACCAAAAAAATTTTGACGCCTTGCTTCCCTCATATTTTTGGCGACATTCTTTATTATTTGTCGCAACTTCTCACATTTCACAACAACTTTTTATGTCGCCAAAGGTTTTTTGGCACTTATTTTTCTCATCACAAACTTCGCGACAAACTCAAAAAATGTGTCGCGTTAAGTCACTTATTGCAACAATTTTTGTATGTCGCGAAAAATCTTGTCGCGAAATCACAGTTTTGTTGTAGTGATTTGTTATTGAGGTTGAAGAAGGGATAAGTTAACCTGTGCGTAGAAAATGGAGCGCATGTTGCTGCATTAACTTTAGGAACATATTACTATTGCCTTCGAATTTAGTATTAGAATTAAAGAATTGTTATTTTATTCCCGCCATTACCAAAAACATTATTTTAATTTCATGTTTGGACACGAATGGTTTTACAATTAATGTTATGAACAATTGTTCATTTTATCTTTATAAGATTTTTTATGGTTTTGCTAAATTAAAAAAATGACATTTATATTCTAAATAAAGAGTCTTCTATTATGAGAATAAAAAATAGAAAGGATAAAAGCGATAACCTAAATGATACATATCTTTGACACTGCAGACTATGTTATATTAATGAGAAACATATTTTCAAATTACATAGAGATGAATATTTGAGATCAACTGATTTTGAATCAATTGACAAATGCAAATCATGCTTGATGGTGAGATAACGAAAAATCCTTTTCCTAGAAAAGGAGAAAGAGTTGTACAATCACCGAGCCTAGTACGTACTGATGCATCATACCTATGTCAATCACTGCTAGAGGGGATTTTATCTCATTTCATCAATTTTAATAATGAGACTATTCTATATACAAAACTCTTGAAATATTCAAGGAATTCAAGCTAAATAAAAAAAATTAGGTAAATATATTCTCACGCTAAGATCCGATGGAGGTGGAGAATATCTGAAAGTTGAATTTCTAGATTTAAATGAGAATGAGACCATCTCGTAATGGACTCCGTCACATACACCACAACATAATGATGTATCTGAAAAGGGAAATCACACACTATTGGACATGATGAGATCTATGATAAGCCATGTAGAGCTCTCAAAATCATTTTGGGATCATATACTACATAATGCGTGATACATACTAAATCGTATTCCAACCAAGTTGGTCAATAAAACTCTATACGAGTTATGAAAAGGTAGAATGACCAATTAGTCTCATATAAAAGTTTGAGATTGTGATGCTTATGTGAGCGCACCTAATAAAATAAATTAGAGCTTATATCTAATAAATACGTATTTGTTGTATACCCAAGAGAGACAATTGGATATTAATTTTATAATCCCATTGAAAAGAAAGTCCATGTCTCAAGACATATCTTTTTCTTAGAGAAATAGTACATTTTTCAGGAGAGAAAAGTGGGAGCAAATTAAAACTTAATAGAGATTCAAGATTTCACCGATATAGTTGATCAAGTAGATGAACCTGAGTCCAATCCCACTCAAGCTGAGGGCCAAACTTCTGATCAGGAAGTAATGACTCCCGAGGACACGCTGACTATGTTTAAATCTAGTAAAATTATTTGACCTTCCAAAAAGTATGAATTTATGATTACTAATTAGACATTACTGATTGATGATGATGAACCTGCTAATTAGGCAGCAGCAAAGTAAATTGTTGACTCAAAGAGATGGCGAAGTCATGGATTTTAAGATGAACTCAATGAATGTAAACAAGGTTTGGATATTGGTCGACCTGCCTGAAGGGATGAAACTTACAGGCTGTAAATAAGTTTACAATAAAAAGAACGACATGGATGTAAATGTTCATACATATAAGGCAAGACTAGTAGTAAAATGTTACAAACAAAGATAATAGAGTTGACTTTGATAGAACATTTTCATCTGTAGTTATGCTTAATTTCATTCAAATTTTACTTGCTATAGCTACATATCATGACTATGAGATATGATAAATGAATGTTAAAACCTCATTCCTTATTGTAAATTTACAAGAGGAAGTGTACTTGATACAATTCAAGGATTTTGAATCCAAGGATGCTAACAAGATTTGCAAGCTCGTCTAATTTATATACGGTTGAAGCAAGCCTCAAAAGGCTAAAATCTTCGCTTTTATGAGACAATCAAAAAGTTTGATTTTATCAAAAAACTGAAGAACCATTTTTATACAAAAAGATAAGTGGAAGTGCTACTGTATTCAAAATATTATATATAGATGACATATTATTCATGGGAAACAACATCCCTATGCTTCATTTTGTGAAATTATGATTGTCAAAGAATTTTTTCATGAAAGATATGGAAGATGCATCTTATATTTTTAGAAATTAAGATCTATAGAATAGATTTAGAAGATTCCTTGGCTTATCTCAATCTATATATATAAATAAAATCTTAAAATTATTTAATATAAAAGAATCCAAGAGAGGACTATATTCCATGTTTTATGGGATTTATCTCTTAAAGGATATGTATCCCAAGACATATGATGAGAAAGATCGCGTGGATAAGATTTCCTATACGTCAGCAATAGGATCTATCATGTTTGAGATGCTATGTATGAGATCAGATATTTCATATGCTTGAAATGTTACAAGCAAGCTTCAAGGAAACCTTGGTGTGAAATACTAGATAGCTGATAAGAACATCATTAAGTATTTAAGAAAAACTAAGGATGTGATCTTAATTTATACACAAAATGAATTCAGGGATACATTGATGCTAGCTTCTAGACAGACAATGAATAAAAGCAAATCTCAATCGTAATAATTGTTTACTATTAATAATAAAGTGGTTATTTAAAAAAGCTCCAAATATTACAGAAGCAGGGTACATTACTACTTAGGAAACAGCAAAGGAAGCAGTCTCGATCATGAAGTTTATTAATGAGCTTGGAGTAGTTCCTACCATTGTTGATCATATACTTCTGTATGGTAATAACAATGGAGCCATGGCGTAAGCGATGAAATCAATATCTCATCAACGGTCCAAACATGTGTTAAGGTGATATCATCTTATCATAAAGATCTTTCAAAGAAATGATGTGAATATAGAACGAGTTCTTACATATGATAATATTGCATATCCACTGACAAAGTCGTTGTCGCAACATAAACGTGATCATCATGTAGACTCTTATAATATTAGATACATGAGTCATTGCACCTAGTTCAAGTAGGAGTTTGTAAGTGTGATGCCCTAAGTACAATCGATTTTAGGATGTAAACACTTTTAATATGATTGATGTATTTTATTTAGGCATGTCTATTATTTAATCACATAATTATTCAGATAAATTAAATTAATAGAATCTGTAAATTTAAGTTTTGGTAATTTGTTAATCATAGGGAGTTTTGATTGTGAGATACAAGTTACATATTACTGAATCCTAAATTATCTGTGGTCGTAGGTAATAACGAGATACGAATATCTTTATTATGGATAGAGTGGCAGGTGTAGCACTTCTCACTTATAACTCACAAGCTAAAATGTAGTGACATTTAAATGGACACGCAAATATTTTGTTAAGAGAACAAATTATTGAAGATCATCTATAGATATTTCATATGGATAACTATCTCATTGTCATAATTAATCTCTAATATTCGATAGTAGAACTGGTCCTTTGACAGTAGCCATAATATCTTATATGAGGGCAGCCATACTTTGGCATGTTAGATATTGCTTTTCCTAGAGTCGCTAATACAACATCGTTTGCATATGACAATAATCATATAAATGTTGAGTAGAGAATTGTCACTCTTAGATAATAAGAAATTATAACATACATTCCAGCCGCTTAAGCTGATATCAAAATTCTTGGTCAAAGTGAGTTCATAAGTCGAAAAGAATTTCGACGATCATTGACTTAAGAGTGTGACGAAAGATATGAGCGATTAATCGAGATTGACATATCTTCATATATCGTAATTAATCGGATTATATTGATGATAAGATTATGGGCCTGTTTGGTACAAATTCTCATTTTCTACAGTAAATCAATTCTCATTTTCAACCACACATTTTTCAATAAAATAATATTTTCCATCACATCAATACTTTTTTCTTCTTTTTCAACCACACATTTCCCATCATATCACTATTCAAAAATCAATTCTTCCCCCAAAATCCATACCAAACACACTCTATAGCTCCTTGATAAATGAACTAATTTGGTGTTGCCACACCACTTAACATTTCACATCACATATATTGACGTGTCACATTATTAGACATTAATCAGAGATAATAAATATTGATTAACGATAAATTAAAAGGGAAATTTTAAGTTATCTTATTTTGATTAGATCAAAAAAATAATTCATGTTGTCCACAAATTAATTGGGAACCTAATGGATCACACACAAAAGGAGAGAACTACAAGAAAGAAATTAAGAATTGACTAATTGACAAGAGTGGGACATTCGTCGAACTAATTAATTGACGTGTTTATTTATGAGCCAAGTTTAATTAATTGAATTAATTAACTAATATTCCGACTCTTGTTTAGTGGTGGGTCAAACTCACTTAAACATCTATACATAAACAATTACGATTTAAGTTTTCATTACAACAAAATTACATCATTCATAATCTTGTTAGCACAAAAGAAAAGATAAAAATCCTAATATCTTATTCTTGTTCTCCTATGTGGATTATTGTTGGAGCCTGGACGGTTCAAAAACGGTGGTGTTGAAAGATTGCGGTAGATAAAGATTCACAAAGGAGATGAGAGATCATGATTGATCCTGGTTCAAGATTCATAGAGTTTGAAGAATTTGCTAAAAATAAAATTCTAATCACGACTTTTATCTAAATACAAACAAGATCATTGAAGGGACTTAAATATGTATAAACAAACTTTTAACAATGAGACCATGGTCTATAGTACTTTCCAATAGACTAATTTTAAATATTCGTACAAGAATTACAGAATAAATAAATAAATAAATAAAGAATTGAGGGACTATTTGAAAAAAAAAAGACTTTTGAATTGATGTTCCTACATAATTCAGAAGATAACAGTTGATGTCATGAAAAATATAACGGATGTAGTAGAAATTGACAGAATTTTTTACTTCAACAAAGTTAAGGGAATTCTTCGATAGAGATAACTGAAAGAATTCGATTTATGGATGGTTGGCAAAAGAAGAAGACTATAGCAAGACAACCATTTTCAGGATGAATCTCCAGTAAGATCAAGAATTTCAATGGCTGCTTTATGTATCAAATAGAATAAAGGTGATATCTTAAAAATATGTGTATAATGTCTTTCAAAGCTGATACATTGATCTGTCACAAATTGCAAATGGCCTTCCAATTGAAAAGAATGTGCAACGATTGAGAAACTCAGACAATTTTATGATCAAGAAAATGATTATGACAGTAATTATTGATAGATGGATTCTTGATCACATCAGAATATAAAATACAAAAGTTTGAATAAATCACCCAAGGCATTTCGTACACTGACAAAAAAGAAGAATATAATTTTTGTTAGATCAGAATAGAAATCTGTATAATTTTACCGTCTTCCTTGTTGGTTGTTTATTTAAACTAAATTTCCAACAACTTTGTCACAAGATTTTATGTTTTATAGCACCTACTGGTATATTACAATTAGACATACACCATAGGGTAAATTCCATAAATTCGAGTCCTAGTAATTTGTTAATAACATGGAGTTGTGATTGTGAGATATAAATTACATATGATTAAATCTTAGTATTTATCACTTTTGAAATGAGTAGCTAATCTCACAACCTAAATGCAGTGACATTTAAATAGACGCGTGCATGTTTTGTTTTGAGAACAAAATATTGGAGACCCGATTGAGAGATTCCATATGGGTAATTATTTGAGTGTCAGTTATTAATCTCTAACGTTTGATTGTAGAATTTTTCCTTCAAGTTGAGGTCATTATAGTGACTTATATGGGGGACAGTCATATTTTGGTGATATTTGATGTTTCTATGCCAAGAGTCGCTTATACGACATCGCTCGGATATGTCAAAAATATATGAAGGTTGTTAATTATCAGTAGATGATTTGTCACTTTTAGATAGTGAGCGATTATGATCTACATTCATTCAGATAAGTTGATAACTAAATCCTTGGTCAAGGTGTACTCATAAGTCTCCTAAAGCCAGAAATGCCTGGTAAGGAAGAGTTTAAGAGTAGGATAAAAAATATGATTGATAATAAAGATTGATAGACATCCATGTCTTGTAATTGATCGGATCATATTGACGAAAGGAATATAGTTTCACAATAAATGAACAACTTTGGTTTTGTCATATCACGTAATATTTTCCATCACATGTATTGCCCTGACACAGAGCGATATGTCGATTTGGGATGATGGATGTGAATTGCCAATAAATTAAGAAGTGATATTTTAATTTATTGATTCTGACTAGATCAAAATAATAATTAACGTCGTTGGCATCATGATCATGAATCTAATGGGTTACATACAAAATGAGAACTAAAAGAATAATGCGCTAATTAATTAATTGACAAGTACTTGACATTTGTACAATTAATTAATTGGATTACTTATTAATGTGTCTAATTAATTAATTTATGGACCAAAATTAATTAATTAGATTAATTAAATATTGGATCGGGTTAAGAATAAGGGACGAGTTATAACACAATTATTATCTTGCTAGCACAAGAAAAGAGAAACTCAAATTTTCTCACTCTTATTTCTTGTGTGGATTTCTATTGAAGACTGGATATTTGGACAGCTATGAATTGCATATCAAAATTGTTCTTCGTAGAATTAACTAAATGTATCTTTTTGTGGGAATTGAAATTATTTTAAATTCCACCGGCATGATTAAATAAATTTTCAACAGTAAGTTTATTTGCTAGCCACATGTTTGTCACAAGCTATAATAGGCTTTATTGTGATTTCTTTCAAAACAGCAAAGCCAACCACCAAAGAAAGAAATTGGAGAAACTAAAAGCACATGAAAAAATGAATTTTCCGATGATTGTATCCACCATGAAAAATGGCAATTTCTTTCAATAAATGCTGAGCAAAAACTAAGAATATGAGCTGAGGATTTGAGAGAATGAATGGAAGGAGATTTTATTGATCATATGTTTGGATTACATTCCAGCTGCCTTTAGCAATATATTTATACATAACTTTGCTACACAAAACAGAAAGAATAAAATGAATGATGCCAACCCCATGTGGCAAAATAGAATACAGTTTGTGAAAACAGAAAATCAGCTTCATGATCCTTCTAGATCATTCTTCTTCGGATGCTGATATTTCATCTCTTGCTGAGTGTGTTGCTGATTTGTATAGTCTTCCAGCTTGGCAGCCTCGTTGGCTTCTAATAGCCCCCATCAAGATAGAGAGTATATGTTCATTACTCCCATCTTGAGCATGCACGAATAAAAGCTTTGTGACCTCAAGGCTTTGGTAAGGATGTCCGCTGTCTGTGATCTGCGGGGTACATGTTTGCTGATGATGCTACCATCTTAGATGTTATCTCATATCAAGTGGCAATCAAGTTCTATATGCTTAGTCCTTTCATGGAAAACTGGATTTGTGGCAATATGTATAGCATATTTATTATCACAATGTAGGAAAGCAATTTGAGGATGGAACACCTCCAAGTCCTTGAGTAAGTATCGAAGCCATGTCAATTCATAGCATAGGTTGGCTATTGCTCTATATTCTGCCTTTGAAGAGGACCTGGAGACAACATGCTATTTCTTAGATTTCCAGGATATTAGTGATTTTCCAAGGAAAAACGCAATACCCTATTATCGATCGTCTGGTATCTGGGCAAGCACCCCAGTCAGAATCACAATAGCCATGTAATTGCAGCTTTGAACTTGCTGGGTGGAATATTCTTTGGCCTAGAGCCCTCTTAACATACCTCATCACTTTGTGTGCTATGTGTAGATGTGGCAACTGAGGACTATCCATGAATTGGCTCAATAACTGAACCGGGTATGAGATGTCAGGTCTGGTTATGGTTAAATATAGTAATCGTCCAACTAGCTTTCTGTATAATGTTGGGTTAGGAAGAAGTTCTCCTTCCTCCTTGGTTAACTTCATATTCTGATCCAGAGGAATTCTAGCAGATGCTGAGCCAATTGTACATGTGTCATTTAAAATGTCTAGAGCATACTTCCTCTGGCATAAATGAATACCCTGTGCAGATCTTACTACTTCTATGCCAAGAAAGTATTTTAATTTGCCGAGGTCTTTGATTCTAAATTTGTCATGGAGGGTAGTCTTTAGGTGATTAACTGAACCAATGCAATTACTAGCCACAATTATATCGTCAACATATACTAAAACAACAGTAAAGGAATTACCAGTGCTCTTAGTGAATAGGCTGTAATCTGCTTTGGACTGAGTATATCCTTGCTGAATGATAAAGTTAGAAAGTTTGGAGTACCATTGGTATGATGCTTGTTTCAGCCCATACAAGCTCTTTTTTAGTTGACAAACTTTCCTGCCATCACAATCCGAATATCCCTGGGAAGTTCCATATACACTTTTTCTTCTAACTCACTGTGCAAGAATGCGTTATTAACATCAAATTGAAAAATATTCCATCCCTTCATAGCTGCTATGGCCAACAAAGTTCTGATTGTGACAAGCTTAGCTACGGGCGAAAAAGTTTCATGATAGTCAACTTGTTGGGTATACCCCTTAGCAACTAGTCTTGTTTTCAATCCTTCTATGCTACCATCATCATTGAACTTGATTTTGTATACCCATTTGCATCCTATTACTTTCTTATCAGGAGGTAAGTCAACTAGAATCCAAGTGTCATTAAGTTGAAGAGCCTCAATCTCGAACTTCATGGCTACACACCATTCTGGTAAATTTTTAGCTTCTTGATAACTTCTAGGTTCTGATTGTGTAGTGACAGATGAAATAAAAGCTTTATGTGAAGTTGACAATTTTTCATATGAAATACTAGCACTAAGTGGACAATGTTTACCTGGGAAATTTTGCCCCTTCAGTTTGTCTAACTCTTGAGATGGGTGAAGATAAGAGACTTGCTCATATATGAAGTCCTAAAGGTGTGTTGGTGCCCTTCGTAACCTTACTGGTCTGTGGGGATAGTGAGTAATAGGGCTTGTGTTTGATGATGTATCACTGATGTCGGGATCTTGGGAATTATCAGTAAGCTTAAGCTGAGGTTCATCAGAAATTTGTGGATCACTTTCCAGGGGATATATGTCTTGAGGTTCTGTTTGTGGTGGAACATGGTCATTATTTGGAGTAAGCATAAGAGCAACCTTTTTAGAGATAAGATTTTGGATAGAACCGTCATTCCCCTGATCTGGTGAGGATTGAAGAGTGCTGATGGAGTCTTTGAAGGGAAAAATACTCTCATAGAAGATTACATTTCTGAAAATGAATATCTTCCTAGTTTCAAGATCTAGCAAAGTGTATCCTTTGATCCCAAAAGGGTAACCTATGAACACAGATCTCTTAGCTCTAGGATCAAATTTGTGCCTTCCATTAACAATAGTTGCTGCAAATGCAAGGCAACCAAAAACTTTCAAGTGCAAGTAGTTTGGCCTTTTGTTGAAAAGAATTTGGTAGGGATTTTGATCGTTTAACGTAGGAGAAGGCGTCCTATTTATGAAGTATACGGCAGTCAAGACACAATGGTTCCAGTATTTTAGATGAATCCCACTTTGGAATTTTAAAGCTCTAGCTACATTTAAAATGTGTTGGTGTTTTCTTTCAACCACAGCATTTTGTTGTGGCATTTCTACACAGGTTTTATGATGTATGATGCCCTTTTTGAGGTAAAAATCCTTCATGTTGAATTCACCACCATTATCAGTTCGAATGATTTTAATTTTGGTTTCAAATTGTGTTTCCACCATTGTACAAAAGTTTTGGAGGGTAGATGAAGCATCAGATTTTAGCTTCAACATATATGCCCAAGTACAACGGCTGAAATCATCCACAATGGTTAAAAAATACCTAGAGCCATCACTCCCAACCTCATTACAAGGACCCCAAATGTCACAATGTAATAATTCAAAGCATTTTTCTGTTCTATGAGTACTCACAGGGAAATGGAGTTTATGTAATTTTGCTATGGGGTAAACAGAACAGATTGTGTCATTAGAAGTTTTGGAGAAGTGAATGTCATCATCTACACTAGAAATAGAATAAGAGGAATGCCCTAATCTATAATGCCATACATCAAAATCTTGAACATGATTAGTTTCTAAGGCTGAGACAGGATTTGCAGATTTAATGTTTAACTTGGCCAGGTGGTCTGATAAAGCTAAATGAGGGACCTCCCCACATCTCATGTGATAGAGTCTTTCCTTAACTTTACCCATGCAATCGTTTTCCAAATTGAAAGGTCCCGAATATAGCAAAAATGAGAAAAGAAAATCAGACAACAATTAAGTAATTGGGCTATTTTCTTGGCAGAAATCAGATTGTAAGAAAAGCTAGGCACACAGAGTACATCTTGAAGACTTAGTTTATTGGTGATGTTTACTGCTCCTATGTGTGTGACAGGGACTTTGTTACCGTTTGGTAGAGTTACTAAGTAATGAACTTCTCCCTGAATAGAAGAAAATAATGAGGTTGAATAGATCATATGATCTGTTGCACTCGTATCTAGGATCCAAGAAATGTCCAGTGTGTTGGGGAACTTTAGTTTAAAAGTAGACATACACAAGGATATACCAGAAAGTTGAAGTGTCGTTTCATCAGAGGATGATGAAGGAGTAAGGGGTTTGAGCAGAGTCATGAGTTGTGAGTATTGTTCTTGACTTAATGACACCTGAGATTTGTTATTCATCACTTCCTCTGTAGAAGCAAAGGATGCAGTGGATTGATTGGCTACTGATCTACTTTTCCCTTCGAACTTATGGGCTGATGGGTATCCATTAAGCATAAAACACTTATCTGCAACATGACCAGGAACACGGAAATAGGAACAAACTAGCTTTCCTGGATTAGCTTTGAAGCATCTTTCACTTGAGTGCCCTGGGATTTTACAGTAAGTGAAGTAATACCGATCCTTCATCTGTGATGAATTACTTTGCTTCCATCCCTCTTTGAAAGTCCCTTTGGTGAAGAGCGCCATAGATTTAGATATGGAACCTTCAGTTGATATTTTTCTTCTCCTCTCCTCCTGTTGTATGAATGAATAAACTTCATTCAAACTAGGGAAAGGCCTTATCAGTAAGACTTGTGCCTTCATTTGTTTATAGGAATCATTCAAACCCATCAGGAATTTCATCACCCAATCCCTCTGCTGATTTTCAACCATGAGTCTTAATCCCCCACAGCTACAATTGGGAATGGCTTCGCAGTTCATGAGTTTGTCCAAAAGAGTTTTGAGCTTGGAGAAATAGACATTCACAGGATCTTGATTCTGCAAAAGTGTGGTTATGGCTAGTTTAATTTCGAAAATCCTAGGTGCATTTTGTTGGGAAAAATGCTACTCCAGCTCGGTCCAAAGCTGATGTGCTGTCTCAGCGTAGGTGGTACTGCATTTGATATCGACAGCAATGGTATTTTGTATCCAAGTAATCACGATATCGTTGCAGCGTAGCCAATACTCCATAAGTGGATCATTGGGATCCACATGTTCGTATATGCTTCCATCGATGAAGCCCAATTTGTTTTTGACCCGTAATGCCCTCTTCATAGAACGTGCCCATGAGAAGTAGTTTATGGCATCCAGTGTGTGAGTAACCAGCAATGCACCAGTGTTATCATTGCTTCCGATAAAGAATGGGCTACTGGCTGGGAAGGATCATGAGTAGTGTTTGGATTTTAAGTTTGGTTTGTGCTTGGACTTCCAGTATTCTCGCCTTGCATTTCATGCTCTAATACCATTTCAATAAATGCTGAGCAAAAACTAAGAATATGAGCTGAGGATTTGAGAGAACGAATGGAAGGAGATTTTATTGATCATATGTTTGGATTACATTCTAGCTGCCTTTAGCAGTATATTTATACACAACTTTGCTATACAAAACAAAAAGAATAAAATGAACGATGCCAACCCCATGTGGCAAAAAAGAATACAGTTTGTGAAAACAAAAAATCAGCTTCATGATCCTTCTAGATCATTCTTCTTCGGCTGCTGATATTTCATCTCTTGCTGATTGTGTTGTTGATTTTTATAGTCTTCCAGCTTGGCAGCCTAGTTGGCTTCTAATAATTTCCGGCAAAAGGGTTTAAGAAACTTGGATTGAAAAATCTGCCATGAAAGATGATTATTGCCAGCTAAGGGTTGAATAAACATACCATGAAATGGCAACTGGAAGCAAATGTGGAAAAGAAGGTTTTTGGCATAAAATAGTAACCAAGCTACAGATAGAAGAAAAAATCAAGGGTAGCTAACTCCTAAATAAAAAGTATACTACGAAGAAGAAAAGCAATGGACCGAAATTATGGATTTCCCAAAGCAGAAATGAAGGCGGTCTAGACTACTAGTTTCAATACCCAAGCAACATTGTCATATTCTCCAACCAACACAACAAGTTTTGTAAAAAACCACAAAAATGGTACAAGCTTTTGTTCTCAAGCTACATTCTTTGGAAATCAATTTCCTGAGTTTTGAGTTGTGTGAAGACAGTGGAAGAGATAAGAGTATGGAAAAGGTTTCCAAAAAATAAAAAATATGCTGCAAATCATCCAAATATTGATCGTCCACCAAACACTTGATGAAATGCCCAAATCTAAACTTTCTCATTATAAAGATAGATCAACCACTCGGCCTTATCTGTTAGCCACCATTGAAGCAGCCACTGTATCTCAGGAAAAAAATTGGTGACCACTGTTAAGGTGAACCGCCGGCGTCACATTGGACCACAATACACGAGTCTTGCTTTTGTCCACTAGATAAACATTATGGGTCCGTTTGATTGCAAATGTGAAAAATGGGTGGAAAGAAAATATTTTATAGGGAATTGATTTGTCTAAAAATTATTTTACTGGAAATTGTAATTAATTGTGTTTGATCGGTATAATTTTTCATGGAAAATATTGAAAGTTTGGTATCCATTTGACTTCATTTTTAATGGAAATTATCCATTAAAGTGATAATTTTTTACCATTGGGTCTAGAATTTGTTCCAATTGTAAAAAAAAATTGAAAAAAAAATTATGATACCGAATATCATTCGTTTGACTTTATTTTGCATGAAAATTGTCAATAAAGGTGATAAATTTTTTTACCATTGTATCTAGACTTTTTTCCAATTGCCCAAAAAAAAAAAAATGGAAATTTTTTTCCCACGAAAACATTAAGAATTTATTTTCCTAAAAAATGTGAAAAAAATTTTCTCGGAAAAATTTTGCCTATCAAACCTACAAAAGTTAGATTTTCCATGGAAAATATGGCGAATCAAACGGAGCCTAAATGTGATAGTGACAAGAAAATGATGGTGGCATATTCAAATGAATTTGGTGGCTCATTACAGCTTTCTTGCGAATTTCTTATCGGGAATTAAAGTAGGCTCGTGAAGGTGCACAAAAGCTATTTTGTCAATCAAGATTTAGATGACCATTTTGGACTTCTAGTTGGGCTTGGTTATTTATTTTTAGGGAACAATATATAAATAAGGTATTTAAGTATCACCATTTCAAAATTAAGGATAAAGGTTTTAAATTTCAAAAATCAGGTTTTCATTAAAACTTATTTATAATTTAATTAATTATATATTTTATTAATAAATATATAAAGGTCACATATTTTTTCAATTTGGTCACAATTCAAAAAATTTATAGGTTACAGTTCATTCATCGGTCACAAATTAAAAATTTAAAAGTCACAATTTGTTCATCAGTCACAAATCAAAAAAATTATAAGCCACACAACTATTTTATGGTCACAAAGCATCAAATTATAGGTCGCATATTACTTTTATTGTTCACAACTCGATTATAACTTAATAAAATGTGAGTCACAGTCACAATTTTTAGGTCACATATTATTAATTTGTCAAAAATTAACCAATTATTGGTCACATACCAACCAATTTATTAGTCACAATCAACAAATCATTTGTGACCACCACCAACACAACACCACCGTCGTCTCCATCGCCAACACATCACCACCAACACCACATAAACGCACCATCGCTGCTAACACCAACACCACCATCACCACCACATCCCAGCAACAAAATCACTGTTTCAAACATGCAGCCAACATTTTCACCACCACCACTACACCAAACTGTCGACATCACCACCACCACCTTCCCACCACCACCTTCATTGCTCCGCCTGATCCATCACCAAATCTAACATAATCGCCGCTACCCAAACACCACCACCACTACCACAGCCCCATCCACAACTGAAAATAGCCCAAAAATCCCACACCAAATTGCGATGGTGCGGATCCCGACAATGACACGCAGCCCACCACCGTCCCATACCTAATTAGGTGGTGCAGATCTCCTGACTACAGCACAAAATAACTACGATCACCACCGTCGCACACCGTACACACACCAAACCATCACACCGTAACCACAAATACATCAACACAACATCACCGCACAACTCCACTTCACCACTAAAAAAAACAACAGATATGGATTGTGTAGAGACGCAGTCGCACCGCGTTGCTGAAAAACAACAGATCTAGATCTGTGGGCTTTCGTGCGCAGTCACACCGCGCTGCTGAAGAAACAACAGATCTGGATCAGTGGGCTCTCGTGGCCGTGGCGGGGTCGACGACGGGGAGAGAGGAGGGGGTAGAGAGAGAATGGTTGGGTGACGGTCCAAGCACAGAGATGGGGAAGAGGTGGAATGAATTTTAGGGTTGATTTGAGTTATTTTAATTTGGATGAAAATTTATATAATTAATATTAAATTAAATATAAAAAACCTACTTTTTGAAAAGTTAAACTTGTGAGGTGATTTATGAAAATGAAAAACTAAAACTAGGGCTCAGAGTAATTTCCTCTTATTTTTACGAGGCCAATACTTCTTGTTGGATCAAGAAATTCTAAGGCCCTATAAAATTGGAAGGCCTCTTTTTATGCTTTACTTTTGGATTGAGTGGGCTAGGCCTAATATTTATTTTCCAAGATACAATTAATTGCCATTGGACTATTATTGGGCTGCCACAAATTTTATACTCACTCCTAATTACAAAGTTTGTGTGGGTTGTTGCTTCTATTTGATTTAGATGGACATCGATTAGACATGTTGGAATTTATTCATGCTTCTAAATTTATTTTCCATCCATCAAGTTTACAAGAGTCAAAGACACTTGGCCAAGTCAATGGATTTATTATGCTTCTCCATAGCTTCAATCGTTCATCCTCCAGCAATAGCCTTGTACACATTAATTATTATCAAAATCTTCAAGCACAAGTTATCAAGAAAATACTTGCCTTTAGAATTCTCTGTCATCATCTGTTAATATGGTATCTATTACTTCGTTGGGCTATTTTGTGGCTCAGGGATATTTTTAAATTTAGTATTCTTATTGAAATTGTTGTATTGGATTTTAAAGCGATCCTTTGGTTTGACATAGAAACGAGCATCCTCTAAAGTTTTGGACCAATCCATTTCATGGCCTTCAATTGACAATTGTTGAGCTATGTTTGCATATTACAACCCCCGTTTACAGTGACTAAGGCCCTCACACAACATCTCTATTTGTAAAGAGAACAACGGGGAAAAATAGATTATATCAATTGTTTTCCTGAATGAAATTCCTCATCCACATTGAGAGGGATTTCGTTTTGCTTAGAGCTTGTTTAGTAAAAATTAAAGTTCAATGAAAATTGAAAATATAGCCGTTATTGGGTCTCACTCGTCTAATAAAAGTCAACAATAACGGCTAGATTTTTAATTTTAATCTGATTTTAATCTCTACCAAACACGTCGTTAATAAGTTGTCCGTGTGAATGTTGCTTGCATCACGTGATCCTCAAAGTGATACAACTAATGAACAAAAGATAGCATGCTGGCATCTATTGATATGTAACTCAATTTTCTAGGAAAATGCATTTTAATTGCTTGAACCTGATTTCTTCCTTCTAATTGAAGTTACAAGCAACTTCATTTAAGCTTTTTTACTGGAGCCATTGTTCCTTGAATAAAGGAAGAGACAACATCTTGAAGTCCTCGTCTCTTGAATAAAGAAAGATGCGGCATTTTATAAGTGCTCTTTCCTTGAAAAAAAGAAGAGGCGGAATCTTGAAGTTCTTATTCCTTGAAAAAATGAAAAGGCAACTCACGAGATATTTATCCCTCGTCTTGCGGGATGTTTATTTCCCGCCTTGCCAGATGTGTTTGCCCTTGCAAAAAGGAGTTTTTCCTAGCCTCATTTGCTAGATCTTTATTCTTGGCTCTAAGAGATGTTTACTCATCGTTTCTCCCTATCGTCGAGCCTAATTGTAAGACCTCGTCATTCCTAGGCTAGTTTACAAGACTCTGATAGTTCGAGAGCTTTTCATAGGATGCTTATTCCTCACTTTGCCAGATGCTTATTCCTGATTTCGTGATATGTTTATCCCTCGCCTCTCACTATCGTTAATCCTAGCTCTAAGACCTCGTCTATCCGAGGTCAACTTATAAGACACTGGTAGTTCGAAACTATTCATGGGAAGTTTATTCATCGCTTTGCCAAATACTTATTCTTGGCTTTGCGATATGTTTATCCCTTTCATTTCACTATCATCGAGCCTAGTTCTAAGACCTTGTCTATCCGAGGTCAACTTAAGAACTCCGATAGTTAAGAGCTATTCGTGAAATGTTTATTTCCTGCCCGCTAGATGCTTTTTCACTATCGTCCAACATAGCTCTAAGACCTTGTTTATCCGAGGCCAGTTTATAAGACTCTAATAGTTTGAGAGCTATTTGTTGGATGTTTATTCCCCGTCTTGACATATTCTTATTCCTGACTTTGCGAGATGGTTATTTCTCGTCTCTCACTATCATCAAGCCTAGTTATAAAACCTCATCCTTCCGAAGCTAGCTTATTAGATTTCGATAGTTCTAGATGAGCCAACATCTCGATATTCATTCCTCACTTTTCGAGATGCCCCGCTATACGGATGTTACATTGCAACTGCATTTATCTTCAGAGAGCTCCTTAAGCCTATGCTTCAGCTATATTTCAACGTTATCTATCTTCAGAGAGCTTGTCACGTCTCTACATCAAATGCACCCCAATCAAAGGTACCTTGTCGGTCGATTATTCTCCTAAGCGCACCCACTTAGTCGAGCTTATATTTTCCTAAGCACATCAACTTAGTTAAGCCGTTATTCATAATCCTTTCTATAGATGAACCATTCACCATGGAGAAAGCCCTTGATGAGGTACGTGATACCTTCCAAGAGGTCACCTCTTCCAAGGATGTCCACTTTGATCGATAAAGCATGATACCCTAATGGGTCACCATTGATTCCATCGAAGATGATGCTCTCCATGGATAAACCATCCATCATGGAGAAAGCCCTTGATGAAGTGCGTGATACCTCCCACGAGGTCATTGATAAGTGCATTTTGCGCACTTATTTAGATCACAAAACATGAAAATTGTTGATGTATATGTTGAAATACGGTTTAACTCAATATAATTTGTGTTTGTAGGATTACATTAGTGGATGGAATGAAGAGTACGCAAAAGCGAGCGAAAAATGACCAAATTGGAAGAAAATGAAACTTCGAAGACTAAAATGTAATTATTCAGAAGATAACTCGAATAGTGAATCAAGCATGGAATTGAGTTAAGTAACACATTGTGATATCATGGGATGTTAGAAGAAGAAAGAGAAGGCAGCAAGGCCAAAAGGTGGATGAAACAAACTCGGGGACCAAAATGAATCAAATGGAAAATAATTTCTACCATGTAGTCGCATGGTAGAAAGTCCATGCAGTCGCCTAAGTACCAACATGAGATGAACAGTGAAATTTTTTTATAATCATGTTGTCGCATGGGTTCATACCATGCAGTCACATGGTTCATTCTGGGCGCGAATTTTCTGATTTCCTTATTTGATCAAACACTTATGGCAACGCATCTAGAACTTCTTTATAACCCTAATCTCATCCAAAAAGAGGGGCTACACATTCTTTAAGGAAAAAAACACATTGGAGAGCTAACAAGAAGGCGAAAACAAGGATTTCATTCAAGATTCAATACTTCAACCTTAATTTCTAGTTTTTGGGTGATGTCTTCTCTTTACTATTTTTATTGTTCTTTATTTTATCCATGTTAGGCTAGAATTTTTATATACTAGGTAAACGATTAGCCTCGCAATATGATCTTTTAATTCTCTATTTTTCAATTTGATATTCAAACACGATTGATGGATGTTGAATGATTTATATACATTTTCTTGCCTCCATAGTTAAATGCATGTGATTATGTGAGTTATGCATTCTAAAGAAGGGAAATAGATTCTGCATGGTATAAACCATCGTAGGGATCATAGGAATAGAAATATACTGCTATACAATCTTTAAGTGTTTACAAAACGTCAAGCATTCTTGTCTATTGCATTTGTTATAGAAATATAGTCAAATGGTATGCTAGAATAGGTTCAATTCTACTCGAAAGAGATTGTTAGATAAGTTAGAAACATTGATTCTTCAACCAATTTATTGTGTTATCAAATTGTGAATAAGGGGTTAAAAGAGAACTTTGCTTGGTAATTCGGGATCCTAGTGTGCTTTTCATTTATTAATTTCATCAAATTTTTGCACTCAAGATCATTCTGCATTTATTTAGTAACCTTAGTTTAAATTGCATGTTATTTATAGTTTAGTTCTAAAATTCAAATCTCCAACCATTTTGAGTTTAATAGATTCGGTTAAGGTTTTGATAATAAGAATCAAATCAAATCAATCCTCGTGGGACGATACTCAAAATTTTATAATTTTCACTTTATTACTTGTTAACGAACCGTGCACTTGCGGTGATTTACAAAGCGAACTTATTTTCGTGAACAAGTTTTTGGCACCGTTGCTGGGGATTGAGTTTTAATTTGATTTTTGTTATTTAATTCGAACTTGTTTGTTTTTAGTTTAGTTTACATTTTATTTTCTATTTAAGTTATTCATTTAGGTTGAGCTAAGTGCAACTATTTCTTCGCTTCTTTAGGTCATGCATGCGAAGATCAGTTGGTGGTGAATTACTTCCAACAGATTTGGAGATTGAACGGACTTTTCATCGAAGACCTGCAAGAGCCGCACATCAGGTCAATCAAGGACAAATACAAATGACTGATCAACAACTCAAACCAAGAGTAAATCCTACAGCTCCAGCCAATGCAGAAGCACAATATGATGGGAACACTTTGCTTGGGATTTTTTTGTCACCGTTCGTCATTCAAAGCCAATCCAGCATTGTTTACCAGCATTCGGACAACCAAATTTTTAGCTGAAGACAAATGTTATCCAACTCTTTCAGAATGGACATCAATTCTATGGAATGGCCAATGAGAATCCACATACACGTCTAAACCGTTCTTGGATATGTGTCAACATTTCAAATACTAAAGGATATCAAAAGATGTAATCAGACTAAGGTTATTTCCGCACACTCTTTGAGATAAAGCACTTGAGTGGCTTGATTCACTCCCGGTGGCAAGTATAACTACTTGGGACGACTTGACTCATAAATTCTGCACCAAATTCTTCTCACCAGCCAAAGTGGCAAGACTAAGGTGTGAAATATCAATATTCAGCCAAACTGAAGCTGAATACTTTGATGAGACTTGGAACAAGTTCAAAAACATGCTACGGAAGTGTCCTCAACACGGGTTCGACAAGACAACATAAATCAGGTTTTTCTACACAGGACTGCTTCCAAGTTTCAGGAGCATGGTGGACTCGTCATCTAATGGGTCTCTAACCACTAGAAGATTGTTGGAGCTTGGGAATTGTTCGAGAGAATGGCCAATACTTCAGCCATGTGGTCGTCAGATCGAGAAGGTCCAAAGAAAACTGCTGGAGTATACGAGGTAGATACATATTCAGCTTTATCTGCAAAGATTGACTCCCTATTTCACAAAATGGAGAGCATAATGCAAACAATGAATTCAGTACAAATTAAGAAGTCAAATTGCGAAGAATATGGAGCAGAACAAGGCATTGTTGAATGTCTCAGCCTTACACAAGGAAATGAACATGTGGATTATGTTTAATGGGGTCAACGTCAACAAAACAACCCCCATTCTGACACATATAATCCGGAATGGAGAAATCATCCAAATTTCTCTTGGGTAGAAATCAGAATCAAAATCACACCCGAGCTCAAGGACAGTTCCAGCAAGAGAAGAAATCTCAGTTGGAAGATATGTTTGCAAAGTATATGGAAACAACTAACCAGTTCATGAGAAAGACTGAAATAAATTTCCAAAATCAAGGTACTGCTATTAAGAATCTAGAGATACAGATGGGGTAGATAGCTCTTTCCATGACAAGCAGAATACCAGGTGCCCTGCCAAGCAACACTGAGACTAATCCAAATGAGCAGGTAATGGCCATATGTATTTTGGAGAATGAAAGAATTGAGGACCCATCTATGAATGTGATCACCACTAGGAATGGAATGCAGCTGCCAAAAATTCATGTTAAGAGATTTTCTGTGAGTAAGGAAACAGTACTTTCTTCAGATGAGGAGGAAGTGGAACAGACTGAACAGAAGATAGATGCATCTACTAAAGAGAGTTCACTAAAGAGAGTTCAGATACACCACGAGTTAAGGCAGCTAATCCTATCAATCCTTACGAGCCTCTTATTCCATTTCCACAAAGGTTGAAGAAACAACAAGAAGACCACCAGTTTGAGAGGTTTTTGGATGTGCTGCAAAAAATCTACATTAATATTCCATTCATTGATGTAATAAGACAAATTCCAAGCTATGAAAATTTTTTGAATGACATGATATCGAAGAAGACAAAGCTTCTAGAATACAAAACTGTAGCGCTGACAGAGGAAATCAGTGCAAGATTACAAAAGAAATTACCTCACAAGCTCAAGGATCCAGGGAGTTTTACCTTACCACTTTCAATTGGACAAACTAGTACTTTTCATGCTTTATGTCATACTGGTGCTAGTATTAACTTGATGCCACTGTCTATTTTCAGGAAACTCGATTTGGGAGAGGCTAAAGTAACAACGATGACTCTGTAACTGGCTGATAGATCATTTACCCACCCAGAGGGATTATAGAAGATGTGCTGATTAAAGTAGGAAAATTCATCTTCCCAGTGGATTTTCTTATTTTGGACATAGATATTCCAGTAATCTTGGGGAGACCATTCTTGGTAACAGGGCGAGCTTTAATTCATATAGAAAAGTGTGAGATAATCTTACGGGTAGATGAGGAGCAAAAGGTTTTTAAATTATATAATCATTCCAAACAACCATCAGCCCTCGACGAATATCAATGTATAAATGAAGACGAACTATCCCTTCAACAAAATTGCCAGAAAACCAAAATTTGGAGGACTTCTTGGTAGAAATGAAAATGGAGAATTCAAGGTTTGGAGAGTTAAAATGGGATGCAAAGCTAGAAATTGCAAAGCGCACAATGGTGAAATCCTTCGCTTGAACCACCATGAACTTACCGAAGTAAAGTCGGGCTATAGACTATAAACTTAGCGCTGGTTGGGAGGCAACCCAACAATTCTTATGTTTTTATTTATTTTTCATTATGCATTAGATTATGAATTTCTTTTTTTTCAAGTTTTTATATAATTTTTAATAATTTTGGTTATTCATCGCCTTTACATGACATAAGGAGTCTTTGCAAGCTCCATACTTCTTTTACTCCATCATCTTCAAATTCATATCTACAGCGATCAGGGAAGTATCCCTAACCCCTTGTTCTTTATCTTTTGTGAAATTGTCCTTAGCTTTATGTGTTGTTAAGTTGGCATTTTTTTATTCTTTGCATATTGAGGGCAATGTTTGTATAAGTTTGGGGGGTTGTAGAATTTGTATGAAAATCTAAGAGCTTAGAATTTTGTGTGCTTGTGTGGGCTTGACAATTCTGCCAACCATGATGATTTCTATTGGGCTATATGTGGACAATGAATGGTGAAAATTGTGCATCATTAAATTGATCAAAACATGTTTATGTGAAATTTGATTTACTTTGCACACGACACTCACGTTTGCATATTGGGCTAACGAGTTGACTCATTACTTAGAAATAGGTGAACTTAGAAAATCCTGAAAAACTTTTCCTATACTAAACCATGACCAATTTTTAGAATAGTTTGGGTAATTGAACTGTTGCAAGGGAACACTAAGATGAGTAGGGTTCCGTGCAAAATGTTATGTGTGGATTGTCTAAAACCAACGAGATGAAAACAATGCTAAAGTTTCAAGTTAGGGTGTAGTTTTAGAAACTGGGTGTCTAAAAGAAAATGGGCATTGCACTAATCATTGAATAAACAAAGACATTTGTTCGAGCCTGTATAACTTGAGTGATTAAGCCTGCAAGGGTTTAAAACCTGATGCCCTATGGTCATCTGACTTGGGAGCCAGCGGCCTAAAGCTCGCTACAAGGGTTATATAGAAAGTAAATGAAAGATGTTATATAAAAGAAAAGAGAAAAAGAAAAAAATGGTATTTATCTATTGATGAAGTATATACGTACTCTTGTATATGAAATGCATTGATTAGCCCCATACACTCGGTTGATAAGACTGTACCTCTAATGCGAGGTAACTAACTCAGTTTAATCTCAAGGGTTGAAGAAATAAAAAATGGAAGAACCTCTGCTTATTAAAGTGTGAAATTGTGATAGTATGATTTATCCGAATTGAGAGAGAGAATGAATAGATATAAATGAGTTCAGTCTTAGAACACACCCCAGGATATTGAGTAAAAAGAATAAGTTTGGGGAAATGTGTATCTTTCAAGCGATGAGAGCGAAAAAATTTGACTACATTGGGTCGGGTATGAGTCAGCCATTATCCTGATATGCTGGTATGAGTTTTCACACACACACACACACGTCAAGTTTTGCATATGACACGTAGAGATTGATGCGATTTTCCACGGCTATAGTTGTTCTTGTGGTCTCTTACTGAACTCCAATCCTGAGACACGGCAGGTTATTAAGCTATATTTTGTGTAGATTAGGCCACATCTTGTTTGAGGACAAACAATAGTTCAAGTTTAGGGGATTTGATAAGTACGTTTTGCGCACTTATTTAGGTCACAAAACATGGAAAATTGTTGGTGTATATGTTGAAATATGGCTTAACTTGATATAATTTATGTTTGTAGGATTACATTAGTAGATGGAATGAAGAGTACTCAAAAGCGAGCGAAAAATGACCAAATTGGAAGAAAATGAAACTTCGGGGACCAAAATACAATTATTCAGAAGATGACTCCAATGGTGAATCAAGCATAGAATTGAGCTAAGTAACACATTGTGATATCATGTGATGTTAGAAGAAGAAGGAGAATGAAGCAAGACCAAAAGGTGGATGAAACAAACTTGGGGACCAAAGTGAATCAAAGGGTAAATAATTTCTACCATGCAGTCGCATGGTAGAAAGTCCATGCAGTCGCCTAAGCACCAACATGAGATGAACAGTGAAATTTTTTTATAATCATGTTGTCGTATGGGTTTATACCATGAGTCGCATGGTTCATTCTGGGCGTGAATTTTTTGGTATCCTTATTTGAATCAAACACTTATGGTAACGCATCTAGGACTTCTTTATAACCCTAATCTAGTCCAAAAAGAGGGGCCACACATTCTTTAAGGAAAAAAACATATCAGAGAGCTAACAAGAAGGCGAAAACAAGGATTTCATTCAAGATTCAAGATTTCAACCCTAATTTTTAGTTTTTGAGTGATGTCTTCTCATTACCATTTTTATTGTTCTTTATTTTATCCATGTTAGGCTAGAATTTTTATGTACTAGGTGAACGATTAACCTCACAATATGATCTTTTAATTCTCTATTTTGCAATTTGATATTCAAACACGATTGATGGAAATTGAATGATTTATATACATTTTCTTGCCTCCATAGTTAAATGCATGTGATTATGTGAGTTATGCATTCGAAAGAAGGGATATAGATTCTACAAGGTATAAATCATCATCGGGTTCATAGGGATAGAAATATATTGCTATGCTTTACGTGAAGCTTTAAGTATTTACAAAACGTCATGCATTCTTGTGTATTACATTTGTTATAGAAATATAGTCAAATGGTATGCTAGAATAGGTTCAATTCTACTCAAAAGAGATTGTTAGATAAGTTAGAAACATTGATTCTTCAACCAATTCATCATGTTATCAAATTGTGAATAAGGGAATAAAAGGGAACTTTGCTTGGTGATTCGGGATCCTATTGCGCTTTTCATTCATTAATTTCATCAAATTTTTGCACTCAAGATCATTCTTCATTTATTTAATAACCTTAGTTTAAATTGCTTGTTAGTTATAGTTTAGTTCTAAAATTTAAATCTCCAACCATCTTGAGTTTAATAGATCCGGTTAAGGTTTTGATAATAGAAATCAAATCAAATCAATCTTCGTGGAACGATACTCGAAATTTTATAATTTTCACTTTATTACTTGTTAACGAACAGTGCACTTGTGGTGATTTACAAAGCGAACATATTTTCGTGAACAATCATATCTTTCAAGGATGTCCACTTCAATTGATGAGGCTCGTGACACCCCCACATGGGTCATCTCTAATTCTATTAAAGATGATGATCTCCATGGATGAACCATCCACTATGGAGAAAGGCCTTGATGAGGTGTATGATACCTCCTATGAGATCACACCATCCAGGATGTCCACTTTGATCGATGAGGCGCGTGATATCCCCACTGAGGTCACCTCTGATTCCGTCAAAGATGATTATCTCTATTGATGAGTCATCCACCATGGAGAAAGCCTTAACAGGTCTATGATACCTCCCATGAGGTCATTTCTTCTAAAGATGTTCACTTCGATCGATGAGGCATGTGATATCCCCATTGGGTCGCCTCTGATTCCATTGAAGATGATGGTCTCCATGGATGAACCATCCACCATAGAGAAAGCCTTTGATGAGGTGAGTGATACCTCCCACGAGGTCACCTCTTCCAAGGATATCAACTTCGAACGATGAGGCGCGTAACACCCCTACATGGGTCACCTCTGATTCCATCAAAGATGATGCTCTCCATGGATGAACCATCCACCATGGAAGAAGGCCGATGAGGTGCATGATACCTCTTACGAGGTCACCTCTTCTAAGGATTTCCACTTTGATAGGCGAGACTATGATGCCTTTTGTGGCTAGATCAAACACAATAGAGGAAGCCCTTGACATGGATGTGTCACCCCTATGTAGGGATGCAACTTAACATACCAACTCACATTCAAAGCATCGCCTTTGCTACTCATGTCCAAAGCATCACCTCTGCAACTCATGTCCAGAGCATTGCCTCTGCAACTCATGTCCGGAACATCGATTCTACCCAAAAGTTCATGCATTATATGAATATTCACACCTGGACTTGGGGGGTACTATTGTGATACTAGTATGTTTGTATCATTATATCATCACTACTAGCAAGTCATGACTATTTTCACAACTGTCAGTTTGTATATCACGTCATCTACATTATCAACATGTTGCTTCACTATAGCATTGCTATTACACTAAGTTTTGCACGCATATGACCTGCTATAATACTTGATAGGCTCTCTGCATATTATATCTTGAAGAGAGTTGATATGTTATTACTCACTTTACCGCCACGAGTAGTTTGAGGGGAAAATGGACCCTAAATTTATTTTGTATATGTGCAGTGGATATATTGTAGTATATTGTAGGTTGGATTAGTCCATATTATAGAAAAATGCTATCGAAATTTTGACAAATTATATGGTACATCTTTCGAGCCAATTTGTAAGCCATTGCTATTCAAGGTTACACAGATGCTTTCGAGGCAATTCCTTATATTTCAAAGTCCGACCCACACATGAATGTAAGACTTAGACTTGGGAACTATTATTACACTTATGAATTATGTGGCATCAACTATTCATTGGATTGAGCTTATTAAACTAAACAATTTAAATTTTAGGCTCGGCCCATTATCTACCTGGCCCATTTACATTTTCCTATTTGTATGTGATTCCATTTACAACCAAGGTATATTATCTAACCCTAAACAAATCCCCTTCCCTGTCTCTTGCACTCATAATTTCCTCATCTGACAGTTGACTTGACCGTCAGAGTGCAAACGGTCATTGAATCTTTTTCTCGACCGGAGGTCTTTGCCTCCTAACGGGGTGTTCCAATGTGCAAGTGATGTTTACGTAGAGAAAAGGTGGAAGAGATTCCGTTGGAGCATTTGTTCACTACTTTACATGAAAAGGTTCAAAAATCAAATTGAAAACCCAACATAATGGTTAGTTTATGAACCCATGTAATGGCATGGTTATGAGCCATAAGATCGCATGGCTCAGTCATTTACAAGGACGGACCCAGAATCGAAGTTCAGCTAGACCAAAGCTTGACTATTGATCGTTGACTATTGACAATCAACAATCGTAATAGTCTGATCGTTTATTAAAATTTGATTAAATAATACTAAAAATTGATTAAAAACATGGTGTATACATGGTTCAATTGAGCTCAACATCTTCTCCATTAATTTTTTTTATTCCTAATTTCCTAAACCTGAATTCCCAAATCACAAATCAAACTCATAAATCCCAATTTATAACTCATAACTCATACACCATAAATTATTTATCATAAATTACAAATTCACAAATCTCGTTTCTTTGTCATAGAACAAAAACTAAAAAAAAAAAGAGTGACAGTCAAGATTTGAGAAGGAAAAGGGGGCTCACCAGTCAAAGACACAGGAGGAGGAGGTCCGTTCGGTTCTAGTCTGCCACTGGTAACCAGCTTCGTAAATTGAGCCGGAGAGGTGGGAAATGGAGATCGGCCGCGACACTGCTTTATTGCTTCTCCTCGTCTCTAGCTTTCTCTCGTTGGCACTACTTCACTTGTTGTAACATACATATATATCCATGGACCATGGATTGGATTTGGGGCCTTTGGGCCTTTTTTTTTAAAAAAAAAGGCCAAACCGAAAGCCTCAAACAATGGCAAAACTAAAGAAAAAAAAAATTAGGCCCAAAACCTAAGTCATCTTCTTTGGCTTCCTTCTGGTTTCCCATCTTCCACATTGCAGCGACGGATCTATTCAGCAATTGGCACGCCCAGCAGCTTGAAGGCTCCTACGGATCCAGCATGGACGACCGCGGGGACTCGCCAGGTGCTGGGTCCACCACTAGTCATTTATCTCTCGAGTAAAAAACATGAGGCCTATGCGATCGTATAGGCTTCTTCCCACCCTTCTTCTTTCCAATTTCGAATTTTGTTCCATTTCATTCATCCACATGTAAGTCCAATGATTGAATTATCAATTTTTAACGATAGATTACAACATTATCATCATTTGTAGTATACCAGCAAGCATGACGGAAAGTCTTTTACACTCTTTAATGTTCATTATAAATAAGAAACAAGGGTACTTGCAATCTCATGCATGAAAGAATTATTAATTGACCAACTTCCTTTCTTTCTACTACCCCAAGTCCTTGTCTATTTTTCTTGGCTCCTAATGTAATAAAATTCTTATTCATCCACATGAGGAGGCTGAACTTCCTTTCATGTATATTTTTGGTATAAAACTTTAGTGGTTAGTGCGCATCATAGTTCTATGCACAGAAGAACTAGTCCCCTTTGGTTCCAAAGTCCATATAGGATGAAAGAATATAGACTCAATTTCAAATCTATTTCGAGAATCTGTCTATGAACCAGTCTTATTAAAAAATCGTTAATTTGATCATGTTTGATCCTGATAGATAATTCGATACGAAGATAGGCCTTTCGTGTGGTTAATGCTACTTGTGTTTGATATTATATTGATTTGAAAATGCTATTTTTTCTGAGTAACTTGTTGGTAGTAAAAAGTGAAAGGAATAAAGTTTAGAAAATTGAGTTTTATTCGAAATGCTGGAGGGAGGAAAATGGTAACTGCTGCTGATATTTTTGCCTTTTACTATATTCTGTGACCATTTTCTAGAGCTCAAACTGAATTCATTTTTAGCTGCCTTCTACTGTGTTTGGTTCTGTCTGCATAATTAAGATCTAAAAATGTTCCTCCCCCTTCTCTCTATCTACTTAGTAATAGAGTTTGCACTTGCCATGTTCTCAAGTTTTATTTTCAAATTTTGATGTCTATGGATTTCACATTAGTCTTCAGTAAATGCTATGACATATCAGCTAAAGAGCTTGAGATTGCCAATGAAGTTTGGCAACAACAAAGGATGTTACAAAGCAAGAGCTTAGAGCTCACTTCATGTTCTTTATTAATGATCTAAATGACCATACACCTAAACATTGGAACGATTATCACAACAATCCCGATTCCTGCCGGCATTATTGGATTCGATGGGTTTCAATTTCTCAAGCAGAGGACGATGATAGGACTTCAATTGCACATCCGAGAGACCACGCTGCCCCAACCAAGGAACCTTTGTATTCTACTTGGTTTAACATGGTGATCTCTTCAAGGGGATCTACGTCTGTCATGTCAAGTTAAAAAATAAACATTAACCACAGTTTCTGTGTGTATGAATGATTGAAGTACATAGATGACATGTTTCTTACCAAAACCATGTATGTGTACTCGTATACAAGATCCATACACAAAAATGGCACGTCTCTTTCGTCAATTTGAGGGAATTTAGATTTTATAGTTTCGACGTTAGCCCTGCAAGAAACTTTAGCTGCATTCCAGTATACAATCGGAGGAACTTTGACAGATGACACATTTTGCTTAATAATATTAGCCTACAACAACAGTTAAACGTTAGTATGCATTCATTTGGATAATGATTTTGACACGACCCCGTCTCGAGTCACCCTAGTGGACTCAGACGTGACGTGCGCCGATGATGAGTTCCAGCTAGATGCTGGACCCACCACCAAGGCCATATGGACTGTTTTTCGACTATTTGAATATTTTATGAAGACAATATTTTTGTAAAAATTTTGGCAGAGTTTCCCTGAAAATAGAACGAAACCAACCTGAAAATTTACAAAAGACCCCATAACAAAATCAATATCAAATATTTCGGAACCACCAATTCCACCAATACCACCACAACTAAATCAATATGAAACTAAACTTGACTGAACACTTCTACTTCAAAACACCATGTTTGCATGCATGCATTACAACAATTGAACAACCCATCGACGAAGTGAACATTAAACAAAATATCAGACCAAGTGTATTGTGAACATGAGTCCCCAGCTCAACATTTACATGCTATGATATGGTAAGATCATGCAACCTAATGATGGATAGTCAGGCTCTGGACTTCAACAGGCTTTCCAGGTATCTCAAATTCAGCGGCCTCCTGATGGGAAAAACATGACAAAATATATGAGCTTGTAACTCAGTGAGTGGATAGTTTGCAAAAACATATACTTTTTCCATTTATACATTTTTACTGAAAATTTTGATTTATTATTCTTATAGTTTTTTTTAGAAATTCTGATAATTTCTTTTGTAACTGAAACATGCTAAAATCATAAAATTCATACTCTTTATTCTGAATAACCAACTGTAAAAATATGTCAAATATAGACAATTTGGTATCAACATAAATCTATGTAAAGCTGTCATTTCTGTAAGTTAAAATGGTATTTCTGTAACTGAATAAGCTGAATTCTATAGCTGAAATGAACTATTATCTGATATTTGAGATTCTGTGAATCTACAACTGAATATACATAAATGATATACTAAATAATCACACCAAGAAGTATCCAATGAATAGCCTTACTCATGTACAGAGTAATCTCAATGTACAAGGCAAAGTAATTCAAATCTGATAATCTGGTCATACGTACATAGAGCTGTCCCAAAGGCTAATCACCCGAGTACACGGTCCAAAGCCTATGTGTGTATGAGAGTGGGTCCCAAAGACCTCTGATAATCTGGTTATACACTGTGGAAACACATTCACATCAGTGCAGAGCGGGTAAAATCACTGAATCTGGTCATGCACTGTGGAAACACATTCACATCAGTGCAGAGCGGGTAAAATCACTTGGGTACTTTCTGATGGTTTTAAAATAATTTAAATATACTGAAATATGTATTATGAATATAACATGCTAAAGAAATGATTTTAATGAACTAGATTTAACTTTAAAAGAAACTGACTATAAAATCCTTTTGATTCTGAAAATCATGTTGTCAAATCAAATACAGGAAATAAATAACTTCTGATATATTATAGATTTAATAAATATTTATTTTTGAAAAATAAGTTTTTCCACTCACAAAATACGAGCTACAAGCTAGACTGGCTGATAGACGTTCTCAATCTCCTCGTCACCACCTGAAATACGATATGAATAATCAATTTAACAACCACCATAATAAGTAGTCTTAATATTAAAATACAAGCTCTTAGAACTTAATTCCTCCATACTTGAATAAATTGCCCAAATTATTCCTTTAATCCATTGGAGCTAATATCACTTTCTAGTCTATTTACTAATAACCAACTCATCAACAAAATCTTCAATCCGAGCATATATGCAAATACCCACTTCAATCCAATGACAAGTAGTAATCATAATTCATCCCATTAAATTTTCCTCTTCTTCCATAAATATATACTTCCAAGTAAATTTTTCATCATCACAATCATTTTCCACAAAAATCCTTACTTAAGAATCAAATTAGAAATTCTAGGGTTTGCCCAAAAATAAGGTTCCTTACCTTAAATGTAAATGGAAGCTAACCATCAAGAAACTTGAACTAAAAATCATGATCTTTTACCTACATTTGCAATTTCGAGCCAAGTTAAAACCCTAGAAAATTGACAATATATACTCATCTCATGAAAAAAAATTAAGATAAATTGAACCTAAGATGGAGAAAATCGCCACTTACCCTTTTCTTCCCTTTTTCCTTCATCTTTCTCCTTTCCTTCTTTTTCTCCCCTTTCTTTCCTTTCTTTTCTCGGTCTCAGCTTGGTCTCTGCGTGTAGGTGTGTATGAAAATGGGAAATGGGTTTTAAAATGGTTAAGTCATGGGCTTATTGCAAAAGAAGTCCCTTAACTTCCCAAGATAATATAAGTAAGTCCTAAATTCCAAAAATAATCCACCTTAACCCTCATATGTCATCCATTATGAAATAAATCCCAAGAAAATTAATTTGCTTCACTTAAGTCCCCTTTGACTATGACTTTGACAATTCCATATTTGAATTTTGACCAAAAGAAAATGGGTTGTAACAGATTTCATCGAGATCGAACTAATTCATCTATTTTTAACATACCCCAACAGTAGTGTCATAGAAGAACGATGCAACATAAAGATTCTACTGGCAATCGCCACCTCCACCATTCCAAACCCCATCAAATGAGCAGTTTCATTATGGGCAAAGTGAATCAAGTTTAAGTACTTCTCCAGTTAATGAACTGCATCTCTTTAGGCTTGTTCCATATAATGGAGCCGATACATTATAAATCACCCCGTAATAATCGTATGTCCCTTTTGAAAAAGAATCAAGATTATGCATATCATGCAGCGTTCAATATAGTTATTAATCATGACATAAATTATCAGAGGATGAATCAATAACTATCCTAAACGTATAGTTGTGAATATAATATAGCGTACAAACTTGTTTGGGCAATCGTTAAATACCTAAAAATGTACCCTTATAACCATTTGTGACATGTGGATTGCCATGGCCACCAGAAAGCTTCAGACTTCGAGCTTGAGCTTGAGCTTGAGCTACTCTAAGTCCGTAGTGCAAGTAATCGAAGACAATTTATCAAGTATTAATGTCGAGTATACTTTTAAATCGAGGAAGAGAAAATGCAAACGATGCCCCTTCCTATGCACACATTGGCAGGAGTACTTGGACACATTTGGAGAAATGAGACCTGTGAGAATAAATGTAATATGTTGTTCCAACAATGTTCTTTTCGAGAACAAATGAATCCTTTGCCATGGGGACGTTGGGTGCACTTTCCTTTGAGATAGCATAATGTCAAGCGTTTTCTATAACGTGTTTTATACCGCAAGTGTATAGTATCAAATTTTGTAATATAGTAATGGAGTCAAAATATCAAACCCACAGGGATTGTAATTCAATTCCTAATAAGTACTATAATTATTTCAGCTTTTACTTTATCTAGAAAATCGAATCTAAAGTCAATGTTTCTATACTAAATTAACATGTATGTGTGATAATTCAAGTAAAATAAGGTAAACTATAGGAGAGTTATCAATGTGAGAAGGCCTAAGGATTGATTTTACCTCACAATCAACAATGTTTTTCAACTACTATAGTTACTTCCGTCAATTTTTCTTGAATTTATAGACAAGAACATTAGATTAATTCTATTCCCTCTCTTGAGTGTTGAATAAAACCTATTTCTATATCTTAATTCCAATATCTCTATTCTGAGTTAAAACTATAGAAATTATCATGTACAGGGTTCTTGAATGGTATAAGCCTCAACGATTTTGTAGATTTCGAGAATTTTATATTTTCTCTCGAAATCTACAAAATCTAGGTTATGTTATTCTTATATCACACCTAAATCTCCATATCTCGATTACCAAAATTTAAGACATCAAATCATTCAATTATTGACCAGGTAATTGAAAACATTGCACAAGAATCAACACAAATAAATTAACGGGAAAATCAAATGACATAACTATATTAGAATCCAAACATGTCTCAAGTTTAGTTAGATCAAACCCTAGATAATAAATTTAGTTCATGAATAAAAGAAAAGATATATTAAAATCTAAAATAAAGAACATGGAAAATAAAAGAATAAGAAAAACTGTTTTACCGCTTGAATTCTCCTCCGAATTGTTGTCGTTTTTGTTTTCAATGATTCATTTTCTTCCTTGCCTCATAAATTGTCTTCTTCCATTTTATTAGGTCTTCAAGTTTGTATTTATAGTATCTTAAAGTATCAAGACAAATTGGAGTTGGACCAGACCGAAAAATTTACAAAAAACATGCTTCTTTCCTCGGATGGCAGCGTCGAAGCGTCGCGAATTTTGCTACTTTTTTCTGGCTGCTGATTCTTGGTCCTTCTTGGGTGCCAGGCGCCCACATGCGGCACTGTGGCCCCGTTAATTAGAATTTCAGTAATTTGCTTCTGTTTTTGCCTCTTTTCCACTTCATTTTTCTTCTTCTTTCATCTCCTCTTCAAGCACTTTTATGATCAACACTTGGCTACATCCCAAGCTCCATAATATGCCATTTTCTCCAATTTATCTAAACTATAAAATAACATGAACAAACACATCAAAACGCTCAAAAGTGCTCAAGAACAAGCCAAAAACTATGTTTTTAAAGGTATTAGTTCAATGAGTGGATTACACTCATCAAACACCCAAAACTTAATTATTTGCTTGTCCTCGAACAAACACAGAACAACACAAAAATAAAAATCACGAACACACTACCAAAAGACTCAAATATATATTTAGCTGGATAACTTGTTTTTATGGCTCAGCATTGAAGATGTGATATCAAACTCATGAACTACTTCAAAGTTATAGTGCAAAAGCCAAATTCTTACCTTTCCAATGCAAAGCGGGTGTGTGTGAAGAATCAAATACAAAGCTGTGTAGTTTATGGAGATGGAAGACTCGACAAGGAAAGGGAGAAAAATGGAAAAAAATGGACAAATGAAAGGGGGGAGAGAAGCTCCCATTTTTTTAAAAAAAATGGGCGCCGCAGCTCTAATGTAGTCCGTCCCCATTGTCATCTAAGTTTGATGCTTCCACACTTGAGAGAATGTACCTAATAAAAATACAAAAACAATATTACTAACACAGCTAAAATGAAAAAACTCCTATCTAATGAATTTAAAATGAAAATAAAGGTATAGAATTCGGGTTGATTCCCAAGAAACTCTTCTTTAACGTCATTAGCTTGACGATGATGTAGATCTAAGTTGATTCTCCAAGGGAAATTTCCTCTACCTGATCTTCTTCACCATAATAGTGTTTGAACAGTAGACTATTTGCCTGAAATATGGATCTATCTTTGCTTATCAATTCTACTAAACCATAGGGAAACACTTTATGGACCACGAATGGTCCCGACCACTGTGATTTGAGCTTGCCCGAAAAAAGTTTCAAGTGAGAGTTGAATAGAAAAACTCGTTCTCCTAGTTTGAATTCCTTCCTTAGGATCATCTTGCAGTGCCACAGCTTTGTTTGTTCCTTATATATCTTCGCACTCTCATATGCTTCGTTCCAAAATTCATCAAGCTCATTGAGTTGAAACAAGCATTGTGTACCCCGTTAATTTCATATCCATGTTCAACTTCTTCACAGCCCAATAGGCTCGATGCTCCAATTAAGCTGGTAGGTGACATGTTTTTCCAAATACTAAACGATAAGGTGACATTTCATTTGGCATTTTTAAAGATGTTCGATATGCCCATAGCATTTCATCAAATTTATGTGGCCAGTCTTTGCGGTTGGTGTTTACTATCTTCTCCAATATTTGTTTAATCTCCTTGTTGGAGATTTCTGCTTGTCCATTGGATTGGGGATGATAACCAAGTGATAGTTTGTGCCAGATATTATATTTAGCCAAAAGGAAATTGAAAAGTTTGTTACAGAAATGTATACCTTCGTCACTTACAATTGCCCTAGGCATGCCAAATCGAGTATTTTTCTATAGAAACTTCAAAACTACGTTTGCATCATTTGTTGGTATAGCAATGGCCTTAACCCATTTGGAGACATAGTCTACTGCAAAAAGGATATATACCTGGCCAACGAATGGTGGAAAAGGACTCATGAAGTCTATACCCTACACATCAAATAATTCTACCTCGGTCACATTAGTCAATGGAAGTTTGTAACGCCTTGAGATATTCCAAGTACGTTGACAATGGTCACATGTCTTCACAAAGGCGTGCCAGTCCTTGAAAGAGCTGGCCAATAGAATCCCAACCGTAATACCTTAGAGGCAGTACATGTAGGACCGAAGTTACCTCCATAAGGGGGGAATGACAATTCTCCATAATTGATTTTTTTCCTCCAAATGGACACATCTCCTGATCATTTTCTGAAGAGAAATGGATCATCCCATAGATATGACTTGACGTCATGTAAGAATTTCTTCTTTTGGTGAGAATTCAAGTCAGGTGACATCCTTCCACAAGCCAAGTAATTAACAAAATCAGCATACCATGGGATCCTTGATGAAACTGCTAACAGAAGCTCGTCATGAAAAGTTTCTTAAATTTGATTGTTATTTATCACCTCTTAATTCTCCAATCGTGAAGGATGATTAGCAACCCATTCCCACTGCCTTTCTTATCTCGAATTTCCACATCGAACTCTTGCAACAATAATCCACTGAATTAAGAGAGGCTTAGCATCTTTCTTTTCGAATAGATATCGAATTGCTGTATGATTTGTGTAGATGAATACTTTGGTGCCAATGAGATAAGATCTGAATTTGCCACAAGCAAAGACCCTGCTAACATCTCTTTCTCTGTTGTGGTGTAATTCAATTGAGCTCCATTCAAGGTTTTGCTAGCATAGTGAATTGTCCGAAAGATCTTTTCACTCATTTGTCCCAAAACTACTCCGACCGCATAATCACTGGCATCACACATTACTTCAAATGGTTGACCCCAACTTGGTACTATTATAACGAGAGTTGTAACCAATTTCTCCTTTATTGTTTAAAATGCCATAAGACGGTCATCATCAAATACAAATGTTGTATCTTTCTCTAGAAGGTTGCAAAGGGGTTTAGCTTTTTTTGAAAAATCTTTAATAAATCTCCTCTAAAACCCATTGTGTCCTAAGAAACTCTGAATTCCTTTGTCATTAGTGGATGGTGGAAGCTTTGCTATTGTATCTATCTTAGCTCTTTCGACTTCTAATCCCTTTCCTGAAATATGGTGGCCTAGCCCAATTCCTTCTTGTACCATGAAATGGTACTTCTCCTAATCAAGAACTAAGTTCTTTTCTTCATAGCATTGCAACACTAAAGAGAGATTGTGAAGACAATTATCAAAAAAAGAAGTACCAAAAACAGAAAAATCATCCATAAATACCTCATGATTTTCTCTACCATGTCTGCAAAGATAGCTATCATACATCTCTGAAAAGTGGCTGGAGCATTCATAATCCAAATGGCATCCGCCTATAGGCAAAAGTCACATATGGGCAAGTGAATGTCATCTTCTCCTGATCCTCGGTACTATTGCAATCTGATTGTAGCCAGAATAACTATTAAGAAAACAATAATGAGAGTAGTCTGCTAATCTATCCAACATTTGATCAATAAATGGAAGTGGAAAGTGATATTTTCTAGTTTCTTTGTTTAGCTTCCTATAATCAATGCAAACCCTCCAACCAATCACTCTTCTTATATGAATCAACTCGTTGTTGTCGTTCTTGACAACTGTCATTTCGCCTTTCTTTGGCACCACCTATACTGCACTAATCCATGCACTATCTAAAATAGAAAATATAATCCATGCCTTCAGCAACTTTAGTATCTCTGCTCTCACCACTTCTTTCATAGCTGGATTCAATCTCCTTTGATGCTCAATAAGAGTCTTTCATGAAAATTTTGTGCATCCAAACTGTAAGACTTATCTCTTCGATATCAGCTATAGACCAACCCAAAGCAGATTCGTTTCCTCTCACCACTTTCAGTAATTTGTCCTCTTCATCCTTGGTAAGTAAGGAAGAAATAATCACAGAATATGTAGAATTTTCCTCCAAGAATGCATATTGAAGGTGGTCTAGAAGTTGCTTCAATTCATATATACTTCTTTCATTGTTCTTGATATCATCTGAACCCACTACATACTAAATATCTTCACTCTGTGATGGATTATCTTCATCTAGTGACGATTCAAGGGCCAATATGTAGTCAACTAATTTATTACTTCATGTGTAACCTCCAGAAGTGTCAATGTTATCTTTTGGTACATTGAACATCATATAATGCTCCAGGGGATCGTCAATGAATACTTTCTCGTCCTTCATGACAGAATCGATGAAGTCAATTCTATGGCAAGTATTGATGTCATCCGAAAATCTCATTGCTTGGTAGATATTGAACATCACGTCTTCGTCATTCACTCTCAATGTTAGTTGCCCTCCTTGTACATCGATTAGGGCTCTTCCATTGCTAAGAATGGCCTACCCAAAATCAATGGAATATCCTGATCTTCTTCCATATCCAATACCACGAAGTCAACTAGGAAGATAAATTTATCAACCTTTACTAAAACGTCTTCAATAATCCCTCGTGGGTATGTGAAGGTCCGTCAGCTAGTTGTAGAGTAACCGTTGTTGGTTTTACCTCCTCGAGGCCTAATGTCTTGAAAACTGACAAGGGCATCAAGATAATGTTTGCTCCAAGATTGTAAAGGGCTCTATTAAAAGAAGAGCCTGCAATGGTGCATGAAATAGTAAAGCTGCCCAGATCTTTTCTTTTCTAAGGAAGCTTCTTTTGAAGAATAGCACTACATTCCTCTGCTAATTTCACTGTCTCATATTCTTCCAAATTTTTCTTCTTCGAAATTACCCCTTTCATGAACTTAGAATAGTTTGACATTTGTTCTAAAGCATCTGCAAATGGGATATTAATGTGAATTTTCTTGAAAATATCTAAGAACTTGGCAAAGTATACATCAAACTTCTTCTTCTGGAATCTTTGTGGAAACGAAGATTTTAGCTTGATGATCGGTGGGTTATCAAGGATTGATATAGAATTAGACTTGTAATCCTTCTTTATTTGGTCGATCTGATTCTCTTGTTATGCAACTATCTGTTCTTCACTTGGATCAAGTGTAGAGGTTGATGACACTATATGCATGTTCTGTCCAACTTCTTTGCCATTCCTTAAGGTAATAGCTTTGTAGTGGTCCTTTGGATTCACCTCTGTATCACTTGGAAACTTTTCTTGTTGTTGAGACTTCATTGATGTAGCTAATTAACCAATCTGAACTTCAAGATTCTTCATTGTAGCTCCCATATTGGTCACGTGAGTCTCAATATATCCAAGCGTGACTCATCTTTATTGAACCACGATCTCATCTCAGAAATAAAAGTCCCCATGAGGTCTTCTAAAGATGTTTTCCCTTCTGACTGTTGAGTATTGAACCCGAGAGGAGGTTGAAGTACATTCCTGTTATTTCCATATGACAAATTCTTATGATTTCGAAGCTTCGGATGGTAGTGATTAGAAAAGTAGTTTCCTCTCTGATTATAATTCCTGTTGTTGACAAACTGAAGCTACTCATTTTCTATTTCTGTCTCCTCCTCATGTGCTACAGAAGCATCCATAATCGAATCTGTCTTCTGTTGATTACTCTGAGTAGTAAGTGTAGCTATCTGATTAGTAAGTAATGAAACATGAGCTACTAGTGCAGTGATATGATCCAATTCATGTAGACTCACTACTCTCTTTAGGTTTGATTTCTCACTCGGCCATTGGTAACTATTTGTGGCTATGTCATCCAATAGGGCATATGTAGCATTTGCCGTTTTAGCCAATAGAATACCCTTTGCAGCGGCATCTACTATGGGTTTTGTTTACCCATTTTACCCATTGTAGAAGATCTCAATCTGTATCCAATTTTCAAAACCATGTTGAGGACACCTTCTAAGCAAGTCTTTGAATCTCTCTCTATGCTTCATAAAATGGTTCGAAGTTAGATTGTCTAAATTGGCTAATTTCACTCCGAAGTTGAGCTGACATTGACGATAGGAAGTACTGGGTGAAGAATTTCTGAGCTAAGTCATCCCAAGTAGTAATGAACCATATGGTAGTGACTGGAACCAAGCCATAGCTTTATCCCACAAGGAGAAGGAAAAGAAACGGAGTCTAATAGCTTCATCAGTAACTCCATTCATCTTCACTGTATGACAAATTTCCGGAAAAGGACCCAGATGGGCATTTGGGTCTTCTGTTGGAGCTCTCCCACACTGGTTCTGTTGTACCATGTATATCAATCATGGCTTTAGTTCAAAATTATTTGCGGCAATAGTCAGGCACGCGATACCAAAATTATTGTCATTGACCACTGGCTTGACGTAAACCCGAATAGCGCGTTGTTAATTATTTTCATTGGCTGCTTTTGCTTCTTGTTTTGCTATTGCTTCACGTTCGTTTATCTATATACCCATGAGAAAGCGGAATTTTCGTTATGGTTCAAGATCAACAAGTAATAATTCAAGATTCCTCGCTTTTTGCATACACGGCTGAAATTAACAATCATAGAACTATTAGAGATAGAAAGAAAATAAATGAAAACAAAAATAAAAATCTATATTAAAATTAAAATAAAATAAAAGCTAATTGGTAATAATATCAGTAGAAATCAAATGAAACAATCCTTGACAACGGCGCCAAAAACTTGTCAAGAGTTTTCTATAACGTATTTTATACCGTAAGTATATCGTGTCAAGTTTTATAATATAGTAATGGAGTCAAAGTGTCGAACCCACAGTGATTGTAATTTAATTCCTACTAAGTACGATAATTATTTCAGCTTTACTTTATCTAGAAAATCGAATCTAAAGTCAATATTTCTATACTAAATTAACATGGATGTGTGATAATTCAAGTAAAATAAGGCAAATTATAGGAGAGTTATCAATGTGAGAAGGCCTAAGGATTGATTTCACCTCATTATCAACAATATTTTTCAACTACTATAGTTCTATCAATTTTTCCTGAATTTATAGACAAGAACCTTAGATTAATTCTATTCCCTCTCTCAAGTACTGAATAAAACCTATTTCTATCTCTTAATTCCAATATCTATATTCTGAATTAAAACTATAGAAATTATCATGCACAAGGTTCTTAAATGGTGTAAGTCTCAGAGATTTTATACTTTCTCGAAATCTACAAAATCTAGATTATGTAATTCTTTGATCACGCTTAAATCTCCCTCTTTCGAGCACCAAAATTTAAGGTATCAAATAATTCAATTATTGATCAGGTAATTGAAAACATTGCGCAAGAATTAACACAAATAAATTAACGAGAAAATCAAACGACATAACTATATTAGAATCCAAACATGTCTCAAGTTTAGTTACATCAAACTTTAGATAATAAATTTAGTTCATGAATACAAGAAACTATATATTAAAATCTAAAATAAAGAACATGGAAAAAAAGAAAAAGAAAAACTGTTTTCCCGCTTGAATTCTCTTCCGAATTGTTGTCTTTTTTGTTCTCAATGATTCCTTTTCTTCCTTAATTCCTAAGTCGTCCTCTTCCCTTTTACTAGGTCTTCAAGTTTGTATTTATAGTCTCTTAAAATATCAAGATGAATTGAAGTTGGACAAAGCCGAAAAATTTACAAAAAACACGCTTATTTTCTTCTCGGGTGGCATCGCCACGAATTCTGCTACTTTTTTCTGGCTGAGGGCCTAGGAGCTGGCGTTGTAGTGCCCATCTCTCTGCTAATTCTTGGTCCTTTTTGGGCACTTAGTTCTGTAGCATCTGTTAATTCTTTCATTTATTTACTTTTGTTTTTGCATTTTTTTCTACTTCATTTTTCTTCTTCTTTCATCTTCTCTTCATGCCCACTTCTATGATCAACACTTGACTCCATCCCAAACTCAATAATACACAATTTTCTCCAATTCACCTAAACTACAAATGATGTGATCCAGGATACTGATGTAACGAAGATAAATCCGGAGAAAGATCTATTGACAATGGAAGAAGGACCGATGACTCGATTGAGAGCAAAGCGAGTGAAAGAGGTGATGGCATTACTTGTTCAAACAACGACGGATGATATGACGATCGTGACTAAGAATGGAGCAAGTTCTATGTTGGGCTCTAGGCTGGAATCGGAGTGGATGACCTTGATTCAAGCAATGTAACGAGATGGAGTCGAGGCGGATTTTTGCTAAAGTTTTGCTGGAACGGCGTTTGAGCGGCCAAACAGAGACTTTGTTGCCCGAGTTTCGCCCTACCGTCGCTCGAGTGACCTTATTTCCACAAATTTCCTTATTTTACTGAAATTCTATTTTTTGCAATCTTTTGCGATCTTCAAACAATTATTTTCGAGTTTTACTAGGTTTCTAAGCTTTCCCTATAAATAGGATTTCATTGTTCATTGTAAGGACCTTTTGAAAAATTATTATTGAGATATATTCGAAAGGCTTTTGTGCTTTTCAACTTCGTTCTTCTTAGAACAATCTGAACTTATCAAAAGAATTCTTGTGGCGTTCAACACCGGGTGTGGATCAACGTATTGTGTAATCAAGAGGTCTTTCAAACACCCTTTTTTCTAGGTTGCTTGGTTCACTAATTCTTAGTTCAAACTCAAAATCGGGATTATCTTTTGGGCTTTCTTGGGATCTTCAGTCTAGTTGTAGGTTGCGTAGTGTTCGTTGCTACGTGGTTCTCATCAATCGGTATCACAGCAAGGCTCTAAAATAATCAGGTTATATCTTTTCGTTTCTTGTTTTGAGTTTCGTTTTCCTTTTCTTCATTTTTTCCTTCTTGTTCTTCGAGTCTATCTTCTTCTTCTTTCATTTGATCCAGAAAATTAAAAAAAAAAAGAGTCAAAGTCATTTTTCGAACTATTTACAAGTCCAAATTAATTTTCGTTTGTTTTGCTGGATTTGCAGTTATATTCCTGAGGTAAAAAAAGATCCGAAAAAAAAATTACTAAAATTACCGGGAAATTTCCAACAGCTTTAATTTCATCTTTGAGTACAAAAACAAGGATCGAACGAATCCATTCCAATTCTCACTCTAAATAGTACGTTGAATTTCGTTCTTCATTACTTATTATTTCTTTCTAGTCTTTCTTCATCTTTTTCTTTCATTCTTTTATCACATTACGTGATCAACACTCGATTAGATCTATGGGAATACACTATTGGTTGAGTTCACTTGGTTCTTTGAAGTACTTGGACGAAAGCATTGAGTGATAAAAGGCAGAGTGGTGAGACTAATAGAGGAAAAAAGCCAAAAATTGAGTGATACACGAGCGATTATTTGTGAGGCATAAATTTTATAGTGTTAGGATGTCCGACAAAGAGGGTTCCAATTCAAACAGGCAGCGAATCAAAACTACATGGCAGATGGTGCCATAAGGCGGTTTGAGCCAGTGCTTGGGGATGTAAGTGAGAGACTTGTAGACTAGATACATCGGTGGCAAATCTTCGTAGGGAACGATCAAACACAAGGAGATCGGGTAGGCGGTAGCCTAGGATGGAGGTACATGATGACTATGGATTTAGTAGTAATATAGATGATGGTGTATCGATGGTTGGTGACATGGGTAGGATGAGAAATAGAGGATTTAGGTTTGGAAGAAGGGGTAGAAGTCATTTTGGGGATGAAGTGGATGGAAATTTGGGTAATATTAAGATGTCAATTCCACCCTTTAGGGAATGAGTGATCCGGAGGCTTATTTGGAATGGGAAAAGAAGGTGGAATTAATTTTTGATTGCCATAACTATTCAAAAGAGAAGAAAGTAAAAATTGCAGTCCTTGAATTCATTGATTATGCTATAAATTGGTGGAATCAAGTGGTTACATCAAGAAGGAGGAATAGGGAACAAGTGGTGAATACTTGGGATATATTGAAAAATATCATGAGGAAACGATTCGTGCCAAGTCACTACTATCGGGAGCTACATCAAAAATTGTAAGGCTTATATCAAGGGTCGAAGAGTGTAGAGGATTACCATAAGGAGATGAAAATTTGATGATTAGGGCGAATGTGGAAGATGATAGGGAAGCCACCATGGCTCGTTTCTTGAATGGGTTAAACAAAGAAATTGCTAATGTCGTGGAGCTACAACATTATGTGGAAATTGAAGACATGTTGCATGTGGCAATGAAGGTGGAGAAACAGTTGAAGAGGAAGGGGACAGCTAGGCAACCAATGGTTGCTTCAGGTTCTAATCCAACTTGGAAACCGAAGTGGGATAATAGAGGTGATGGAGCTGTTGCAAAAGGAAGGGCTGAACTACCAAAAGGAAGAAATGATGGTACTAACAAACCAACTACCAATTCAGAGTCACTACCAGCTAGGAATCGGGACATCAAGTGCTTCAGGTGCTTGGGAACTAGACACATTACGTCACAATGCCCAAACAAGAGGATGATGATTGTGCGCAATGGAGAAGTGGTGAGTGACAGTGAAGAGGATTATAAAGGCACGCTGGCATTGGATGAGGTTAGTGAAGGACATGATACTGAATTTGTTGTGGCAATTTATTGGTTACGAGGCGAGCTCTCAACACTCAAATCAAGACGGATGACTAGGAGCAGCAAAGGGAGAAAATATTCCATACGCGATGCCACATTAATAATACGGTATGTAGCATGATCATTGATGGTGGTAGTTGTACTAATGTAGCTAGCACTAATCTTGTAGAGAAGTTGAGATTAACATTATTGAGACACCCTAGGCCATATAGGTTGTAATGGTTGAGTGATAGTGGAGAATTTAGGGTGAATAAGAGGGTGTTGATTTACTTATCTATTGGTAGGTATAAGGATGAGGTTATGTATGATGTTGTACCTATACATGCGGGGCATATCTTGTTGGGTAGACCCTGGCAATATGATAGGAAAGTCATTCATGATGGGTACAAGAATCGATATAGTTTTGTTAAGGATGGGAGGTCCATTACCCTTGCGCCATTAACACTGGCACAAGTGTATGAAGACCAAATCAAATTGAAAAATGAGGAAGAGAGAAAATTGAAAGAGTTTGAAAAACAGAGAGAAAATAGTGAGATGGTGAGCACGAGAGAAAATGTTGAGGTGGCTAGTAGAGAGAAAAAAAAAAGAGGAGCCACATGAATGAAAGAAAAGAAGGTCTTCCAAGAGGATAGAGAAGCCAAGAGAGAATTTCTTTGCAAAAGGGAGTGAGTTGAAAAAGGCGATAAATGAGAGGCAGCAAATGATATTGTTGGTTTATAAAGAATCATTCTTCAATCTTGAGGAATCTAACCCACCCCTCCCTAATTTGACTATTTCTTTATTGCAGGAATTTGAAGATGTCTTCCCAGAGGACATGCCTAGTAGGTTACCACCCATTCGAGGCATTGAACATCAAATTGACTTCGTTCTAGGAGCTGTCATTTCAAACCGACCAACTTATCGAAGTAACCTCGATGAGACAAAGGAGCTTCAAAAGCAAGTAGAGGAATTGATGAGCAAGGGGTACGTGATGGAGAGAATGAGTCCATGTGCCGTTCCAGTGCTACTTGTGCCAAAGAAGGATGGAACTTGGAGGATGTGCGTAGATTGTAGAGCTATCAACAACATAACGGTAGAGTATCGTCATCCTATTCCTAGGTTAGATGATATGTTGGATGAATTGCATGGTGCTTGCATGTTTAGTAAGATAGATATTAAAAGTGGATACCACCAAATTCGAATGAGGGAAGGTGATGAGTGGAAAATTGCTTTTCAATGGTTGGTCATGCCATTTGGACTCACTAATGCACCGAGCATTTTTATGAGGTTAATGAATCATGTATTACGTGCTTTCATTGGTAAATTTGTTATTGTGTACTTTGATGACATTCTGATTTATAGTAAGGACCTTAATGAGCATATAGAACATATTAGGAGTGTACTTGTGGTTTTAAGAAAGGAAAAACTTTATGCTAATTTTAAGAAGTGTACATTTTGCATGAAAAATGTTATTTTCTTAGGTTTTGTAGTGGGTGCTAATGTGGTAGGAGTTGATGAAGAGAAAATAAAGGCTATTAAAGAATGGCCAACACCTACGAGCATAACTGAAGTTAGGAGTTTTCATGGATTGGCTAGTTTTTATAGGCACTTTGTAAAGGATTTTAGCACAATTACTACACCACTTACAGAAATTGTTAAGAAAAGTGTGGGATTTCATTGGGGTGATGAACAAGAGCATGCATTTAATACAATAAAGGATAGGTTATGTAAGACACTTGTTTTAGCACTTCCTAATTTTGATAAAACTTTTGAGATTGAATGTGATGCGTCGGAAATAGGTATTGGTGCTATTTTGATGCAGGAGAGAAGGCCTATTGCGTACTTCAGTAAAAAGTTGAGTAAAACAGCACTTAATTATCCCACATATGACAAGGAATTGTATTCATTTGTTAGAGCTTTGGAGACATGACAGCACTACCTGTGGCCTAAAGAATTTGTGATACACACGGATCATGAATCTTTAAAACACTTGCGAGGTCAAGGTAAGCCGAACAAAAGGCATGCAAGATGCATGGAGTTTGTAGAGACATTTTCCTATGTCATCCGATACAAGTAAGGTAAAGAAAATGTAGTAGCAGATGCATTGTCTCGAAGGTAAGTGTTACTAACTTCCCATAGTTCTAAGTTACTTGTTTTGAGCATATTAAGGACATGTATGTGAATGATTTGGATTTCTATGAAATTTAAGCATCATGTAATAAGGGGGCTATAGATAAGTTCTTTAATCAAGATGGATATTTATTTCGGGAAAAAAGGTTGTGTGTTCCTAATTGTTCAATACGAGAGGTTTTGGTGAGGGAAGCACATAGTGGTGGATTGATGGGACACTTTGGGCTTCAAAAGACTTTAAAAATGTTGGGAGACCATTTTTATTGGCCTAAGATGAAAAGTGATGTTGAAAGAGTTTGTAGTCGATACATAACTTGTAAACAGGATAAATCTAAGGTTTTACCTCAAGGTTTATATACACCGTTACCAGTACCTAGTGAACCATGGGTTGATATTTCTATGGATTTTGTTTTGGATTTACCTAGGACTAAGAAGGGACGAGATTCAATCTTTGTGGTGGTAGATAGATTCAGTAAGACGGCACATTTCATAGCATGTCGTAAGACCGATGATACCACTAATATTGCTGATTTATTCTTTAAAGAAGTAGTGCGTTTACATAGGGTACCTAGGAGCATAGTGTCTGATCGGGATGTGAAGTTTCCGAGTCATTTTTGGAGAGTTTTGTAGGGGTAAGTTAGGTACTAAACTTATGTTTTCAACAACTTGTCATCCACAAACCGATGGTCAGACTGAAGTAGTAAATAGGACCATGACTCAATTGTTATGCACTGTGGTGAATAAGAATCCAAAGAGTTGGGAAGAGTGTCTACCGTTTAAAGAGTTTGCATATAACAGGGCAACGCATTCTACTACAACGTTTTCACCATTTGAAATTGTTTATGGTTTTAATCCACTAACACCTTTGGATTTAATACCTTTACCTGTTCATGAACGTGGTAGTTTAGATGGAAAAAAGAAGGCAGAAATGGTAAAAGCATTGCATGAGAATGTAAAGTTGCAAATTGAGCAGACGAATAAACACTATGTGTCCCAAGGAAAAAAGGGCGAAATAGTGTTACATTTGAACCTGATGACTGGGTTTGGTTACACTTGAGGAAGGAACGTTTTCTGGAACAATGAGAGTCCAAGTTGCAGCCACGGGGAGATGGTCCTTTTCAAGTCATTAAACGGATCAATGATAATGTTTACAATCTTTATCTTCCTGGTGAGTATAATGTGTCAGCTACTTTTAATGTATCTAATCTCTCTCTGTTTGATACATGTACATATTCGAGGATGAATCCTTTTGAAGAGGGAGGGGATGATGTGATCCAGGATACTGTTGCACAAAGACAAGTCCGGAGAAAGATCCACTGACAGTGGAAGTAGGACTGATGACTCGATTGAGGGCAAAGTGAGTGAAAGAGGTGATGGCATTGCTTTTTCAAACAACGACAGACGATACGGTGATTGTGACGAAGAATGGAGCAAGTTCTATGTTGGGGTCGAGGCTGGAATCGGAGTGGATGACCTTGATTCGAGCAATGGAACGAAATGGAGTCGAGGCAGATTTTCGCTAGAGTTTTGCTGGAACGGCGCTCGAGCGGCCAAAACAAAGACTTTGTCGCCCAAGTTTCGCCCCACCGTCGCTCGAGCAATGATGTACCTCGCTTGATCGACCTTATTTCCGCAAATTTCCTTATTTTATTGAAATTCTATTTTTTGCAATCTTTAAACAATTGTTTCCGAGTTTTACTAGGTTTCTAAGCTTTCCCTATAAATAGGATTTCATTATACATTGTAAGGACATTTTGACAAATTATTATTGAGATATATTCGAGAAGCTTTTGTGCTTTTCAACTTCGTTCTTCTTAGAACAATCTGAACTTATCAAGAGAATTCTTGTAGCATTCAACACCGGGAGCGGATCAACGTATTATGTAATCAAGAGGTCTTTCAAACACCATTTTTGCTAGGTTGCTTGGTTCACTAATTCTTCGTTCAAACTCAAAATCGGGATTATCTTTTGGGCTTTCTTGGGATCTTCAATCTAGTTGTGGGTTGCGTAGTGTTCGTTGCTACGTGGTTTTCATCAACAAAACAACATGAACAAACACATTAAAACGCTCAAAAGTGCTCAAGAACAAGTCGAAAACTATGTTTTAAATGTCTTAGTTCAATGAGTGAATTACACTCATCACATAAACCATCTGCATCGATCCACCTCCAAGATCGATCACACCAACTGTGCTCGAGTATTTTTTGTCTGACGTCCCTAATAAGTAGTTTATAGCAACATGCAACTTCATAAATAATGTAAGAAAAACTTAAGTTGTGCAACCTCCATATATATCTATAAATGTACACTACTTAAATAGATAGCCTTCGTCTCGAACTTACCCAATGATAAGCACCTTCCTGTGATCCTTCAAGAAGAGACTCACTCTGCCTTGTACTCCAAGGTGCTTTCCTTTTTAAAGAGCTCTCTGACCTTAATTTCCATAAGAGAAAAGAACTACGAGACGAGATTAACAAGCTCTCTCAATATTAATGGTAGCAAGTGTAGAGAATTATAAACGTCAATTCTATCCCACCATAATCAATCAATTTAAAGAAAGAAAATAAACAATTAAGAACACACAAGATTTTTAAAGGTTCACCTCAATGTAAGACTACATCTTCTACCATTGGCTGTAGACCCCACCTCACCCTATCGTTATTTGTATACCCGGTGAAATCTTACTGTGGAATTTCTGTTTCTCAAGCATCTCTCACTTCAACTGGTACTACCTTTGACCAAGATTAACCTCATCATCCTCACTTTAAAGTATGAACTTCGTCCTCCATATATATAGATTCAAAATTAACTGACATTGCAATATATTATTCGAGACATCAGATTCATGGTTAATAGATTTCAGCGGGATTAACAATGGTTAATAGTGAAATACTCAAAAAATGAACCAAAGCTTTCTCTAGTTGAAGTAGAAGCATTTGCACCCAATACGAATTCATTCCTAGTTAAAACCATGATCCCTTTGAATTTATATCTTTATGTTTTTTCTGACCTCTAAATTTCTCTTATACTTTCAGTAAGAGATTCAAAATCTAGAGAGCGTTATAAAATGATTGTGTAATGACTTGTAATGTTTTCTGCTAAACCTGTGGTTATGCCATAAGATATTAGCAGCCTGTTGTTTTGCTCATTCTATCAAAATACTGACCCATGGAAGAAATGGTGGTGTTTAATAACATTTTTAAATTAATTGTCATAACAACATTAACATATCCACAAAGAAAATTTCTTTCCAATAGAGAAGTATGCAGCATACAAAGGTTACTACCACTCCTATCCAATTACAAATTCTACATCACGAACGAAATCAGAGTACCATCCCAACCACCGTCTATTAAAGCATGCATCATTATCAAACTATTGTGGGACCATCGGAGCACCAACGGCGTCCTAATGGTACAAGATAAAATGCATTCCTTTGAACATTTGCACCCATGATTCTCAGCTCTCCACAGTTAATCAAGAAACTGCCCAAGTAGGCACAGAACCTACCGAGACTCTCATGTAGTTCTGTTTGGCAAAAAGCTGAGCCCCAATGATGAGAAACACTAGGGGTGTGTAAGTAAACTGGGATCTCTATACTGGACTACAAATTTATTTAAAAAGTAAGCCTCGCTGAATTTTGATGGCAAAAGAAGGAGAGCAGCAGAGGTGGCAGCCTTCAGATTAACACAGTTCAGATTTTCAACAGCCAGATTGTCCACAAGGATGTTAACCTGGAACAAAAAAGTGGTAACATATCTATTATCAGGTTAAAATTGAAGTTCAACACGCATAAGAACTTACTTTAAGAAGTTAAACATTTACTGCATGTATTGTTTCATCATCAATTAGCAAACAGTATGAGAATGGTACTATCAGGTAAGACATACAGGTTTCTGCAACCGGCCACCCAGGTAGAATCTCTCCCATCCTAGAATGTCCTGAATCAAATCATGCATTCGATCAACACCATATCTGAACGCCTGGAACAGTTGCTTACTGTTAAAATTCTATGTTGAATAGCAATGATGGACATCATTATGTACGATTCAATTTAAAAATGACATATATGCAAGAGGTTTCAATAAGAATTCCTAAACTGATTTGCACAAGCATTGGCAAGTACCTTATCATTGTGAGCAACAAATGGATTGAAGTGCACACCAACACCAATAGTATCTGCAACATTGGCAATCTGCAAGATCCAACTAGTTTCAGGTCAGTTCAGGGATAAACTAAACTTATGCAAATGAGAAAGGGACAAGATGTAGTACAGCCTCGCCCCACCAAGGTGCATCATCCATGATGCATAATGATTCTGATTCATGTTAAGATTCTTGATTTCAAAAAACCAATGTCATCCATCAGTTATTATGGAATTAGCATAGAATCAGTGGAAGAAATATTTAAAATAATGGATAGCAATCCAACACACCTCAGTGTGCCATTGTTGAGGATATTGCACACCTATAATGTAATCTATCATGGAAGTCTGTAAAACCAAAACTATTTTACCCAAACATGAAAAATACCTAGAATAAAATGAAAATTTAAAAGTCCATCGTGTTGATGAAACCTTGTCAAGATTATTTGGATGGAGTATGGAGCCATATATATAGCAGAAATCGACAGGAGGTAGAATTTCCAGTAAACTTTTCAACTCAGCCCTCTTTTCACTCTCCATTTACTTCAATTTGTGCATCTCCATCTGAGTTGTAGAAAGTAAATGACACGACCCATCCCGAATCATCCTAGTGGACTCGAAACGTGACGTGCGCCAATGGTAGGTGTTGATTAGATGCCAGATCCAGATCCACCACCAAGGCTGACTATGAGTTACAACTAATGATGAGCCAAAATCAGATGCTTATGAAAAATAGAATGCAATAGGCACAAAATAACTACTTCATGCCCTACCAAAAATGAATATAACTCAATGTGCCATGCAGCTATAATTCTGAAATCATGAGGTTCCTCAAGCTATCAAAAACCAATTGCTACCTGTAAGAAAAATCGTGGGAAAATATACGAGTTGATAGCTCAGTGAGTGAATTTTTTTTAAAATAGTTATACTTTCATATTTATGCATATTTATCAAAAATCGAGTTCATATCATTTAATAATACACAGGATAACATCATACAATTATAGCAAGGAAGTGAGACATTCTCATAAAGTTGTAAAATATCATCTCATAGTCATGATATAAACATAAGCTGAAATCCATACTATAATCTCATCATATCAAATGTACTAAAAATCTACCAAAAATGTACTCTCTGACAAACATCTGTACCGACATGAGCCTCAAGCCCCCTCAGTGAACAGAAGTGGGTCTCAATCATAATCAATTCTATAACACCGCCAATGCCCCTTAGTGAACTATATGTACACGATCAAGATCCCTCCATCCACGGTCAAAACCCCTCATTGTAGTATAGAACACGGCCAAGGCCACTCAGTGAACTAAAAGAAGTACATAATAAGGGTACTTTTCTGGTCGATCTCTGTAGCGCCCCGAGTTCTGTTAACCCGGATTGCCACGTCATCGTCTTTTGCCCTAATTTTGTCAATCAATTTTTGCGGAAATAACCTAATTTTTAAAATCACATTTGCAATTGAAAACTACTTCGGCAATTAAAATACATTGGATAATTGTTCAAAATTTAAATATCATGTTTTTGGAATAGCGGAAACGAAAAAATACGTTAACAATGTTTCAATACATAAATTCGAAAACTTAATAAATTCGATAATCAAATTTTATGCCACCACTGCCGGATCAATCTCGATCGCCTCCGAAGTCTGCGAATATTGTTAAAAATAGCAGAATGAGTATTTCGAAGAAATACTCAGTAGACTCATCGCCGATAATTAATTTACAGAATAATTGAAAACACACTCATGCAATATACAATGTGATATCATCTTTGGTTCATTTTCTTGAAATCATAGGCTCTTTAAAAACATGGGTTGTGGGTAGTCTTTCTTTCTTGTGCGGATGAAGCACATAAGTTATGCATAACATTCTTTCTTATCTCATAAGAGATTCTTTCTTTCTTTCTTTCTTTCTCATGCAATTAAGCATATAAGTTATGGCAAGCATAACAATATCATATATCGCATATGACACATTCTCATCCTATGCATAAAGCATATAAATCACGTAATTCACATAAAGCATGCAATTATAATTTAAACTAATTAATGGTGGCGAGTCTACCTCAAATATATCGAGATGCGTGAAAAGTGGAGCGGGAAAATAACTTCAAGCTCCTAATTGCTCGTACGTATCGTCTAGCCAAAAATAGAAAATAAGTTTGAATTAGTATTTCGAACTTTAAAGTTTTAAAGTGTTGAAATTAAGTTTAAGGGCTTAATTGAAAATTATTGAAATTGAAATAAATGACTTAAAATGATAAAATAAAGTTTAGGGCTAAATTGGAAGTTTATTAAATCTGAAAATAAAAGTTTAGGGGCTAAAATTGTAGTTTTTAAAAGTTAGGGACTAAGCTGTAATTATAAATAAGCTGGAATTAAAAGTTAAAAACTAAAATAATAATGTTTAATAGTTTAGGGACTAATCTGTAAATATAATAAAGCTGAAAATAAAACTAAAGGCTGAATTAAATAACTTATATAAATTTAAGGACTAAATTGAACATTTTCTAAAACTGAAAATAAATTTAAGGAACTGAAATTAAAACGTTTTAAACCCTAGGACTTAAATAACGTTTTTTAAAACCTGGGGCTTAGGGTGAAATTTTCAAAATCAAAAAAAAAATAAAAATAGATTTCTCCTCTCTCTCTCATTTACAGAGAGAGGAAGAAATCGAGAGGGGCGACGGGAGGAAGGGGCTCAGCCCCTTCCTTCGATTCTCCACCGGCGAACGGTGGCAGCGCCACCGTCGTGGTGGCGCCGGAGTGTGGGGGTGGCGATTGGGGGTTTTTGGTGCGTGGATTTGGAAGTTAACCGAGGCTTGGGGGTCGATTTCCTTTGGGTTTCTTGGTGGCTATCAACTGGAAGTGGGTCGAAACACAAGGTAAGGTAATGGGTTTCCTTTTTCTTGATTTCCTTTTGGTTTTTGGGGCGATGGTGGTCTCGGTTTTCTTTTGGATTTCTTGGCGAAATAGAGTTGGTAACGGGGTTAGTTTGTTGGGTTGGTTTACTTCTTGATTTTGTGACTTTTGGGTGTTGATTTGAAGGAAAATGGGGTGAAGATGGCTGTGGGTTTTTGGGTTGCAGCTGCGGTTGTGCTGGAGCTTGGGTGGTTCGAGATATGGTTGGCAGTGAGGTGGTGGTTTGAGGGGTACTGCTCGAAGTTCAGTTTGATGCGTGTGTGTTTTGGAGGGGCTGCGGTTTGGGTGTTGGTGTGGTGGTTCGATTTCTGCTGGGGTTCGAAAATGGCTGTCGTTTGGAGCGATTGAGGTGGCTGCTCATGTGGGTGGTAAGCTTGGTGTTGGTGTTTTGGTTTCTCAGCGTGAGTGTGTGTTGGACTGGGTTTGGGGCTTCAAATGGTGGTTCTGCAGTTGGTGTTTGGGTCGAGGTTGTTGGCAGTGGCTATGGTGGTCTTGGCGGTTTGCTCTCGTTTCGAGCCTAAGGAGATGGCTTGGTTCAGCTTGGTTGCGCTTGGGTGGTGGGAACGTGGGTGGATGACTCCACTTTGGTTTTGGTGGGCTGTAGTGTACAGTTCGGTTGGTGGTTGGAGGTGGTGAGGTTGAGCTAAGGAGATAGTGTTGATGTTGGAAATTGATGTTCTAGCATCAACATTAGTCTCCAAAAATGGGGAAGATGGTGTTGATGCTAGAAATTGATGTTCTAGCATCCACATTAATCTCCAAGAATTGAGGAAAAAGGGAGGGAGCTTACCAACAAAAATGGCTGCTAGAAATGCTACGATGGGGGTGATGGTGGGAAATGAGGGTGATTAAAAATAGAAAGTTTTAGGGCACAATTCCCTAGGTTGTTTAATGGGCCAAACAGTTGGGCCTTTGAATTTTTCTAATCGGGCTAAAATAAGTAAATTCAGATTTGGACTCAATTGATTGGACTTAATGAATTGGGCTAAGAATTAAAATTCGAAGTGTTGGACTTATATAATTGGGCTTAAAAATTTGGGTTTATGTGATTGGACTTGAATTTAATAATAATTGATTTAAATAAAATAAATCCGAATTGAAATAAAAATAATTATTCAATATTCGATTCGATTCGAAATAATTTAAATTCATATTTATAACGGCTAGACGAACGTGCTATTTCTTAAAAATTAGGGTTAAAGTCGAGCGACACGTTTTTTCGAGAATTAATTTTATATTATTCAAAAGTTCTCGGTCGCTACAACCTTACCTCCTTAAAATAATTTCGTCCTCGAAATTTAAACTTACTTGATCTAAAATATCTGGATACTTAGCCAGAATCTCTTCCTCTTTCTCCCAGGTAGCTTCATCGCTATCCTGTCTACCCCATTGGACTTTGACTAAAGGAATCTCTTTGTTTCTTAAGACATGGACTTTTCTTTCTATTATGCACATAGGTGTCTTCTCATGGACGCATTCCTCTCGAATCGAAATAGTCCGAAAATTTACCACGTGACTTAGATCGTGGATATACTTTCTCAATAGGGAAACGTGAAAAACGTTGTGTACGGTACGGCCGATAGCTGGGCGGCAATGCCAAACGATAAGCCACGTTACCCACTTTCTCTAATATCTCGAATGGTCCGATAAAACGAGGTCTTAACTTTCCTCTCTTGTAAAGACGAATAGTTCCTTTCATAGGAGCTACTTTCAAGAATACTTTCTCTCCAATTTCAAATTCTAAGTCTTTTCTCCTTTGATCGCATAGCTTTTCTCGTCTATCTTGAGCGGCTTTGATCCGTAGTACGATCTTATCAATAGCCTCAACTGTCCTTTCAACCAATTCTCGACCTAAAATTCTTCTCTCGCCTACTTCATCCCAATAGATGGTGATCGACATCGTCATTCATAAAGTGCCTCATATGGTGCCATTCCAATAGTAGCACGGAAACTATTATTGTAGGCAAATTCCACTAATGGGAGGTGAGTCTCCCAATTACCACTCAAATCTAGTACACACGCTCTAAGCATATCTTCTAGTGTCCGAATGGTGCGTTCGATCGTCCATCGATGCAGGGATGGTAAGGTACTAAAATTTAATTTAGTACCCATCGCTACTTGTAAACTCTTCCGTAATCTCGATGTAAATCTCGGGTCTCTATCTCGATACAATGGAAGTTTGGTACTCCATGAAGTCGAACAATCTCTCTAACATACATTTGGGATAAGCTGATCCACATTGAGAGTCATTCGATTGGTAGGAAATGAGCTGACTTCGTAAGTCGATCTACGATAACCCAAATAGCGTCATGTCCTTTCATCGATTTTAACCACATTACGAAATCCATGGAAATTTTCTCCCATTTCCATTACGAGTATATCCAAAGGATTTAATAATCCCTGACGGTCTGCGGTGTTCACCCTTAACTTGTCGACACGTCATGCATCGAGAGACAAACTTCGCAATACAACCCTTCATGTTTCTCCACCAAAAGGTATTGCGCAAATCACGATACATCTTTGTCCCTCCCGGGTGGCACGCATAAGGTGCCGAATGAGCTTGTCAAAATCTCATTACGGATATGTTCATCCTTTGGTACACATAGACGTCTCCGAATATGAGTGCCTTATCAGAGGCAATCTCGAAACCTATTCTCTTGCCAGTTCCAACTTCGGATCTGATCTTTTCCAAGAATTTATCTCCAGTTTGAGCTGTTATGATCCGACCTCTCAAGTCTGGTTTAACGCTCAGATTTGCCAATCTAGAAGATCCTTGGACCGATGGGGTTCGCACTTCGATTCTTAGATTCCTCAAATCTCGAATCAACTGATCTTGCGTCGTTCCCAAAGTGTTGATAATCGTCCGGCGTCCTTTCGCTCAAAGCGTCGGCAACCTTATTTTGCTTTACCTGGGTGGTAAAGAATGGTGCAGTCATAGTCCTTTACCAGCTCTAGCCATCGACGTTGTCGCATGTTCAATTCCTTCTGAGTGAAGAAATACTTGAGACTCTTGTGATCGGTGTATATCTCACATTTACTCCGTCTGAGATAGTGTCTCCAAATCTTAAGAGCGTGCACGCACAATTGCGAGCTCTAAATCATGTGTCGTAATTCTTCTCATGTGGCTTCAATCGTCTTGAAGCATATGCTATCACTTTGCCATTACGCATCAAAACACAACCTAAACCATGTTTGGATGCATCCCGTAAATAACGAAACCTTGAGATCCATCTCTGGTATAGTCGTCTTGGTCTTTGAGACGAGTCTATCCTTAAGTTTAAAGCTTTGTTCACATTGTATTACATCCCCTTTGAAATTTAACTCCCTTCCGGTCAATGAGTCATAGAACACCTATTTTAGAAAAACTCTCTATGAATCGCGATAATATCCGACTAATCCAAGAAAGCTTCTCACATCTCCAACATTTGCAGTGTTGGCCAATTAGATGCAGTTTCAACTTTAGAAGGATCAACCTCGATACCTTTAGTCAGAACAATATGACCTAAGAAACCTACTCTTTCAAGCCAAAATTCACATTTCTTGAACTTGGCGTACAACTTTCTACGCTCTAGCGTTTCCAACACAATCCTCAAATGTTCTTCAGTGTTGTCACGAATTCCTGGAGTAGATCAGTATATCATCGATAAAAACAATAACGAATTTATCAAGATACTGATGGAAAACTCTAGGTTCATCAAGTCCATAAATATTGCGGTGCGTTTGTAAGACCGAACGGCATCACTGTGAACTCATAATGTCCATATCGTGTCCTGAGCAGCTGTCTTTGGTACGTCGGTGGCGAAACCTTTAGCCGATGGTACCCGGATCTCAAATCAATCTTCGAGAAATTACTACCTTTCAACCGATCAAATAAGTCTTCGATCCGGGTAGGGATACTTATTCCTTATCGTCAACTTGTTAAGTTCTCGATAGTCGATACACATCCTCATGCTTTCGTCCTTCTTCTTTACAAACAAACGGCACGGGTGCTCCCACGGAGACACACTTGGCACGATGAAACCCTTCTCTAGCAATTCCTCTAATTGCACCTTCGCTCTTGCAACTCTTTCGGTGCCATGCGGTATGGAGCTTTAGAAACGAGGGCGACTCCCGGTACCAAATCGATGGAAAATTCCACTTGCCTATCCCGGAGTGCCGGGTAGATCGTCTGGAAAAACGTCACCATATTCACATACTACCGGCACCGAATCCCGGAGTAATCTCATCTACGGAGTTTGTCTTGAAAGACTAACCAAATAGCCATGACAACTATCCTTGGCTAATAGCTTCTCCGCTTGTAAGCGAAATCGAAAGCGGAAGTGCCTTAATCCTCGTCCCATAAAATCGAATACTTCTTCACCATCTTTACGAAAAATAACCTCCTTCTCGTGGCACATAATTGCGGCACGGTTGGTGCCTGAGCCAATCCATACCTAGAATAATATCGAAATCTTTCATTCGGATAATATTCGTGTCTCGCCTCCAAAACTTGACCATCAAAATCGATTTGTACTGCCTTGACTATCTTATTGGTATCGAGGGTTTCTTCGACAAGCAAACTAACTTCAAGGGTACTACCGATCTCTATGCCTATTAGGTTCAGTCTTTCTAAGCATGCATCTGATATAAATGAATGTGTGGCTCGAGTCTATCGTAACATATACGGTATCCCGTAAATAGATAGTATACACGATATCATATTATCATGCTCAATATGGGAAAGAAATACGGTATGGAAAGCAATTAAGACATGTACAAGGGTACTAGGATAACTAGTATACCTGCAATCACGTCGGAGTCTGGGGTCGCATCCATAGCGAATACCCCGGTTGTCCCCTTCCGGTTACGGCACAGGTTCATCTTCGATTGGAACCTCAGGCGAGGCTCGACAGTCCGTTGCAAAGTGACTCCGACTGTGTGGCCACACTTATAGCGAGACTCCCTTCCCAAACAGGCATTCTCCTTTGTGCATCCTACCGCACTTAGGGCAGGGAGAAATGATATTGGGCATCTGTCTCCTCGTTGGCCCCGGATTGGGCCCTCGACGAACGGTTGGTTCCTGTTCGGTTCGGAGTTTGGTTGCGGCTCGAACTCTTGCCATTTCTCTTGCCCAAGTTTCTCTGCTCATACCGAGGTCCACACTTACCGTCCCCTCCCACCGGCATAGGCTACGCTTGAGCCTTTTTACTACTTCCCGGTAGGTTGGCGGCTCATGTGAATCGACAATTTGTCGGACATCTGGAGCGTAGACCTCTCAAATCTGCGGGCCTTTTTGAACTCGTCTCCACGGATGTGGAGCATAGCGTGATAGCTCTTCAAACCTCCTTTCATACTCGACTATATCCATATCTCCTTGCACTAGTCGCAGAAATTCGGTCTCCTTGTGATCTCGAAGAGCTTCGTGGGAAAAACTTATCCCCGATCTCTTCCTTGAAATCATCCCAAGTTAGGGGTGGTTTGCTTGTTCCTCGCTTCTCGTGCGGGATGCAGATTCCCACCAAAATCCAGCTCTTCCAATCAACATGAACTCGGCACAACCCACTTTCTTGAATTCCGGGCAGGCTATGTGCTTAAAAATTTTTTCAATGGCCTGGAGCCATTCTTCCACTGCCAGTGGCCCATTTCCGCCGTCAAACGTAGGCGGTGTATACTCTTGTTCGATCACTGAACAATAGGGTTGGGGTTTACCTTGGCTGCGGAATCTGTCTCATTTCTGCTGTTTGCCTTGAGTAATTCCCTGATAACGTCGGCTTGGTTCGGTGGTGCCATAACCTTCATAAATTTAAAGGCAGTTTGTAATAGTTGACTAGGAGTACTAACAAAGCGAACAGTACGGATATCTCGGAAATTAAGTTTCAAATTTCATTTCATTCATAATTCAACTTCTTTTCAAGTAGGTACATTGGGTGGCGTGTATGCCAACATTTGATTAAGACAAAATGTTAATCCTACTCTAACTCCTATCATCTATTCTCCTTCGGTCACGCATGATTCGGCGTCCGAAACTCCTCCCAACGCTGGATCAGCGTCTTCCTCTGGTTCTTCTTCCTCGGGGTCCTCTTCGGGATCTTCTTCTTCTTCTGGGTCTTCCTCGGGATCTTCTTCCTCTTCTGGGTCTTCCTCGGGATCTTCTTCTTCTTCTGGGTCTTCCTCGGGATTGCCCTCGGGTGCTAACTCATCTTCTTGCACCTGTTCAGGCTCGAGCATTGGCTCAGGTTCTGGCTCCCCTTCAGGTACAACCCCAAGGCGGTGCTCAAAATACATGGGCCAATATGCCACAAATCTCACGCAGAATGTGTCATATCCTATATCCACATTAGGTGACGTGAGAGCATCCATGTATATGCTACGAGCTACTTCCGCATAGTCGCCTCGGAAAGTCGAAAGTAGGTAATGAATCGACTGGCGATTACAGGTCACGTAGCCATGCTGTATGGCCCGTTCCCGTACGACATTCAACTGCTCTATGTGTTGGGCAATTGTCCAATCAAGTCTAGGCCTGAAGCGGTCGTAATCTCTAGCAGCTTGTTCTACGTCACTGGGTGCATTTCTACGGATGGGTGCCATGTTCTAAACCAATTATGCAAAGTCCAATTAAGTGGGGTTATTCATCTCTTCTTAGTTAAAATTTACGAGGACGTAAAAATTTAGAAAATTATTTCCAATTATGCTCAAACTCGTCTTTCTTTTCTTTCTTTCTTTCTAATTCGGATACACTTCTTTCTCTTTCTTCTAAGTCTCGTAAAATCGTAAAACGATGTCAGAAATAACATAACAAGAACTTCAATAACTTCTTTACCTTGAGTCCACTTCGATTGAATGATGACAGTGGAAGTTTTAATTAATGATAATTAAACAATTTAAAACGTCTCTTTGAAAAAAAAAATTTATTTTTTTTTTGAAAATTTTGCCGATCTACGACGCATACCCCTCGATACTAAGTCAGAGCGCCCGAGTTCTGTTAACCGGATTGCCACGTCATCGTCTTTTGCCTAATTTTGTCAATCAATTTTTTGGAAATAACCTAATTTTTAAAATCACATTTGCAATTGAAAACTACTTCTAATTAAAATACATTGGATAATTGTTCAAAATTTAAATATCATGTTTTTGGAATAATGAGAAACGAAAAATACGTTAACAATGTTTCAATACATAAATTCGAAAACTTAATAAATTCGATAATCAAATTTTATGCCACCACTGCCGGATCAATCTCGATCGCCTCCGAAGTCTGCGAATATTGTTAAAAATAGCAGAATGAGTATTTCAAGAAATACTCGGTAGACTCATCGCCGATAATTAATTTACAGAATAATTGAAAACACACTCATGCAATATACAATGTGATATCATCTTTGGTTCATTTTCTTGAAATCATAGGCTCTTTAAAAACATTGGCTGTGGGTAGTCTTTCTTTCTTGTGCGGATGAAGCACATAAGTTATGCATAACATTCTTTCTTATCTCATAAGAGATTCTTTCTTTCTTTCTTTCTTTCTCATGCAATTAAGCATATAAGTTATGGCAAGCATAACAATATCATATATCGCATATGACACATTCTCATCCTATGCATAAAGCATATAAATCACGTAATTCACATAAAGCATGCAATTATAATTTAAACTAATTAATGGTGGCGAGTCTACCTCAAATATATCGAGATGCGTGAAAAGTGGAGCGGGAAAATAACTTCAAGCTCCTAATTGCTCGTACGTATCGTCTAGCCAAAAATAGAAAATAAGTTTGAATTAGTATTTCGAACTTTAAAGTTTTAAAGTGTTGAAATTAAGTTTAAGGGCTTAATTGAAAATTATTGAAATTGAAATAAATGACTTAAAATGATAAAATAAAGTTTAGGGCTAAATTGGAAGTTTATTAAATCTGAAAATAAAAGTTTAAGGGCTAAAATAGTAATTTTTAAAAGTTAGGGACTAAGCTGTAATTATAATAAAACTGAAAATAAAAGCTGAAAACTAAAATAATAATGTTTAATAGTTTAAGGACTAATCTGTAAATATAATAAAGCTGAAAATAAAACTAAAGGCTGAATTAAATAACTTATATAAATTTAAGGACTAAATTGAACATTTTCTAAAACTGAAAATAAATTTAAGGAACTGAAATTAAAACGTTTTAAACCCTAGGACTTAAATAACGTTTTTTAAAACCTGGGGCTTAGGGTGAAATTTTCGAAATCAAAAAAAAAAAAATAAAAAAAATAGATTTCTCCTCTCTCTCTCATTTACAGAGAGAGGAAGAAATCGAGAGGGGCGACGGGAGGAAGGGGCTCAGCCCCTTCCTTCGATTCTCCACTGGCGAACGGTGGCAGCCGCCAATCGTGTGAGTGGCGCCGGAGTGTGGGGGTGGCGATTGGGGGTTTTTGGTGCGTGGATTTGGAAGTTAACCGAGGCTTGGGGGTCGATTTCCTTTGGGTTTCTTGGTGGCTATCAACTGGAAGTGGGTCGAAACACAAGGTAAGGTAATGGGTTTCCTTTTTCTTGATTTCCTTTTGGTTTTTGGGGCGATGGTGGTCTCGGTTTTCTTTTGGATTTCTTGGCGAAATAGAGTTGGTAACGGGGTTAGTTTGTTGGGTTGGTTTACGTCTTGAGGTTGTGACTTTTGGGTGTTGAGTTGACGGAAAATGGGGTGAAGATAGGGTGGGTTTTGGGTTGCGGTGCGGTTGTCTTTGGAGCTTGGGTGGTTCGAGATATGGTTGGCGGTGAGGTGGTGGTTTGAGAAGTCTTGCTCGAAGTTCGATTTGATGCGTGTGTGTTTTGGAGGGCCGCATGTCTGGGTGTTGGTGTGGTGGTTCGATTTCTGTGGGGTTCGAAACGGCTGTCGTTTGGAGGCGATTGAGGTGGGCTGCTCATGTAGGTGGTAAGCTTGGTGTTGGTGTTTTGGTTTCTCGGCGTGAGTGTGTGTTGGGTTGGGTTTGGGGCTTCAAATGGTGGTTCAGCTTGGTGTTTGGGTCGAGGTTGTTGGCGTGGCTATGGTGGTGCTGAGCATTTGCTCTCGTTTTCGAGCTAAGGAGATGGCTTGGTTCGATTGGTTGCGGCTTGGGTGGTGGGCGGAACGCTGGGTGGATAGCTAGACTTTGGTTTTGGTGGCTGCAGTGTCTGGTTCGAGACTGGTGGTTGGAGGTGGTGAGGTTGAGCTAAGGAGATAGTGTTGATGTTGGAAATTGATGTTCTAGCATCAACATTAGTCTCCAAAAATGGGGAAGATGGTGTTGATGCTAGAAATTGATGTTCTAGCATCCACATTAATCTCCAAGAATTGAGGAAAAAGGGAGGGAGCTTACCAACAAAAATGGCTGCTAGAAATGCTACGATGGGGGTGATGGTGGGAAATGAGGGTGATTAAAAATAGAAAGTTTTAGGGCACAATTCCCTAGGTTGTTTAATGGGCCAAACAGTTGGGCCTTTGAATTTTTCTAATCGGGCTAAAATAAGTAAATTCAGATTTTGACTCAATTGATTGGACTTAATGAATTGGGCTAAGAATTAAAATTCGAAGTGTTGGACTTATATAATTGGGCTTAAAAATTTGGGTTTATGTGATTGGACTTGAATTTAATAATAATTGATTTAAATAAAATAAATTCGAATTGAAATAAAAATAATTATTCAATATTCGATTCGATTCGAAATAATTTAAATTCATATTTATAACGGCTAGACGAACGTGCTATTTCTTAAAAATTAGGGTTAAAGTCGAGCGACACGTTTTTCGAGAATTAATTTTATATTATTCAAAAGTTCTCGATCGCTACAATCTCAATATCACAATGTCTCACATTCCAATTCACTAATAATCCATATACAATATCTCAAATTCCACATATATAATAGTGAGAGAAACTTTCATAACAATCATATAATTGAAGAAATAATTCACATAATCACACATAATATAAAACTATAATTAATTTATCAATATTTAGGTTTTTCCACTTACCATGTTGTAGATCGACCGCGACTTCAATCTTCTCGTCACCTCCTCACATTCAAATACAAGTATGATCTCGCACTCGTCCCAAGAATTCATATCCCTTCACAAAGGTGTCTCAAGCATGTTTCCTACCTACTATTAAAATTAAGGATTTACTAATAAGAACTTGATGTCTTTTACTTTCAATCTCATAATCTTAATTAGGATCACTAACAACGTATACTCATTTCTATAAGTTATCTTATCACCTAACCCTAATATTTAGTGCTTGTTTGGTAGGGATTTTTGGGGGGAAGAATTGATTTTGAATAGTGATATGATGGGAAATGTGTGATTGAAAAAGAAAAAAAATTATTGATGTGATGGAAAATATTATTTTATTGAAAAATGTGTCTCAAAATCAGAAACAAACACCCCCTTAATGCTTTATTTGGTTTACATACTAAAATATCCAAGAAAATCACATAATTGACCAAACTAGCACTATATGTCTAGAATATTGAAATATGGCAACAATGTTTGTATATCCCCAAACCTATTGACAAAAATAGCACTTTCTAGAGAGAGTTTTAAAAACAGCACCTGGGTAGAAATATGCTTGAAAATTGGGAATGAATAAGGCAAAATAAGTAAAATTAAACCTCGAATCCTTGTCCAACTCTAAAAAATCATAATTATGTCTTTAATATCATATTAACACAAGGAAATCAAAGGATAAATCTCTATTCCACATATTCATTACCAAAGTTATACTTTATTCAACACCAATTCCCCAATATACATCTCTTTACTATATACTTGTTTAATACTTCAAATAAGACATGTCAATAACCTTTAATTTTTGCTAAATCTCAAATTTGGGAAATTTTTCCATAACCCAAAAAAAATTAAAAAAAAATCAATATAACCTCTCTAAATTAAAGGAGAATTTGAAGAAATGGAGAACCCAAACTTGAAAACCTACTTCTTTTTCTATCCTTCTTCCCTTTTTTCCTTTTTTTCTTTTCTTTTTCTCTTCTCCTCTTCTTCTTGATCCTTCTCTCCGTTTTCATATGTAAAATGAATCCATTTAATTTATTTTAATAGATTAAGATTGTGTAATTGCAAGTCAAGTCCTTAATCTTCATATAACATATTAAGTCCTTGCATTTTCAAAAATAGAAACTAAATCCCTAGATTCCTTTATTATATAATTTCTAGTTCAATCTAAGTCCTTATTTGACTTTGGCTTTGACCAGTTCAATTACTTGACTTTGACTAAATAATTTCTTAACAATAACTAGACATGTAAAGATGGGCGGGCCGCGTAGGTGAACCGGCCCGCGATTCGGTCCACAAATCGTGTGGGCCGAATCATGGGCCGCCCGCACTTTGAACCAGTCCGGACCGGTTCAAGGTGAACCGCTGTCCCGTTTAAAAAAAATTAAAATTTAAAAAAATCGTTAAATTTGCGCCTGCAGCCACAGGCTACAGTCTACAAGCCTGCAGCATCAGAACGATCATTTGACCGTTCTGTATTTTTTTTTTTTTAACGGTAAAAATTTTTTTTTGTATAAATTGTGGAATTGTGAAGTGAAAAAATTCTAAACTCTCACAATCTACAATTACAAGCTCCAAAATTTGAAATATATATTTTCTCGTTCTCTCTTTATATTTTCAGCAAATATTTTTCATATTTAGCATTTCGTGCTTCTTTTCATCTTATTGGCTTATTATTTCAAAAAATTTGTTGAAAATTTATGGATTCTCACGATTTTTCTTCAAAAAATATCAATTTACATGATAGTTGTTCTCCAATAAATTTGGAAGATGATAATGATCCAAATATTGGATCTTCTCAACAGCGAAAAATAAAAAGCACACATCTGATATTTGGGAAATCTTTACAGTGGATGAACCAAACAAAAGAGTAATATGCACTATTTGCAGAAAGAGTTATGCATGAGTTAAAGGCCAAGGCGGGGCACATTGCGAAGACACAAAGATAAACACATGAATGAAAGAGAGCATTTGGATACTAAACAAGCTCAAATTACTTCTTTTACTAATATTAGTGGAACAGTTGCTTTTTCTAATTTTTGTTATTCGCAGGATCGAATGAGAGTAGGAATGTCTGAATTTTTGGCAGCAAGCGAGATGACTTTCACTTTCACAGAAGATCGATACTTTGAGGAGTTTATGCAAAAGTATGTTCAACCCGCTTATCAGTCTGTAAGTAAAAATACTGCTCGCTCAGATATCTTGAAATTATTTCATACAACGACTGAACATTTGAAAATTGAATTTAACAATTTTGATGGAGTTATGTGGTTTACATCTGATTGTTGGTCTGACCGTAATCACAATGGCTATGCATGTGTCACTGCACATTTTATTGATAATAATTGGTTACTTCACAAAAGAATTATTACTTTTCGCTTACTTGAATATCCACATAATGGAATAAATTTGTGTGAGAATTTATTACAGGTTTTTAATGAATTTAATGTATTTGCAAATTATTTAGCATTAGTTTTGATAATGCTAGTGCAAATACTGTATGCATTGAATTTTTGAAAAGAACTCTTAATCCCTCGTTTGACTCTAAATTATTTCATATGATGTGTGTTTGTCATATATATAATTTAGTAGTGCAAGATGGTTTAAAATTAATAACACCACAAATACATAAAATTAGAGAAACTATTAACTACATTTCTTGTTCAGATTCTAGACAACAAGAATTTGGAAAAATTTGTAAAAATCTTGAATTGAGGAGAAGAAAATTTATTAATGATATTCCAAATAAGTGGAATTCAACTTTTCTTATGTTAAAATCGTGTGTTGGTTATACAGATGCTATTAATGTTTTTGTTAATTCAAAGGAAAATTAATTTCACATAGGTGATTATGATTAGAACATTGCATTTAAAATCATGAATTATTTGAAACATTTCTATAAGACAACAAAAACTAGTTCCCAAGTTTATTATCCAACAAGTAATCTTGTGCTCGCTCAATTTGTAGAAATTGCTAATCAATTTTCAAGTCATAAAGACGATCCATTTTTCTATGATATTATTTGTACAATGGAGGACAAGTTTCAAAAATATTACGAAAACATGCCAATGATTTTTCCAATTGCAACTGTAATGAATCCTCGTATAAAAATTTTTGGAGTTCAGTGTGCTATGGACCAACTTTCTGAAACTTTATCTTTCAATATAAATATTACAAGCCGTGAAATAGAATGCTTTATTAATGAAATGTACAATAGTTATGATATGAAATATGGTAATAATGAAAATATTCCTTCTACTACGAGTTCTGCTACAAATTCTAAAAGTAAAAGTTCTTTCTTTTCTTTAATAGCCAAGAAACGCAATGTGTCTTTTACTTCATCTAGTAGTTCATTTTCAAATGAGATTGTTACACCAGTTGAATTAGAAAGATATTATCAATTTGATCACTACAGTTTAATTCCACAAGACGAGGTTAATAATTTAGATCTTTTACAATGGTGGAAGGTAAATGTACGGTCATATCCAATATTATCAAAAATGGCTCGATATCTACTAACAGTTCCAATCTCAACAGTGGCATCGGAGTTTGCTTTTAGTGCAGGTAACAGAGTGCTAGATAAAAGAAAATCAAGACTTAAAGAAGATATTTTAGAAGCTCTCATCTGCGTGAAAAACTGGTTATTTGCTGATAGAAGAATACAAGATAAAGTTGCTGACGATATTGCTCAAAACTTTAAAAATCTTACCGTAGATGAATAAAATCTGATTTGTAATGACGAAATTATAGTTAAGTAGGTGTCAACCTAGTTGGGATGTATTTTAACTATAAGTTCATAAATAGTTCAAAACCGTGTAATTTGTCAAGTTAGGCAAAATATTGTTCGAACAATTGTAAGTTTTTATATTATTTATTTATTGATGTAAAATTTATCGAAAAATAAATCAATGTAAAATTTATTTTTACGTAACTTTTATCGATTTTCACTATAATTCTTTTTACCGTTATTTTTTGGGGGAAAAAAACGACGTGTGGGCCGACGGGCCCATGCGGGCCTACGGGCCGTGCAGCAGTCCGGCTAGGTCAGGCCTCTTGACCCGGTCCGGGCCGATGGGCCCGGACTGCTGCACGGCCCAGGTCAGGCCTCTCCTAACTCGGTCCGGGTCGGACCGGCCCGGGAAGCCCGCCCTGGCTGGTTAATTTTCAGCCCGGTCCGCAACCAGGCTTTTTTCCGGCCCGGACCGCCCATTTTTACACGTCTAACAATGACTATAAATGAGTGGTGTGTAACAATAAAATTAATGTTAGTAGGTTCTATACATTTTTCATAGAAAATTTAAGCATAAATGGAATCGTATTTCCAATTAAAACCAAATTCCCATCTGTTCAAAGGCCAAATGCGATGCATATAAGCAAATAAATAGCATTAAAAAAAAAATTCTGAAGAGTAATTTCATCAATCAGCTTGGCTGCAAGTTCAATTATGTCACTAATTATGTACCAAGTTGCAAAAATTGATCAAATAAGAGTAAGTTCAATTTCCGATTTAGTTACCTGAAATTCAACTACAAGCCATGATAATTTGAGGTGTAAACTTTCGATGTTTTGTTGACCTTTTTCTCACGTGAAACGAAGTGGCTGGGCCTAATATATTTATATTAGTATGCGTGTTATTTTTTCTCAAGGGCTCCAACCTTTTCAATTTACTTTAATCGAGCACATGATTATATTCAAAAATTTCATTAATTTCCTAACTACATATTTCATTAACATTTATCAAAATTGTTAAAACTTTATTACAAAATCCATCCCCACCCCCCAGCCAAATCCGCTCATGCTAGGGGGTGGGGGCGGATTTGGCGCTAATTATTTTTTTTTTTCTATTGAATGTGTTCAACATGGCCCAGATCCAATAAGAGAATTAGGCTGGGTGCTCTACAAATGGACAAATTAGATCTTGAGCCCTGTTCCAAATATTACCTCAATCCCAGCCCAAAACCAACAAAAGTTTGAAGCCCAATTAATAAAAGATTATGGGATAATTGGGTGGGAAAATTACACAAAATCCTACATTTAAACTTTCAAATTCAAATATAAGGTATAGAACTATTTTTTTCAAAAATCAAGTGAAAAATTAAATTTACAATAATTATAAAATTAAATTAATTATATACCTAACTCATATACTATCAACCCACTTCAATTTCAAATTCAACCCCTAATCTTTCTCTTCTCCATATCCCTCTGTCGCGCCATCTCCGCCTTCTGCAACTCCTCAGCCACCGGCTTCTAATCATGTTCCTGGTCCTTCTCTAACAACTTTCCCTTCACCTCCTCTATCGGCTTCTTCTCCTACTCCGACTCAACCTGCTGTCGACTCTCCACCATCTCCTTCTCCATCAACGACGACGAGAAGCTTCGCCGCCACCGACGTTGCTGCAAGCTAGTTTGATTTTTTTTCATTTCACGAAGATGTTGTTCCGATCTTCTTGAGATTGATGTTATTTCACGAAGATGTTGTTCCAATCTTTGATGATCATCATACCGATCGGTTTGGAGGTAGTGCCAATCGACAAAGGCATCGTCGAATTTCATTCTTCTCTTGTTCCATTTCGCTTTTTGCTTTGCATATAGGCAGAGAACCCACTATGATTCCATTCCCTTTTCTGCTTTGCAAATAGGGAGAGAAATTGTTTTAGCTTTTAACACCCGATTTTTATAAAAATTTCTTAATCACCCGATTTTTCAAGAAGCAGCAACACCCAGTTGTTGTATGTACAAGTAGACGGACGCTGCTTCCTGGTAGTTGTGTGTACAGTGGTAGGTTATGGTGAGGTGGTGCTATTAATGCGATGTGCATTGTGTGCAGTGGTAGGTTGTGGATCTATCTAGGATGGTTTGCAATGTGGATGGTTGTAGGTATGTTGTTTATCAATTTTGTCTGTTTCACCATAATTTCATTTTCAAACAAGTACAAAGAACATGGTTCTGCTTAACTGGTTTTCCGGGGGAGATTATTATAAAGCTTTCAAGATAATTGAGAAACTCAGAAAGGGAAAAAGTTGGCAATATAAGGAAATGTGAAATTAATGGAATTTGTTAAGTGATTGGGGTTGGGGGCTAATTGTATGTACAAAAACTAATGGAATTTGTTAATTGTGACAAATTCTATGTTAATTGTGACCGATTATGACTCGTTGTGATCAATTCTGTGTTAATTGTGACTGGTTGTGATTTGATCACATACCATCACAATTAAAATTGAATTGGTCACAGACAGTCACACCGAATACAAATTTGGTCACAATTGGTCACAATTGGTCACGTATGACACGTGACTTGATATTTTTAATTTTTGAAAATTGTTTGAAAGGTAGGGGTGAGGTAAGTGAATCCATAGATTGGGGGTGTGATTTTCAGTTTTTAATTTTTGGAAACTTTTTGGAAGGTGGGTGGGTCAGTAGGGTGGTGTGATTTTCAGATTTGAATTTTTAAAAATTTTTGGTGGGGTGGGCGATGGTCGGGTGGGGTGCGGTAGAGATAATAGTGTGATTTTCAGATTTAAATTTCTGGAAATTTTTTGTGGGGAAGGGTGGGGATAACTAATTATATATTATATATATATTTAATTGGAATTAATACCTGAATTTTGAAATAATTTAGCAAGTTTGTTAATTTTGAAATATGATTTTAATACGTATGATTTATGTATTGTTCCCTAATTAGGTCCATTACGGTAAAAAAAAAAGAAGTAATTAGAATAATACATTTAAACTTAATTATATATCTAATTACAGTTTTAATTACGTCGTGCTCAAAATCCATCCGAAAACACAGGCGAATAAACCATTCCTTCATGTCTAAATTTTTCTCTTCTTAAAAATTTTATTATTAAAATATTTTCGTTTGATATTGTATTTTAAGCTACAATTATCCATTTTGAGCGAATCAAAAATTTGTTAGAAGCTTGCAACGCGATCATGGTAAATACGTTAGACAATATTTAAAAATAAAAAATTATCTTACATAAATTATTAAATGTAAAACTATGATTATTAATTTTTCTTTTTATTTATCCTAATTGATGTCAATGTAAAAATTTATGAAGTTTAAACCATTTTCGACTTGTAATTATGAACTAATCATTTATTAATTTTAAATTCGAAAGATGTATTACAAAATGCGTCGTACTTCAATAAGATAACAAAAACCTCACTCGAAGAATGAAGAATCATAGTCATTAAATAAATCAAAAGGTTTTTTTCCTAAAAAAAAGTGACATGTATGTCATTTTTTTTTTCTGATTTTTTATTGTTTGTCACTTTTTCATTTTTTTGAAACAGTGACACTTTTTTTTAGTGTATGTTATTTTTTTTAATATCTATCACTTTATAATTTCTCTCACATTTTTTTTAATTTCGTCATTTTTTTAGTGTGTGTCAAATTTTTATTTTTCGTCACTTGTTTTGAATGTGTCATTTTTTTAGTGTCTTTTAATTTAATTTTTTTGTCACTTTTTTGAGTGTTTATAATTTTTTTTTAAATTTCTATTACTTTTATGATTGTTTGTCACTTTTTTTAAAAAATTTCTATCACTTTTATTGGATGTGTGTCACTTTTTTGAATCTTTGTTATTTTTCTGAGTGTTTGCCACTTTTTTGTTACTCTTTTTTTTTTAATTGTTTGTCGTTTTTTTTTTTTTTCGTTACTTGTTTTGAATTTGTATCACTTTTTTGAGAGTACGTCACTTTTTGAATTCCTGTCACTTTTTAATTTTTTTTATCACTTGTTTTGATTTGTATATCTTCTTTGAGAGTACATCACTTTTTGAATTTCTATAACTCTTTTAGTGTTTATCACTTGTTTTGAGTTTGTATCACTTTTTTGAGTGTGTGTCACTTTTTTTTAAAATTTCTGTTATTTTTTGAGTATTTGTCACTTTTTTAAATATAAGTTATAGTTGTAAATAAGTAATCTTGCAACAACAAAAGTTTATAAATAAGTTATTTATTTAATTTACTGTCAAAATAATTAAATTTTTACTTGTAAAAATTAAAATACAATCGCATCTAAACCTGTCCTTAAAAAACTTAGAATAGTTTGTTGGGCCACAATTATTAGAATTGCAATAGAATTGGTCGGTCTTGAATACAGTGTATGGGAAAAAATGACAGTATTTTTTACTTGAAAATAACTTGTGGAAATTTGAAAAAATGGCAACTTTTACATGTTCATTTGCAAAAATGTCCAAAAAATTATCAATGTCCATTTTGCAATTATCAAGACGAAAATGCCTCTATTAACACTTCTTAATTCCACACTAAGTACAAGGTCAATTCGTACTCACTTTTCCCAATGGACCCATTAAAATCTCCCCACACCTACGTGAACCCCACCCAAGTAAAGGAAAGAAAATCAAACCTAACACTTCTTGACTTGTAGGGTTTCGAGGATGCACGCCTCTACTTGACCGAGAACCGCCGTCGCCGCTTCCTCCTCCTCCTCCTCCTCCTCCGTTCTCTATCTATCTGTGAGATTGGGTCACTGAAATCCGCCGTCGCCGCTTGCTGCTCCTCCATTCTCTATCTATCTGTGAGATTGGGTCACTAAAATTCGTCGTCGCCGCTTCCTACTCCTCCGTTCTTTATCTGTAAGATTGTATCTCTTTGTGCCATAAACTGTTGCCGGCATAAATGTTAAGAGAAAAAATTAGATTACTAGGAACAACTTTGATGGATGTCGAAACCGACTTCAATAACCACTATTTTGAAGTTCAATATAAGCTTCTTCCTTCAACATTACTTTATTATACAGAAGTACGTATGTACATGTCTTTTCTTGTTAAAAATTGTTCATTAAAAGATTAGTCAAATTTGATTATGTATCAATAAGTAGATCTTGCTTCATTTTGCATAGTTCTTCTCTGATCACATAATAGGGTTTCTGGAATTTAATTCCTTGGCACTTCCATTTTGGGTATTTTGATCAAACTTCGAAAGGAAAAACTAAGATCTTTTTGGATTTTGATTCACATTGTTGTACTCTCGTATGCCCTTTTATAAGTTTTTAGCTGGTTTGAGTTTTAATGTGATAAAAAGTATAAAATGGGTTTAAGATTTGGATTTGGAACTGTTTTTGTTGTTCAAATTTGAATTTTGTATATTATGTATATTAGGTATAAGGGCTTTCTTCTATTACAATTATTTTTGTTATTTGAAACTGAATTTTGGAGGAACTGGGTATTTTCTGTAGGAGAGCAATTGCGCATTCATCTAAGAGTCTTCTACATTGAAGTAGTAACCATAAGTTATTTGATGAATATGTACTTCGTTTTCAATTATTTGCTGCTCAGATTCTGCCTGCATTTTTTGAAAAATTTACATTGATATCGATTTTCTGTAGTAATACAGTAGTTGAGTTTTTACAAAACTGTGATGGTAATAATTGTAGGAATTCTGTGATAGTCAATAATGAAAGTTCATCGATTGCTTCGTTACTGGATTGTGGTATTCTAGCTTCTGCTACAAAGTGAGGTTAACTTTGCCTGATATGTCAAATAACTCATAGAAATCCTATTTTTGGGGAAAACATGTACTTTTTTGATGTACACAATACAAACGATATTGGCAACCACCTGCAAATTTATTTACTTGTCTAATACAATGCGTGTAACCACATATTTGTGTATATATTTTATTTTTTTAGCTTCGTTCATTCTGAAATTATGCAAGTCATCTTTCTTTTCACGTTTGTCTTAACTTTGAAACACAAACAAAACTTATCGCTGCTATGGAATCCAAAAATTGCATTTCCTAAAATGTTTTCTGGAAAAGTATTTTGTACTTTCAACTGGAAAACTGTAGTTATAACATTGGGTTTATTGATAGCATCAGATGTTTATCATCACTAGTCACATGAGAAGTCACGTTGTAAAATTAAATCTTGATCATCACCAGTCATGGATAATCATGGTGGCAAATTAGATTTTCTGGTGATTGGGAATGGAATTTAGTGTCTGATTAGGGATGGCAACGGGGCGGGGCGGGGGCGGGGATGCCCTCCCCGTCCCCCGCCCCGTTAAGAAATTTCATCCCCATCCCCGCCCCGTTCCCCGTTTAAGGCGGGGCGGGGTCGGGGCGGGGGCGGGAGATTTCCCCGTTTATTCCCCGTTTAATTTTTTTTTTATCGTCCATATTCATTATATTTAGACAAATAATTTTAGTTGCTATTTTTCTATTAGAACTAATGAAAATTTTCATTCAAAGTATTGAAAATTTTCATTCAAAGTATTGAATTCCAAAAAAAAAAAAAAAAAAAAAAATTTTTTTTTTTAAACGGGGCGGGGCGGGGACCCCAATACCCGTCCCCGCCCCGTCCCCGCCTCGGGGAAAAACTCCCCGCCCTGTCCCCGCCCCGTTACCCGTTTAAGTGGGTTTTTCCCTCCCCGTTCGGGGCGGGTCCCCGCGGGTATCGGGTTTGTCGGGTTTTTTTGCCATCCCTATGTCTGATGGTTAAATTTGGGATGTAAATTTTCATTTTACTTTGAATATAGCAACATTGAAGTCCAATTTGTTTGGTGATATGAACTGTTGGTAGATTTTCATTTTACTTTGAATAAAGCAATTTTCTGATTTTTTGTTCAATGTTTATTCTTTTTATAGTTTTTTGAGGTATTTACATATTTCCACCGCCATCCCCACCTCAATCCATCAGGGTGAAGATGCCTAATGCTAACACTAGGACTCCGTTTACACAATCTGGTCGTCGAAAGAGTAAGAGGAATGAGTAGTTACTTTACAATGTTGGCGTAGCATGGTATTGTTTTTGGAAAAATTATTGACATTTGTCATTTTGTTTACCATCATTAGTCAGATATTTTGGTTGATGGTATAGTTCTTAGTGTTGATGTATAATTGAAATGAAGAAAATTGGGCATTTTGTCATTCAGTTACATGCATGCTGTTCTTGTCTCACATTATGTGTACATTTACGAACTGTCGTTTGTGAAAGTTGAAATATCAAGTGTCGAGATTGGCAGGTATCTAATGTTGAGAATGACAGATAAAATGTCGAGAAATCGTATGAAATGTAGAGAAATCTCCCGTTTCGGACGAAATGTCGTTCTAGACAAATGTAATGTCAAGTGTCGAGATGATTCGAATACAAATGTCGATAACAACTTTTGAAATGTCGAGAAAAATGAATTGAAAAATACGTACAGTTCAACCATACAACAATTCAATGGGCTTTAATATGAAATTACTAGCATTATGCATCCATTGTGTCTTCAACAACCCAAGAAACTTCTCGTATCACAAGTACAAGGTCTACACCCAATGTTGTTAAAGATATGTCAATTAAATGTAAATAAAAATTGGTGGGAGCTGGTGTAATTCATATTTGATGCATTGAACTACACATACTCATCCACTATAACACATTGACATTGGTAGGGATGGCAAAAAAACCCGACAAACCCGATACCCGCGGAGACCCGCCCCGAACGGGGAAAGGAAAACCCGCTTAAACGGGTAACGGGGCGGGGATGGGGCGGGGAATTATTCCCCGAGGCGGGGATGGGGCGGGGACAGGTAACGGGGTCCCCGCCCCCCCCCCCCCGCAAAAAAAAAAATTTTTTTTTTTTAAGAATTCAATACTTTAAGTGAACATTTTCGTTAGTTCTAATAGAAAATAGCAACTAAAATTATTTGTTTAAATATAATGAATATGGACAATAAAAATAAATTATCAAAAACTAAAAAAAAAAAAAAAAATTTAAACGGGGAATAAACCCACCCTCGCCCCGCCCCGCCCCGGCCCCGACCCCGCCCCGCCCCGCCCCGGCCCCGACGGGGAACGGGGCGGGGACGGGGAATGAATTTCTTAACGGGGCGGGGGACGGGGAGGGCATCCCCGCCCCGCCCCGCCCCGCCCCGCCCCGTTGCCATCCCTAGACATTGGCTTGAATATGAAATGACAAGCATTAACTAGGTCTTCCTTCCATTGATTATGTCTTCATCCACCCAAGAAACTCCTCATATCACAAGTACAATGTCTACACCCAATGATGTGAAAGAAGTGTCAATCAAATATAAATGGAAATTGGTGAGAGTTGGTGTGATTAATATTTCATGCATTGCACAAGACGTACTCATCCAATATAAAACATTGGTCTTGGCTTGAATATGAAATTACTATCATTAACAAGTTATGCCATTGATCATGTCTTCATCCACCTAAGAAACTCTTCATCTCGATGTTGCTACTAACTTCTCCCCACTCGGGTTGTTAGCGGACAACCCGATCATCATCGACTCGAAAGATGATAAAGGTGTCAAGGTTTTTGTTTCATATGTTCGTCAACCGGGAAACCGTCGTCGTAGGGTAAGCTTTCATCCCATTTCGTTTCCGGATCTAAGCGAAGAAATTGAGTTATTCGAAGTTGGAGTGGGTAATCGTATTGTCGAATGTGAGATCGTCCCAGCAAAAGTCCCACAAGAAGCACACCACGTATTGTTTGAAGACAATGTCGCAGCGATTCCTACAAGAAATGAAGAAGTGATTATCATAAGCTCAGACGACAAGGATGATAGTGAGATGTCCTCTTTGTCCGTTGTGGATGATATGTATAAGATGCAATCGTCGTATGTGTAATGTTGAAGTATATCTAGTAACATGAAATTTCATATAGGCATTGGGTATGTTTTGTGGTGATCACCATTTTGTGTATGTAGTGACCTAGAACATGCAGACATGTTATGTCATGTTTTTGTTGTGATTACCATTTTGTATCATCCAGTGACTTATGGAAACGAGTCATTCATGGCTTCTTTCGTACGTATTACCAAATTTTGTATACAATGACGAAGAAAATTCTAGTCATGAAGTAGTAAAAAGAAACCTAACCGATTAATACACTAAGAACATTACAATTGGAAACAATTCCCTAAGTTTGTTTAGTGTTTAATGTTATTCTCAACATTTGAAAATTCGAGAATTACATTTAAACTATAATTCTCGACGTCTATAAAATGTCGAGAATGACATGACGGGATTCACTTCAACATATGCATTTATCACATTTTTCAACTTGAATCACCATTTTTGAAAAGAAGTAACCATTGATGACATTCTCAATACAGCAGTACCTGAAATTATTATCTACCTAAGTGATTGAAGAATGGTGTTACAGCAAATATCTATTACTTGTTTGGATAATCAAATTTAATGAAATCAAATATATAACAACTACTAAACCCTAAACTTATCAATAATAATAAGATTTCAAAGAAAAATATCTACCAAGAAATAATGAGAGCCGAATTAAATTCAAATTTGGACGATATTAAATTTGTCTATCGAAATCAAATTAAGCCTTCAAAATTGGAATCATATATTTTTTTGTTTTTTCAATTTTCCTACAATAATTGGTTAATATTTAATTAAAAATGTAAGCAAATGAACTAACCATGGTAATAGCTACAAGAATGGTGGCTTCTCATGGAAGCCACTTGCTTTTCTTGAAATATGTGTCAAATTGGAAAAAAATACAAATTGAGGCTCCGTTTGGGAGCCATTATTCTTCAAATAATACATTTTATCTTTCACATCAAGTGGGGTCCATGGAGAATGTGTGGTTGAAAAAGAAAGAAAAGTTATTGATGTGATGGAAAATATTATTTTATTGAAAAATGTGTGGTTAAAAATGAGTAGAAGAATGAGAATGAAAATTTTAATGGTTACCAAACGGAGGCTGAGTAATCATTTCATTAAGGGTAAAATAGATAATTTGGTATCAAATTTGGCCATTTTTGCAAGAATTGTGACAAAATGAAAATTTTCAATTGATACTCATAAAATTGGACATTTTTTAAAATATCCCAAATAACTTTTAGCGTGATTTTTCTAAATGCCCCCAGTTTTATGGGTATTAATGTAATTATCCCGAAGATTTTTAACGTTTTAACCCAGTCCAAATCACAGTCATTCTTTCTCCAAATTGTTGAATTGAAAATTTGAAACCACATGGCTAGACCTCACCCCGATTGCGTCGGCCCAGTTTGCAAGCTCCAACGGGCGACTATACAGTAATCGCATGAGTTACCTCCAGAAATTTTCTGTAGATTGAATTATATCTATCATTGTTCACAAACATTCAGTTAGTTCCTTCTCTCACTTCTGTTGATTTTGTTTTTTAAAGTGTTTGATGCTCCTCAAATTGTTTTTTGGCTATTTGGGGTGGGGGTTTGCTTTGGGTGGGTGGTATTAGTTTAAGATAATTTGGGGTGGACGAATTTTGGGCTGCAATTGTATATAAATTTCCCAATTACTTTTAACTGTAAGGATAAAGGTTATCCTCTTGGAATTAGGCATTCGTGAAGGGAGATGTAGCTTTGATTTAGTTACAATTAATGACTTTTCTTCCCTGCATCTGCATATATTACTTTATGGATTTGGTGTTTTGTCATTAGAAGTTTTAGGCATTGCATTTTTCTGTAATATTAAAATATGTGTTCACAAGTTTGGAACACATGATGAACATGATTTTCTTGATGTATAATAAAATGGATTAGTTCTATATTTTCTTTCCCTCATTTTGTGGTTTTTCTTCATAATATTGACATATTATTGATGCCCATTTAATAGCTAATAATTGAAAATGCAGTGTGTAGTATGAATATTGTTTTTTTTTTTGGTTCCTAAAATATAAGCTCATAAATGTTATCTTAGGGTATGTTCTCTTTACCATTTTCAAGTCGTTTTCTGTTGTCAATTTTCCAAAACAATAAAAACGCGTTCTCTTTCCTATTTTCGAAAATGCGTTTATGAAAACAAGTTAAAAATTTATAAAGAAAACTCAAAACGACAAATTTGTTATTTTGAGTGTTTTCGGTTATAATTAAACCAAAATTTTCAAAAAGCGTTTTGGGTGTTTCAAAACAATTTTTCAAAATAACAAAAAGAACACATTTTCAACAATCTCAAAATGAACACTTAAAATATAAAATCAAAAATGAATTCAAAACTCAAAACACAAAATTGAAACACAAAGAGAACAACCTCTTATATTCTGGATTATCTTGTATCTCTAACTGCTCCATAATCTCTATCATCTCCAAATGATGATAAGATTATGGAATAAGAGATAGAACTAAGATCGAATCAAAGATTCTGACTTTTCAGTTATTAAGGATGGGAGAGACATTATAGAATTGCAAAGAAGTTTCCCATTTTATTGTATATAAATTTTATTGTTGCTTTTCTTAAGTTTCTACCTCATTGAAAATCTTGAATCCGCACAATTTGTAACATTTGTGATTATACAAAACTTTCCCTTGAATGTCCATAGTACAAAGAACATGTCTTGTTCAAATCTTATTGAGAAAAATCCTAATGAAATAAAAATATGCAAAGAAAGTTGTATTGACTAAAATTTTGTCAGGAAACTTCAGTGAGACAAAACATCAATCAAGGGAAAAAGAGTACACTACATATTTACTTTCAATTATGCAATATCGCTTGATATCATTAAATCGACCCATTCTAATACTATATGTCATCGTCTCAAAAGTAGCAGTAGTTTACGCCTTTGAGAATGCATCCCGCCATACATGAATACCTGCCTGAGAAGTGAGACCTAACTTTTATGTGCATCATATAAATATCTCGAAAAGCTAGTCCACATCAATCATCCCTTGGAGATAATGAAATAATTGTTTAACTTTACATTAGTTCTTTAAGCTAGAGAACACATATATCTTGCCTAAGGAAAATGTTGCATTAGGACGTGTAATATTGCACTAAAAATGGTACTTCACGTCCAAGAAATTGTCTTATTTTCTCATGGAAAAAATGATAATATATTAGATAAAGTGATCGAACAATTATTAGGTACTTAAATGAGTGGGCATTTTTCATTTAGAATTATTTTAGGACTAGTTTGTATAAGTTAACCAATGAACAATATTTATATTGGCTATGCTTGATTTGTATGACGAGACAGACTTACCTTTTCAAAACCTTTTACGTTTTACAACCTTTAGAACCTCTATAGAAGTTCCACTAATCATTTAAATCAATAGCATTCTCGAATCCACCTTTATTTATACAAACATGTTAGTATGATCATTTTGTACCTTTCTTTCAACAAATATCTACTGATTTGATCATATCACATGCTTCTGGATTGCAATCCACTCAATGATCTTAGATCGATGCCCTAGTAAGGTTCTTTGCTTTGCATCGAATTAAACCATGTGCTCCACCGCTTGGGCGGGTCGATGATATATTTTAAGGCTCCTCCTAAACGTATTAATATTTTTAATCAGAATCTTTCTTTTCCCCTATCATACGAGACCTCTCCAGAGAAAATAAAATGTTAGAGAAATATACCTTCTTGTAGAACTCATCCAATTCACCCGAGCATATGCAAAACATTATCAATCTTGAAACGTTTCGTTTTCTTTCCAAACTTGTTATTACGTATTAATCAATATTCAATTGATTGTTTTGAGGTTATCCACAAAAAGTATTTGTCTAAGCCACTTTGTTTCTTTTTGTCCAAGTCACTTCTCCTCTTGTCGGTCCATATTTTCCAAGTGCATAGGACAATTGTAGCAGAGATCAGCTAAGCCATAGCGTTGGCTTCCATGACCAATATGAGCTCGTAAATTTTCCATAAACTTGAGTTATGTGCACTGGGCAAATCAAATCCTTTAGGTATTTATATAGATATTGTTCTCAAGTAAACTCCATAAGTTGGTTATAACCATATTCATTAGATGCATATCTTGTTTTATACGTATTGTCTGGCTAATAAGATAGCGAACAATAAAATAAATCTACCTCAAAAGAATATGCCTCTTCATATTCAATATGAGTTCTTTATAAAAATCATTAAGCTACAAGTCATGCTTTAAATTTACGACATAGTTTTTTTCTTATTTCTTTTTCGCACAATTACCCATTTGTACATGCTGTCGGACTGCATGTCCAAAAACATTTAAGTTTTTTCTAATGAGTTCAATTCTACCTAGATTGTGGCTATCCCCTTTTTTTTTTTTAATCAATTCTTACGTCAACATTCTTTTAACATCCGCGATGAAATGTTGGTTCCTCACTATTGCTAGAAACAACTCCACAGTGGCAACAAATTTTACCATTCTCGTTTGAGTTTTCTCCTCCAAATATATCTACGTGGAGAGTGGCAAAGAAGTAGAACCGACATCTGGACTACCAAATTGCAGTTGCATTTGACCAGCAGCAAGAAACTCATGTTTGGCCGCACATGCTTTGCAGTGACGGTTGAGGTAGGTGGTACCATGCCGATTTTTGTTGACAATATTTACATATTGCTTTAGACTCAGGAACTCCATTGACTGCACGACCCATTGGAATCAATTTAAAATGATCCCAACATTTTGTCTGTTTTTCCCCTTTCACTTCCTTCTTGCATCGAAAATATCTAATTCATGTTCCTCCTCATGTTCCGCTTCGGGAACATTAACTTTATCCAAATCAATTGAATTACTACTTTCATGAGCATCCAAATTTGGAATATTTTAGGGAATTGGTACTTTGTTCAAATCGAAAATTCATTTCGAAGTTGACTTTGTGACGTCATAGGTGATTCGCCTTCGATACTAAACAAACCTCAACAAATGAGTGTGGATCCGTTTGTAAATTGTGATATAATGGATAATGAGTAACTAAGTAAATAAATAAAGATTGTGGAAAGAAATCAAGAATGGAAAGAAAGTTGATGTGTAAGAATGTAATTGTAAATTTATAGTGTGATAATTGATATCGAATAGTTGAATAAATGAAGTTGAATATAAAAATGAAAATGTAATAGATTGTAGAATATAGAAGAGAGTGAGAGTTGTTGGAATGTTGTGTAAAAAATTATAGAGCAAAAAAAATAAAGAAAAAAAATAAAGTGGCCAAAATGGCCACTTCGAAGGTGCAGCCTGAACTATCAACAGTGACCGTTTCGATCACTATTCATGGCGAGCACATGGACGATAGGAAGCAACATCACATCTTAAAAAAATAGAGAATACAATACCATGCCCCCAAAAATGCTTTTTTGAGCATGTATACTCTTAAAAGACTTCAGTTTACGGAAATATGAAGCAATTGATCATTTTATAGACTCGAATCCTCGTACAAAAACACAGTATTTAAAAACATAGACATGCAATATAGAAACACAATACATGACAAACTAGGACGATGGATATTCATTACTTTCCGCAAAACTATCTAATTTGGCAAAATTACCTTTTAAAAATATTAAATAAATTTCTCCCTCTAAAAACTTAAGTACAATGGTTCATCTAGGCATCTAAGTAGGGAAGTGTACTGCGTCAAAGTCTCATCAACATATCTACCAAAAATGCAACAAAATGAACCAAACCTAAGAGATTATGTCGAAGACAGAGTACAAGTTTCACATTCTCTGGTAACTCAAGCTTTTAGAAGAAAGAAATACAATTAGAGACTAGATAACAGAGAGAGAGAGAGAGAGAGAGAGAGAGAGAGAGAGAGAGAGAGAGAGAGAGAGAGAGAGAGAGAGAGAGAGAGAGATGTTTGCAAGATTAACACCAACCGGGCCTATCCATTAAATTGACAAAGGTAATAACTAAGAACAGTTATTTGAAAGTGTAGGAAGCATATTAGCTTATCTTTCAAAGAAAAATTGAGCGATTCGAGTTTGCTCCGTTATTCCGCAAAATTAGAAAGTATTTGGGCAGTGAAAAACGAGTTCTTCCCACTTATGATTAGTCAAACGACCAAGAATGGGTGTGGAGTTCTTAATGTCTAGGGATTCAACAACAAAACAGGCCCTGTAAATTGCTTCAATTTGATATGAATTTTTAAAACAGATTTCTTGGTCATATTTTGTATTCAAAATGCCAGAGTACTTGGCACATACTGAATGTCAATCTCAGCATAGCATATAAAAGATGGAAATTGCGAAAATTGCAAATACAGAACTAAGTGTAAAGATGATCGAATTAACCATCAGATAATTAAATTGTTAAACACCAGAAAAAGAATCAAATTATAATACAAATAAACATGAAATTATTGAAGAAAAGAAATCAACGGGATGCAAGACCTATTAATTTGGTCCAAGTAATATTATTAATAATGGTTAATTATTGATAAAATTCTATTTGTCAATTGAGAAGTGACAGTTTAATAATTGTTCACTTTCCAATTATTAATAATTAACAGAAGTGACAGTTTAATAATTGTTCACTTTCCAATTATTAATAATTGTTAATTATTAATAAAATTATATTGGTCAATTGAGAAGTGACATTTTATTAATCGTTCACTTTGATGGAAAGTGAATAGTTTTATTTTATGGCCCATGATTTCGATGGAAGATGAATAATTTTCTTTTATGGCCATGAAACTGCATCTCTCTGTCTATAAATGTGAATAAAGTTCATCAAATAAAATATCTAATTACAGAAAGAAAAAGAGAGAGAGAACGGTTTCTAGATTTAACCAGTTTCTATTTTGCAGGTTTAAATCTTTCAACTATTACTATAGATCAATGTATGTTTCTTGATCAATTAATCTATATGTGAAAATCATGAATTCTACAAATCTTGGTATTAGGGTTATATAATTGCTTACATGTGGTATCAGAGCCAAGTTGAAGAATTCTTGATTTTCCTTGAAAGATTACAGTTTTCCGTTTATTGTTTTTATAATTTTTAATTGATTTATAAATCAAATTAAGTATTAGAGAGATAATCAGTCTGTGAAATTATTACTATTTCATTTTTATTTGCTGTTGAAATAAATAAAATATGGATCAAAGATTTCTTTTTTGATTGGGTATATATGATTACACAAGGAACCATTAACTTTCTCATAATTGATAATTCTTCTTTTTTCAATGTTTCGGTTCATTGCAAATTTCGTAACATCTTGAAAGTAATTATTTTTTCTTGGATATTGTGTCAACCATTTAACATTTACTAGAAGTATTAAATGATTGAATGGTTGGAAGACCTTAATTTATTTCATGTACAGACACGCCACTATTGTTATTTTTATGCCAAAGCTTTAGATTTTCAAGAAAATGGTCAGAAACTTAAATACCTTGATTTAGTCATTCTGACTAATGACAATGGATGCATTATAGGAAAGATTCCAATTTTCTGAATTTTGGAATATATGTGTTGTAGTAATTAAAGTTACGTTTTATTAAGGAATTCAAACTTTAACCTCAATTACCAAAACTAATAATTATGTGTTTTGGGTTATCAAGTAAGGCTTGGTGAATTTGCACAAAAGATGTCGTCTTGTACACATATATATTCTGTCCTTACAAAATTCTAATATTCAAGTGATAGACGTTTTGCTTATGTAATTAATGTTCAATTAATATTGTTTGTTAGTCACCAAAGTGGCTAAACATTATGATATTGTGAACACTAAATTACATAATTTATTTATCAATTCCTCTTGATGTCTGAAGCTTATAAATGTAGATGGCATTATTATTATTATTATTGTTGTCAATAGTATATTGACGTTCATAGATTATAAAATTGTTATGGATCGCACAAAGACTAGTCAATTAATTTTATTAATTTTTAACATTATCGTGGTTAATTGATATACTTAGTTAGATGTGTTTTGTATATCCAAAGATAGCATACATGTTTGATTAGGGTATATTTAATTATCAATTAAGTGAAAATAAATTAGCATCATTATGATCATTATGATGGTATAACGTAGTATCACCCAAATGAGAACTATGATATACATTCAATGTTATCTGAATCTAAATTTAAGTGTTTAAGTCAAACTCAAAACATTAATGTTAGAGCATTTTATAATTTGCAGTATCTGTTCCCATTTCTCTGCAATCGCATGCTTCATCTGTACCACTATTAAATGGGCTTAATTTCTTTAACTGGTGTGAACAAGTCCAATTCAACTTTGGACTTAGACTTGACATTTCAAGTTGAGAAACCTGTTGATCTCATTGATGAAAGCAGTGCTGATGAAAAATCCTTCCATAAGGCTTGGGAAAGATCAAACAGATTAAGTCTAACGTTTATGTGGATGACCTTAGCAAAAAATATTAAGTCAACTATCCCTAAAATTGAGATTGCTAAGGAATATATGAAATTTGTGGAAGAATGTTCCCAAACAGCTGACAAATCACTCGCTGGCACACTTATGGGTACCCTAACCACCATGAAATTTGATGGTTCACGTACCATTCTTGAGCATGTTACTGAAATGAGTAACATTGCAGCAAGACTCTTGGGATGACTGTTGATGAAAACTTTCTAGTACAGTTTATTATCAACTCATTGCCTCCTAAGTGTGGTCCATTCCATATGAACTATAATACCTTAAAGGACAAATGAAATATGAATGAATTGCACAGTATGCTGGTGCAAGAGGAGACAAGGCTTAAGAATCAAGAAACTTATTCTGTTCATCTCGTAAGTCATAAAGAGCTGGAAATAAATATAAGAAAATGTCTGGAAAGGGCATTAAGCAAGGACCGCAAAAGATAAATGAGTCTTCTGCCCAAATCCCCAATAAAGAACGAAAGAAAGATATGTACCATTTCTGTCGTAAACCTGGGCACCATAAAAAGGACTGTCTGAAACGTAAGGCGTGGTTCGAAAGTAAAAGTAAGATTATTTCTTATGTATGTTTCAAATCTAATTTGGCAAAAATTCCTTATAATACTTGGTGGAATGATTCCGGATGTACCACTCACATTACCAATACGATGCAGGGATTCCTTACAATCCGAACCATAAATCCAAATGAAAAGTTTGTTCTCATGGGCAATCAAGTCAAAGCTCATTTTGAAGCTATATGAACCTACCGTTTGATTTTAGATGCAGGACATCATTTAGATTTATTTCAAACTCTTTATGTGCCTTCTATTTCCCGTAATTTAGTTTCCTTATCAAAACTTGATTCTTTTGGATATTTCTTTAATGGTGGAAATGAATTTTTGAGTTTGTTTAAGAAAATCATCTTATTGGTTCTGCTACTCTTTGTGATGGCTTATATAAATTAAAGTTTGATAACCTCTTTGTCGAGACACTTTTAACCTTCCATCAAAATGTTGGTACTAAACGTGATTTATTGAATGAACAATCTGCTAACTTGTGATATAAACGTTTGGGTCACATATCCAAGGAAAGGATAAAAAGGTTAATAAAGAATGAAATTCTTCCTTACTTGGATTTTAGTGATCTCGAAACTTATGTGGATTGCATTAAGGGAAAACAAACCAAACACACAAAGAAAGGGGCCATAAGAAGCACACAACTTCTTGAAATAATACATACTGATATATGTAGGCCTGTTGATGTTCCATCATTTGGTGGAGAAAAGTATTTTATCACCTTTATTAATGACTTTTCACATTATGGTTATTTCTATCTACTTCATGAAAAATCTCAAGTTGTAAATGCTTTAGAGATCTTTGTCAATTAGATAGAAATGTGAAAATCATTAGATCTGATAAAGGTGGTGAATATTATGGAAGATGTGATGAAATTAGACAACACCCTGTTCCATTTGCTAAATTTCTTGAAAGACGCGGCATATGTTCTCAATACACTACGCCGGACACACCACAACAAAATGATGTAACTGAAATGTATAATCGTACTATAATATAAATGGTTAGGTGTATGTTAAGCAATTCTTCTTTACCCATTTTTCTGTGGATGTTTGCATTAAAGATTACTATATATTTGTAAAATAGGGTTCCCTATAAGGAAGTTCCAAAGACTCCTTTTGAGATACTTGCAAGGAACGAAAGACCACATGCTCACTTATAGTAGATCTGATAACTTGGAAGTCATTAAATATTCAGATTCAGACTTTGCTGGATGTGTGGATACTAGAAAGTCGACATTTGGCTATCTGTTTTTCTTAGCTGGAGGTCTATATCACGGAAAAGTGCGAAGTAGTTGATCATTGCTGCATCTACTATGGAAGCTGAATTTGTGGCATGCTTTGAGGCCACAGTTCAAGGAAATTGGCTACGGAACTTTATTTCAAGGCTTGGAATTGTCGACAGTATTGCTAAGCTGCTGAAACTTTATTGTAAAAATTCTGCAGCAGTCTTCTTTTCAAAGAACGACAAGTACTCTAAATGTGCTAAACACGTGGAATTGAAATACTTTGCCGTTAAAGAGGAAGTTAAAAAATAAAAGGTGTCAATCGAGCATATTAGTATCAATCTTATGATTACAGATCCACTAATAAAAGGATTGCCACTAAAGACATTTAATGAACACGCTGAAAGAATGGGTATTATTGGAAATGATCATTGACGTTATGAAATTTAAGTAATTGACACTTGGAGCTCGTTTATGTATTATTTTTGACAAAATATTATTCCTATCATAATAGTTGATATATGTACATGAATGGATTGTATGAATGCTGATAAGAACAGTCTTTTCAAAAACATTATTGAAATGCAGTTATTGAACTTCTCATTACGTGTTATGTTAGGTGGGGACTAATATTTTAGTGCATGGAAGGAATTATGTCGAAATAATGATGTAAAATCGCCATGACTCTTATTTAGTCTTTACTTAAGGATGATATATTAAGTGACCAATGTACGAGACAATTTTAATTTTTCATGTTCATTATGTTATAGACCACATAGCGATGTAATATTACATAAACCAAGTGGGAGAATGTAAAACCTATTAATTTGGTCCAAGTAATATTATTAATAATGGTTAATTATTGATAAAATTCTATTGGTCAATTGAGAAGTGACAGTTTAATAACCGTTCACTTTGATGAAAAGTGAATAGTTTTCTTTTATGGCTCATGACTTCGATAGAAGGTGAATAGTTTTCTTTTATGGCCATTAAAATGTTTCTCTCTGCATATAAATGTGAATGAAACCCATCAAATAAAATATTCAATTACAGAAAGAAAAAGAAAGAGAACGGTTTCTAGATTTTACCAATTTCTATTTTGCAGGTTTAAATCTCTCAACAATTACTATGGATCAAGGTATGTTTTTTGATCAATTAATCTATATGTGAAAATCATGAATTCTACAAATCTTAGTATTAGGGTTATATAATTGCTTACACGAGTACCTAAGAAGGAGGCTCGGCCGCAATAGAGAGTGAGGGAACAAATGCAGAGAAGTGAGAGCCAAGAGATAACAAAATAATATATTCTCAAACCCCAGCGGAATAATATATCTTACACATATTCTTTCAAAATATATTATTCCAAAACTTATTTTCTATCATATCAATAACTTTTTCTTACTTTTTAACCACATATTTCTCATCATATCACTATTTAAAATACATTCTTTCCTCAATAATATCCATCAGACACATCCTAAGAAAAATTTAGGAAAAATTACAAAAGGATCCGTAATCTATTCTAGTTTTTTCAGAAGCCCCTAACTTATACAAAAATGCTTTCTAACACCATTAGTTTTACAACACCATGTCACTACGTGATAGACTCAGTGGGAGGTAAAATTAAGTGATTCATTTAATTGTAATATATTAACTAATATCAATAATGTCATTTAAACTGGTGTTATAATAAAAGTGATGTTAAATAACATTACTCAACTTATAAAGATGTCAATGGACGAGTTCATTTAGGTAGACCTACTTATGAAACTTGGTTCGATTGGAGGTTTGAACGAGCTGGTTTCAAAATATGGTTTGGAAAAAGAAAAAATAGAAAACTATACATAAATTAGTGAACAAAGTGAAATTTACTTTAACTTACAAGATCGTGGAAATAAAGTTAATTACGTTAGTGACCACTAAAGTTTTGAGTAATTACGTCACTAGTTAATACAGTCTTGAAAACTTGAACTTTTTTTCAATACAATCGACCCTAAAACTATAGTAAAATTCACCCGAAGTTTGCACATCCTAAGAATTGATTGTCTGATTAACTTCGGTTCATAAAGTCTTCATGATACAACCTATCCTACAATAGCATACGAAAGCAATAAAGGCTCGTGAGTCGAACTTTATTTCCATTTTTTTTGGAGTTGTATAACCTTAAACCAAAGGAAATTGAGTAAATAAAGATTAATGATATGAGAAAACACAAATTTGTAAAAGATAGTGCTAATATACTATTTAATGGAGAATCCTAAGTTAAAGACAATTGGAGATATTGTCGAACTTGGAGAATTAGGATAATAGATAAACCAATGAAGAAATTGGAAAGGAAATAAGGTATAACACTAATGGTACGTTTGATAGACAAATGTGGAAAGATATTCAAATTCCATGTTAGTTGGAAAATAAAAACCTACCAAACTCATAGAATTTCATTTCACATGAAAACAAAGAAAATGTAGTTTAAAGTGGTTGTACCTTAAAATTCTGTTTCCATTTTCACGTTGCAATCAAATGGCCAAGTGGAATTTCTTTTGCTCGGATGTGACATTTTCAATGGAAAATGTGGCAATCAAACGATGCCTAATAATTTTAACCATATGATCGGTAGTACTAATATACTATTTAATGGAGAATCCTAAATTAAAGCCAATTGGAAAAATTGTATAACTTGAAGAATTAGTATAATAGATAAATCAATGAAACAAATTGGAGAGGAAATAGGGTATAACACTAATAATTTTAAACGAATGATCATTAGTGAAATCTTTAAAAATTTCATCAACTACTACTATACGAAAATTACTTTAATGACCATCTTAGAATTTACTCCAAATTTCGGTGAGCATTGACGAAATTAAATCGACGTAATTTACTCCAAAGCAGTTAGTCCATGTTCGACAATAATTAGTTCAATACTTTTTAATTCACACACTCATTTTTAACCACATATTTATATAATAAAATATTTTAAATATAAATCAAAAAAAGATTTATACTTTTTAATCACAAAATTTTCAAAAAATCAAAATTTAAATATCTATTTTCTCAAAATTAGGCTGGGCATAGTTTGGTTTGGTTTGGGTTGGATTGTGGTGGTTTCGACTCCAACTCCAACTCAAAACCAAAACCAAATTGTTGGTCTGGGTAAATTTCAACCCAAACCAACATATTCTAACTCTTAAATTGAACAGACTCAAATCAATTTGGTTTTATTATTATTATTATTATTATTATTATTATTATTATTATTATTATTATTATTATTATTATTTTGGTTCGATTAGTCGATTTGGATTTTTAGTACAAATTGAATTTTTTTAAAAAAAAAAATTGTCTAGGTTTTGAGTCCATTTAGACTACAAGAACTAAAATAATTTTATATTACAAAAAACTATTGACTAACTAATAAAATAAAATTAATAGAGATATATCAATAGAAAATTTAGGAATTGTTGCTTTTTATGCATTATATAGCATTACTGCCCGAGTAAGAAAAAAATGCCTAATATGACATAATGAGCTTGTGAGAAAAAATTTCCAGTGTTATTATTTATTGGCAATATCATAAATTGGATAGAATCGAGATATAGTTATGAAATTAAGGTTTATCTTTTGATTTTTATTTTTCTTTAAAAAAATAAATAAACTTGTAAATGGGTTGGATCAGTTCAATTAACCAACAGTTTGACGCTTCAAATCATGGCTAACCCAACTCATCATGATTTTGTTTAACAAAAGAGAAAATGACCTAAAACCCTTCTTTTCAAGATTACAATTCAAAAATCAGGTGATAAAGTTTACATTTCAAAAATCAGGTGGAAATTAGGATTATTAATTGTAATTAATAAAATTTTAAATCTACCTATTTCGTCACCACCCCCATTCCCACCACCCCCATTAATTGAATTCCCAAACCCAGAGGCCCTCTTCATCTCTCTTTGTATCTTCTCCATCTCCCTCTCTCCATCCGCCTCTCGTAGCAGCTTCGCCCCGACACGACCATCTCCGTCCCTGTGAATCCACAGTTGCTTTGCCACCTCTGCCCATGAAGTTTCGTCAAGCAGCAGTCAGCACCTGCTTCGGTTCTACTCAAGCCCTATTTAGTTTGACTTTTATTTTATGTGAGGTTTAATTTTATTTTTACAAACTTTTAATCTCAGTTGCACATTGTTATGGAATATTCAAAATCAATTGTTAACTTGAAGCTATTGCGTGATGACAGGCAAGAATGTGAGCAAAGCTCCTAAGATTCAGAGGCTGGTAACTCCCTTGACTTTGCAGAGAAAGAGAGCCAAAATTTTCGATAAGAAGAAGAGGATTGCTAAGGCCAAGGCAGAAGCTGCTGAGTACCAAAAGCTTCTCACTTCTAGATTGAAAAAGCAGAGGGAGAGGCAGAGTGAGAGCTTGGCCAAGAAGAGATCTAGACTATCTGCAGCCTTTAAGCCATCTATTGCTGCCTGTGGTGTCGCGGTGGCGTCGTAGTGATGATGCTAGTGTGAATTTGCACATCGAGCTGGCCGAACTGGTAGTCTTGGCAGCAGAGGTATTGTGGTCACAATATGCGAGGTGCCAGAAGTCTTTGTCGTTAAGAAGCGCAGCTTGGGGTCTGTATTGAGGCTTGTAAGTTTACAGAGGAGAAACTTGTTGTGAATGAAGGAGAGAAGACATAGGGGCCTTTTTTTGAGAAGAGAAGACATACAGAAGACATAGAAAATTTATCAGGTTTTTGTATTCCTTTTTTGTTTTCACTCATAAATCTCATAATTAGAAAAGATTGGCAACCTGAAATGGTGGTGAAGTGGTAGTGGTTGTTGGTTGTTTAGTGGTGAAGGAGGTTGTTGGTGGGTTGCAAAATGGTAGAGATGCGTTTCTGTTGATTGTGGTGGTGGTTCGGCGGCCGAAAGTTCTAGTGCTAGATCGCGATTTGATTACCGAGTAGTTCGTTGTGACTGTTTGTGACCGAATGTGACTGTTTGTGACCGATTATAACTGGCGAATTGTGACTCGTGGTGATCGATTGTGCCCTTTTGTGACCGATTATGACTTGTAAATTGTGACTCATGGTGACCAATTGTGACAAAAAAATTTTGGAAAAATTTGGAAGTTGGCCGCTGGAACAGGCGTTGGGGTAATCGTCGGAGAGTCACCGGAGAGGCCACCAGAGTAATAGTCGGAACAGTCGCCGGAGATGGAGGGAAGGTGGTGTAGTGAGGTGATGAGGATGTGTGAGGTGTCATGGGGTGTAAATAATTAATATATATTATATTATAATTAAATATTTAATAAATCTATTTACCACCTGATTTTTGAAATAATTAGACAAAATTGTTAGTTTTGAAAAGTAATTCTTATATATAGGTTTTGTGTACTGTTCCCTTAACAAAAATCAAACCAAACCAATTACCTGTGTCAAATTGACCCAAATCGGTTCGAATTTGGGTTCGATTTGAATGGTTTGATAGATTTTTCGATTTTTTTGCTCCGGCATACTCAAAATTAGAGGAAATTACAGGCAGCCAGGTTTTTAAAATACCATTTTCACAAATCAACTTTCCATTTTAACATTTCAAAAATCAGGTTTTTTATATTTAATTTAATATTAATTATATAATTTTCATCCCAATTAAAATAAAATAAGTTAACCCTAGAATTCATTCCAAACTCTCCCGCCTCTCCCCTCAGTCTTCCATTCTCTCCCCGTTTCTCTCTGATCCATCGCCGCTGCTGACATTTTGCCGATCTTGACGCTCCATCTCTCATCTTCACTCTTCTCTAATCTCTTTCTTACGGGCTCCACCGCCGCGATTCGCGATCATTATTTCCTTTTGTTTTTTTTAATTTTTCGAGTTTGGATGGTTTTGGACAAATGAGATCTGTGTTTTGGTTTTCAATGTGGCGGATATGGTGGATTTGTGGAGATAGTGGTGGCAGGGGCGGTGCGGTGCTTATGCTGGTGGTAGTGGTGGTTTCGGTGCTGTTGGGGGGTTTTGGTGGTTTGGCTGCAACGGAGTGGGTGTGGCGGCGACCGTAGGATGGTGATGGTAGGTGGTGACATGTTCGAGATCGGTTTGTGGCTATTGTTGTTGTGGACCGTGAGTTTGGTGAATCTACGGTGACGGTGGCGAAAGGGGTGATGGTGTGGCAGTGATTTGAGGTGTGGTGTACTGGCGGTTGCGCTGGTGGTTGTAGTCGATTCCATTTTTTAGTGTTGTTTGTGTTGTGGTGTGATTTGGATGGTGGTGGTGGCGGTTTGTGTTGTTGAGGTGGCGCTGGAGGTGGTGCTGGTGCGGCTGCGGTGGTTATGTAGTGATTTGGGATGAGGTTGTGGATGGATTTTGCAGGGTTGGTGTCTGTGACCTAGAAATTGGACTGTGACTCACTGTAACTGAGTTGTGACCAACAAAAATTTTGATTTTTTCAATCTGTGACCTATAAAAAATTTTAATTCGTGGTAGAGAAATAATCTGTGACCATAAAATTCGTTGGTCACAAATGTAAAATTCGGTGGTCACAATATAAATTTTGTGATTGTGACCAATAAACAATTTGTGACCAATGAATTCAATAAACTGTGAGTACAAAGCTGTGTGACCTAAAAATTACTAATTTGTGACCTAAAAATTATTAATTTGTGACCAATAAATTGATATTTGTGACCGTAAATAAGTATTGAGACTTACAAATTTTGTGATTTTGTGACCGATGAAAAAACTGTGACTTTAAAAATTTTAAGTTGTGATCGATGAACAAATTGTTACTTATGAAAATTTTGAATTGTGACCTAAAAAATTTTGAATTGTGACCAAATTGTATAGATCTGTGACCGTTATATATTTATTAATAAAATATATAATTAATTAAGTAATTCATAAATAAATTTAAATAAAAACCTGATTTTTGAAATTTAAAACATCAAACCTTAATTTTGAAATGTGTATAAGTAAAAGCAGGATTTATGTATACTTCCTTCAAAATTATGTGTATCAAACGTAGGCTTAGTTGCCTTACACGTAATGGGCCCAACTTAAGCCGAATGAAAAAGTTCAAATTTCAACCCACAACCATCCAGCATGAAAGCCCTAAGTCCAGAAATAAACTCACCGGCCGCTGCCAATTCCGATAATCCGTCTCTCTCCCCTCTCCAACTCCGTTTAGCTGCAGTTATTAATAATAAGTTCTACCAAATATGTAAGTTCTTGAGATACCTCTCTTCAATCCATTTAGTGTTTGTATTTTATATGTTTATGATTAATATTCGATATGAAGGTCACGAATATGCGTGAAGAACTTGCCAAGATATGTGCCAGATGACCGCCTCAGAGAATTCTTCTCACAGAAAGGCGAAGTTACTGACGCCAAGCTCATGCGCACCAAGTATTCTTTTTCCAGTACCTATATTATTTCTATTTTTTTCTATGTTTTATACTTTTTTTTTTAATTTCCCATTTGAATAATAGACTATACTAAAATTTGGTGCAGGGATGGGAAGAGCAGACAGTTTGGATTTGTGGGATACAGGACTGAGCAAGAAGCAAAGGAAGCCATTAACTACTTTCACGGGTCTTTCATGGATACTTGCAAAATTCATTGCGAGGTTCGTATTTTCTAATCGGTTTTGTGTCTTTTCCATTTGTAATAGTTAGTTTGATACCGACACTTCCTAATACAGTTTGATTTCAGGAAAATATTTGCTTAATGAGTGCTTATGATGTATACTTCACTAAAAAGGATTATAAGAAACGTATCTATGGACCTAAACAAACTGACTTTTCGTGGAAGGTTGTGGAGTGGTGAATTTCACTTTTAATCTGCGTTCCATCAAATTGTAGTACGCTTATCACATGCTTTAGGTAATTTAATTAAAAGGAAAAAAATATAGAGTAACCTTTATCCGAACACAGATTGCTCGGAAGGTTGGAGATCCGGAAATACCACGTCCATGGAGTCGATACTCATCAAAGAAACAGGAGAGTTCATCTGGAGCGGAAAATAAATTAAATGTTCCTAAAGGTTCTAAAGTTGTAGCAGCAAAAGGGGAGATTAAGAAGAGTAAGAAGGATGTTGGGAATGATGACCCTCAATTTCAAGAGTTTCTACAGGTCATGCAGCCGCGTAGCAAGTCAAAGTTGTGGGCAAATGATGCCCCTACAGTTCCCTCTCTTGAGAAAGGTAAAGATACTAGTAACAGGAAACTCCAAGTAAAAGGTAGTCATTGGAAATTAGATGAACTGAGCGCTCAGTTTGAAGGAACTGTGGGAAATGAAAATATATTGTCGGAGAATCAAGTGGCTGTTAAAGCAGACAGTTTAGTTCACAATGAAGTTGCATCTGATATGGATTACTTCAAGAGCAGAGTTAAAAAAGAGTGGTCAGATTCAGAAAGTAATGACGATGCTGATGACTCTGATGTGGATGATGATTGTGACAGCAGTGGTAAGACTCTGAACAAAAACAACCATGGTCCTGTTGGGGATACACTCGAACCGGAAATTTCTGAAGGGGAGACTGAAGATGTCTCCTCTGAAATATCTAGTGAGAAAATATACCACTCCGACGAGAAAGAAGGAATCCTTGAGACCGGCCGCCTATACATCCGTAATCTGCCCTACACTGCCACGTACAATTCGAGCTCTGTGACAATAGCTATTTCTTATCACTTTCTTTTTGTTTTTATCTTTCTTATGCATCAAGTGCTTTCTGATGTAACACAGCGAAGAGGAGTTGGAAGAACACTTTAGAAAATTTGGTGACATCTCAGAGGTCCATATTGTTGTTGATAAAGATACAAAACGGTCCAAGGGCATAGCATTTGTTCTTTATGCTCTTCCAGAATCTGCTTCTAGGTATTGTATCCTGAACCAGAATTGTACCTTATGCATTATGACTTCAGCATAACAGTTACTCTTAAATGTACAGTGTAATGAACTGGCTGTTATAATCACATTGCCAAATCATGAGTAGTTAATTTTCATGATTTTGAAGCTTTTAGACTCTTAACAATACCTCATTCCAAAAGTAAAAAATCAGTACATCAATCCTGTTCAACGCACTGTGTTAACCTGTATGTGCCTTTACTAGTTTACATAAGTTTCCTTTAGCCACGAGAGTGTCCTTGGATCTTTTGTTAGATGATGCTATGTTTTCCTGATATTTTTTATTAGGTGGTTATCTTATGGGTTAGGTTTATTTACATCATTCTCTCGTATTTTTTTAATAATTACAATGACTAGTATTCATTTGATAGTACAACTACTTTTGTCAAAAGCTGTGATATGTGATGCTTTCTTCAGAGCTTTGGAAGAGTTGGACGGCTTAGATTTTCAAGGGAGATTATTGCATATCATGCGAGCAAAAGAGAAGAATCCTTCTGATAAGCAAGAGTATGTAGAATCTGAGCATTTTTGCCTCTTATATTCAATCTTTCATTGTTCTGTTACGGTTGGATTCCAAATCCCACCCTACTTCAATCACCCTGTATGAATTAACTCGGCGTTGTAAATGAAATCAGTTAACCAACTATATTTAATTGATATTCTAAAGGAAATTACAATGAAAACTAGAATGGAGAAGAGGGAAGACAGGAGGAGGATAATTAGGGGAGGAATGAGAATCAGGCGATCCACTCCACATTGCCCTTCCTCTCCCTTCCTTCTGTTATAACAGAAAGGAAAGAAAATAAAACATGAAATGAAAATAAAAGCGTGTTTTGCCTATTACAATTAAAATCTCAATACATCGTTTCCCCATTTTTGAATTGTAGGTTATGACCGTTGATAACTCCTCTTCCTTCTTCTAATGCCTTCTTTCTTCTGTTACCTCTCTTCTTCCCCAGCCCTCATTTCATTCTATTCCTCGATTTTCCTCGTAACATCCCTCTCCCTTAGACAAACCTTGTCCCCAAGATTAAAATGTTGGAAATTTCTCTCGCATAAACTCAGTATTTTCCCGGGTTTCATCCTCTACGTTGGTTCCTTCCCATTACACCGGCCACTCTTGATTGTTTTTCTTAACCATCCTCGTGGATGGAATTCGTAGCGGTTGTTTTTGTTACTCCCGATCTTTGTATTGCTCGTGAAGTGCATAAACTACGACTTCTTTCTCTTTTTCTTCAACAAAGAGACATGAAATATAGGGTTGATTTGAGCTTTTGCAGGCAGCTCTAATTTATAGGCAACCTTCCTAATTTTTTGTATCACCTTATAATAGCCATAATATTTTGTAGCCAATTTGTCTTTTTTTTTTAAGCTACTGTGTATTGAGCATAAGGATGAAGCTTGAGTTATACCCAGTCACCTAGATGGAATTCCCTTTCACTCCTATGTTTGTCCGCATAATGTTTCATCCTTGCTCTAGCTTGTGCCAAACTTTCCCTTAAAAAACCTTTGTCCACTTTATGCCTTTCCTGCAGCAATTATTAGACTGTTGCTACATTTATCTGCTAGTATGGTCCCAACGCCAATTGTGGGGTTTGATGCCATAAAGTGCCTCAAATGATGTCATCTTGATAGAGGTGTGTAGACTGGTGTTGGACCACCAAGCAGCCAAGTTGATCCACTTAATTCAATGCTTAGGTTGTTTGTAAACCATACACCTAAGATACATTTTGAGACATCGATTTAGCCTCTCTGTTTGCCCATTTGTCTGGGGTGATAAGCAGAGCTCAACTGCAATTTGTTCCCCATTTGCTTGAACAACTCCTGCCAAAATTCACCCGTGAAAATTTTCTCTATCTGTGACTATACTTTGTGGCATCCCACTTCACACACACACTGCCCTCCCTCTCTGTTCCTGCTGTTATAACAGAAAATAAAATAAAATAAAACGTGAAATGAAAATAAAAGCGTGTTTTGCCTATTACAATTAAGGTCTCTATACGACACTGTTTCCCCATATTTGAATTGCAGGTTATGACCGTTAGCGCAGCTCCTCTTCCTTATTCTTATCCCTTCTTTCCTCTGTTGCCTCTCTTCTTCCTCGGCCCCCATTTCGTATCTATAAAGAGCAACTAATGTTTTATGTGCATTTTCTTTTGTTAATTATGGATTTACCTAATTAATAAGAAGATTATCTTATGCTGCTTCTCATCTGCAGGACCAATAATTTTACCCAACAATCGTCGAAGACGCTTAAACAGACGAGAAATGAGGAAAGGAAGGCTTCTGAAGCCAGTGGAAATACACGAGGATGGAATAGTTTATTCATGAGACCTGACACAGTAAGTTTGGAGTCAATCTTTGTATGTAAATGTATTTATTATTTACAGCAGGTGTATTCCTTCTCATCTAGGATTCGTATGGACGGAAAAAATCTGTTGTCAGGTTTAGATCTTTAGTATAATTTTTTAGTGTTCCACAGTTTAAAGGCTTCAAATGAATTTTGAGATGAAATCAAACTTTTAGGTAATTATTTCATTTTTGTGTCCTCTGCTTTTAGTGGTTTGGCATGGTTACTCTTACAGTATATGATTCACCCATGATTTTGTTCATCATTAATATGCTGCAATCCTCAGCATTTTTTAGAATGTTGTATTTTCGAATGTAGTCACAAGAAAACATGGCTGAAAATTAGATCAGCTGCCATAGTAGTTGATAGTAATTGGCTCATGAGAACTTCAATGGATGGAGCCTAAAGCTAATTGCTGGAACAAAGAGATTTATATTGAGTTATACAGGGAATACTTGGGTTGTGTGCTATTCCTACAAAGGTTGTCATTAACAATTAGTTGGTTCATCAATCATAACTAAGTAAATTTATACTATTGGTTGGAGTTTTGATTGTGTTTGCCGACTCGCCCAAGTTGTGTAAATACAATCTTCATTGTAATGGAATGTACTCGACGAATGAAATCCAATCTTATTCTTCTGTCTCCCAAGTTTCGTTTTCGGCTCTCGTGTTATTTAACTTTAGAGATAGGATCTGGAATTAACTCTTTCTAGATGGTTTAGAAATTTCCTCAATCAATTAGACCATAACAGCCTCCTTTACTGAAGAAGTAAACAGAAAATGCTAGTCGCAGCGTTGAACTAATACATGCACTTTCTTCCCCTTAGATGAATACAATACCCCTTACTATGCTAACGATTATTCTGCATGGATTTGTCCATTAATTTCTTAACATTACTGTCTTGACTTCAACTTGATGATCTTGTCTGCTCCTTCACATTGTAGGTCGTTGAAAACGTTGCACGAAAATTTGGTGTTAGTAAAAGTGAATTACTAGATAGAGAAGCTGATGATCTAGCTGTGCGCATTGCATTGGGAGAAACTCAAGTGATTTCCGAGACAAAAAAAGCTCTTTCAAAGGCTGGAATTAATGTTTCCTCATTAGAGGAGTTCACCTCTGGGAAAACTGATGGTTTGAAGAGAAGCAACCATGTTATCTTGGTGAAGAACTTGCCCTATGGTTCATCTGAAAGTGAACTGGCCGATATGTTTGGGAAATGTGGCAGGTTGGACAAAATCATTCTACCGCCCACAAAAACGCTGGCTTTGGTATTTTCATTTTCCTCCTTTTCTGGTCTCTATATATAATTCAGAGTTTCCAGACATATGCTTTATTCTGATCTTTGAAAGCCAAGCTCACAATTTTATATACCTATTACTTTCTGTTCCTTGAATAATGTGTATATTTATGTAATATGGAATGTTTTAACATTTGACTACAATGACTCTTAGTACCTCATAAATATTAATTTATATCATATTAGAGATTAAGCTTCTCTCTCTTTATTACTATCCCGTTTCTCTGCCTCAGAGAGGGGCCTGTTTTTAGGAGAGTCATTATGCACTAGTGATGAAATGCAGTGGCTACTCTTCAGACTGTATTTTCATCCAGAAAAGTTCGATAGGAAGGGCTTTCTTCTAGTTCTGTTATAAAAAGTATCTTCTGTACTAGGTCAATTTTGATTATCACCTTCATCTTAAATATGGATTTGAATGAGGTGTTTATTTCCATAATCTATTATCATGTGCAACATGTAGTTAAGACTCTTGTTATATATATTTTTATGGGAGAGCTGTGCAACTAGTGATCTCAATCTTGGCTAACATGAGTCTGATAGAATGATATTTTTGGGGAAGTCACTAGATATGCTTACTGAGTAATTGGCACTATAACTTCTTACTGTTCTCCCACAGTTCATCCTGTTTGCGAGTAACCTTCGCTAAAGTTTGCTACCAAAGAATTATTGTATTTAAAATAAAGTGATAAAGAGCCTTCTGGCAAAAAATTCTATGATCACTTGCCAGACTTAGAACTTGTAACACTTGTCACCTGACATGAAATAATACCTGATGGGCAGCTTGCTCTTGGAGATGTAATTGGCTGGAACTAGCTGAGCTTAATCACATAATATGTGATGAAAATGGGTGACGTATCAAATAACTTGAATATGATACATGGGAAGCTTGCTAATCTGCTGGCATATTTTGCCTTGTTTAATTAAGCTGCAGATGTCCTTGTGTCTAGTAAAATTGTATTTTTTATGCATCAGTTATAAGTTTCCAATTGTGCAATGGAAATTGCTTGTAGTGATTATTGAACTTATATATATATTCATTCCTGACATTAATTATTCAGTTTATAATTATTTCATTCATGATACTCCAGGTTATATTTGTTGAAGCAGCTGAAGCACGTGCATCTTTTAAAAGTTTAGCGTACAAGCGTTACAAGTAAGTTCATATATATATATATATATGGAAATAAAAGTAACTGAGAGCTCCAATATAAAGTTTAGGGATTTCTTTGAATTCAATGACTACTTTTTCTCTCTCTTTTCAGTAACTTAAGTCCTAACTAGGACTTTCATAAATATTAGTTTTAGTTGTTACCAATTTGTTGTTAGCTGCTAAATTCATATTTCTTATGGCATATGTAAAACTTCTCTTGCGAAAATTTTGGTTGTGAAGTTGGAAATGATTTATGTCAACATAGGGATGCTCCACTGTATCTGGAATGGGCGCCTGGTAATATTCTAAGTCCAACTCCTACCTCAATGGGTGATTCAAATGATAATGTTATTGTGGATGAACATGACTCGAAGAGAGTTTTGCTTGAGCAACAGCTGGAAGATATAACAGATATGGATGTTGATCCTGATAGAATTGAGGTTATTTCTGGACTCTAATTGTTTTGGTTATCATCCTTTTTAGTATACGTGCATACTTGATGCAAGGCCTTTTATATTCTTTAATATTCATTATAAATAAGAAACAGGCATACTTGCTATTTCCTGCACGACAGAATTATTGGTTGGTCAACTTTCTTCCTATCTACTGGCCGAAGACCGTCTTTTATTTTTTTTGCCCCCTTGCTCTTAACAGAAAAAATATTCTGAAGCAGATGAGGAGGCTGAACCTTGTTTATGTATATATTGGGTGGAAAACTTACAGTAGTTATTGTGCATCTTAGTTCCACACTCAGAAGAACCAGTACCCTTCGGTTCCAAAGTCCATATGGGATGCAAGAGTACGGACTCAATTCTCAATCTATTTTAGGAATCTGTCAATGAAAAGGCCCTAATGAATAATCTAATTGTGTTTGATCTTGATAAATAATTCCGCATTGACCTGCTGCCAATCAACTATTTGACTTTATTTTTGGATGGGGATAGGCCTTTTGCATGGTTAATTCATCTTGTCATAGATGTTATATTGGTTTGGGAGTGCTAGTTAATTTTTTCCTGAGTAATCTGCTGATAGTATAAAGTGAAAGGAATAAAGTGCAAAATCATTTGAGTTTTGTGTGATATTTTCCCTGATTATAATGCAAGATATTGTGGCATATTGGTACGTGCTTTTAGGTTTTTCAAGTTGTATGGATGTTTTCTTAGAACAGTTCCCACTACAGGTAGTCAGTCTTTTTGTCGTGTTGTTTTTTGTTGCAGTCTCGCTCAGTGTATGTAAAGAACCTGAATTTCAAAACATCAGATGAGAACTTGACGAGGCATTTCTCAGATCACTTAAAGGAAGGAAGAATACTTAGTGTCAGGGTAGGTCTTTCTTGTCCCTGTCAGTACAACTAACAATTTTAGTACATTCTATTATTGCATTTACTGCTGTTGTCATTGGTGCTCTTATCTTCTATTCGTTTTATTTCTTAGGTGAAGAAGCATCTAAAAAATGGAAAGAACGTTTCAATGGGTTTTGGTTTCATAGAGTTCGATTCTGTTGACACAGCAGTGAATGTTTGCAGGGATTTGCAGGTAATCTTCTGAATTCCTGCTTGTTTTGGCTACATCAATTGCATGTGATAAGTCTTCATGTGTGTTTCTCACCTTCTTCTCCTTTTGTATTACCTTTTTATTTATCACCTCAGGGAACTGTTTTGGATGGGCATGCCCTCGTATTGCAACTTTGTCATGCTAAAAAGGATGAAAACCACCATAAAAAAGTTGATAGCGGCAAGAGTTCAACAAAATTGATAGTAAGGAATGTAGCTTTTGAGGCAACAGAGAAAGACCTTAGACAACTGTTTAGTCCATTTGGCCAGGTATAGTCTCTGATTTTTTGTTGTGATGAAATGATTCCGTGTTTTCTTTATTTTTTGTGTGAATTATGTTTTGTAGAAATGAAATATGATGTGTGGATTGTTCCCAACTTTTGATTGAATGTTTTGTTGATTAACTACTATTTTATGAACTCCTTCTCAATTCAGTCAATTGCCTTCTAACTTGTACTTCAATAAATTTTTTGGCTACTTGGAAGTAATAATAAAAATGGAATGTTTCATTTGGAATGCTGGAGGGAGGAAAATGGCAAATGCTGTTATTATTTTTGCAGTTTGCCTTATTCTTTGTCTTTCGTTTAGAGCCCAAACTGATCTTTATTTTTTCTTGCTTTCAACCGTGTTTGGTTATCTGCATGATTATCCAGTCATTTGCAGATAACATACAAAAGACATTCAAGAAGAATGGATGGTCTTTTGTATGGGTACTCCACAATAGAGAGAGCTCTTCCCAGCACGGTGGACAAGTTGTACAATTAAAAGATCTAAAAATTAGGGATGACAACGGGGATGTAAATATCCCCCATTTACTTGTTTACTTATTTCTCTAAATATGACTTAAACATAAGAACATAAATAAATAAAAAATAAGAGTTGGGACGGGGCATTTTACTATCCCTACAAAAAATAATCCTCGCCTCTATCTCTGTACCATTCTTCACACACTGACTGAGTTTGAGGTTGCAATAAATGAAATATATAATTTTTCTTTCTTTCTTGATGTCTATGGATTTCACATCAATTGATTAAAACTTGACATGCATGATTTGTGCCTCTGCAGGTAAAGAGTTTAAGGCTGCCAATGAAGTTTGGCAACCACAGAGGTTTTGCTTTTGTAGAGTATGTTACAAAGCAAGAAGCTCATAATGCCCTTCAAGCTCTTTCAAACACCCATTTGTACGGTCGTCACCTGGTATGTTTGCCTTGCAACGCGTAACCATTTTTTTGTGCATGCTCTAGTGCAACTCTTAATTGCCTGCTTGCTTTTCAGGTTCTTGAGAGAGCCAAAGAAGGTGAGAGCTTAAAGGAATTGCGCGCTCGAACAGCTGCCAAGTTCACAGACACCACTAAGTTATCGAAAAAGAGGAAGCACATGGCTGTATTGGATGAAGGAAATGTTAAATTTCAACGAATTGCAGATTAGTATGTAACTTCTACTGTAGAATACAAACTGATGCAGTAGCATCCGACTTAGATGACGCTGAGCTATCAGACAACACGTTGATTGCGCTAAAATATCACGAGTTGGCAGATCAACGCAAATATGGCAAGGGCACGTAGTCTTTTCATAATTTGATGACATTTGGATGAGTTTTTGTAATTTGGCCATAACTTTGACTACGGTTATCGGAATCGCGCTCATAAAATCGTTGATTTAGCTATGCTCGGTGCGAATCGTTTTCGAAGGCAAAATCCGCTGTTTTCTCTTTCAAATTCCAATATTAAGTTATTTTTTGTCCTTTTTAGTAATATTTCGTTTGCCTTTTTGAGATAGATTATAAACCCGAATTGAGCTGAATTTTTGAGATTTTATTTCTTTTCTTACTATCTTTTGGTATGAATATTTGGATTTTGTTATTTTTGGTAAAATTTCAATAATTTGATTTCTTTAACTATATAACCCGACTTGTGGGTTATTTTCAATCTCATTGATTGAATATTAAAGATTTCTTTTTTCTTGCACGTTTTCTCTTGCTCGCTCTCTCTGTTCATTACCTGTTACTACCTGCCTGCAGAATAATTTCTATTCTGCTCGGCGTCACAAACTGAGGATAATGTGTGATTCGGTTTGAGCACACTGATTTGGTTCAAAACATAACAGTTTACAAACGCAAACATTTGGATGAAACTCACAACAACTGCATTAATGGATTCGACGGGATTCAATATTTCAAGTAGATGATGATAGGATTTCAGTAGTTTTTGTTTCTGTACTAAACTTTTGACATTTACAATTATATAAACTTATATTTAGTACTTTTATGTTGTGACACATCTTTCGGGTAACGGTGACCTATTAAACGGTGTAGTTCTATGTGATATTGATGGGAAACATGACCCGTTGGTTTGATTAGGGATGGAACAATGTATAGGACCATGCTTGGTGTACAGGGAAAATTTGTGCAGGGGAAATACTTGGGGGAGGTGGTTTCTTTTCATTGAGACCTGGTGAAAAAAAAAAAGAAAAGAAATGATACAGATTCAACTAAGCACATGTGAGTGCCCTGCACTTTTTTCCCTTGTACAATGGGGATTGCCCTATTGCAAATGCTTATTTTATCAAAGTGGGTTACGATATCTGTCAAGTTCATAGGAAATTTGGTAATAAAAATTTATTGATTCACAAACGTCGAAGGTAGAAATTTCTTAATAATTGCAGCTACAGTGAAAGTAATTCAGTTCCTTACAATGAAGGAAATAAGCAAAAATTGGCAAAATTGGAGAAGATAGCTAAATTGTAAGAGATCTAAAGTACGGGGATTAAAGTGTAAATACTCAAAAGTTGTATCGGACCTTACAATGAAGATTCAAGAGTCCTAGTAGTCAAAATTGGATGAAAAAAGAGTCCAATGGATGAAATATAAGGAAAGTATGATCACACACCAATTTCTAATCGAAAAAGTTATGCTCAGCATTCTCAGTCTCATATTGAGACTCATTTTTAACATAGCAAACATTTGAATTAGAAAATGATATTTGAAGCAAAGTTGTAGTCTTTGAGTTATCTTTCCAACTCATCTTGAATCGCCTCAAGTGGACATCGGGAGAAATATATATGATAAAAATGCTGAAGGACAAGTAGTGCTGAATTTCCATCCGAAATTGGGTGCCACAGTGCCACTGTTGCTGAAATTCAACAGTAACTAGTCGTCGCAGCGCCATGATTGTGGGGCTGCTGGGCGAGAAAAATGGTTTTGAATTTTTTGGACTCTTATCTTGTCCCAACACGACTCCAACCCTTCCAAAACTTCAAAATACTATAAATACAACATTTAAGACATAATTCTAGGTAGAGAACGGTTCAAGAGGCAAGGGGGGAATTCAACACAATTTTTCAAGAAGTCAAGGAGGAAAAACATTAAGAGATTCAAGAAAAAGATAAAGAAGAACAAGATAAGAAATTGAAAATCAACATCCTAGTTTTTCTATTCTCTTCTTTGTGTCTTTTTAAATGAATTTTACTATTTTCATGAGCTAAATTCATTATCTAGGGTTTGATTGTAACAAAAAACTTGAGAATATGGATAGATTAATTTTAGTTATTTCTATTAGATTTTCCACATGTGTTTATTTGTGTTATGATTTTAATGCTTTCAATTAATTGACCACTAATTGAATGATTTGATGCTAGTCAATTCTGGCACTCGAGAGAGGAGAGTTTAGGCATTATCGTAAGAATAATACAACCTAAGAAATTATAGATTTCGAGAGAAAGTATAATTCCTTTGAAGCGTGTTCCATTTAAGAACCACGAACTTGATAAATTCTATATTTTAATTCGAAAATAGAGATATTAGAATTGAAACATAGGAATAGTTTTTGCTTGGCACTCGAGGGAGGGAGTAAAATTACGTTAGTGTTCTTGCTTATAAATTTTGGAAAATTGATTAGAAATAATTATATAATTGAGAATCATATTCGATAGTTAGGTGAAATCATAACCCTAGGCTTCCACACTTGATTATTTTTCTAACTTGTATTTATTTGTTGAATTCGTTATCATATTAGTTTAAAAAAACGTTGATTATAAAATTCATTTATCTAGACAAAATAGATGCTATATAATTATAGTAGTTAGTAGAAATTTGAATTACAATTTAAGTGGATTCGACATTCTAACTTTATTATTATATTACAAAACTTGATACTGTACACTTGCAGCATAAATCACGATATAGAAAACGCCTGACAAATTTTTGGCGCCGTTGCCACAGATTGTTTTATTTGATTTTTACTAATATTATTACTAACTAGCTTTTATTTAATTTAGATTTTAAATTTTAAATTTTATTTTATTTATTTTATTTATATCTCTCATAGTTTCTTGATTTGTTAATTTCAGCTGTGTATGCGAAGAGCGAGGAATTTGAAATTATTACCTGTTGATCTTGAACTAGAATGCACTTTAACCTTTCTAAGGGGCATACAGAGGGACAAGCGTGAAGCAATGACAGAACAGGAAGATGGAGCAGTAGTCATGGCAATAGGCCAGCCGAACTGCGAGCCCCACGAGTTTTTTGAATTTTTTTTTCTTTCACATTATTAGATCTTAATCAGAGATGATGAATATTGATTAATGATAAATTAAAAAGGAAAATTTTAAGTTATCTTATTTTGATTAGATTAAGAAAATAATTCACATCGTCCAACATATGAATCGGGAACCTAATGGATCGCACACGAATTACAAGAATGAAATTAAGAATTAACTAATTGACAAGAGTGGGACATTTGTAGAATTAAATAATTGAATTGTTTATTTAGGAGCCAAGTTTGATTAATTTAATTAATTAACAATTATTCCCCTTCATGTTTAGTGGGTGGGTCATACCCACTTAAACATCTATACACAAACAATTACGATTTGATTTTTTCATTACAACAAAATTACATCATTCATAATCTTGTTAGCATAAAAGAAAAGATAAAAATCCTAATATCTCATTCTTGTTCTCCTGTGTGGATTATCATTGGAGTCTTTGTAAGTGTTATGCCCTAGGTCCAATCAATTTTGGACATAAACACTTTGAATATATATAATCAATGCATATATATGGCAATATCTATTATTTAATTGAATTAATATTTTAATAAATTAAATAATAGAATCCGTAGATTCAAGTCTTGGTGATTTGTTAATCACAAGAAGTTGTGATTGTGAGATACAAATTACATATGACTGAATCTTAAATCATCCGTGGTCGAGGTAATAACGAGATACGGATATCGTTATTACGGATAGACTATTGCGTGTGGCATTTTTACTTGTAAAGTAAGTAGCTGATCTCACAAACTAAAGTGTGGTGACACTTGAATGAACACGTGGATGTTTTGTTATAGAACAAAACATTGGAGACCCGCTGAGAGATTCCACATGGATTACTATCTAAGTGTTAGTGGTTAATCTCTAACGTTCGGTAGTGGAATTGATCATTTGACTTGAGGTCATCATAGTACCTTATATGATGCCAGTCATACTTTAGTGATGTTGGATGTTGCTCTGTCAAGGGTTGCTAATACAGCATCGTTCGGGTATGTCAAGAATCATATGAAAGTTGTGAATGATCAATAGAGGATTCGTTACTCTTAGATAGTAAGAGATTATGATCTACATTTTATCCAGTTAAGTTGATAATGAAATCCTTGGCCAAGGTGAACTCATAAGTCGGAAAAGAGTTTTCGACGTACATTGACTTAACAGTGGGATAAAAGATATGATCGATAATTGAGATTGACACATATCCATATCTCATAATTGATCGGATCATATTGACGAAATGATTATAGTTTCATGGTAAACGAACAAGTTTGGTTTTGTCATGTTACGTGATATTTCCCGTCACATGTATTGCCATGATACATTGCTAGATGTCAATCTGGGACAACGAAAATAAATTAGTGATAAATTAAAAGGGGCGTTTTAATTTATCGATTTTGATTAGATCAAAATAATAATTCACGTCGTTCGGCATCGTGATCGGGAACCTAATGGGTCACACACATAAGAGAATCAGAAGAATGAGATTTACCAATTAATTAATTGACAAGTGTTGGATAATTAATTAATTGGGTTGTTTATTAATAGGCCCGAATTAATTAATTCATGAACCGGATTTAATTAATTTGATTAGTTAAATATCGGATCGTGTTAAGTTTAGAGATGGGCCAAGCCCACTTGGGCTTATATTAATAAGCTGTTAGGGTTTGTAAACTGTATGAAATTTTCATTATTCTTGCTAGCATAAGAAAAGAAAACCCTAGCCGTCATTCTTGTTCTCTGTGTGGATCACCATTGGAGGCTGAACAATTGGATAGCTCGGATTGCAGATCGTGATCATTGGAATTCAAGAAAAAGTAAAAGAGTTTGTGGAATTCATCAAAGGTATCATTCTCATCACAGTTTCTATCAAACACATTGCAGATCCTCGTTTGGGAATTGAAAATTGTTTTATTTCCGCTGTGCATGTTAAGTAAATTCCCAAGAGTGGTATCAGAGCCTACTTTGTGTTTGTTAGAAATTGTTTTGCATGATTGAACAATTAAAAGTTAATTTTTTATTTTGTTTCTAGAATCTAGCAATTTAGAAAATTATTTTTCATCTTCAAAAATCTGTTTTGAAAATGAAAATAAATTTTTCGTCAAAAAAAAAAAAATTAATTTTGGATCTGGAAAAAAGGGCCGTCGCCGCCGCCGCCGGTCACGGCGGCAGAGCCTGCGGCCACATACGGCAGCAGGCGCGCCGCCATGAGAGGCAAAGCGACAACGGCCATTGCTGCCGCGGCGCCGCTCGTCATGCAATTTGCGGCCGCGCCGTATGAAATCGCGCAGCGACAAGCTGCGGCCTGCAATTTGTAGCCCAATGACGGCTCGTTGGGCTGCCGGCGAGTTACCGCGCTTCAAGCGGCAGTGACCGCCTCATCCGGCGCCGGCGGTAGTTTAGGGAGGGGGCGACTTTTGGCCAAGGTTTTTAGGTTTTCAGACGGTGAGAAGGGTGGAGGCGGGGGCCTCTTGTACAATTTCTGAAATTGCAGGCTCCCGCATGCAATTAAGATTGTTGGGTCAGTTTGCAATTTAATATTGGAGGGCCTGTTCCACTATTTATGAAATTGGGGGGCTCCGTTTTAATTTTAAACCGAGGGTCAAATTGCAATTTTGAAAATGGTTTTGATTTTAAATGTTAAAATGGTTTTGAATTTAATTTTCAAATAGTTTGACCTTAAAATTCAATTTTGACCCGCTTAAAATTTTATTTAAAAATTGACGAGTTTTTATATTTTCGTTAAAATTGGATTTTAACTTAAATATTAAACTTTGACCCTAAATTGAATTTTATTTTATTTAGGAGTTTTATCCTAAATTAAAATGTTAATTCATTTTAAATTAGAGTTAGACTTTAATTTAATATTTAATTAAAATTTGATTTTAATTAAATTATCCACCCTAGTATGTTGTTGAAATTAGAGTTAGACTCTAATTTGACATTTAATTGAAATTTGATTTTAATTAAATTGTTTCGCCCTAAATGCTTCTTAAAATTAGAGTTAGACTCTAATTTAGTATTTAATTAAGATTTGATTTTAATTAAATATGTTCGGCCTAATATCTTGGAATTAGAGTTTGACTCTTATTTTGTATTTAATTAAAATTTGATTTTAATTAAATTCAACTTTATTAATTTGATTATAATTAGAGTTGGACTTTAATTTGACATTTAATTAAAATTTGATTTTAATTAAATTGTCTTGCTTTAAAAATTTTATTGGAATTAGAATTGGACACTAATTTGGTATTTAATTAAAATTTGATTTTAATTAAATAGTCCCGTCCTATAATTATAGAATTAGAGTTGGACTCTAATTTGATATTTAATTAAAATTTGATTTTAATTAAATAAGTCCGCTAATTAAATTAATTATTTAATTTGATTAATTAATTATTTAATTGTTCCGATCCATTTGTCTAAATTAGTTTAGACGACTTTAATTGCTAGAAACTTGAAACATGTTTGCATATAATATTAGATATTATATGAATGCATTTATATGATGAATGTTTTATTAGTGGATGATTATGGACTCGACCATATGGATGTGTTGAATGGTTAGTTTTATTCTTGTTGTTTTATGGGCCTGCGAGCTCTTATTTATTTTGGACATGCGAGTCCATTGTTATTATTATGGGCCTGCGTGTCCAATATTATTTAGACTTGCGTGCCAACTAGTATAGGATACAAGTTGCAGCTGGACTAATTGGAGATACAAGAAAAGGAGTAGACCATAGAGATGGAGCATTGTATGAATCAATGCTATACCCCCTAGGAACTGACCGACTAGTCTTCCTTATGGTTCGGGAAGACTAGATAATATAAGTCCATAATCGTCCATACTATTATATGTATGTTTATTTGCATGTTAGATGTATAATAAAATATATATAATTATTATGATGAGACCTTTTGCATGCAAAACCCCTCGTTAAAAATATTAAGTCAATTTGTTATTTGCCTTCCATCATTATAGTGAAAAACGAGAGTCCTAAATCGATCTTAGCTTGTTGAGTACACTCAAGGCTGGTCCATTAGGGATATGTTTGACACTATGAAATATTAGATATTTCTGAATGATGGGTTTGACTTAATTAATATTTATCTTTTGTTGAGTACACTCAAGAAGATAAATTTTAGAGGCATGTTACAATATTAAGTCATATTTATATTCGCCTTCCTTCATTATAGTGAAAAACGAGAGTCCTAAATCGATCTTAGTTTGTTGAGTACACTCAAGGCTGGTCTATTAGGGATATGTTTGACACTATGAAATATTAGATATTTCTGAATGATGGGTTTGACTTAACTAATATTTATCTCTTGTTGAGTACACTCAAGGAAATAAATCTTAGAGGCATGTTAAGCTAACACATAAGATGTGTGAAGATAAAGAGTTATCAGCTTAATGATTTGGGAATTGTATGGAGATACAATTGATAATAGTATCTACCCAAATGTTTTATTAAGGCTTGTTGAGTACACTCAAGGTTTTAATATAACAAATGGGATCCCAGCCCACTGGGAATCAAGTACGGATTCCATAAATTTATGTGAGAGGGTCATAAATTTGAGTTAAACAGTGGGAGCGAAATTAATTTAATAAAAGACCAAATTAAATTAATTCATGCATTATATATATTATTTCTTTGCTTTTCGTCGTTTAAATTTATTGAATCATGAGTAACCACATATATTTGAGAAGCATATTGTATGCCAACAACCAAAGCAAATTTTCTTGATTGACGTCGCAATCTGAGAATTATTCTCAAGCATGAAAAATCGGTTGTATCCTTAAGTAGCCCTTTCTAGAGACACCTGTTGATGACTCAATAAAAGAAGGGGTGGCTGCTATAATAAACACAATGTTGACGATAGTACTACAACATATGTGATGAATGTGACTATGTCACCTGAGTTATAAAGCAACATAAGAGTATAGATGCTAACACATGATCTTTCATCTCAATGTGTTGAATGATGAACAATCATACGAGGAAATATATGATATTTCCTAGCAACTATACCGGTGCATAATGGCAGAAGAATTTTCAGTCGGTGCTCGTGTGCTGAAGATGCAGACTACTTTGAGAATTGTCTTGATTGCGTTCAGTCATGAACAATGAACTTAGTATAGACTTGGTTCTGCAATCTCTGTCAAAGAGTTATTCATAACTAATTATGAATTTAATATGAATAAACTCGAAGTACGCTCATTGAGTTGCTGAACATGCTTAAAACTGTTAAGTCCAACATCTGTATTTGTAGTGGACAAATCTTAGTCATAGATTCCTCTAAGGAAGTCTAAAGGATGCTTTAGGAAAGCAACCAAGATGACTAAGACAGTTAAAGCGAATAAGGACAATACCAAATCTGATGATCTTTATTATCATTTTGGAATGGTGGGTCATTAGAAATGAAATTGCAAGGCTTAAATCTACTTCATTAGTTTCATGGGTATTAGATACTAGATATAGATCTCATATTTGTATAAATATGCAGAAACTAAATAAAAGTAGATCGCTTCAGAAGGGAGAAGTTGACCTACACGTTGAAAATGAGCAAAAGTTGCTGCATTGCCTGTAGAAGCATATTTCTTGCCATTGCCTCTAGGCTCGATATTAGAATTACAGAAATGTTAATTTTGTTCTCACCATTACCAAGAGCATTAAATAAATTTCATGTTTTGACATGAATTATTTTAATGTTAAGGACAATTGTTGTTCCTTTTTATCTTGATAAGATTTTAATGGTTATGGTAAATTACAAAATGACATTTATATTCTAAACATTGAGTATTCTATAATGAGCATAGAAATTGAAAGGCATAAAAATGATAATCTAAAGAACACCTATATCTGACATTGTGGATTTGGTCACATTAATAAGAATGCAATTCCAAACTTACATGGAGATGTATATTTGGGTTAAATGATTTTGAATCATTTGACAAATGCGAATCATGTTTGTAAGACACAGAGACCAAATCTCCTTTTACTTGAAAAGGAAAATGATATGCACAATTATTAAGTCTAATACGTAGTGATGTATGTAGACCCATATCAGTTTATATCAGGTGAAGTTTATCTTATCTCATCACATTTACAAATGACCATTTCAGAAATGATTCATGTATATTTGATGAAATTCAAGCATGAAACTCTTGAAATGTTCAGGGGATTCAAGCTAGAAATAGAGAAACAAATAGGTAAATATATTCTTACACTAAGATTTGATCGATGTGGAGAATATCTAAAAGGAAGAATTTTAGATTATCTAAAAGAGAATGAGATTCTCACGCAGTGGATTCCTCCACATACATTGCAACATAATGGTGTTTGAAATGAGGAATCGTAACTATTAGATATAGTGCAATAAAGAACAGCCATGCAAGCATTCAAAAAATCGTTTTGAGATCATGCACTGATTGCCACGTGCTGCACACTAAATCGTGTCCCATCTAAATCGGTTGACAAAAACTCCATACGAGTTATGGAATGACCCAACATATCTCATATGAACGTTTAGGCTGTGACGATTATATGAAGCGCACTGAATCGGATAAGTTTGAGACTAAATCCGATAATTATATATTTGTGGATATCCAAGAGATAATTGGATATCAATTCTATAATCTCGTTGAGAAGAAGATGTTCATCTCAATACATGCCATACTCTTAGAGAAAGTGTTTACTCTAAGAGAGACAGTGGGAGTAGAATAAATCTTGAAAGAGTTCAAGAGTCCACGGGTATAATTAACCGAATAGATAAACCTGAGTCTTATCCGACAGCAGCTGAGGGACATACTCTTGATCAGGAAGTGGAGACTTCTGAGGACACGTTAGCTCAGTGTAAATCTTGTAGGATCATTTGACCTCCTAGAAGGTACGAATCCATGATTACTAATCAAGGATAATGAACCTACTAATTACATAGAAATAAAGTCAAGTGTTGACTTAAAGAGATGGACTTGTTGTATGTAACCGAGGTTTGACCTTGATCGACTTGCCTAATGGATTAGAACCCATAGGTTGTAAATGAGTTTACAAGAAAATGTCAATATGGATTGAAACAAGCCTCTTGGAGTTGGAATCTTCGATTTGATACAAAAAGTCAAAATGTTTGATTTTATCAAAAATGAAGACGAAATGTGAGTTTACAAGAAGATAGTGGGAGCATTGTCGCATTCCTGATATTATATGTATGAGACATATTATAGGAAACGGCGTCTCTATATTTCAATTGTTGAAATTATAGTTGTCAAATAATTTCTCCGTGATGGATGTGGGAGAAACAAGTTGATCTATAGAGATAGATCTAAAAGATTGCTTAACTCATCCTAATCTATACAGACAAAATCTCGAGAAGATTTTATATGGAGAAAATGAACTGAGAGTTCATGGATAGAATGATGCTACCTTCTAGTCAGACTGGAATAATAGCACATCTCAAATAGGATATTGGTTTACTCTTAAGCGGCGTGTTGAAAATGTTCCAAATAACCGTTGATTCAATAATGGAAGCCTTATACATCATTGCTTTACAAAGTAACAAAAGTTGTGGTCTGGATCAAGAAGTTCATTACTGAACTTAGAGTAGTTCCTAACATTGTTGATCACACGCTTATGCATTGTGATAACAATAGAGCCATCGTGCAAACGAAAGAACTAAGGTCTCATCAATGATCCAAACATATGTTAAGGCAGTATTATCTTATTGGAAAGATAATACAATGAAATGACGTAAATAAAGAACTAATTCCCACAAGTTGTTAAATTGCAGATCCACTGACAAAGAGTTGTCGCAGCATAAACATGATCGTCATGTAGACTCTTATGGTATAAGATAAATAAGTGATTGGGTCTAGTGCAAGTGAGAGTTTGTAAGTGTTATGCCCTAGGTCCAATCAACTTTGGACATAAACACTTTGAATATATATAATCAATGCATATGTATGGCAATATCTATTATTTAATTGAATTAATATTCTAATAAATTAAATAATAGAATCCGTAGATTCAAGTTTTGGTGATTTGTTAATCACAAGGAGTTGTGATTGTGAGATACAAATTACATATGACTGAATCTTAAATCATCCGTGGTCGAGGTAATAACGAGATACGGATATCGTTATTACGGATAGACTATTGCGTGTGGCATTCTTACTTGTGAAGTAAGTAGCTGATCTCACAAGCTAAAGTGTGGTGACACTTGAATGAACACGTGGATGTTTTGTTATAGAACAAAACATTGGAGACCCGCTGAGAGATTCCACATGGATTACTATCTAAGTGTTAGTGGTTAATCTCTAACGTTCGGTAGTGGAATTGATCCTTTGACTTGAGGTCATCATAGTACCTTATATGATGGCAGTCATACTTTGGTGATGTTGGATGTTGCTCTGTCAAGGGTTGCTAATACAGCATCGTTCGGGTATGTCAAGAATCATATGAAGGTTGTGAATGATCAATAGAGGATTCGTTACTCTTAGATAGTAAGAGATTATGATCTACATTTTATCCAGTTAAGTTGATAATGAAATCCTTGGCCAAGGTGAACTCATAAGTCGGAAAAGAGTTTTCGACGTACATTGACTTAACAGTGGGATAAAAGATATGATCGATAATTGAGATTGACACATATCCATATCTCATAATTGATCGGATCATATTGACGAAAGGATTATAGTTTCGCGGTAAACGAACAAGTTTGGTTTTGTCATATTACGTGATATTTCCCGTCACATGTATTGCCCTGATACATTGCTAGATGTCAATCTGGGACAACGAAAATGAATTAGTGATAAATTAAAAGGGGCGTTTTAATTTATCGATTTTGATTAGATCAAAATAATAATTCACGTCGTTCGGCATCGTGATCGGGAACCTAATGGGTCACACACATAAGAGAATTAGAAGAATGAGATTTACCAATTAATTAATTGACAAGTGTTGGATAATTAATTAATTGGGTTGTTTATTAATAGGCCCGAATTAATTAATTGGATTAATTAATTCATGGACCGGATTTAATTAATTTGATTAGTTAAATATCGGACCGGGTTAAGTTTAGAGATGGGCCAAGCCCACTTGGGCTTATATTAATAAGCTGTTAGGGTTTGTAAACTATATGGAATTTTCATTATTCTTGCTAGCACAAGAAAAGAAAACCCTAGCCGTCATTCTTGTTCTCTGTGTGGATCACCATTGGAGGCTGGACAATTGGACAGCTCGGATTGCAGATCGTGATCATTGGAGTTCAAGAAAAAGCAAAAGAGTTTGTGGAATTCATCAAAGGTATCATTCTCATCACAGTTTCTATCTAAACACATTGCTTTTGGGAATTGAAAATTATTTTATTTCCGCTGTGCATGTTAAGTAAATTCCCAACAGTCTGGATAGTTGGAAAACTGTGATGTTGAAAGATTACATAGATAAAGATTCACAAAGGAGATGAGAGATCGTGATTGATCCTGGTTCAAGATTCATAGAGTTTGAAGAATTTGCTAAAAATAAAATTCTGATCACGGCTTTTCTCTAAATACAAACAAGATCATTGAAGGGAATAACAAATGAGACCATGGCCTATAGTACTTTCCAATATACCAATTTTAAATATTCGTACAAGAGTTACAGAATAAAAAAAAAAAGAATTGAGGGACTATTTGAAAAAAAACAAGGCTTTTGAATTGATGTTGCTACATAATTCGGAAGATAACAGTTGATGTCATGAAAAATCTAATGGATGTAGTAGAAATGGACAGAATTTTTTACTTCAACAATAAGGTAAGAAGGGAATTCTTCGATAGAGATAACTGAAAGAATTCGATTTATAGATGGTTGGCAAAAGAAGAAGACTATACGAAGACGACCATTTTCAGGACGAATCTCCAGCAAGATGAGGAATTTCAATGGCTTCTTTATGTATGAAATAGAATAAAGGTGATATCTTAAAAATACATGTATAATGTCTTTCAAAGAAGATACATTAAATTGCAAGTAGTCTTCAAATTGAAAAGAATGTGCAACAGTTGAGAAACTCAGTTGAACAATTTTATGATCAACAAAATGATTATGACAGTAATTATTGATAGATGGATTCAGTTGATCACATCAGAATATAAAACACAAAAGTTTGAAGATACCACCCAAGGCATTTCATACACTTTCAACAAAGAAGAATATAATTTTTGTTAGATCAGACTAGAAATCTGTATAATTTTATCGTCTTCCTTGTTGGTTGTTTATTTAAACTAAATTTCCAACAACTTTGATACAAGATTTCATGTTTTATAGCACAGTATTAATGTTGTATCTACTGATATATTTCAATTTGACATACACCATAGGCATAAAATATTTTCATCTATCATATATGACTAAGAATTATTTGAATACACGTTGTCTACAATCCTAAAATTCTTTCGTTGAACAAGCTGAACCATGCGCATGTAGAGGTTTAGCAACAAACGTTACAAGCGTATGTGTTATGGCCTAGTTCCAATCAATTTTGGACGTAAACACTTTTAATATGGTTAATGCATATATGTCCAATGATTGACTTATCAATTTTGTGTAGGATAAAATAATGGAGAATCAAAGAATATCAAACCAAATTGAAGGCCCGTGTTTACACGGTTTCCTTAAATCGAATTCGCCGCCTCACCGGGTGCTCGAGGTTTTGATCGGTGTTCAATTCCCAGGATACAATCGGTTATCGGTCCACGCTGTACTACGTTACTGACCTACGAACCAGCTGTGTCTATCTCTCGAAAGAATAAGCAAAGAAAAGAAACTGGCTGCCGAAAAAATGGAGAAGGAGGAAACTGTAGGTTTTTCTCCTTTGGTTGGTGTTTTTGTTTGAATCACTTGTGTATGTTCCAACCAAGAAATCCTCTATATATACACATAGATGAGGTGCCAAGTCTTTAATGCATTGAATGGGAGGAGGTTACGGCATTGAAGAGCTAACAACCGGATGAAACTGAAGAGAAGCTGAAGTGATGAAACTGCTCTGAAGCTGAAGTGTTGGCTGTTTTCATTCATTTTCCAACAATCCCCCACATGAATGAAAATTCGAAAACAAAGATGAGAGTAAAACGAATCAATCCTGCATAAGATAGGTAGCATCTAGCTTTGAACCTTCCCTTGTGAAAATCTATCGAGTATTACTAGCAAACCAGTGGATCTGATGCCTTGAACTGTTTCGCCATTTGTGTAAACCAAGACAATAGACCTCACACAGGACCATTCTAGACACATCGTAGTTCTTAATGTTGTGTTCGTTTTGGCCATGAACACGTCACCTGGTTCTGCAAGTGTTTGTTCAAGGATGTAGCCTTCCCAATCCTTATAGAAGCGGCCCCACCTCACACTCACTTAGGTCACCTCTTAACTCAGCGTTTCCCAACAACGCTTAAGGGTCATTAAAAGCATAGCTTAACCTATATCTTCCAATCACTGTGAGCACCATATGAATGAGTAGAAGGAGAACCTTCTCAGTGATTTACACATATATACATGGTTTAGTTGTCCCTTTGAACCTAGATCCTGGGATCTCCATTCAGCTAGGTTGGGTTTCCACCATGATACCTTTCAACGTCATAGGCTGCAAACCCATTCCCCTCGATGCTTTTTCAACTAGCTCTCGAGTTAACCCTTTTGTTAACGGATCTGTAATATTATCCTTTGACTTCACGTAGTCTAGAGTGATAATACCTTGTGAGAGTAGTTGTCGAATGGTATTATGTCGTCTTCAAATATGTCGAGACTTGCCATTATACATATTGCTCTGTGCCCTGCCAATTGCTGATTGATTATCGCAATAAACACAAATCGCAGGCACAGGCTTTGACCATCTTGGAATATCCTCAACAAACTGGCGAAGCCACTCTGCTTCTTCAGTTGCTTTATCCAGAGCGATGAACTCTGATTCCATTGTAGATCTCGCGATGCAAGTTTGTTTGGACGATTTCCAAGAGACGGCTGCACCACCAAGAGTGAAGACATATCCACTAGTAGATTTTGAATCTGACATATCAGATATCCAATTTGCATCAGCATACCCTTCGATTACTGCAGGGTATCTAGAATAATGTAGTCCAAAATCACGAGTGTACCTCAAATAATGTAACACCCTGAAAATGGCTCTCCAGTGGATAGCACCTGGGTTACTCGTGTAGCGACTCAATCTGCTAACTGAGTATGCTATATCCGGTCGCGTACAAGTCATTAGATACATTAAACTCCCAATTATCCGAGAATATTCCAACTGTGACACACCATCACCAGTGTTCTTGGATAAGTGGAGACTCAAATCCACTGGAGTCCTGGCCACAGTGGTATCTGACTTGTTGAACTTGTCTAGTATCTTATCAATATAATGAGATTGAGATAACGCAAGTCCAATTGTGTTCGAGTGATTTTTACTCCCAAAATGACATCCGCGAGACCCATGTCTTTCATGTCAAATTTTGAGTTTAACATATTCTTAGTGGTTTTGATAATCTTCTCAGAGCTGCCGACAATGAGCATGTCATCGACGTATAGACACAATATGACATATCCATCATTAGTGTCCTTGACATATACACACTTGTCGCACTCGTTGATTCGAAAACCACTAGAAATCATAGCATTATCAAACTTCTCATGCCATTGCTTCGGTGCTTGTTTTAAACCATAAAGCGATTTAACCAGTTTACAGACTTTCCTTTCTTGACCTGGAGCCGAAAACCCCTCTGGTTGCTCCATGTAGATTTCTTCATTCAAATCTCCATTTAGGAAAGCTGTTTTTACATCCATCTGATGTATTTCCAGATTTCGCAAGGCTACAATAGCAATTATCATCCGGATAGAAGTTATTCTCGACACAGGAGAATAAGTATCAAAGTAATCTAAGCCTTCTTTTTGCTTATAACCTTTGATTACTAGCCGAGCTTTATATTTATCAATGGAGCCATCCGCTTTCATCTTCTTCTTGAAGATCCACTTGTAGCCCAAAGGCTTACAGCCCGATGGAAGATCTACTAATTCCCAGGTATGATTCTGTAGAATAGAATCGATTTCACTCTTGATGGCTTCTTTCCACAGATGACCATCTGGAGAAGATATAGCTTCTTTATAGTTTTGAGGATCATTCTCCATCAAATATGTGAGGAAATCAGGGCCAAACGTCTTAGTAGTTTTGGTCCTTTTGCTCCGTCTAGGCTCATCCTCTCCTTTTTCAACTGGATCTTTACTGCTGCCAGTAGCAGAAGATTCCATAGTCCGTTTAACAGGAGTTAACTGTTTAGGAGATTTACAAAGAAATATATTCTCAAAGAATTGTGCATTCCTAGACTCCATAATCGTGTTCGGATGAATATCAGGTACATTCGAATGATGTACTAGGAACCTATATGCACTACTATTTTGTGCATAACCAATGAACACACAGTCAACTGTCTTAGGTCCAATCTTGACCTTCTTAGGAGGAGGCACCACAACTTTAGCAAGACACCCTCACATTCGTAAGTATTTATACGATGGTGTACGACCTGTCCAAAGTTCATACGGAGTCTTCTCCATATTCTTTCTTAACACTTTATTTAAAATGTAATTCGCAGAAAGAATAGCTTCTCCCCACATGTTCTGTGGTAATCCAGAACTAATCAACATAACATTCATCATTTCTTTTAACGTTCGATTCTTACGCTCAACAATTCCGTTCTGTTGAGGTGAATAAGGTGCGGCAGTTTGGTGAATTATTCCATGTTTAGCACAAAATTCACCAAATGGTGATTCATATTCACCACCACGATCACTTCGTAACACCTTTATTTTCTTGCTAAGTTGATTTTCAACTTCATTCTTATAAAGAATGAATTTATCGATAGCTTCGCCTTTGCTTTTAAGCAAGTACACATAGCAATATCTCGTGCTATCATCGACAAAAGTAATAAAGTACTTATTGCCGCCTCTTGTTTGGACAAATTTCAAGTCACACACATCACTGTGGTAGTCCCAGTGGCTCGGTACTTCTTTCAATACTATGAAACGAAAACCTAGTAAGCTTAGCCTCAACGCAGGTTTCACATTTATGTTTTGAATCAATTTGAAACCTAGGCAAGTAATTTAGTTTGCTTAGTCTACGTAATGCATTGTAATTTACGTGACCTAATCTACCATGCCACAGATTAGGAGACTCAAGCAATTAAACAGAAGGATTTTTCTCATTATTCATAACAGTTGGGGTTACAGCAATTACATTCAACTTAAACAGGCATCAGTCATATAGCATTTCCCAACATAAACTCCTATTTTGGTAATCACCAGCTTATCCGCCTTAAAGACCATACGGAAACCATTCTTGCTCAGAAGAGACCCAGAAACTAGATTCTTGAGAATTTCTGGCACGTACAGCACATTAGTCAGAGTAAGCTCTCTGCCAGAGGTCATCTTCAAGATCACCTTGCCTTTACCAAGCACTTCAGAAGTTGCAGAGTTTCCCATAAACAGCTTTTCACTATTTGTAACTGGTGTGAAAGTAGTGAACATGCTCCTGTTGGAGCAGACATGACAAGTGGACCCAGTGTCTAGCCACCACTCCTTAGGGTTAGATCCCACCAGGTTAACCTCACTAACCATCGCCGTAAGGTTTAGGTCAGACATGTCATCTGCGAGATGATCTCGCTCATTTCCAACCATATTAGCCTGAGGGCGCTGCTTGTTATCCCTTCGAAGCTGATGGCAGTCTGCTGATCGATGCCCAACTTTGTCACAATTAAAGCACTTTCCATTGAACTGGAACTTAGGCTTCTTTCCTACCCCACCGGTAGGCTTCAACTGAGACCCTTTCGTGGTCTGCTTTTTGTCTTTCCAATTCCCGTTGCCATGTTTGGCTTTAAAGGATTGACCTTTCTTAGTACCAGAACTTTGACCGTGTTCCAATACATTAGCCTTCTCAGAGTAAGAATTCCCTGATTTACGTTCAGCCTTTTTGTTATCCTCCTCAATGCGCAGTTTGATAATTAAATCCTCGAAAGACATCTCTTTCCTCTTATGCTGCAAATAGCTTTTGAAAGCCTTCCACTGAGGAGGTAGCTTATGAATAGCAGTAGCCACCTGTAGAGATTCTGACATAGTCAGACCCTCAGCATACATTTCTTGCAAGAGCACTTGATACTCCTGCACTTGGCTCACCACTGAACGTGAATCAACCATTTCGAAGTCCATACACCGACTGGCCAAGAATTTCTTGGACCCAGCATCCTCGGACTTGTATTTCTTCTCTAAGGATTCTCAAAGCTCCTTAGCAGATTTCTTTACCACATACACGTGATACAGAGAATTCTGTAGGCCATCCAAAACATAGTTGCGACACAAAAAATCAGCACTTTTCCATGCATCCCAAGCCGCACGCCTATGCAAATCAGTGTCGTTTTCAACCACGACAGGGGCATCCTCAATGAGGAAACGTGCAAGGCCCAAAGTAGTAAGATAAAAAATATCTTATTCTGCCATATCTTAAAATCAGTGCCAGCAAATTTATCCGGTCGAATTGCATGATTCACCGAAAATTGAGCCGGAAACGGTGGCAAAGGTACCGAGGCCGCAGCCCTAAGTACTGGCAAAGGTATTGTGCCAAATTGGATTGCCGAGGCCGCAACCGTAGGCAAAGTGGGGTTCACTCCAACATGAGGAATTCCGCCACCCATAGTCCCATCAACAGAAGGAGTGCCAGTCGAGGTCCCCACGGGGTTGACAACGGTCATCGCGGGATTTGGTACACCGGTACCAACAGTGTTTTTGTTCACATCGTCATTTCCATGTGACGCCATTGAACTTTAAAGAACGACAACAAAATAGTGAGTTTGTAAACTAGAAATAGATTCAAAATCTATGTTATCAATTCGGAATAAATTTCGGAATTGAAAATGAGAGCAAATTGTTTAGTCAAATTTTTAACAACTTATCAATTATTTAAATATAAATTATACAATCATTAGAAAAATAAACAATCAATAAAAGGCAATTATTGGCAATCATAAGCAATCATATCATACTAATAATTATAAGATAATTAGTCAATCATTACCAAATGATTTTTTGAAACCATGCAAGTTTTAAACATCATGCAAACCACCTATTATCCATGCAATACCACTATTACCATGCAGTGAACGAGTTTTAATTTTTTTTTCCTATCTTTTCCAGTTTTGATTGACCAGAAAATTATCTTAATGCATTTTATACAGATGGTGAACACAGTAGAGGAAACACTAATGGAAAATAACTAACATGAACTAAACAAACAAACAAAAAAGTTCAGGAACGACGACAAACAGAAACAATTTTTTTTTTCCAGAAACAAAACTAGAAAGAATTTGATCCACCAAATAGAATTCGATTTAAGCTTGTGGGATAAAATAATAGAGAATCAAAGAATATCAAACCAAATCGAAGGCCCGTGTTTACACTGTTTCCTTAAATCGAATTCGCCGCCTCACCGGGTGCACGAGGTTTTGATCGGTGTTCGATTTACAAGATGCAATCGATTATCGGTCCACGCTGCACTACGTTACCGATCTACGAACCAGCTGTGTCTATCTCTCGAAAGAATAAACAAAGAAAAGAAACTGGCTGCCGAAAAAATGGAGAAGGAGGAAACTGTAGGTTTTTCTCCTTTGGTTGGTGTTTTTGTTTGAATCACTTGTGTATATTCCAACCAAGAAATCCTCTATATATACACATAGATGAGGTGCCAAGTCTTTAATGCATTGAATGGGAGGAGGTTACAGCATTGAAGAGCTAACAACCGGATGAAACTGAAGAGAAGCTGAAGTGATGAAACTGCTCTGAAGCTGAAGTGTTGGCTGTTTTCATTCATTTTCCAACATTTTGAACGATAGATTACGACATTATCATCATCTGTAGTATACTTGCAATCTCCTGCGTGAAAGAATTATTGGTTGGCCAACTTCCTTACTGCCCCAAGACCTTGTCTGTTTTTCCTTGCTCCTAATGGAAAAAAATTCTGATGCATCCACATGTGGAGGCTGAACTTCGCTTCATGTATACTTTTTGTGTAAAACTCTAGTAGTTAGTGCGTATCTTAGTTCTACACACAGAAGAACTAGTCCCCTTTGGTTCCAAAGTCCATATGGGATGAAAGAATACGGACTCAATTTCAAATCTATTTCGAGAATCTGTCTATGAACCAGTCTTATTAAATAATCGTCAATATGATCGTGTTTGATCCTGATAGATAATTCAATACGGGGATAGGCCTTTTGCGGGGTTAATGCTACTTGAATTCGATATTATATTGGTTTGAAAGTGCTATTTTTTTGAGTAATCTGTTGGTAGTAATAAGTGAAAGGAATGAAGTATAGAAAATTGAGTTTTATTCGAAATGCTGGAGGGAGGAAAATTGGAACAGCTGATGATATTTTTGCCTTATTCTGTGACTATCTTTTAGAGTTCAAACTGAACTTCATTTTTCGCTACCTTCTACCGTGTTTGGTTTTGTCTGCATAGTTAAGATCTAAAAATGTTCATATATATATATCCACTTATTGATAGAGTTTGCACTTGCCATGTTCTCAAGTTTTATTTTCAAATTTTGATGTCTATGAATTTCACATTAGTCTTTAGTAAATGCTATTGATATACTTGATTGTACGCTTCAGGTAAAGAGCTTGAGACTGCCAATGAAGTTTGGCAACAAGAGAGGATGTTACAAAGCAAGAGCTCAGAGCCACCTTCAAGTTCTTTATTAATGATCTAAATGACCGTACACGCAAACATTGAAACTAAAATCACAACAATCCCGATTCCTGCCTGCATTATTGGATTCGATGGGTTTCAATATTTCAAGCAGACGACGATGATAGGACTTCAATTGCACATCCAAGAGGCCACGCTGCCCCAACCAAGGAACCTTTGTATTCTACTTGGTTTAACACGGTGACCTCTTCAAGGGGATCTACGCCTGTCATGTCAAGTTAAAAAATAAACGTAAACCACCGTTTGTGTGTGTGAATGATTGAAGTACATAGATGCCATATATCTTTCTTACCAAAACCATGTGCAAGCAATGTGTACTCGTATACAAGATCCATACACAGAAATGGCACGTCTCTTTCATCAATTTGAGGGAATTTAGATTTTATAGTTTGGACGTTAGCCCTGCAAGCAACCTTAGCTGCATTCCAGTATACAATCGGAGGAACTTTGACAGATGGCACATTTTGCTTAATAATACTAGCCTACAACAACAGTTACACGTTAGTATGCATTCATTTGGATAATGATTTCATCGAGATCGAACTAATTCATCTATTTTTTACGTACCCCAACAGCAGTGTCATAGAAGAATGATGCAACATAAAGATTCTTCCGGCCATCGCCACCTCCACCATTCCAAACACCGTCAAATGAGCAGTTTCTGTATGGGCAAGGTGCATCAAGTTTAAGTACTTCTCCAGTTAATGCTCTGCATCTCCTTAGGCTTGTTCCAGATAATGGAGCCGATACATTATAAATCACCCCGGAATAATCGTATGTTCCTTTCGAAAAAGAATCAAGATTATGCATATCAAGCAGCGTTCAATATAGTTATTACTCATGGCATAAATTATCGGAGGATGGGTCAATAACTACCCAAAAGGTATAGCTGCGAATATAATATAGCATACGAGCTTGTTTGGGCAACCGTTAAATACCTAAATACATACCCTTATAACCATTTGTGACACATGGATTGCCATGGCCACCAGAAAGCTTCAGACTTTGAGCTCGAGCTGCTTTAAGTCCGTAGTTCAAGTAACTGAAGACAATTTATCAAGTATTAATGTCATGTATACTTTTAAACCGTGGAAGAGAAAATGCAAATGATGCCCCTCCCTACGCACACGTTGGCAGGAGTATTAGGACACGTTTGGAGAAACGAGACCTGTGAGAATAAACATAATATGTTGTTCCAACAATGTTCTTTTCGAGAACATATGCATCCTTTGCCACGGGGGCGTTGGCAGCACCTTCCTTTGAGATAGCATAAGCCATCTGCACTGATCCACCTCCAAGATCGATCACACCAACTGTGCTCGAGTATTTTTTGCCTGGTGTCCCTAATAAGTAGTTTATAGCAACCTGCAATTTCATGAATAATGCAAGAAATTTATAAGTTGTGCAGCCTCCATATATATCTATAAATGTACACTACTTAAATAGATAGCCTTCATCTCGAACTTACCCAAAGATAAGCACCTTCCTGTGATCCTTCAAGAATAGACACCCACTCTTCCTTGTACTCGAGGGTGCTTTCCTTCTTAAAAAGCTCTCTGACCTTAATTTCCATAAGAGAAAAGAATTACGAGACTAGATTAACAAGCTCTCTCAATATTAATGGTAGCAAGTGTTGAGAATTATAAACCTCAATTCTATCCCACCATGAGAAATCAATTTAAAGAAAGAAAATAAACAATTAAGAACACGTAAGATTTATATTACCTCAACGTAAATAAACAATTAAGAACACATAAGATTTATATTACCTCAACGTGAAATTACGTTCTCTTCCGCCACTACAGTAATTTACTATCGTGAAAAAACCGTATTTTACAAGGACTCATATTCTTTCATAGAATTTTACAAGGATACAAATTTCTAAACAGCCCTTAATTAAAATTTTCGTCTGGGGAGTGGGAGGGGGGCCGCCCGCCTCCCTTCCAAACCCCCACGACGACCTCACCACAGAGGTTGATCTGCGACCAGCTCTGCGAAGTAGCAATAATTAGGGCTTGACAATAATTAAGCTCCACAACTCAGCAATGACTCGTAAATCAGATAGGCAATGCAAATTGATACAAGTTCAGTACGTTGGAGTAACTAGAAACTGATAATATCTATTCATCTTAATCGTTTAACCAAAGAAAGGAAGGAGCAGAATGTACAGCTTCCAAAATTCTTTCAGCTTCGTCACCTTCCAACTGTCGCAGTCCTGCAGTAGCCTGTGGGCAGTACATTCAATTCGCCATTTCAGATGTAAAATCCAAATCAAAACGTATTAAAATGAGAGATATAGAGAGACGTAGTACAGACTCCGAGTCTAAGTGGTGTTTTAGAGTGCAACTGTTTAGGCACAGCTGCTTCTGCTTTCTGTAGGAGTGGCCTTAACGAATCAGCAGCTGCCTTAGGGTCATCCGCGTATGAACTTAGACCTGGTGTCGTCTGCATTACAAGTATCAGATACAACATCCATCACAACATGTACAAATCAATACATTGGATAGTATACTATAATGGATCTTGTTACATATACATAAAAGTTTATACAAGGGATTACATAATCCTACTATAATATACAGTACCGTGACAAGAAGCTCGAAATCTTCGCCGACTGGAAGAAGATTGAAGTCTTTGTCGAAGCTGAAGACATGGACTCTGCTGCCAGTACTTCCGGCATCAAATATAACAGCATAACTACTAGACCCCAAGTTGAGTATAAGGCCATTGAAGGAAAACTTGCGGTTTAAACCAGGGAGAGAGTAGACGGGAAGGAGAAAGACTAATGCAAAGAGAATCAAGAGCAACGGACTGCTTCTTCCCTTCACCATCCTTTAACTTTGCCTATCTAGTTTCTTCTACTTCAAGATTTAAGATCACAGAAAAATATTAACCAAATAATATTAGTTACAATCGATCAAATGCAGCACAAAAATGTGGAATCAAATTAGCAAATAATGCTCACCTGCCGAAATAATTGGTGTTTGTTGGTCATGTGTATGCCTTATAAATAGATTGATACCAGCCTTGACATGGGCGAAGCCAGGATTCAGTGAGACGGGGGGCTAGTCAGTTAGACAGTGGGCTACTGGGTTGGATTTTAAAAAAAAAGTGCTATAAATTTTTTTTTTTCTAGTAGAATTTGGCTTGGGCAAGGGTGGGCTACAGCCCACCCCTATCTCCGCCCATGTGCCTTGATATTTGTTGTACAAAGATGGGTTTTCTTGTCAATCAGAAAAAAAAAAAAAAAATAAATAAATAAAAATAAATAAAATATATATATATATATAGTGTTTAAAATAAACACACCACATTTTAATTACATTAATGGTCCTTAATCTTTATTCATTGTCACGTTTACATCCTCGAGTTTTTTTAAAAATATTCTCATCTTTAGCCCATGTTTGGTAGGAATTAAAATCTAAATTTTAATTTAAATCAAAGTCAACAATTAATTTTAACCACATATTTCACGGAATCACTACTTTTCAATCACACAATGTCATCAACTTTTATCAAAATCAAAATTTACTAAAAGTACGATTTTAGAGTGTGTTTGGGAGAAATTTTTGTGGAATTTTAATCAAAATTATAGCCGTTAAAGTCAACCCGTGGGCTCCACCTGTGAGAGGGAAGGTCAAAAATGATGGCTGATTTGATAGTTAACGGCTAGATTTTTTATTAAAATCCTGATTAAAATTTCTCCCAAACAGGGTCTTAATCTCTAACAAACCGTGGCTTAATCTTTCATTAACTAGCAAGTTTCATCCTTAAATCACTATTTTCGTCCTAAAATACGATTAGCGTAAACGAGTGACAAATATTTAGTTTAATTTTATATTTTTTGTTGTCTTATATAAACTTACGAGGGTAAGTCTCCATCTTAGTGACATTGTTGGATAGAAATAGTCATCAGGACAGCGAGTATTAATATGAAAATAAGAATGTAATCAAAAAAGTTAAAGATGTTGATGTCATAATGACTAAATATTATGAACATTTCATACAACTAAAATATGTAGTTACTAAAAATTGTGATATCAATATATTTAACCTTCATTTTATAGTTTTGTGTTTGCGTCATGCTACATATTTTTATTTCCTGCATTTTAATTCCATGAAGGTTTTTAATATTTGTTGTTGGATTTAAGTCCCAAGTTTTTTCGTTGCATTCTTATTTTTAAATTTCAACTAACAAACAAACATAATACAATGTTCTATCGAAATATTCTATCAACATACTTTGAAATGAGGGAAACGTATTGTGTCAAACTTTTGTATCTATTATCTTTTTAGTTATTTAAAAGGAAAAACCCCCACGTACAAGTGGGGGTTTCACAGGGACCTGCCAGGCTATTTAAAAATGTGTGGGCACATATATTTTTTTATTCCCTCTTACAAATTTTTTGGATAGAAAATTGTCATCGGAGACAAGATTTGTTAATTAAAAGAAAGCTAAGAATAAGAACGCAACGAAAAATTAAATACAACAATGAGCAAATATTCCTACCTTGATTATAATGAAGATATTATGTAACAAATAAAAATTGTGGTATAAAAAATATGAAATTGATCTTCTGACTTAGTGAGTGGGATAAAAACTTCCCCTAAATACCTAGATTTGGAAGTAATATTATTTAATTTTCTCTTAAAATCATAAAAGCAAAAAAAATAATAAAATAATAATAAATAGATTTTTCTTCAATATAATAAACATCGATGACTTTATTTATGAAAATAATTTGTACTTAATAAAAATGTCAGACAATTAAATTAAATGTTAACTTTATTTTCAAAACGAATTCAATATTCAAATGTGATAGTATTGAGTCTGTCGTACTATGAGTCGTCATCTCCAATCATCATCTAAAAATGAGAGAAGATAACATGAAATGAGCTAACGCTCAATAAGCAAACAAGTGTATATGATGCATGCTTATGATATGCGTGTGAATTATTTTAAAATAAAAGTATCTCAATATGTATCCCTTTTTTCATTCATTTTTTTAAAAACCTTAACAATAACTTCGTGGGCTTACTTGGTGTATTGCCTAGCCAATCAAAATGCAAAGAACCATATTATTTGAAACTCGATCAAATCTACTGGTAGTATAAAAAAGTGGTTAAAATTAACATTAACGTTGAACATTCATCATTTAATATTGGTCGGGTGCGTCAGTTTCCCATGCTCCATTTTTCCCTCACACCTTAATGACATGGGCATATACCTCATAACAAAAACATTCGAGATACATACATTTTTAAGATATTTCATTCGATCCCTCACACTCCATTTTCCACTCATATTTTTTCTAAACGGAGAAAACTATAAGTAAGGTTTTTTTTGTCATATCAGAAGTGAGAAATTTTTATTCTGCTAATTGAAAGTAGGTCATGGCTGATAAAAAAAATAATAAAATTAAGTTTTTTTCTCATCTTCCTTTTTGTATTTGCTTCTTTTTTTTTTTTTTTGTACGTGAGGACACTTCTTAATTAAAGTTTCTCTTTATTTGCCAAAGAATGATGATTTTTTCTTAATGAAAGTTTTGTCTTTACTTGTCAAAAAAAAAAAAAGGCACGTGGAATATATTTCGACAGTTGTATCTCAATGATTCACCAAAACATGACAACTTTTCCAGTATTGGACCACTTATTTTCTTCATAATCCCTAAATATAATGGTAGGTCCATGAAGTATGATAACTTGTAGGTTTTGATCCACTCATATGTTATCGGACTAAAAAATATCCTCCAATCAGCCAATAATATTGTATTTTGCATTGCAAGTCTTGACAACAACCCTAATGAATAGCACAGGTTTGGTTTTCATAAAAATTAAAATTTTAGCAGATTTTGATAAAAGTTGATAAAATGTATATTAATTGAACCAAACATGAACATAACATTTTTTTTCAGTAGAATATGAAATAATGATGTTACATGTACATCATGCTTGTACAGCGTACACTCGGTCTCCCCTCATATAGGGGGGCCTACAAATTTTTTATTCATGGTGGGCCCCTCACATGTTACACCATGCTGTATGACATGGTGTACAACCATTATTTTCCAATATGAAATAGATTACAGTTACCACTTGTCAGTACGCTCAAATTAAACATGTTTATGGACAGAAATGGTCTAAAATTAAACATATTTAGGTCAAATGATGTAATGTTTAGTGACCCAAAATTATAAAGTAAAAAATATCCTCTACAAAGAAATATGAGGAATAAATATAGTACCGGTAATTTAAATAGTTATTGATAATTAAACAATGTAAAATGGACGGGCTTGATTGTGTCCAACTCTATTACCTTCTTAGCACAATCATATCGACCGCTGCAATCCAAGTTTTAAAACATTGACCATAAAATACCATTGTTTCATTGTTACCTTATTAGGCATTCAAATTAAGCTCGGGTTTGTCTACCATTCAAATCAAATATGCTCACAATGAAAAATTTTGCACGTAAATTCAAAATTTTTTTCCTACTTTTTAATCACGCATCCTTGAAAAATTCAGTATTTTAAAACTTAGACAAGCAGGGGCAGATCCCCCAATGATCTTTGACTTTTTCTCAAAGTTTAGTGATGACATCCTTACCATTTTAATGTTTTAACTGTACGGCTTAATTATACTTCTAATAAAAGAAAAGAATTGGTTAGAATTAATTATACTTAAGGTTGGATGTCGAGGGATCCTTCGAGTATTTGAATATCTGAAATTATCCATTACACTTTAGATATTTCATAAACTGAATCATTATAATCCACGTAATTACTCGAATCGAACTCGAATATATAAAATTATCTTCCAACTATCTAGTACCCAATATCTAACAGCAATGCAACAAAAAAATATGTCATCAAATATATATATTTCAACATTTTCTCAATTGGAAACGAATTGCCTGTTAAAAATAATAAATTAAATTAACAAGTTACGTTTGTTAGAACTTTATTAAAACTTAAACTTTATGATCTTGCCAAGATCTTCATGTCAAATCATCAAGAAACTGAATTAACGCGGACCATACCTTAATCAATTGATTTCTGACTTGATTAATGAATCTTGAATCTGGATCTGTAAGTTTTCAGTTTGGTTGCTTCAAATCTCCATCATAATTCCTGATTGTGGGTTTTATGGATCTTCCTCTTCATATGCTTTCTCTTGTATTCTTGTGTTGATGGGATGCCACAAAGAATGAGAAAATCCCACATGAATTGAGGACCATAACCCTTTATATATTTCCATATGTATTCGGCTCATCGTCAAATACAAACCCTAATGGATCCGGTCTCTACACATATAGTCCGGCCCACACTTTAATTAGATGCTTAAAGCCCAATTACTTAATTCCTTATTAGATCACTTTAATTTTGGGCTTAACTTTAAGATAGCATTTATACACAGTTAATTACATATGTCGGCCCATCACAGGAAATTAAATAATTTCCCAACAATCTCCCATTTGGGCCACATATGCTACCTTATAAATGTGTATAACCTTATGAGCTCAAAACTTTTGCTATCATAACCAAAAGCATCTCCGAACAATCTCGTCCATTGATTATATTAACATAGGATCAAAGCGGTTTTCGTTATAAGTAACATAACTAAACCCATCAATGGTCACGTATATCAATACAATCAAATGACATAGATCAAGTGTGGATGTGTAGCATGGAAATTACATGTAATGTGATCTAAACATGCCTATTTCCAACTGGTCCTGCCTTATTCCTTAATACCTTATGAGATCAACCATAAACTTTAATCAGAGTGGAACTGAACTGAATACTTTATTTCTGAAATGAACTGAATGTGCACAACCGAAATTATGTGTCAAAAGACAACATCCAAAATACAAACTCCCACTAAACTGGCATATCATCAAAAGATGCAACACCCATGTGAGCACCATGCTCATGAAAGACCTCGGGTGGTAGCCATTTAGTAAATGGATCCATATTCATAGAGTTTGTCATTATATGCTTTATAGAAACCTGACTACTCTGAATTCATTCCTTAACAATTAGGAACTCAATGTCTATAAACTTTGACATCATCATGTTCTTATTGGAATATAAGACTGTTATTGTCACAAAATAACTTAAGTGGTCTTTCATTTCTATCCAAAATATGCAGCCTAGTGACAATATTTTACAGTCAAATTCCATAATCAAAATCAGAATATCCAACGATCTCCAATTGGTCTGATTTTCCTGAATGTGATCATGTAATCCTTTGTTCTCTATAGATACCGAATAACCTGATGGCTGCTTTCCAAATTTCCATCGTAAGTTAATTAAATATCTGCCTAGTATTCCAACAAAGAATACTATATCCGGATGTGTGCTATCCTGAGTATACATTAAATTCTCAATTGCCAAAGTATAGAGAATCTGATGTATATCCTTATCTTTAAATTTATCATTGGGGCATTACTTGAGACTAAAGTTGTCTCCCTTAATTGTAGGGATATTACTTGATTTTCATATCTGCATTACAAATCTTTTAAGAACCTTATTGATACAACTCTTTTGTGATTACCCAAAAATACACCAAGAATAATTCTTGTGTATCTATATCCTTAATACAAAAGGTGCATCACAAAGATTTGCTTACTCCCACTGAACTTGTGATATCCACAATCATCAATTGAATGTATCTCGAAACCAAATGAGATAATTATTTGATAAAATTGTGATACCTATTCGGGAAACCAGTTTAAGCCCATAGATGGATTTCTTTAATTTGTAAACCATCTAATGCAACTTAAGACCAAAATATGTCACAGAAGCCATAATTGTCCTAAAAGAGTTTTCATAGAAACCGAAGAAAAATCTCTTTATGCATGGCATCAATCCACTCTTTAGAATTATTCCTTTGCATGGCTTGATGAAAGTTGATTGATAAGTCATTCTTTCGTCAATCCATGTCTTCCTTATTTTCTTGGAGAAAGACTATAAAGTTATCCAGAATTGTCTTTCTTCTTTTATAGTGGATTTCCTTAATGACATTTGTTCTTGAGGTTGTTGAGTTTGTTTTTCTGGAACAATCTCTTGATTGTGTATGGGGAATTTTGTAATATTGTCTTAATCCGAAATTGCTTCTTGAACAAGATCTGGAGCAAGAATTTGTCCCTGAACCAAATCATTGTCAATTGCAAAAGAAGGAATATATAAATATTCTTCATCTAAGACAAAATCATAACCTTATAACCTTATCTCCCCTCACAAACTTTACATCCTCAAGAAATCGAACATTTCCCGTTTCGAAAATTGACCTGATAGTGGGACCTTTAAAAATTTGTAACCCCTTAACAATTACTTTACTTGGAACTTTGTTGAGACTTTAAGCTGCAGTCTTTAGTACTTTAAACCTAGGAGGATCCTGATGTACTGTGGGTAAATTCCACATTCCTCTAGGAATATTGCAAAAGGTCCTGGACATTGTTCTCCTAATTCGTCATCTCTTGGCATAGTATTTACCACTATGGTAAGATTTGACTTGTTAAATTCTTTTACTGAGTCGATTTTCGAACTCAGTCTTGTATGCTTTGAACATGTCCAGTGTTTGGGATTTCTCATAGATGAAATATAGGTAGCCATATTGAGAAAAAAAATCGTCTATGAACTAAATAAATGACTGTTGACCATTCCAAGAAGCCGAAGGGAATGATCTATAGATATCCGTATAAATTAGTTCTAAGACATCCGAAGTCCTATTGGCACCTAATCTCCTTATGTTTGTTTGTTTTTCCCTTAATTTACTTAAGTCTGAAAATATCAAGGGAATCAAGAATTCTTTCTGACACAAATCTTTCCATTCTCTTTTGAGAGATGTGACATTATCGTTTGTGTCATAACAAAGCAGAATTCTCATTGGTTAATTTATGTTCAATACCACGTAAATCCAAATACAAGGTTTCTTTATAAGAGGCAACCGTATTAAACAAATATAGGTTATCGTAACCGGATAAAGAACTGACACCCACAATATTTGAATTAAGAAAAAGATCAGACTGACTATTCCTAATCGAACAAGAGTAACCAAAGTCGTCCAATGTAGAAATAGAAACCAAATTCCATCCAAAAGGACGGTACCGTAAATGTCTCTTTCAAATTCAAATAATAATCAGTCTTTAATGATAACCTAAATTCCGTAAAGCCTCAACCTTAATTGATTTGCCATCGCCCCGGATAGATGAATCTTTCAGCATCAATTGGCTTTGGCAGCTCAGACAACCCCGCATAAACACACTTATGTAAGTGGTGGTACCGAAATTTATCCACCAAGTGTGTCTCGGTATTGACATTAAATTTACCTCAAAACAAACCAATAGTGAGAAATGTACTTTTCTTTACACGCCAAGCGTAGTATTTAGCACAATCTCTCTTTATATATCCCAGATTTTCACAAAATTTACAACTAAATTTATTTCGCTGTTAATTTTGAACCGAACCGAATGCAGCTTTCTTATTCTTTCTTTTCTTTAACTTGTCCTTAGAGGTACTAGCCAATTGAGCACTTTTAGTCCCTTCTTGCTTCAGCCTTTCTTCTTCTTGCACACAGTATGAAATGAGCTCATTTAGAGTCCATTTATCCCTTTGACAGTTATAACTGACCTTGAATTGTGCAGGAATAGAAATTAAAACCAGATGCATGAGCAAATCATCAGATAGCTCAAGCTTTAGAGCCTTTAAGTTTGAAGCAATATGAGACATCTCCATAATGTACTCCCGAATATTTCCTTTGATTTTATGCCTTAGTGAAACTAAGTATGCCAAAAGCGTACTAGTTTCAGCCTTATCGCTCTTTGCAAAGCGTTTCTTTAATTTCAGCAAGAAATTTATTGGCAGTAGTTACCTTATCGGACACAGCGCCCCTGAATGATACTGGAATACTAGTCCATTTATCCCTTTGACAGTTATAACTGACCTTGAATTGTGCAGGAATAGAAATTAAAACCAGATGCATGAGCAAATCATCAGATAGCTCAAGCTTTAGAGCCTTTAAGTTTGAAGCAATATGAGACATCTCCATAATGTACTCCCGAATATTTCCTTTGATTTTATGCCTTAGTGAAACTAAGTATGCCAAAAGCGTACTAGTTTCAGCCTTATCGCTCTTTGCAAAGCGTTTCTTTAATTTCAGCAAGAAATTTATTGGCAGTAGTTACCTTATCGGACACAGCGCCCCTGAATGATACTGGAATACTACGCTTCATTATCATAAGACTCATGCGGTTTGAACAATCCCACTTATTAAAGTCCTTGTTTTTCATCAATAGAACTTTTATCCGTAAGTGCAGCGGGTTGTTCGGTCCTTAACGCAAGGTCTAAGTTCATGTAGCCAAGAACGATCATAACGTTCTCTTTCCAGTCCTTAATAGTTGGTTCCATTTAGCACAGGAATGGAGTTGATGTTGGCAGATATTGTGGAAGTTGATGGATTAACTGAATAGAGAACTAATACTTAATCTACATGTTCACATAAGAATCCATATTAAACAATTAATCAATTCAAATAATGGTAAACCCCATCACAAGAGACCGAGCACAACATTGATATTTAGTCTTTGGACAGAAATATCAACTTGTAAGTGGTACTCTTGGTGTAGTAATCAAATATTGACAATAAACCATGTCAAACAATAAACCTATCTTTGGACCGATTTATTGTTCACATAAAATAAAACCTTATAATTGTCACATATTTATTACCACAGGTATGTAAATAATTCGGCCAAATATTAACCTTCCTTTGGGCCGGTCAATACCCGCATGAATTACGTACACACAACCTTTCTAATATTCCAAATAAATTAATCTAGGCAAGAGAGGTCACTTTGGTGACATGTTGCTTCAATCAATTCATTTAGAAAAATTAGTAATCCAAAAGAAATACCAAAATTTGAATTATAATTGTTAATCCTTAATTCTTTTATTTTATTCTGAAACTTTAGGGGCCTAGGGTTAATAATTCAGAACTTTAGGGACCCAGAAATAATAATCCAGAACTTTAGGGCTCAATAATTAATTATGGAAAACTTTAGGAGTCAAAAATTAATTATTCAAACTTTAAGGATCCAAAATTAATTATCCAAAACTTTAGGAGTCAATAATTAATTATTGAAAACTTTAGGGATCCAAAAATTAATTATTGAAAAACTTTAGGAGTCAATAATTAATTATTGAAAACTTTTAGGGATCCAAAAATAATTATCCAAAACTTTAGGAGTCAATAATTAATTATTGAAAACTTTAGGGATCCAAAAATTAATTATTTAAAACTTTTGGGGCCAATTTGGAACAAAATCAGAAACTTTGATGCTTTAATTGCAAAATCAGAACTTTAAATGGCCCAAAAATAATTAATTTTAAAACTCCAGGGACTGAATTATTAAAATCCATAACCTTAAGGCCCAACTTGAACGAACTTTAAACTTTAGGGGCTGAATAACCAAAATTGCAAACTGTAGGGGCCTAAACATTAAAATTAAAACTTTAATGGTCCAAAATAATTAATTTTGAAACTTCAGGGACTGAATTATTAAACCCGAAACTTTAAAGGCCCAATTGAAAGAATTTATAACCTTAGGGGACTGAAACACCAAAACCTTAAACTTAGGGACTCAATCTTTAAAATAAAACCCTAATTTAAAATTGCAATCAAGGACCTGAAAACTTCAAATTTTCAACACAAGCCCCCGCCCCCAAAATTCATCCAAAACCCTAAAATCCAAAATTAAACAACCCGGGGGCGGGCTCGCCGGCGCCGCCCCCCAAAAATCCGGGCGACAATGCGTGGCGTCGCTTTCTTGCGCAGAGAAGCTGCAGCTGCGATTCAATGACTCGCCAGCTTCTGCGATTCAGCGGCTGCCTTGTAATACAATGGCGGTGCAGCTTCTTGGCGGTCTCCAAAAAAAAAAATTTTTTTTTTAAACCGAAATTCTGAAAATCTTTAAAAAATCAACCGAATAATTTTTCAAATTTAATAAATCTAAATCCGAAATTATTAAATTTGAAAATCATAAAAATATACAAGAACCAAATTAAAAATACTTGATTCCCAATGATTTAACATGAATAGGCTCTGATACCACTTGTTAGAACTTTATTAAAACTTAAACTTTATGATCTTGCCAAGATCTTCATGTCAAATCATCAAGAAACTGAATTAACGCGGAACATACCTTAATCAATTGATTTCTGACTTGATTAAGGTATGTTCCGCGTTAATTCAGTTTCTTGATGATTTGACATGAAGATCTTGGCAAGATCATAAAGTTTAAGTTTTAATAAAGTTCTAACAAGTGGTATCAGAGCCTATTCATGTTAAATCATTGGGAATCAAGTATTTTTAATTTGGTTCTTGTATATTTTTATGATTTTCAAATTTCATATGCTTTCTCTTGTATTCTTGTGTTGATGGGATGCCACAAAGAATGAGAAAATCCCACATGAATTGGGGACCATAACCCTTTATATATTTCCATATGTATTCGGCCCATCATCAAATACAAACCCTAATGGATCCGGTCTCTACACATATAGTCCGGCCCACACTTTAATTAGATGCTTAAAGCCCAATTACTTAATTCCTTATTAGATCACTTTAATTTTGGACTTAACTTTAAGATAGCATTTATACACAGTTAATTACATATGTCGGCCCATCACAGGAAATTAAATAATTTCCCAACAACGTTCCCTATAAAGATATATTCATAAAAAAAAAAAAAAATACACATTAGAAACAAACTATATATATCAGATAACATGGTGTAAGTTGCTCTAACATATACAAATACGGTACCGAATCATATGTGAATACGACAGTGTTGTTACTCCATGTCTAATGAGGTAGGCCACGTGACGGTGAGTTAAGAAATAGCAAGTCATCCATGACCCATACTCCATGTCACTGTATCTTCCTAAGCCTAGCTGACGCGATTAGGCAAAAGGCCAAAGTGGCTTGGCAGCTCAGCGGAAGTGACCGACGACCGTCAAACCTCCAAGTCCGAAACTAGGTGGCAAGAGTTGTTACTGTGTATTTTGAAAGCAATATGCATTTGATTTACAAAGTATATTCCATGATGTTGCTTCAACTTAAAGATCTTCCATACGTCTGATAGATATGGCAGCTTAGAGCTACACTTTCGATCGACTTTTCAAGTGACAGTCCCAGATACGAGAGACATATTTTCAATTTATTTTAGGTCACAACAGACGTAGGACATTTGAAATTGACACCTATTAGGTTTGAGCTGTTAGTCCTTGAGATGAGGCCATATATCAGATATTCAATGGATATCGACTCTTTCCTTTCGTTATATAAGCTCACATTAGGTATCTTCTAAAGGTAATGCAATTTTACACTTTCCACGATAGATTCCTTGATATTTTCTCTTCAACATGAATTCTACTTTACTCATATCTATTGTCTCTTCCACGCTCATAATATCTTCAACTGTTGATTGACTTGTGCTTAGAAATACCCAAGATCGCCTTCCCCACCGTTGAAGAAGAGGCCATATGCATCTAACACTTTGTTCAAATGTTCAAGAACTTAACATGCAGAACATAGTGAAATTTGTTGACCACGTGTTCCAACCGAATTCCGAGATCTAGTGCTATTGGTAAGTAGTCGAATTTGCAAAAGCACGTTTTTGGCAATGGAAAGTATATTTCAGTAATTTGGTTGCGTTCATTCAATTACACACCAAAACAAGGGACCCTCATTAACTCTGGTATTGGCCGACTTGTTTTCATCCAAAAGATATTTGTAGCTCCACTAAATTTTGAATTTTGCATTTACGCGAATCGTACGGACAGAATAGACTTCATAAGAGGATAAGCATTACGAACCACCGCTCACAATATTTAGCAACGCAATAATAGCAGACAAAACCGCCTCATTTACCATAGCACCCAGCACAATGCCAACAGCTGGTGGTTGTCATTTAAGCTCCCACAGGCCACCCAGCTAAAAACCAAATTTTCGGTCGGGCCGCCCATCGACATGGTGGGGAAGCCTAAAGGGGAATAGCCACCCTCTGAGGAAGTACCATCTATTATCCACAATGGTCTTTAGCTATTTATAAACGAAAAGAAAAGAGCTCAATAACTCGACTAAGACGAATCAAACTAGTCAAGAAGGAGAGTTTTTTCTTCACTCTTCAGCTCCTTAGTCTTAAAACTCAAGGATACAACTCAATATCTTAAAAACTCCGTAACTCAGAACTCAATTCAATAATTCTGTAACTCAGAACTCGATCGGTAAGCCCCTTACTCTACTTCTTCAAATAGAGATCTGCACCAAGTCAAGTCAGAATGAACAGAGGGACCCCACCCTCTTAACGCTGAAAAAATCTCTAAAAAAAATTCTAGAAAACATAAACTTATTAGTGCTATTCACAGCACACATTTCATTTTATCCTTAAACCAAATGATGCAATGGTTTTACACTACTTTCAACTAAACTAAATCATCTCATTACCAATCACATGAATAATATATAAAAGTTTGTCAGAATGCAGACAACATAAAATACCATTGTTTCCTTATTTTATTTATTAGACATTATAATTGAGTCCTAAAGTAGTTTTTACTTTTTCTCAAAGTTAAGTGGTGAAATCCCTACAATTTTAAGAACATTATGATGCAAGAGAGAATTTTCTTTGGTCCTCTCTTGTATGAGATTCAAAAGATCTCAAAACAGAAACAATACTATAATACTGCCAAAAAAAAATAAAAAACTAAGGAATTACGAATAACATAGTTTACATAATATGTATCAAGACCGGTTTGTTTGTATAATGTTTCTGAACAAAGATGGTCTTACTATGGTTAGTTAGGAGGAATAGCAGATGACTCTGTAGACAAGGTGATGTAGGATGAATTAGAGGAAGAAATTAATAACAGAATTACAGCAAGAAAGAGAAGAGAAAAGGAAGAGAGGGAGCACGTAGAGGAGAAAGAGGGAAAACAGGGGAGGAAGAGTGGGCAACCAGCCAACACTAATAATTTTCATCCATCCATCGTCTAACTCAACAACAATGAAAAACCATATAAATGGTAAAACCTAATCTACTTATGACGGGCTTGGGTCAACCCACTACTATAAGCCCAATAATAGAAAACATAACTAATAAAGTCCAATAACAATAAAAACTAAATCTCGATGATTGATGTCCGCATCACAAGGCAATGTCATATTCAATTCAGCAGCAAGGAACTCATTAAGTATTGGTAGCTACATGCATTCAAACATTATGCTTCCTTCTGATCTTACCCTTGCCGTGGTGCTTCCTCTTGGCAATCTTGATTTTCTTTTTCAGCTTTTTACCGATGGGTTTTAATGCTTTCAAATTTTGACTTCCGTCAGTCATCTCCACATCTGCTAACCAGTGTACTCAATATTAATATCGTTGTACCAGAATGATGAAGAAAAGCTTACAAACAAGCAACTATTTACTCACTAATCATTGAGTGTACAAGTAATCAGATTATCTAAACATGTAAGTCGTAGCAGTTCAGCCATGAATGAACATGGTGGCGAATCAGGGGAAAAATAATATTTTCGACCAAGCAAACCCATGACATGTGATCCACGTTTCAACCACCAGTGGTAGCAACTCAAAATAATTGTAACTGATACTCTTCTTCCACTAGATGCTCCTCTGCAAACTTAAATTGCAAAATCCCCACCACATAGCTTCAATACATGTTTGTACAATGAAAGGAGGTTATAATTTTGAAAGTTCTTCCAAGATTCTTTAAAAGTGATATGCTCTTTATTTTAAAAAGCCAAAACTTTAAAAAAGGTTCCAATATTTTATTTTATTTTTAACTTTTTAAAATAAAGAGTCGATTTAGAGAGTCAAACTCACTCTCCATTTGTATTTCATTAATGATTGTATTTAATGAAATTGCAAGTTTCAATACTCCACTACTTAATTATTTATATTATATTAAATAGTTTAGCTATCGACATCTAAAGATATATATATCAATTGAAAAATAAGAAAAAATAAAATAAATGATTGCAGGAAAAAATAAAATAAAGAGTTTGTTGGAGCATACAAAAAACATAATTTTAAATTTTAAAATGCTCTCTATTATGACTAAGATGCTCTTTAATTTTTAAAGAGTCTCGTTGAGATGCTCTTGTACCTTGAAAGACAAAATGCCTTTAAGGATTAACCCTTGGCTTTCTCCAGTGCCTTCTTTTAGCTAGGGGTGGGATCTTCACGTTAGAGAATTGAGCTGTAGTTCAGCCCAAAGTTTAGGGATTTTTTTCCTTTCTTCTTGTTTTACAACACAAAAGTGACCCAAATTCTTTTTTAACTTCATAAAATTGGCTTAAAGAAATATTTAGCCAACCCAAACATGAATTCATGAATCATGCCTCGCCCAGCACAAAATTTTAGAACGCCATAACATAGGTTCTAGCTTCGCCCCTGCTCTTAAACCTTATACAAGACTTCCATGAACTAAAGATTATACAATTTATGTACCATGGAAATAACAAGTCCTGAGAGAATATCTGAAGAATATGGGAAAATCTGGTGTTACAGTAGGGCAAGTCAGCTAGAATGGGGAGACAAAGGCAAGAGGAACACCAGGAAGAAGACGGCAAGCTACTACAGGGAAGAAGAAGTCTGCCGCCAATTTTAAAATCAAAGCCCGAGACGACGTCGTTTTAACTTGGATTAAACGGTGTCGTTTTGATTTCCAAATTTTAATTGTAATTAGGAGCACGTTTTATCCATTTTGTTGCTGAAAATGTGTTCCTTCTTTGGGTATAACAGGAGGGAAATGAGGGAAGAAAGATGGGAGTTGATTTGTGCGAAGTTCCCTCTCAAATTTCTCTCTGCCTTCTCTCTTCTTCTCTCTTTCTTTTTCTTAATAACTTTTTCAATTCTGTAATGGCAATTTCAGTTTCGATTGAATAAAATTGTTCTTCAATTCAATTGTTAATTGTTGGAATTCATTAGTTTGAGCTGTGTTGTGGTTACATTTAGCTGATTTAGGGTTGAGTTTTAGCTCAACCATAATAATTGGTATCAGAGAAGTACGTGACTTGGGCGATATGGCTGAGACTAGAAGCAAATCGAATGAAGATCATTTGAACAGGTTAGATAGAAAAGTGTTAGATCTGGGTGTGGTTGCAAAATCATGGGAAGAAAAGTTGAAAGTTGTATGTACCAAGCAAGACAAGATGGAGCAATTGATGGTAGAAATGGAAAGTAAAAATGAATTGATCATTTCAATGTTGACTAATATGATTGGAGCTAAATCAGTCTCGAAAGATCAGTTCAACCATTACGATTCTGCTGTTGTGGATAGAGATGAAGCAGTGGAAGATGGCGGTGAAATGGCTGGGTCCGTTCTTGATGTTGGGGATTTAGAACTTGGTAAAAAGGTTGGGGAAGAATTGGTGCCAGTGGTTGACACAAAAGTGGAGACGGTGGTTGTGAGAGAGGAATCAAAGGTACCTGATGCTAAAACTGAGACAGAGATTAAGCTGGAGATAGGTGAGACAGAGAAGTTTGAATATGAGGAAGTATCGACGGCTGATGCTATAGACTACAAGGAGGAGGTTGTTGAATTAAATGATTCAGAAATTGAGGTTGCTGACAAAGGAACTGTAGAAGAGATTTCATTCAGTGCTTTAGCTGGAAGCTTGAAACATAAAAATATTAGAGTTCCTGGGATGATCAAGGGGAGGAAAATATCAATTCTCATTGATAGTGAAAGTGCCCACAGCTTTGTGGATAAAAGGTTGATCAAGGAACTGAACCATACCACTGATGAGGCCAATGTGATGACAATCAGGGTAGCTAATGGGGACAAAACAGAAAGCAAAGCTGTTTATCAGCCTTTAGTATGGAGAGTGCATGACTGGGAATTTTAGTTCAATCTAAGTACCTTGAAATTGGGGGGGGTGATATGGTTTTAGGAGTAAATTGGTTGATCCAATTTAGCCCTACTCTTTTTCATGTTGAACAGGGATTTATCAGATTCAAACACCACAATGAGGAGGTGGAATTGAGGAATGAAATATCAGAGAGTCCAGTTAAGATGAAGAAGATAAAGGAGATAGATAAGATGTTTGACAAGGGAGCCCGTGAAGCTGTAGGGCAACTGTGTTTCCTCATTAAGAATAACAAAAATGAGACTCTTGGCAAGATCCCAGAGGTGATTGAACAATTTCCTAAGGACTTTGAGGAGCCAAAAGGGTTACCTCCTCCCAGGTCACATGAACACAACATTTCATTGACTGAGAGAATACATCCATTCAGAATCAGAACTTATAGGCATCCTTTTATCCAGAAAATCGACATAAAAAGGCTAGTGGTGGAGATTCGGAGATACAAATTAAACCAACAGTTAAAGGAAAAGCTTTCACAAGCAAGTACAAGGGTAAAGCTTTATTCTAGTAAAAAGATATTAGAACGGTCATTGGTAGAAGGTGATTGGGTTTTTTTGAAGCTACTCTCGTATGCACAAAAGTTAGTGGAACATAGTTCTAACCATAAACTAAGTGCTAGGTGTTTTGGCCCATATCAGGTTATAAAGAAGGTAGGAGCAGTAGCCTTCCAATTGGCATTACCTAAAGGATCAAGCATTTATCCTTTCCTTCATGTGTCCTTGTTGAAGAAGAAGATTGGGGAGAAGGAGGTCCCAATTTATGCACTCCCAAATCAACAAAAAAGCAAGGAGAATCAGGCAAAAGCAATGCAAGTCTTATCAACCAGATTGATCAATAAAAATGGTATAGCTGTGACTCAATTGTTAGTTCACTGGGAAGGAACTATCCCAGATGATGATACCTGGGAGGAATCTGTAGAAGTGCAACCCAAATTTTTGGCATCTCAACCTTGGGGACAAGGTTATGCTAAGGGGGAGGGATGTTACAGTAGGGCAAGTCAGCTAGAATGGGGAGACAAAGGCAAGAGGAACACCATGAAGAAGACGGCAAGCTACTACAGGGAAGAGGAAGTCTGCCGCGAATTTTAAAATCAAAGCCCAAGACGACGCTGTTTTAACTTGGATTAAACGGTTTCGTTTTGATTTCCAAATTTTAATTGTAATTAGGAGCACGTTTTATCCATTTTGTTGCTGAAAATGCATTCCTTCTTTGGGTATAACAGGAGGGAAATGAGGGAAGAAGGATGTGTGTTGATTTGTGCAAAGTTCCCTCTCAAATTTCTCTCTGCCCTCTCTCTTCTTGTCTCTTTCTTTTTCTTAATAACTCTTCCAATTCTGTAATGGCAATTTCAGTTTCGATTGAATAAAATTGTTCTTCATTTCAATTGTTAGTTATTGGAATTCATTAGTTTGAGCTGTGTTGTGGTTACATTTAGCTGATTTAAGGTTGAGTTTTAGCTCAACCATAACATCTGGATTGATAGAGACAGAATAAAATAACAAATCCATCAGAGACATCAACTTCTCATAATAAATTAGATTGAATATGCACCAAAAACTTTAGAAATTGAAAAGAAATAGTCTAGAGATAGTAAACAAAAGCAAATCAAATTAAGCACAAAACAACAAAAATATGATAAAGCAGAAACACACACCCATATCTTAATGAATATCACAAATCAGACTGCATCAACCAAGAACTAAAAATGGTAAACCCTACAAAAGAAAACGAAGGAAAAAGAAAACGGTACCCGTGTTTTTATCAATAAAAGAGGTAGTTGAGGCGGTGAGATCCATATCGTTGACGGAAGTGGTGGGAGTGGACTTGACGGGGAGCTTGGGGGCGGCGAGGGCGGCCTCCTGAGCGGCAAGCTTGGCGGCGTCTTTCTTGTCGTAAATGGGTTCTACGAGCTCTCTCTTAATGGCCCTCAGCCTCTTCTCCCTCTTCGATCTCATTGATTTCGCCATCTTCTCTGTGTGATCTGTAAATTGTGTCACTTCGACAAATTTCACAGCCTCGTTTGATTGAAATATTTGCTTTGCCTTCTGTTTGGTTTTGTTGAGCCCTAAACCCTAAATTTCATGATTTTCATCTAGAGCTTATTTGAAAGATTTGGAAACTTTCCGGTCAAATTTCAATCTATCATTATTTTAGATACCATATTGCAAATAGTATAAGGAGGAAATTACACTATATGCCTCTTTTTCTTTAAAAAGTTAAAATATACTTGGAGATGTCAATTTAGCTCGTCGACAGCCCAAAAAAGGTTCGAGCTGGCTCGGCTCATGGCTCGAGAGAACCGAGTTGAGACTCTAGTCGAGCCTTATTTTTGGGCATCGACCCGAGCTTATGCAAACCCCGTGTTTTGAAATGCAAGCTCCACTAAAGTTTTTTTTTTTTTTAATATCTTTCAATGTACTATTAAATTATAATTATATTGTCATGGGTCATGAAACAATACATTCAAGATTGCACATAATTATATTGTTAATTTTTTTTTTATTTCACACCTGTTTTAAAAAAAAACATGAGCAATCTCCAGCTCATTTCATTTACATCCCTAAGATAAACAAATTAAAAACTCTTATTACTATCCTAGTAACGGTGTCAAAAATTTGTTTGTTAATATTTTGCTAGCATACAGAATTGTTGACAAGTAATAGATTATGTGAGTTAAGAATATTATCCCACGAGAAATAAATTCAATTGAAGTGTACTAGTTGTATATGAGATTCGAATTATGTAAACAAAATAGAGATTTTGATTTGATTTTATGTTAAAGTATTTAAGAAAGTGGTAAAAAGTATTTTGTATCAAATTATGGATGATTATATTGAATTTCAAATCCGCTTATTGATATCCATTTCAGTTCCTGATTTGTAATCTAGTCATATTCAATCTTTCTTGACATCGATAAAGTCAATGTATTTAACTTTTCTTTTTTCAAGACAAAATAAATCTATTCAAGTCACGATCCAAACATATTCTTAGTTTGAATTCAAATGAGTAATGCATTAAATTTTAAATTATTTATATGATTGCACAAGTGATGAATCTTATTCTTAACATCTATTGAACATATATTAATTTTGTCACGTTCTAAACTTATTTTAAGTCTTCCAACCAGGGCCGGAGCCAGGAAAGTAACTCAGGGTGGGCACAATGTATCAATGTTGAACTTGGACCACAAATATCAATATCAACGAGACCAACCTGGAAATTCATAGCTGCCAAGGCAAATGAAAGTTGAGCAGATAATGTACTCTTGCCAACACCACCTTTGCCAGATAAGACCAACATTTTGTGTTTCACCTTCGTCATTCTTTCTACAATTGCCACCAAGCCTACAAAGAAACAATTGTATAACATAAAAGATTAGAGTCCAAACAAATTATAAGTAATCAAAATGGAGGAACATCAAAGTATGTTCTTAAAGAAGCAAAGGTAAGCAAGTAAAACCACAAGAATTTCCAATCATTGTTACTTCAAATTTCAACAATTTCAATTCAATAATACCCAAATTTCAACCATTTCAATTCTTCCGGTATTCATCGAGGACCAGGTAAACATTAGCAATATAAATTCCCAAATCAATAATCTGCACATATTGTCCCCAAATATATATACTTATGTTATGTCATATATAAAAATTACATTAAACTATCTCAAGTATTGTAATACCTATCTAGCTCGAAAAAGGCTTCAGTTAAAACCTACATCTCCATTTCAATGTTCCTCGAAGAAAAATCAAAAACTGAAAAAAGGCCAATAAGGAGCCACTATGTTTAATTTACATTTCATCAGTTCATTCTCACTATTTCTAATAAAGCAAAATTCATCCACTTCATCATTACACGCCATATAAAGCCCCAATTTAGAACCCTCAAGGATAAACAGGGATTAGAATTCGGTTTAAACTTGCATTCTATTTTTGAAAATTAATTACCCAAAACACATAGAATATATCTCAGTCTCAGCATGAAAAAGTAAAACTTGAAAAAATTATTAAAACATAAATGCCATATGGTACCTATTTAGAAATGCCGCTTGAGGGCGAGGACAATAGAGGCAGACAACACAGGAGGGCGAGGATCGACGAGGACAACAGAGGCAGACAACACCGAAGGGGGGAGGCACACACTGTCGCCTGGAGTGGAGGAGATTAACAGAGGCAGATGTGAGAGTTTGAGAGAGACGGACAACGGGACGAGTGAAATTCAGTGACCTGAGGTTTTTAAGTTTTTGGATTGGGCTGGGTAGGTCTTGGACGGGAAGCAACAAGAGTTAAAAAAAGGAAAAATTGCATAAAACCATGCATTTAGTTTGACATTTTTAAAAATCAGTTTACACTTTATTTAATCAATTTTCAGGTTTTTATCATTTTAATTAATAATGATAATATAAAATTAAAATAACCTATATACCCACCCTAATACCTACCCCCCACCAAATTTATTTTAAATATGAAACCCTAAATCAACTCTCGTGTCTCTCACCATTTCTCTCCACTCTCTCACCGCCCACCGCCACCATCCGTCTCTCTCACTCCCTCCCTCCTCTCCTCCTCCTCCTTCCCTGCCGTTCAGCAGCGTCTCGGCACTGCTGTGGGTGTGCAGAGTCGCGACACTGCTGTGGGTGGGCAGTACTGCTGTGAATCGCAGCAGCGCTGCAACGATGCTATGGGTGGGTGGCTCACAGCAGCGTCCAAAAATCAGCTGGTGCAGTTTTCAGTTAGGATTGATGAGAGTATTCGTTGATTTAACCTTAGCAATTAGTTGTATGTATTGGCGGATTTGTTTATTGTTGTGGCGTAGTCGACGGTGGTGGTGGTGGGTTTTTTGGTGTTGTGGTGCAGGTGGCGACGGTGATGGTTGTTTTTTGTTATTATTGTGGATGTGGTTGTGGTGGTGTTGTGACTGGGCGAAGATGTTGGTGATGTTGTGCAGGCGACGACGGTTGTTTGGGTGGTGGTTGTTGTTGGTGTTATTGTTAGTGGGTGGTTGTGGTTGTGGCAGTGGCAGTGGAGGTGGCTACAAAGAGTGTCTGTGACCAACTATTTGGTCGATCTGTGACCAAGTATTGGTGGCGGATTGGGATCGAGGACGGGTGTTTGTGTTTAATTGACCAATTATATTAGCTATTAAATTGTGAACTTAAAATCGATAATCTGTGACTAAAAATATAATCTTTGACCAACAAATTTGGAAATATGTGACCTCTGTTATCTACAATTTTTTTAACTTGTAACCAATTAAACATTTGTGACCGATAATTTTTTTGATCAGTGACCAATGACGTCAACTGTGACCCTAATATTTTTTTATTTGTGACCTCTAAATAATCTGTGATCAATAATTTAATAAGTTGTGACTGAGAATTAATTTTTTTCTAACTAATTAGACATCTGTGACCAAATTGTATATAATTGTGAACTTAACAATTTCTGAAATTGGAGCAGTCGTCGGAATTAAGCGGCGACGGAACGGTCACCGGAGTACTCGCGCAGTCGCCGGAACTGTTGCCGGAGTAGAGTGGCCACCGAAACTGTCGCCGAAGCAGTAGGGGATAGGGATGGTAGAGATGGGGGGGTGTGGGGTTAATTATATTATATTACAATTAAATATTTAATTAATTAATAAAAATCTGATTTTTGCAATTTTGAAACTTAGCACCTGATTTTTTATTTTGACAAAGATAATACTTGATCCATAAATTTTTCCCAAAAAAATGAGTCCAGAAGTTCAGGGTGGGCACAGGACTGTATTGGGCTCCGCCCCTGGTGACCAATGACGTCAACTGTGACCTTAATATTTTTTTATTTGTGACCTCGAAATAATTTGATAAGTTGTGATTGAAAATTAAATTTTATTTAATTAATTAGACATCTGTGACCAAATTGTATATAATTGTGACCTTAACAATTGTCGGAATTGGAGCAGTCGCCGGAAGTAAGCGGCGACAGAACGGTCACCTGAGTACTTGCCAGAATAATTGTTGGAGTACTCGTGCGATCGCCGGAACTGTCGACAGAGCAGTAGGGGGTAGGGGTGGTGGAGATGGGGTAGGGGTGGGGTGAGATTAATTATATTATATTACAATTAAATATTTAATTAATTAATAAAAACCTGATTTTTGCAATTTTGAAACTTAGCACCTGATTTTTGATTTTAACAAAAATAATACCTGATCCATAAATTTTTCCCTAAAAAAAATGAGTCCAGAAGTTCAAGGTGGGCCTGTGCCCACCCTGGACTGTATCGGGCTCCGCCCCTGCTTCCAACACTATAATAGGCAACTAATTATCTAATTGATGTCCGTCCAAACAATTAAATAATACATTGGATATGCAAATTAATTAATAAACGCAATAAATACTAAACTATCAGTTTTGAATGAAAATAAATAAACACTAGGGATCATCTTATCTAATATAAAATGGATCTAGCCTCACACCGATCATGAAAGCATGTAAGAAATCTAGTTCTTCAATTTTAAAGTTGAATTTTTCAAATTCTTGATATATTTGGCTTCGATTTCTTGCTAGGATTTGATATTCTCTCTCAAAAGTGGTGAATTGACATTTTGTTCTTAATGAATTTGATTATATTATTGTGTATCTAGATATTAGAGAGAGTTTTCACATGTGTTTAACTAGTTTTGTATCTATAAGAGTCCAAAAATCAAGCCAAATACTTGAAGAATTTGAATTAAAAAGGAATTTGAGCACAGCCAGAAATTGCAAGCTTGGTTTTAGAATTAACAATGTTCCAGCTCTCAAGTTGGTGAAAACAAGGTCTCGAGCGCCTAAATTGCTCGCTCAACCAGGTCGCTTCGTCCCTGAGCAACCTTCGGTATTTTGGTCATAATTTTTTCTTCCGATATCCGATTGAGGTGATTGAAAGTGCGCTGGAAAGATAATTCATAGGGTTACAATGCATCTAAAAATAGAAATTTTCCAATTCGAATATTTGCTTACCCATCTCAATTTGAGACTGAATATTCGAAGCATAACATTTTCAGCTGAAAATTGATCTGTGAAAATATTTAAACTATATTTCACTCATTTGACCTCCAATTACATCCATTTGATCATATGTGATATTTACTAATCATTTTATGATCCAAAATAACTATTGAGTATTTGCACTTTGGTTTTCGAACTTTGAATTTTTTTTCATTTTTACTCGCTTTTTCGTTCATTTCTTCTTCTAATTCCACCAATTTGCCTCGAATTTTACCTAACAAGCAAAATTAACATCTAATTAAACTATAAGTTATCAAAATCTATTATAATTAATATCATTTAACGGTACAGATAAGTATATAAAATATACTTATCAAGCACTCACATGCTATCTGTGAACCCTTTTTGGCAATGTAGCAAAACACATAAAAAAATAGACATATAATTCTCTCTTTTCACTTTCAATCTCTAATGTCATGGACTACCACTTCCACCACCATTATCGTCGCCAGCGCCACCATCATTCCCATGCAGCCACAATTGCCCCCTCTTAAAGCCCTACCATCTTTTTCTTCTTCTATTCGATATTTATTTTTCCAAATTGTCCCCACCACTCATGACTCTTATCTGGAACAAGATGCCATTGCATCTTCTTTTTCATCTTCTCATAGCGTCTTTTTATTCTAGTTTACAGTCGCAACTTGACAATCTAAATCTAACTTTTCAGAACTAGATCTGATTTTCCAAATTTCTTATCTGCATTACAAATTATTAGAACTCATGGATTTTTACTCAAATTTTTGTCTCAAAGGCCGGACAAAAACTCGAAATTACTCTTAGGATATAGGATTTCTTCTTACAAAATGTCTTGATAAAAAATTAGGATATAGTTTCAAGAACTGGTTTTCCTCTCTTTCAAATTATCATGCGTTGAACTTCATTTTATTAAGAACTATTTTTTTGTTCAGTAAAGATTATTTTGTTTGGTTCATCATCTGGAAGAAGAAAAAGGGGCCAAGACGTAAATATGAAAATTTCAATTAACAATTTATATAATACTAGGTTTAAGCAACGTGCAAACGTTTGCTTAGTTTATAGATAATTTTTTTGGTTAATTAAATAACTAATGATGCAATGTTTATGTAATTGATAAATAATTACACATTGTGATATATTAAAAAAAGAGCATTAATAGAATCTATAGCATGGTCCTATAAATAAATATCGCCCATAGTTTTATGAAAGCTGTTTGAGATCATTTTGATTCTAAGATGACGATTTAGCATTTTTCTCATCTTGCACTACTTGAATAGAGAGGATATTAAACTGCCTATATTTTTTCTTCTTTAGTTTCTCTGGATCTACATAAACTTGAATTTTTCAAATTTTTTTTGTTAATTTATCTGCAACGGCTTTCCAGTATTATTGTCAAGTTCAACATATCTCCTAACACTTTAAATGCGTTGAATATATTAATTTTAAAAACAAATGACAAGAAAAAGTTGCCACCAAATGGAAATACATTCAGAAAAGGATATTTTTTTTCCATTAAATCACAAAATACAGAACCAAAGACAGATTAACCAAATCTACAGGCCTTATCCAAAAAATTCAAAGCCCTGCTTTTGGAAATCCCATAAATCAAATATTTACCTCTCAACATGAAAAAAAATAATAAGAAAAATAAGTAAAATAGGAGCTATTTTACTCCATAAAAATAATTCAATCTTCTCCTAGGTTTAGGCCATCAATACTGCATTGCCTTCCTTAAATCCCATTTTAGCCTCATTGCTTGAAAGAATAATCTCTTTCAGCACCGATTCTTCCTTTTTATCATCTCCCTTGGTGAAATTTGGATGTAATTTTCTTGAAATCTGACCAGTTGAAGCTAAAGCCAACAATTCTAAATCCTCAAGACCTTTGACTGGGCCAAGACTACACGTTTCAGTCCCATATTTTGCTAATGCATCCTGGAATTTCTTGATCTGCATACAACAATGAAATCTTAGAAAATGATTCCAAATAAAATTTGTTGAAAAATTAAATAGAATGCAAATATAATTACTTACAGTTGCATTAGACATTAGTACAGCTGAAACTACATAATCTGCCATTTGTACGTCTATAGAATCTAAAGAAGGGCAGGACATGAATGTGCAGACTATGGCACATGGTCTTGAGTTCTTCATAATTAACTTTAAGAAAAATTGCATCCATGTTTGATTCAGCCAGTTGACAGATCTGTTGAATTAATTATCAAAATCAGGTAAATCAAAGGCAAAAATAATCAATTAAGAGTATAAAAAATGAATATTTGTACCTTAGGATGCAATGCTTTGCAGCCTCCACAACCAGGAGAATAAAAGTCAATTATAACCAATCTATCACCAGCATTTAACAAAGAACCAACAAGTTCTTGTGCAGAATGGATCTCTATTATGTTGGGCACAAGGGTCTTTTCCCACCATCTTAGGCCTCTGCTAATACATATTGATGCCTGTGCCTATAATCATAAAACACCACGAAAGCTTAATTTTTGAAACCTTAATACCAAAAAAAAACCATCAAGAAGAAAAAAAAGGCACAAAACAAAAACTTACATTGATAGGGGTATTATGTCTTGAAGCTTTAGCATTCCAATTGCTAACAATTTTCTGATCTGAAAATTCAATGGGCTTTCCCATAAACTCTTTTGCCCAAAGGAAAAAAAAAAGGCGGACATCTTCTTCTCCCCTCCTTCCTTTCTCCACCGCAGGTTTGACAGAGCAGCAGATGAGTCTCAAAGAAAGAAAGAGGGCCTGTGAAGCTTTTAATGCATCTGTTCCTGTCTCTAGTTAATCCTGTGCTCTACTTCCCGTCTCCTTCCATGCTGCACCATAAATTACAAGATAGTTGAAGGGGAAAAATCGAATTTGTGATCTTATGTACAATAATCAGAGTCGTTGAATGTCTCCAGTTTTTAATCTTTTGATATAATTTCACATTTTGGATCAGCCCTCTTTGAATTGAATAAATATCTAAAATAGCGTATCATGTTTACATCCCAGATGATGTTGTTGTTGAACCCCACAAGTCATTGTCTTCATCTTTACTCATCTTTAATGTTGGAACCGGTGGCGGAAGTTCCTTTACTGGTGGTTTGTAGATTGGAACCTGTGGAGGAAGTGGCTTTACTGGTGTGGAGGAACTAAGGAAATTTCTTGTTTTCTTCACTTGCTTGCACAGTAACAGCCAAAGAGTTTGTCCCACATCGAAATTCTACAAATGAAGCACAAGAAATTTTGCCTATAAATAAATGGGCCAACAAACGTTTCATATGCTTCTGGGGCCTGTCAATTAATTGCCTGAAAGTTGGAAAGTAACCGGTTAAATCGGTCAAAGAACGGGTTTTTAGCTGTTTAATGGAAACAATCAAACTAACGGTGGAAAAAATATTTTCAGTTAAAAACAATAAATTCCGTTAGATTTTCATTATTAAAGTTTGCAATGAATAGAGTCATTTACTTAATTTAATGTCAAATATTTCAGCTATTGGTATTTTTGAAACTTATTGTACTAAAATAAGTTTATGAGGTTAACATATGAAAATTATTTTGGCTCCACTTTTTTAGGTCATGAGTTGCATTGAACGAGACTTGTTGCTTTGATTTTGGATGTGACTGTTAACTTTTGACGACGCAACTTTTACTGTAATTTAGCCTCCGTTTGACTCTCATTATTCTCTATTAATTTTTTAATTTATTTTTCTCTTTTTTCTTATTAATCACACATAATTTTTTAACCACACATTTTTCAAAAAAATACTATTCACCTCATTATAACGTGGAATAATGGAGGTCAAACGAACGCTTATATTAATAATTTAGAAATTTTGTTTTATGGAACCTAACCAAATCAAATATGAATAGTTCAAATTGGTTCCATTACTAGTAGAACAAATAGTTCCACTATAAGAAAATCATTGGTTTTGAGTTCAATTTCGGCCCTCTTCGGTATTAGAATTTTAATTATTTATATAATTAGGTAATTACCATGTAAATAATAGCTAATTTCCATATATAGAGTTTCCTAAAATATCTTGTAATATTCATACAAAAAGAGAAGAAGACGGACAAGAAATTCATTCCGCAAATTATTGTCATGGTATCAGAGCCCTAATTTACTTACTCGTGCGTGTGATCTTGGTCAAGAAAAATTGCAGTTGGTTGTTCAAGTCATCATCTTTGTCTCGCGTCGCGTTTCTCAGTTCGCGATGGCTTGTGGTGTTCGTCGTGGTTTTGTTTCCCCCCTCTCAGTTCGTGATGTCTTCTCTGTTCTCAGCTCCCATCGGTGATCGTTTATTGGTCGGAGCGATTTTTCGGCGTCTCAGTGTTCGGTTGCCGGATTCCTCAGTGTTTGGATTGGTGATTCTCGACCTTCAATTGATTTGGGACATTCAATTGAATTGGGTTGAATTTAGGTTGAGATTGATTTGGGCTTCTATTGTTTACATAGTGTTGGGCTTTTTGTTATTTTGGGCTATTGGACTTGATTATTTGTTGGGCTATTGGATTTAATTGTTGGGCTATTAATTATTTGGTTACATTGTGATTATTGGTTCACATTTATTTGGGCTTAAGTTCAAGACCCTGTTTTTTCTTTTAGTTGGTTTAATTATTTAAATTTTCGAGTTTGATTAATTTCAGTTGAATTTCATCATGGCATCTGAGAAGGCTGATTATGTTTGCATTCATTTTACTGGAACGAACTATTATTCATGAGCATTTCACTTTCAGTTATTAGTTGAAGGCAAGGGTGATCTATGGGGACATATTGATGGAAGTATTCATCCTCCCGATCAAGAAAAGGAAAGGGAAAAGTATCTTACTTGGAAAACAAAGGACTCTTGCCTTATGACTTGGATCATTGGATCTGTTGATCCTTACATTGTTCTTAATCTCAGACCTTATCGGTCATCCCGTGCTATGTGAGAGTATTTGAAGAAAATTTACACTCAAAGCAACAATGCTCGGCGGCTTCAGTTGGAGTTTGAATTGGCAAATTTCGTTCAAGACTCTCGGTCTATTGAAGAATATTATTCTAGTTTTTCCAATCTTTGGACTGAATACATAGATATTATTTATGCTTCGATTTCACCTGACAGTTTGGAAGCAGTTCAAGCTGTACATGAAGTCACCAAGAGGGACCAGTTTCTCATGAAATTGCGAAGTGAGTTTGAACCCATTCGTTCCAGTCTTATGCATCGCGAATCAATTCCAACTTTAGATGGTTGTTTGGGTGAGTTACTAAGAGAGGAACAACGTCTTATCACTCGAACCTCGTTGGAACAACATCATCATCAAGCAACGATTCATGTTGCCTATGATGCTCAACGATAATTCAAGAATCGAGATATGTCTGGTGTTCAGTGTTACAGCTGTAAGGGGTTTGGTCATATGGCTCTTCAATGTCCAAGAAAAATGTGTACTTACTACAAGAAGTCTGGTCATGTCATTGAAGGGTGCCCTATACATCCTCCACATAAAATCGGGCCCGATTATGTTGCTGCGGCCACTTTTGCATCAAGTTCTGTTTCGTCAGTTGCTCCCACTCAACTTTTAGCCTCTCATGGTTCTATACCTTCTATCACTCCTGAAATGACCCAAAACATGGTTATTTATGCTTTGTCAGCATTAGGTGTCTTAGGTAAATCATCGAATACTTCTTCTTGGTTACTAGATTCGGGTGCTTCTAATCATATGACTCATGATACTACATTACTTAGTAATATTAGACCATATACTGGACTCCTCCATATACACACTGTCGATGGTAACCCTCTTCCTATTTCAACCGTCGGTAACGTATCACCAGATATATCTTATGTTTTAATTTCTCCTCATTTATCAACTAATCTTATATCTGTTGGTTAACTCGTTGATAACAATTGCACCGTGTCTTTTTCTTCTTCTGGTTGTCTTGTGCATGATCAGGTATCCGGGAGGACGGTCATAAGGGGGCCTAAGGATGGACGTCTCTTTCCTATTTTACCGAAGCATGTTCCATTTTTTCCTATTGTTTGTAATTCTGCTACTTTATATTGGGGCATCCAAAGTCTAATGCATTGCATCAGTTGTTAAACTCTGATTTACTTGGTAATAAGAATTCTGCTTTGGTTTCATCTTTCTCACTTGACTGTGCATCCTGTAAACTTGTTAAGAGCAATGTTTTACCGTTTCTTTCCTTTGGTTCTTAGGCTTCGTATATTTTTGATATTGTTCATAGTGATGTATGGGGATTGAAACCTATCATGCCTCATTATAAATATTTTGTTACATTTATTGATGATTATAGTCGCTTCACATGGGTTTACTTTCTTCATGCAAAGAGTGAAGTTTTTTCTGCTTTCCAGTCTTTCACTGCTTTCATTGACAATCAATTTTCCTCTTCTATTAAGATTTTACGGTCTGATTCTGGAGGCGAATATATGTCCAATGCGTTTCAATCTTATTTAAAGACCAAAGGGATAATTTCTCAGCGCTCTTGCCCCTCTACTCCTCAACAAAAAGGGGTGACAGAACTCAAGAATCGTCATCTTCTTGACATGGTTAGAACTCTTTTGGTGTGAAGCGTTGTCTACTGCTGTACATCTCATAAATCGATTACCTTCTCCCACTCTTGATAATGTTTTCCCATTTTATAAACTGTTTGGTCATCATCCCAAGTACTCTCATCATTGTTCATTTGGCCGTGTTTGTTTTGTTCATTTACCACCGCATGAAAGGACAAAACTTACACCTCAATCTGTCAAGTGTGCATTTCTGGGATATGGTGGGAGTAAAAAAGGATATGTCTGTTATGACCCTAAAGCACATCGGATTAGGATTTTTCGTAATGTCGTTTTTTTTAAAAAACAATCTTTCTTCACTTCCGAAATTGTTATCTCTCCCCCCTGTGTTCTCTATATTGCCTAATTTTCCTACAGAATTCTCTCGATACAAGCCTAGTCTCATTTACTCTCGCAGGCATACCGCACCAGTCACAGCTTTCGAGCTTCCTTTTTAGACATTTGTTTCCTTACACCCCCTGATCCTCTATCTCCGACATCAGATTCTTCACCAATTGATCACCTGCCTCATGTCACTCTTCGTCGCACCTCACGTGTTCCTCGACCTCTCGATATTTATGATTTTTCTTCCCATAGCTCTATGTCTACTACTCTTGACTCGATTTCCATTCCTACATTTTATAGACGGGCTATGGAACAAGAGTGTTAGAACAGGTAATGAATACAGAACTTGGGGCTCCTGAAGCCAATCAAACTTGAAATATTGTACCATGTCCGCCAACTGTGAAACCAATTGGGAGTAAATGGGTATATTCGATCAAGTTTTGCTCTAATGGTTCTCTTGAGCGCTATAAGGCTCGGTTAGTTGCATTGGGTAACCGTAAAGAGTATGGAATAGACTATGATGAGACATTTGCTCCAGTGGCTAAAATGACCACCGTTCACCTCTTGTTATCTCTTGCTGCTTCTCAATCTATGGATGTTAAGAATTGTTTTTTTACATGGAGATCTCAAAAAAGACATTTATGTGAAACTTCCTTCTGGTATGCCACTTCCCTCTGATGACTCTGTCTGCAAGTTAAAACGCTCTTTGTATGGTCTTAAGCAGGCATCGCGGGCTTGGTTTGACAAATTTCGTCACACTCTTTTGGATTTCTCCTTTACTCAGAGTCAGTATGACGCATCTCTGTTCTTTCACAAGAGTACTGCTAGTATCGTTTTGTTGTTGGTGTATGTGGATGACATTATTATTTCTGGATCTGACCACAATCTTATTCAGAAGCTTCAGCACATCTTCATTCCGTTTTTCATATGAAAGATTTTGGTCAACTTACTTATTTCCTTGGGTTAGAGGCTCATACTACGTCGCATGGTATCTTCTTGAATCAACTTAAGTATATTCAAGACTTGATTCGGTTGGGTGATTTGTCTGAAGCCTCCTCGGTTGATACACCTTTGGAACTTAATGTTAAATATCGAAAAGGTGAAGATGATATTCTTCCTGATCCGACTCTTTATTGAAAGTTGGTGGATAGTCTCATATATCTTACCATCACATGTCCAGATATTTCCTTTGCCGTACATACTGTAAGCAAGTTTATGAACGCTCCTCATCACCTTTATTTGGTAGCTGTTCATCGCATTATTCACTATCTTATTGGGACTCCTCATCGTGGACTCTTCTTCCCTCGAGGGTCGTCTCTTAAGCTCATGGCCTATAGTGATGCTGACTGGGCAGGTTGTCCAGATTCTCATCGATCTACTACTGGGTGGTGTGTCTTTCTGGGTAATGCTCTCATTTCTTGGAAATGTAAGAAACAGGACTGTGTGTCTAAATCCTCCACTGAGGCTGAATATCGAGCTATGTCTGTTGCATGTTCTGAGGTTATGTGGTTGTGTGGTCTCCTTGCAGAAATTAGATTCTCTCAATCACAGCCTTGCCCCTTCATGGTGACAATACTAGTGTCATTCAAATTGCAGCAAATCCCGTGTACCACGAAGCACCAAACATATTGAAGTGGACTGTTATTATATTCAAGACGCCTATGACTCCAAGATCATAGCTCTTCCTGTAACACCCCGAAAATTTACAAAATAAAATTATTTATTCCATCTACTACATTTCATATTTTGACAGTTGGTAGACTAGAGTGACATATGTTAAATTCAATTTTATTTGGATCAAATATTTAAATATTGATAGAGTAATAATAAATATATAAATATTGGGCTCGTTGGATAGCTCGTAATTAATTAGGTATATTGGACTCAAGAAAAAGTCGATTCGGATAAGTCAGCACCAAGATTTTGCGGTTCGAAGAAGTTATTTAAAAACTAGTTTTCAATTTAATTAAGACCTTGAAAGAAATGGAGATGGTGCCACGTGTAGTGGGAAAATGGTGATAAAGGTAAAACTGAATTTGATTAAGATGATAGCTGATTTTAATATGGTTGGCAGTCACGTTGATATTTTTAGATTGGTTTTGATAGATATAAGCAAATCATTCCTTGATTAGGATAAACATAAATGGTAAACCTATGGTACATGTTACCTTTATCTCAATTATACTAAAACTAAATTTTTGATACTAGGCACGGACCCTATAAATACCCCCACTACGTCCAAGGGATCTTGACCCCAATATATATATTTATATACATACACGTACACACGGCAGAAACACATACTGTAGAGAGAAATATTAGTTTTGAAAGGTTAGATTGTGGACACATATTTTAAAGCAGAAAGTTATTCTTCAACCCGTATTTTCAAGGATCGTACAACATTTTTCATTTGGTCCGGTAAATGTAGGATACTATGTGCAAGTGATTTTTGTCTTCACAATATTATAATTATTTTTACATTATTTATTTCATGAAATGCTAATTGACCTGCGGGTTTCAATGAAATAAAATGTAAGATTTCCTTTGGGTTTTCTCAAATGTTTGCACAAAAATGTATTAGAGTATTCGATTGATCATCGACTACTCTTGATGAAATGGTGGTATGAAATGTTATAAATTTATGTTTTAAGAGTTATTGTATTGTTTTGGACGCACGTATTCTACTGAGTCAAATTACTCATTCCTTCAAAATTTAATTTTTTTCAGGTTAGCTCGGTCAACGTGGATGGTGGCTGTGCGGTGTGCGGGTTGTCAAGTAATAAATTTTCAAGGAAAAACATCTTACAATAGATTATGTTACGATATTGTGTTTTCTTTAATTCTGTTAAATGTTTAGATTTCTTGACATTATGTTTGATTCAGTAATTAAGTGTTTATTTAAAATGGTGTTTGATGCTTCAAATAAAATTAAGTTTCAAATTTTTACTTAAATAATTCCGCATTATGAAATGATATCGGTGACATCCCAAAGTTTAAGTCGATAAAATTTGGGGCGTTACACTTCCCCATGTTTCTACTACTCACCAAGCTGCAGATATCTTCATCAAATCTCTGACCCGCCACCGTCATAATTATCTAGTCAGCAAATTGATGCTTGTGGATTCACCAACATCAATTTGAGGGGGGTATATTAATTAATTAGCTAATTAGGTAATTACCATGTAAATAATAGCTAGTTTTCATGTATATGGTTTCCTAAAATATCCTGTAATATTCCTATACAAAGAGAAGAAGGCGGACAAGAAATTCATTCCGCAAATTATTGTCATTCGGAACCAAACAATACCACCTCTAATCGTGTCTCTCCCTCATTCTTAGAAATGATAATTGGTGGGGGTGTGATTGAGGCAGTCTTCAGCATCAATCGTGTGATCGTGAATTTTCAAGAGGTAAAGGAATGCAGTGGAATAATGCAGAAGATGATTACCACTTCAAAACACTTGTTGATTCAATTGAATACTAAGAATTTGACCATCGAATATTCATTGATTCACCAGAAATACTGAACAATTGGTTAAATTGAGAAACTTTCAAATTTTATTCATAAACAACCGAGTTAAAATGAACCCTAATTCCAACTTCTAAAGGAAAATAAGAATCTCTAACTTACTAGTTATTATTCTAAATAAAGACAAACTTTGAGAAACTAACATAAACAGATTTTCTAATAAATAAAACAAGGAAATAAATATATAAAAATCAATTTTTTTGCCTAAATACAAAAAGGCGATGGATTTGGCCACAAAATGGGTGGACTAAAGTACTTTAGCTCGTAGATTTACTGAGTGAATTGATTTTGTCTGGAAAAGTGTTATCCATCTAATTCTGACACGAGTGATTGGGTCAACCCATCCAACTGCATTATTCTCTCCAGGTCAAAAAAAATATTATGTAACGACGTATTTTTTAGTGATTTTTGCACATATCCATGATGTTCCCTAATGATATATTTAATTCTCGTGCCTAATAAATTTAATTATAATATGCATATAATTTTATTACGTTTAAGCAGAATAATGGATTTATTTTATTTTATATTTTGATTTCATGAATTATCATTTCTTTATTTTTTTCTTTCTAAAATGAACCTAGAAATATTGTAGGATGCACTTATTTTTCCATCTAAATAAGTACTATGATTGGATTGATAATTAGGCATTAATTTGGTACTTGAATAAGCTAATGGAGACAAAATGGGGTTTATAGTGCATAATTAACATAAATGGTCACACTAAAATGGAATTTTCGCATTTTCTTATTCGATATACAAAATAAGATCATATTTTATCCTCCAAATACCAAAATAAAAAAAATAAAATAAAAAATGTCCACTTGCTATCTCAATTATTATTCAAAATTGTTTATCAAATTTTAATATCTTAAACATTTATCCAAAATTCCATTCCCAAGAACAAAATCCATCCAACTCATCCCCTTCTCTTATATGATTTTAAAATAACCATAAGTTCTACACATCCTCTCAAAGCCATATAGAAAAAAGCTTTAGCGAACTATATATTGCATGAAGAAAACTATTTACTCATCCTTTAATAATGAGGTTCTTCTTTTATATAATTGTTTTATTATTCCTTATTTTAAAATAATCTTGCCAATATGTGAACACTAAGTTTAAGAATGAATGATTGCCCTTCTTCGATCCTTACTGTCAAATCGGAGAACGGAATCCTATCAAAATAGGTTTAGAAACAAAACTTCTTTTGATTATTCGGAAGTGCTTCCCTTGCCCCGGGCTCACACACATGAAAATTAATAATGTTGGTTTTGATTGTCCGATGTCCCCCTTTAATCTACCATATCTAACGAATGAGATATATGTTGGATCTATCCTATTTTGGGGGTTAACCAAAGAGGTTCATTACCTGAGTGTTTATGTAAACTTTGTATTAGTCCCCTATGCCAGCATATGATCGAATGTTCCTAGCAATTTAAATTTCCATGTTTGTATTTCATTTTCTACTTCAAATATTTTTATGCGAGGAGTAGGGACAGTTTATTTGTGATACTAGAAGTAAGACCTCTTTTTCTTAATTCTTTTTTATTATTATTTATTTCATCTGTTAAAATCCTAAAAAAATTTGATGTATGAAATTCAATTATTTTTAAATTCGATTTTGACCCAAATCAAGAATCCACTATTCGGATAATTTGAAACTAATGCCACAATCTCATAGCCCATATACATTTAATCGAATGATGTCCACCCCTTATGTTAATATTTTTATTATTAAAAATGGAAAGATAAAAGAATGAGTAAGTTGAAGATTTTAATAAATAATGACTAATTTAGGACTTTTTTGAACGTTGACTCCGTGGGCAGCTATGGTTACCTCTATTTTGCCATTTGATAAGTGAATTTATAAGAATTCAAGATAAGTAAACCTCCAATTATCTTTTAGCGTACGTTATATTATTAATGGTGCGTTTAATTATCAATATTTTTCATGAAAAATGTGTTTTTTTATTCAAATTCCTACTTTTATACTATTTTATTGACATTTTCCCATAAAAACTGTATACCTGAGACTGTCCATTGGCCCGTAGGTCCTGACACAACGTGACCATATTTTTCTCAAAATCAAAGAAAATATTTTCTTTAAAGGGAGTAGGATTTTATTTTCTAGGGAATTTACTCTCTCTTCTCTCTTTTATCTACCAACCTTCTCTCATTTATCCACCAATAAAAAATGAATAAATATAATATTTTTAGGTTGAAAATTAAATCAATCAAATACATATAGTTAATAATTTCTATACAAATAAGTTTTAGGCAATTGGATTGCCTACAATTTATTTATTTCCATACAAATTTCATACTCACGATCAAATACACCCTAAATATATAAATGTGTTACCTATATTTGTTATTAAATGAGCATGGTATTTGATTTTTTACATTTTATGTCATTAATACTTCTTATGATATATTCATATTTGTCAATGCATCCATAAGCATGCATAAAGTTTGGAAAAATAAAAAGTTTTCAAATATCAATAAGTTAAGAAATATTAAAAAAGATATGTATTTCAAGTTGTTTTTGTTAAAAGGTGTATGTGCATGTCATAAAAGGTGTGAGCGAAAAATTGGGAGATAGAGGATCTACGTACTCGATCAATGTTTAATGTTTATGTTATAATGCTAATTGTTTTGTGATACTATCGATAGATTGAATCATATTCCAAATAATGATAATCCATTGCAATCTGATTGGTTAGACGATACACTAAAATGAACTCACAATGTTAAATATTAAAAAAATTATTTATTTATTACTTTTTTAGGAAATGAACGTCAAGGGAATATATATTAGGAAAACTATTTATTTTAAAGTAATTCATATGGATATCATTAACATGCATCATATGCCTAAAGATTTGTCAAAAATTATAAAAATTAAAATTAGAACAGTTTCTAGAAAAATAAAAATAATTCAAACTTTAAATGATTATTTATATAAAAATACTAAAAAATTTAAATGAACGCAAATAAAAATATTATCTGTCCACTTCATTAATTTTTATTTTCTATATGTGGAACTCAATTTATTATTTTATTTTTTATTTTACTTTTGTAGCGAGAGAAAATATTGTAAAATCACCAAATTTAAAATGTATATCTTACTTGATACATAAAATTGTTCTATTTTTTCTTAATATCTAAATTTTATCGAATAAAATGTCATAAAAACAATTTCAAAAAATTTCAAAACGAAATGTGCTTTTTAGTTTCTGTTTTCAAAAATAAATTTTTCAAAATAACAAACTAATCTCATTTTTATTGATATTAAAATAAATCCTCAGAGCAGAAAATTTGAAAATGAATTGAAAACTGAAAACTAAAGTACAAAACAAATAAGCCAGATTTTTTAAATTTAACTATTTTAAACTTAAGTTCGTAATTAATGCTCGTAAAAAAATGTGAAAACCACCATCTGCATTCTAAGTCCCTGTTTGACATCCAATAAATTAACTCTTTTTTTCTTAAACTTATTTTCAACTACATATTCACACAATAAAATAAAATTTCTGTAATCCCAAAAAAATTTATTTTCCTCTAGTCCCAAAATTTTTTCTTACTTATAATTACACATTCTCCAAATAATCACTATTTCAAAACTTATGTTTTTCCCAAAAAAATTCATTTAAATGAATGTCAAACAAGGGCAAAATGAGCTTACCAATGTGGTTCATGAACAATTGATGACTCTTTTCAAATTCAATTAATCAAACTCCTATCCAATACTAACTCGCGTGCCACTCAAGCTTATTTAATGGACTCGAGAGCTAATCTTAAGCTAAAATTATAAGAGTAACGCTATTTGTTATCATTGAATGAATCCTTATGTTTAGATGTCGTTGAATAATAAATTAAGCCCCTGTTCGGGTTCCATTTAAATTTTAATGTATTTTTCTTTTTCTTCTTTTCAACCACACTTTCTTTAATAAAATAATATTATACTTAAACTCAAAAAATTTCTTTCATTTTCAACACACATTTTTCAAAAAATTACTATTCCAAAACGTATTTTCCTTAAAGTTAGTTTCAATGGAGCCCAACACAAGGGTTAAATAACATGGATTTCAGGTCAATCCATTTAATTAAATGTTGATGTTCCATCATCATGATCACAAACAATATTACTCAAACAAATTTTACTACTCTGTTTATAGATAGGGACTAGACCTTGGTATTATTTAGGTTGGGTCGATTTTGAACTCAACCTGAAATCAAAACCGACTTAATTGCTTTGAATAAATTTCAACATGAACCGATCCAATCCAACTATTGAAATTGAATCAAACCAAATTGGTTTAGGTCGATTTGGTTTGGTTAGTCTATTTGGACATTTGTCCGAGTTAAAATTTGTTGCCTACCTATTTTGAGTTAAAAATTTGTTTACCCATACATATAATTCTTTTTTTGCTTGCATATTACGTATTAATAATATGTATAATGTAAATGGTAAATAGTCGATTTCTCCAAAATCATTCTATATATTTGATAGTTATCAACAAACAATTACATCAAAATGAAAAGCAAGATCACAATCTAAATTTGGAGTTCGCAATAAAACGTATTCTCTTTGCTTTTCTTTTCTTTTGGAATTTGGAGATTTGGTAGAAAAAATGTAAACGGTAAACAAATTATTTGAGAAATAATTATATTTAAATTCATATTATAATATTTTTAAGTTTAAAATATGAATTTTAAAATGAAAAAAATAATTAAAAAAAATTTATTAGCACATTGAGCGAGTTAATTGACTATGATTAAGGTTGGGCGTGGGTTAGGTCAGGTCGGTTTTTGCCCCAACTCAAACTCAACCCAACATGGTCGGTTTGATTGAAATTCAACTCAAGCCAACCCATGTGAAAATTGAAACCCAATCCAACCCAACCCAACCCAACCAAATGTCGGTCGGGTTGGGTTGGGTTGGTCGGTTCGGACTATAAGAATTTAAATCCACCACTTGATCACTTCCGGTGTGTTATGACTATATTTTCTTCAGTAATAAAATCATTCAATGAAACTGTTATCTTCTCTCCCAAACCAGACAACATCTCCCCCAATAACATTTTCAACTAATGGAATTAAATATAAATCTTTCAGACACACAAAAATCATCATATATGATCAACTAAAATCACACACGCATTACAAGAGCACGTAACCTCAGATGTACTGGAAAGTGACTATTTGCAAATGTAACTTCAAGAAAAATTGTAAATAAGTAAATACCATAGGGGGAAGTGTTAATCCTTGGAGTACCCGCTTCATTGTAATTGCCCCAGCAGTGTTAGTCCAACCAAAACCAGGAGTAGGTGCTTCATAAGCTCGTGAAGGAGGACTTCCAGGCTGAAAATAGTCAAGAGTTTAACATCACTTAATTTGTTGTTGTTTAGAACATCAATAAATGTAAGCAAATCAGGGGACTCCTGTAACAGACATAAACATTACAAACAGCAAAGTCTCGACAATTTCAATCCATTTTATCAAAACAAAATCTTTTTTTTTTAAAAGCACCATTAACAAATTAATTGCAAACGCCATTAATTGCAAAATCTTTTGAGCTCACAAATAAATCATAAGTAGGGTTGGAGGTCTTTGGTTGTGAAAATCTGAAACTTTCCATTAGTTGCAAAACGCCGACAGGACCCCACTTATTTCCATCCAAGGAAACACAAATCAAAATCTGAAACTTATCATTACTCTTGATGGAGGTCTTTGGGTGTGGAAAGTTCTAAATCAAAATCAGAATCATAAAATGAAATCAAAATTACCTACAGTGTGGATAAAATGGCGGTCAACGGACAGCTTAAAGAGAGGTAAGAAGATGGCGATTTGAAGAAAACAATATCGACGATAGGGGCCATAGGGCTGCAGGCGACGTGAAATTGAAGAATGATGACTAGAGACGGAGAGAGAGTGAGTTGGGTTGTCACTTATGTGAACTAGAGGTGTCAAGACGGACAGGCCGGTCACACCCGTGAAAATCGAGATGGCGGCCGACCCGTAACCCGTGAGGGCGATTCACGGGCCATGGAAGTGTAACCCGCGGGTTTCGCGGGCTGCACCCCTACGAGCTGCGATTAACCCACGACCCGTGAAAAAAAAATTGAAAAAAAAAAAAAACAAAAACAAAAAAAGGGGGGAGAGAGCCATTTGGTTCTCTCCCCTAGCAGGTGTGCCTACTACAGCAAGCTACGCCTGCTGTAGCTGCAGGCAAGAGCCAGCAGCTCCTGCCTGCATGGTAAAAAAAAAGATTTAATTTTTTTTAGTAACGGTAATATTATTTTTATAACGGTAATATCATCCCCTTCATCTATAAATTCCAATTTATTCTTACAATTATTTTTACAATATCCTCTCATTAGTTATTATACACAATTTTTTCATAGTTCATAGTTCAATCTTCATTTCTTCATACTTGTTACTACCTTACTACAATTTCTTCATACTTGTTACTACATTTACACTTCATAGTTCATTCTTCATTCTTCATAATTTCTTCATAGTTCATACTCAGTTCTCACTAGTCACTACTAAACTTTTTAATCCTACTATATTATTGATTCTCGCGATTCTTCTTCTCAAAATCCTATTTTCAATGATAGTTGCTCTCCAATATTATTGGTTATGCTTGTGTTACAACACATTTCATTGATAATAACTGGTTATTGCATAAGAGAATTATTGTTTTTCGTTTACTTGAATATCCACATAATGGTGTAAATTTGTGTGAAAATTTATTACAAGTTTTTAATGAATTTGGTATGTTAAATAAACTATTTAGTGTTACCTTTGATAATGCAAGTGCTAATACTGCATGCATTGAGCTTTTAATTAGAACGGTTACACCTCCATATGATTCTAAATTATTTCACATGCGTTGTGTTTGTCATATATATAATTTAGTTGTGCAAGATGGTTTGAAATTAATAACACCACGAATAAGTATAATTAGAGAATCTATTAATTATATTTCTTTTTCAGATTCTAGACAACAAGAATTTGCAAAAATTTGTAAAAATTTTGGATTGAGAAGAAGAAAATTTGTTGATAATGTTCCTAATAGATGGAATTCAACTTTTTTAATGTTAAAATCGTGTATTGGCTATACTAATGTTATTAATACATTTGTTAATTCAAAACAAAATCAATTTTATATAACTGATCGAACTGGGAAAAAGCATTTAAAATTATGAAATTTTTGAAACATTTCTATAAGGCAACAAAAGTTAGTTCTGGAGTTTATTATCCAACTAGTAATCTTGTACTTTTACAATTAGTAAAAATTCCTGGACAGTTTTCATCATTTAGAGACGATCCATTTTTCTTTGAAATTATTTACTCAATGGAGGAAAAGTTTAAAAAATATTATGAAAATATGCCACTAATTTTTTCAGTGGCAGTTGTAATGGATTCTCGCATTAAGTTGTTTGGAGTTCATTGTGCTTTAGAATCACTTTATGAAACATTGGCTTTTAACATAAATATTACAAATTGACAATTGGAAATTTTTATTAATGAAATGTATAACAACTATTTTATTAAATATGGTAACAATGAAAATATGTCTTCTTCTCCAATCTCTAGTACAACTTCTAAAGACAAATTTTCTTTTTTCTCCATAATAGCTAAGAAACGTAATGTTCTTGGTTCTTCATCTACTACTTCAACTTCAACTGTAAATCCACATATCACACCTGTTGAATTAGAAAGATATTATCAATTTGATCATTATAGTTTAATACCTGAAGATGAAGTGGATAAGTTAGATATCTTACGATGGTGGAAATTAAATGAGCGGTCATACCCTATATTATCTAAAATGGCACAAGATATACTAACAGTTCCAGTCTCAACAGTGGCATCCGAGTCTGCTTTTAGTGCAAGTAACGGGGTATTGGACGAACGAAGATCTAGACTTAAAGAAGATATTTTGGAAGCTCTCATATGCGTGAAAGATTGGATATTCGCGGATCAAAAGATGCAAGATAAAATTAACGATGATATTGCTAAAGATTTCAAAAATCTTACAGTTCATGAAGATTGATCGAGAAACAAATATATAATTTTTCAACAACTAAATTATAGTTAACAGTTAAGACTTAAGTAGGTGACAAGTTAGTTGGGATGTACTTAAATTATAAATTATAGTAAAAGTAGGTGCCAACCTAATTGAGATATACTTTGCTATAAATATATACCTTCACGTAATTAGAAATGCATTTAATTGTTAAATTTCAATTATTACATTTGAATTTTATGTAAACATTTCTTGGTATAAATATGAATTTATTATTTTGTTCAATACTTCAATTCTTAGTTTACATTTAAAAAAAAAAAAATTTGCTATCAATATAAAAAATTCTTGGAACAACCCGTAACCCGAGAACCGCGACCCGTATGGGCTCGACTCGGATGGATCAGCGGGCGGACCTGGGTTGTAGTACAAAATTTATGGGCTGACCCAGAATCGGCCCGGAACCCGTAGCGGGCGGGTTTTTTTCCACGCTGGCCGTTACTGGGCTCATATGTTGACAGGCCGACCCGGCCCGACCTACCCGGATTGACACCTCTAGTGTGAATTGTGAGTTTAGCCTTTTAGGGTTTCCCCCCCCCCTTTTATATGTCGATTTTTTTAAATACAATTTGTATGTCCTTTTTTTTTTTCTTTTAACTGTTTGGGTTGGGTAGTGGTTCAACCCGCGACCCGACCCAACCCAACCCAACCCAACCCACCATCTCTTACTATAACCCGAACCCAACTACAAATTTTTAAAAACCCGACCCAAACCGGTCGGTTTCGGTCTGGTTGGGCAGTTTGGGCAGGTTGGGCGAATTTTTGCCCACCCCTAACTATGATGGCAATGGGTCAAGCCGACTCAACCTATCTACCCATGAGCTCGGCGAGCTGAGCTCAAGCTCGTTCAAGCACGAGCTAAGGGTCGTGCCACAAGCTCTCTCTTTTTTTTTTTTTTCAAAATTTGACTTTTTTGTTCACATTTTTCACAACGAGCTCGAGTCGTCCATGAGTTGAACTTTGACGAGACGAGCCGACGAGCTACTATATCCTTTTGCCAACCTTAATTGACCGGGTTGGTTGGTTTAACCGCAACTTACCCAACTCAACTTTTTATTGATCAAAATTAATCAAATTGAATAGATTTTTTGGTTCAAATCGATCCAAATTGACCCGACTCGATTGGTTTGGTCAATTTTTTGATCTTTTTGCACACCCCTTGTTGGAAGACAAATAAAATATTTAAGTTTAATTCACAGGAGCCTTATTAAACTCTGGAAAATGGAAAGAAATAAGATAAGAAGAAGAAAAATAAAGTGAAAAACGAAATTTGAGGCAAGTGAAAACACTTTCTCCTCTAACTGACTACGATACTTGTCTCTCAAGATACAACTTATGGTAGAAGTACTTCAAATCACAAGTAAAAGCGAACTTAGAACGAAATTTTCTCTCTACACGAAAATGATTTTAAAATGATTGAAAAGTATTTTGTAAGAGTTTTTGATGTAATGTTCAATACAAATGATATGTGATGCTTAATGAGCAAATCCTACCTTGATTATAGTTAAGATGTTGTGTAACAAATTAAAATTGTGGTGTAAAAAATATGAAATTAATCTTCTGCTCTTGTGGGTAGGATAAAAACTTCCCATATGTACCTAGATTTGAAAGTATTGTCATTTAGTAGAATCATAAATGCAAAAAAAAAAAAAAAAAGATTTTTCTTCAATATAATGATCATCAATGACTTCATTTATGAAAAATAATTTGCACTTATCAAAAATGTCAGACAATGAAATTAAACGTTAACTTTATTTTCAAAATGAATTCAATATTTAAATGTGAAAGTATTGAGTTCATCGCACTACGAGTCCTCATCTCCAATCATCATCGAAAAATAGGAGAAGATAACATAGAATAAGCTAACGCTCAGTAAGCAAGCCACATGCATATGATGCATACTTATGATATGCATGTGAGTTACTTTAAAATTAAAGTATCTTAATATGTATCCCCTTTTCATTCATTTTTTTAAAAGCCTTAACAATAACTTCATGAGCTTACTTGGTGGATTGCATAACCAATCAAAATGTAGTGAGCCATGTTATTTGTAACTTGACCAAATCTACCGGTAGTATAGCAAAGTGGTTACAATTAACATTAACGTTGAACATTCATCATTTAATATTGGTCAAGTGCGTCGGTATCCTATGCTCCTTTTTCCCTTACGCCTTAATGACATAGACATACACCTCTTTACAAAAACATTCGTGATACATACCCTTTTAAAATATTTCATTCGATCCCCCATGCTCCATTTTCTACTCATATCTTTTTTAAACGAAGAAAACTATATAAGTACGGTTTTCTTGTTACATCAGAAGTGAGAAGTTTTTATCCTACTAATTGAAAATAGGAGATCATGGCTGATAACAAATAATAAAATTAAATTTTTTTCTCATGTTCCCTTTTTTATTTGCATTTTTTTTTTATACGTGTGGACAATTAGAGTTTATTTGAGAGGAATTAAAATCAGATTAAAATTGAAAAACTAGCCGTTATTGTTGACTTTTATTAGACGAGTGAGATTCAATAATGACTATATTTTCAATTTTAAATGGATTAAAATCCCTTCCCAACAAACTCTTAATTAAAATTTCTCTTTATTTGCAAAAGAATGATGATTTTTCTTAATGAAAGTTTGTCTTTACTTGTCAAAAAAAAAAGGCACGTGGATATATTTCGACAGTTATATCTCAATGATTCACCAAGCCATGACAACTTTATCCTGCAACTTTTCCAGTAGGACCACTTATTTTCCAGTATGGTTTTCATCCACTCATATGTTATCGGACTAAAAAATATCCTCCAATCAGCCAATAATATTGGTATTTTGCATTCACGTGAATTGCATGTCTTGACAACCTTAATGAATAGCCAAGGTTTGGTTTTCATAAAAAATTAAAATTTTAGCAGATTTTGATAAAAGTTGATAAAGTATATATTAGTTGAACCAAACGTAAACATAACGCTGTCTATGACTATTGATGAATAGGTTTACTTCAATAGAATATGAAATGGGTTACAGTTACCACATTGTCAGTACACTCAAATTAAACATATTTGTGTACACAAATGGTCTAAAATTATGCATATTTAGGTCAAATGATATAATGTTTAGTGACCCAAAATTATAAAGTAAAAAATATCCTCTACAAATAAAAATAATAATAATAATAATAATAATAATATATATATATATATATATATATATATATATATATATATATATATATATATATATATATATATATATAGTACCCTTGAAAATGGTAATTTAAATAGTTATTGATAATTAAATAATGTAAAAGGGCAGGGCTTGATTGTGTCCCTTGCAACCTAGTCCAACTCTATTACCTTCTTAGCCCAATCATTGACTAACAATCATATCGACCGATGCAATACAAGTTTTAAAACATTGACCATAAAATCCCATTGTTTCATTGTTACCGTATTTGGCATTCAAATTAAGCCCCTATTTGTTTATCATTATTTCAAAACTCTTTTATTCTTAAACTTATTTTTAATTAAATATTCTCACAATAAAAATTTGCATGTAAATTCAAAACTTTTTTCCTATTCGTACATTCTTCAAAAATTCACTATTTCGAAATTCATTTTAAAAAAGTAGGGGCAAATCCCCGGGTGGTCTTGGACTTTTCTCAAAGTTTAGTGATGACATCCCTACAATTTTAAATGTTTTAATTGTAGGGCATAATTGGTTAGAATCCATTATACTTAAGTTTGGGTGTCGAGTGGATCTATTCGAGTATTTTAACATCTGAAATTATCCATTACACTTTAGATATTTCATAAATTGAATCATTCTGATCCACGTAATTACTTGAATCGAACTCCAAACCAAAACATCAAATTCAATTCGATTAGGTTCTACTCATAACATTATTTTTTAAAAAAACAAATTGCTTGTTTAAAAATAATAAATTAAATTAACAAGTTTCGTTTCCTATAAAGATATATTCATAATTTCCTTTTAAAAAAACACATTAGAAACTGTTGACCTCAAAAAATGTTGCCAACAGATGTCGGGCCCACTCATATACACGTAAGTTTAATCCTACACGTTAATGCCGATCGACGGTCAGGATGGTTCCAGAATTTGAACATGGGAGGAGCTCAACGACACGAGACGTCTCCGTTCGGGCCTCCAACAAGATAAATAGAACATGATTGTATAAGAAACCAATCGATAATGAGCACAATTTGTGGTAGAAAATATGTTGTAGAAGTACACTTTATGAACACGAGAGAGAGAGAGAGAGAGAGAGAGAGAGAGAGAGAGAGAGAGATTGCTCCAAGTGTGTATATTTTCATCATCATTTCCTTGTGTTACATGATGGGGGTATTTATAGTGTTAAAAATGAAATTGTGACCTTTGGATCAATTTACACGTGACCTCATCTCCTCGGCCACGACATCAAGTCCTAGCTATCAAGTTGACTCTTCTATCTTTACAAAGCATTAAATGCTCTTACAATGATAAGACAATACACAGACACACTTATTACAAAGGTCCCATCAATCATTCCAAATAAGATATTTATGTAGATCTCTTAGGAGAAGTGAATATGGAAGATGCTCTTTTACGGTTAGGAGGCTACTATTTCGATGATGTGGGCTTCGGCCACTTACACAGAGCCTCGGCTTCTTCATGAGCTTCGGCTTCTTCTTGAGCCTCGACTTCTTCATGAGCCTCGACCTCTTCTTGAGCCTCGGCTTCTTCTTGAGCCTCGACTTCTTCATGAGCCTCGACCTCTTCTTGAGCCTCGGCTTCTTCTTGAGCCTCGACCTCTTCATGAGCCTCGGCCTCTTCTTGAGCCTCGGCCTCTTCTTGAGCCTCAACTTCTTCTTGAGCCTCGGCTTCTTCATGAGCCTCGATTTCTTCTTGAGCCTCGGCTTCTTCATGAGTCTCGGTTTCATCATAAGCCTCGGCTTCTTCTTGAGCCTCGGTTATATGTTGGGCCTCGGCTAATGAGCCTCAGATATGTTTTAGGCCTCGACCATGCTAGTAGCAAGTCGTAACAATAGTCCTTCAAGTCCATGTATGATTATTTATATTATACATGGACTTTTAGCAGTCAACGAAGTACCCTCCTTGGGTATCACAAAAAGCTTTAAAATTTCTGATCCACATAATAGTTCCCCAAGTCAATGTATGATTTTTTATATTGTGCATGGAATTGGAAGTTGATCTAAAACTGACTCACCTCGTATCTGCCAAGGCTCCTTTAATTTGAAGATAGCTGAATTTGTTTTTGGAGCGGAGGCAGTGAATTACTGAAGTGTCGAGGCTCCTTTACTTTTGATGATAGCTGAATTTTTAATGAAGGAAGCTGTAGTCCTGTGCTGAAACTCTTTGACTTGTTTTATTTTTTAAATTTTTTTTATGAACGTCCCTGCATGGAGTTTGGTACATCCATGCAAGGGCTTCTCACATGACGTTCAGTTTCGTCAAAGGGAGGTATGTGATGTACGCTTCGGAGTGCAAACGAGGTGGTCCCTTTGGGGATCATCTCCTCTCCTCTGAAGTGTCCACGCTTCCTTACATGGTGGATGGTTCATCCATGTAAAGGCTTTTCCTTTGACGTTCAGTTTCGTCAAAGGGAGGCATGTGATGTACGCCTCGGAGTACAAACGAGGTGGTCCCTTTGGGGGCCCGATCCTCTCCTCTGAAGTGTCCACGCTTTCTTACATGGTGGATGATTCATCCATGTAAAGGCCTCTCCCTTGACGCTCAGCTTCGTCAAAGGGAAGCAAGCGCTATCCACTTCGCGAATTAGGAAGTGGTCCTTTTTCAGGACCCAACCCTTCGTCGAAGTGCCCACGCTTCCCTGAATGGGGACTGTTCGTCCATACAGAGGCTTCTTCCATGGCTTTCTCCATGGAAGGCATGTTCTATACACATCTGACCATTTGGCCTCTTCCTTTATAGCCCAAATGAGGCCTTGCATGCAAAAGTGCGTTAGGATAAGGCAATTTGTCCCGAAGTGCTGAAAAATGAGGCAATTGTTGAAGAAGTGTTGAAGGATGAGGCACTTGTTGAAGAAGTGTTGAAGGATGAGGCACTTGTTGATGAAGTGTTGAAGCATGAGGCACTTTGTCCTGAACAAGTGCTGAAGGATGAGGCACTTGTTGAAGAAGTGCTGAAGGATGATGCACTTGTTGATGAAGTGCTGAATAATGAGGCACTTGTTGATGAAGTGCTGAAGCATGAGGCACTTTGTCCCGAAGTGCCAAAGGATGAGGCATCTTGTCCCGAAGCGCCAAAGGATGAGGCATTTGTTGAAAAAGTGTTGAAGAATGAAGCACTTTGTCCCGAAGTGCCAAAGGATGAGGCACTTGTTGAAAAAGTGCTAAAAAATGAGGTACTTTGTCCCGAAGTGCCAAAGTGCCTAAGGATGAGGCACTTGTTGATGAAGTGCTGAAGAATGAGGCACTTTGTCCCGAAGTATCAAAGGATGAGGCACTTGTTGAAAAAGTACTGAAGAATGAGGCCTTTGGCCTGAAGTGCCAAAAGACGAGGCACTTGTTGAAGAAGTGCTGAAGAATGAAGCACTTGTTGATGAAATGCTGAAGAATGAGGCACTTTGTCCTGAAGTGACAAATGATGAGGTACTTTGTCCCGAAGTGCCGAAGGATGAGGCACTTGTTGATGAAGTGTTGAAGAATTGGGCACTTTGTCCAGAAGTGCCAAGGATGAGGCACTTTGTCCTGAAGTGCCGAAAGATGAGGCACTTGTTGAAGAAGTGCTTAAGAATGAGGCACTTTGTCCTGAAGTGCCAAATGATGAGGCACTTTGTCCCGAAGTGCCGAAGGATGAGGCACTTGTTGAAGAAGTGCTTAAGAATGAGGCACTTTGTCTGAAGTGCCAAAGGATGAGACACTTTGTCCCGAAGTGCCGAAGGATGGAGCACTTGTTGAAGAAGTGCTGAAGCATGAGGCACTTTGTCCAGAAGTGGCAAAGGATGAGGCACTTATTGATGAAGTGCTGAAACATGATGCACTTTGTCCTGAAGTGCCAAAAGATTAGGCACTTTGTCCCAAAGTATCGAAGGATGAGGCACTTGTTGAAGAAGTGCTGAAACATGAGGCATTTTGTCCTAAAGTGCCAAAGGATGAGACACTTGTTGAAGAAGTGTTGAAGAATGAGGCACTTGTTGATGAAGTGCTGAAGCATGAGGCATTTTGTCCCGACGTGCCAAAGGATGATGCACTTTGTCCTGAAGTGCCAAAGGATGAGGCACTTGTTGAAGAAGTGCTGAAGGATGAGGCACTTGTTGATGAAGTGCTGAAGCATGAGACACTTTGTCCTGAAGTGCCAAAGGATGAGTAGGCAATGATGAGGCCTTTGCATGATGGAGTAGATGAAATATTTGTGTAGATGCGAAGTCACATGATTAAAGAATAATGCCTCTTAAATCATCACACGTGGCCACGTTTTTGTTGGTGTTCTTTTCAAGGGGTCTTCCTATTAAAAGCCACTTCAACGGCCTCTCCTTTTCAAGGGGTCATCCGCTTCTTCAGCGACCTCACCATTTGAGCTCATCTCTTTCCAAACTTAAAACTTTGAATATTTTTCAACTCTAGGGGCTTCATCTTGTTCTTTTCTCAAGAACAAATCCCTTTTCAAAGGGGATGCCCAAAATATTTTCTCAAACTTCAAAACTTTATAACTCCGGGAGCTTCCTCTTGTTCTTTTCTTAAGAACAAATCCTTTTTCAAAGGGGATGTCCAAAATATCTTCTCCAATATCTTTTTCCACGGGGTTGCTTGTGGTTATAGTGTAGTTTCCTACAAACGGCGCCAACCTGTTGACCTAAAAAAATGTTGCCAACAACTGCCGAGCCCACTCGTGTACACGTAAGCTTAATCCAACACGTTAATGCCGATCGACGGTCAGAATGGTTCCAGAATTTGAACGTGGGAGGAGCTCAACGACACGAGACATCTCCGTTCGGGCCTCCAGCAAGATAAATAGAACACGATTGTATAAGAAACCAATCGATAATGAGCACAATTTGTGGTAGAAAATATGTTGTAGAAGTACACTTTATGAACGAGAGAGAGAGAGAGAGAGAGAGAGAGAGAGAGAGAGAGAGAGAGAGAGAGAGTATTTTTCATCATCCTTTCCTTGTGTTACATGGTGGGGGTATTTATAGTGTTACAAATGAAATTGTGACCTTTGGATCAATTTACACGTGGCCTCATCTCCTCGGCCAAGACATCAAGTCCTAGCTATCAAGTTGACTCTCCTAACCTTACAAAGCATTAAATGCTCTTACAATGATAAGACAAGACACATACACACTAATTACAAAGGTCCCATCAATCATTCCAAATAAGATCTTTATGTAGAAGATCTCTTAGGAGAAGTGAATATGGAAGATGCTCTTTTATGGTTAGGAGGCTACTGTTTCGATGATGTGGGCTTCGGCCACTTACACAGAGCCTCGGCTTCTTCATGAGCATCGGCTTCTTCTTGAGTCTCGGTTTCTTCTTGAGCTTCGGCTTCTTCATGAGCCTCGGCTTCTTCTTGAGCCTCGGCTTCTTCATGAGCCTCGGCTTCATGAGTCTCGGTTTCATCATAAGCCTCGGCTTCTTCTTGAGCCTCGGTTATATGTTGGGCCTTGACTAATGAGCCTCGAATATGTTTTGGGCCTCGGCTATGCTAGTAGCAAGTCGTAACAGAAACAGATTATATATATCAAATAACATGGTGTTGTAAGTTGATCATATGTGAATGTGACAGTGTTGTTACTCCCTATCCAACTAGGTAGGCCACGTGACAGTGAGTTAAGAAATAGCAAGTCATCCATGACCCATACTCCATGTCACTTTATCTTCCTAAGCCTAGCTGACGCGATTAGGCAAAAGGCCGAAGTGGCTTGGCAGTTCAGCCGAAGTGACTGACGACCGTCAAACCTCCATGTCCAAAACTAGGCGACAAAAGTTGTTGCTGTGTATTTTGAAAGCAATACACCTTCGCCTTACAAAGCATATTCCATGATGTCGCTTCAACCTAAAGATCTTCTATACGAAGATATTCCATACGTCTGATAGATATGACGACTTAGAGTTACACTTTCGATGAACTTTTCAGTCTACTTTTCAAGTGGTATTTCCAGATATATGATGAAATCTTTTAAATATATTTAAGGTCACAACAGACCTAGGACATTTGAAATTGATACCTATCAGGTTTGAGCCATGAGTCCGTGGGATAAGGCTATATATCAGACATCCAATGGATATCGCTTATTTTCTTCCACTATATAAGCTCACATTAGGTATCTTCCAAAGGTAATGCAATTGTACACTTTCCATGATAGATTGCTTGATATTTCCTCTTCAACTCGAATTCTATTTTACTCGTATCTATTCTCTCTTCCACACTCATAATATATTCAACTGTTGATTGACTTGAGCTTAGAAGTACTCGCAATCGCCTTCCCCACCGTCGGAGAATTCCACACTCATAATATATTCAACTGTTGATTGACTTGAGCTTAGAAGTACTCGTGATCGCCTTCCCCACCATCGGAGAAGAGGCCATGTGCATTTAACACTTTGTTCAAATGTGCAAGAACTTAACATGCAAAACATAATGAAATCGAAACATGTTGACCTCGTGTTCCCACCGAATTCCGAGATCTAGTGCTATTGGTAAGTAGTAGAGTACTTTGGTATTGGCTGACTTGTTTTCATCCAAAAGATATATGTAGATCCACTAAATTGTAACTCCTTGGTTTTGGCCCACCCATATTTGTCATCACACTAAGGTATATCTCTCGACAAGCCAGTAATTTTGAATTTTGCATTTAAGTGAATCATATGGACAGAATAAACTTCTCAAGTTTGGTGTCCTTTACAAGGAGCAAGTATCCGAGGCATCAGGACAGAAACATTGGAAGGGGGTGGGGCCTTTTTTTTTCATTTTTTATTACACATGGGTCCCACATCAATCACACCCTCTTGTGAGGGTCGATCACCCAGGTGGGTGCACCTCTTCTGACACACTAGCAAAATTCTGAAATAAGTCTCCACTCATAAGAGGATAAGCAATACGAACCACCGCTCACAATATTTAGCAACGCATTAATATCAGACAAAACCGCCTCATTTACCATAGCACCTATCACAATGCCAACATCTGGTGGTTGTCATTTAAGCTCCGACAGGCCACCCCTCTTTGATTCAGCTAAAAATCAAATTTTTAGTAAATTACTCCATGCCAAGCAGCGGTCGGGGTGCCCATCGACATGGTGGGAAAGCCTAAGGGGAATAGGGTAAGGATTTTATATTCTAATCATATCCCAAATTTAAAAAAAAAAAAAAAAAAGATTAAACTACTTATATACACAAAGTATACATCTTGATTGACATCCGCCTATGCATAAAAAATGTTATAGTCGATAAGGTATTGTCAAGATCAATGTACCAAAATCTGTCAACTCACTTTGGTGTAAACCAATATATCAACATTTATATACATGTAGCATGGTCCAATAAAAAAATAGATTCATCTAGCTATCTTTTCAATTTGGTTGAAAAATTTATAAAAGTTATGGGACCCATAAAATTTTTGATTGAAAATGAGTTTAAGAAAAAATTATTTTTAAAAAAATGAGTACCAAACAAGCTAATATCACCTAAAACCTATTGGATTTTAACAATTTGAGCCTTGCTTTATAAAGCATCATAACACGCAAGTCCAACAAATCTAACTTTCTGTTATTACAGTGCACAAACAGCTAAATTAATCTTAATTAAATAAAATGAGTTTTATGGTGATGACAAACTAGAAGTAAGCATTTTGAATTGCAAAAAAGCTCCATGGAATATCACTCAGTTGTGAATAGAAATGCAGCCACCCTCCGAGGAAGCACCATCTATTATCCACAATGGTCTTTAGCTGTTTATAAACGAAAAGAAAAGAGCTCAATAACTCAACTAAGGAAGACGGATCAAACTAGTCAAGAAGGAGAGTTTTTTCTTCTCTTTCTTTAGCTCCTTAGTCTTAAAACTCAAGGACACAACTCAACAGCGCAAAAACTCGATAACTCAGAACTCAACTCAATAGCTCAATAATTCTGTAACTCAGAACTCGATCGGTAAGCCCCTTACTCTACTTCTTGAAATAGAGATCTGCACCAAGTCAAGTCAGAATGAACAGAGGAACCCCACCCTCTTAACGCTGAAATCTCTAAAAAAAAATTCTAGAAAATATAAACTTATTAGTGGCTATTCACAGCACACATTTCATTTGATCCTCAAACCAAATCATGCAATGGTTTTACACTACTTTCAACTAAACTAAATCATCTCATTACCAATCACATGAATAATATATAAAAGTTTGCCAGAATGCAGACAACATAAAATACCATTGTTTCCTTATTTTATTTATTAGGCATTATAATCAAGTCCTAAAGTAGTTTTTACTTTTTCTCAAAGTTAAGTGGTGAGATCCCTACAATTTTAAGAACATTATGATGCAAGAGAGAATTTTCATAGGTCCTCTCTTGTATGAGATTCAAAAGATCTCAAAACAGAAGCAATACTATAATACTGCCAAAAAAAAAAAAAAAACTCAGCAATTACGAATAACACAGTTTACATAATATGTAGCAAGACAGGTTTGTTTGAATAAGGTTTCTGAACAAAGATGGTCTTACTATGGTTAAATAGAAGGAATAGCAGATGACTCTGTAGACAAGGCAATGTCATATTCAATTCAGCACCAAGGAACTCAGTAAGTATTGGTAGCTACATGCATTCAAACATTATGCTTCCTTCTGATCTTTCCCTTGCCATGATGCTTCCGCTTGGCAATCTTGATTTTCTTTTTCAGCTTTTTACCGATGGGTTTTAATGCTTTCAAATTTTGACTTCCATCGGTCATCTCCACATCTGCTAACCAGTGTACTCAATATTAATATCGTTGTACCAGAATGATGAAGAAAAGCTTACAAACAAGCAACTAGTTACTCGCTAATCATAGAGTGTACAAGTAATCAGATTATCTACACATGTAAGTCGTAGCAGTTCAGCCATGAATGAACATGGTGGCGAATCCGGGGAAAAATCCTAATATTTTCGAACAAGCAAACTCATGACACGTGATCCGCGTTTCAACCACCAGTGGTAGTAACTCAAAATAATTGTAACCGATACTCTTCTTCCACTAGATGCTCCTCTGCAAACTTAAATTGCAAAAATCCCCACCACATAGCGTCAATACATGTTTGTACATGAAAGGAGTTTATAATTTTGAAAGCTCTTCCAAGATTCTTTAAAAGTGATATGCTCTTTATTTTAAAAAGCCAAAACTTTAAAATAGGTTCCAATATTTTATTGTTTTAAAAACTTTTTAAAATAAAGAGTGGATTTGACTCTCTACATTTGGAGAGTCAAACTCACTCTCCATTTGTATTTTATTAACATAAATTGTCTAATACATTTTTCTGGCTTAGTTACTGAAATATGAGGAAGTGTCTTAAAGCTAATATTACTATTTGGAAAACACAGTAATTCTATACTACCAAAGCTTAACTTATCATGTGTATATATATATATATATATATAAGAAAAAAATAATAAATGATTGCAGGAAAAAAATAAAATAAAGAGCAATAAATAAAGAGTTTGTTGGAGCATACAAAAAAACTTTAATTTTAAATTTAAAAATGCTCTCGACTAAGATGCTCTTTAAAAATAAAGAGCCTCGTTGAGATGCTCTTGTACCTTATAAGTTAAAATGCCTTTAAGGATTAACCCTTGGCTTTCTCCAGTGCCTTCTTTTAGCCAGGGGTGGAATCTTCACGTTGGAGAATTGAGCTGTAGTTCAGCCCAAAGTTTAGGGATTTTTTTCCTTTCTTCTTGTTTTACAACACAAAAGTGACCCAAATTCTTTTTTAACTTCATAAAATTGGCTTAAAGAAATATTTAGCCAACCCAAACATGAATTCATGAATCATGCCTCGCCCAGCACATGAATCAGAGACAGCAACTTCTCATAATAAATTAGATTGAATATGCACCAAAAACTTTAGAAATTGAAGAGAAATAGTCTAGAGATAGTAAACAAAAGCAAATCAAATTAAGCACAAAACAACAAAAATATGATAAAGCAGAAACACCCACCCATATCTGAATGAATATCACAAATCAGACTGCATCAACCAATAACTAAAAATGGTAAACCCTACAAAAGAAAACGAAGGAAAAAGAAAACGGTACCCGTGTTTTTATCAATAAAAGTGGTAGTTGAGGCGGTGAGATCCATATCGTTGACGGAAGTGGTGGGAGTGGACTTGACGGGGAGCTTGGGGGCGGCGAGGGCGGCCTCCTGGGCGGCAAGCTTGGCGGCGTCTTTCTTGTCGTAAATGGGTTCTACGAGCTCTCTCTTAATGGCCCTCAGCCTCTTCTCCCTCTTCGATCTCATTGATTTCGCCATTTTCTCTGTGTAATCTGTAAATTGTGTCACTTTGACAAATTTCGCAGCCTCGTTTGAATCTTTGCCTTCTGTTTGCTTTTGTTGAGCCCTAAACCCTAAATTTCATCTAGAGCTTATTTGAAAGATTTGGACAGTTTCCAGTCAAATTTCAATCGATCATTATTTTAGATACCATATTGCAAATAGTATAAAGAGGAAATTAAGGTACTTAGTATCACCATTTCAAAAATTAAGGATTAAGGTTTTAAATTTCAAAAATCAGGTTTTCAATAAAATTTATTTATAATTTAATTAATTAATTATATATTTTATTAATAAATATATAAAGGTTACAGATCTAATGTAATTTGGTCACAATTTAAACAATTTAAGGTCACAATTCAAAAATTTTATAGGTCACGGTTCGTTCATCGGTCACAAATTAAAAATTTAAAAGTCACAATTTATTTATTTGTCACAAATTACAAAATTTATAAGTTACATAACTTATTTTATGGTCACAAAACATCAAATTATATATCATAGATTACTTTTATTGGTCACAAATTAATAAATTTGTAGGTCACACAGTATTTATTGGTCACAATTTAATCTTCATTGGTCCCACACCAACCAATTTATTGGTCACAATTAATAAATCATTTGTGACCACCGCCAACACAACACCACATAATCACACCATCGTCGCCAACACAACATAAACGCACAATTGCCGCCAACACCCACCACCATTACCACCACTTCCCAGCAACAAAATCACAGTTTCAAACATCGCAGCCAACGTTTTCACCACCACCACTACATCAAACCGTCAACATCACCACCACCACCCAAAAACCACTAACACTACCGGACCACCACACCACCACTACCACCAACACCCATCCAACAACAACAAAAAAAATCATGTAGGCTGCTACAGACGATCTGCAGCGCCCCTCATACCTTTATCGTCCCTCACGTCACAGACCACACCATAACTGTCGTCTCCACCATCTCCACCACACCATACCGCAACCACCAACCCCACAAAAAAAATTCCCAATCCGCCCTTGCCACCACGAATCACACAAATCCACACATCACAACCACAAATCCACCATACCGCAACAGTCTCCACAAGTCCCACCAGATCGCAATCGTGTTGCCACCGCCATCACCACCGAACTGAAGAAGCTGTAGGTTCACATACGACGACGTGACACAACACATCAACAATCACAGGTGTCACCGGCAACTGCTGCTTCTCGACAACAACAACGACGATTGCGACTTTGGATGGGTAGGTAGGGTAGACGAGAAGAGCAGGGAGACGAGAGTGTGAGTAGAGAGAGATAGATTAGGGTTTGTAATATTATTATGATTAATAAAATATTAATTTATAATTAAATGAATACCTGATTTTTGAATATTGATTTTGAAAAGTAGGTTTTTGTGTAATTTTCCCTTGTTAATTTGGCTCGTCGTTCGGATGGCCTGTGGCTCAACCTGAAAAAAGTCTGAGTTGGCTCGGCTCGTAAATCGAGAAAACCTAGTTGAGACTCAAGTCGAGCCTTATTTTTGAGCATCGACTCGAGCATGAGTAGACCCGTGTTTTGAAATGCAAGCTATGCTAAGGTTTTTTTTAATATCTTTCAATGTACTGTCAAATCATAATTATATTGTCATGGGTCATAAAACAATTCCTTCAAGATTGCACATAATTATATTGTGTTTTTTTTTTTGAATTTCACGCCGTTTAAAAAAAACAAGGACTGGCCCGGTCCGGCTTGACTCGAGCCCAAAAAGCTCGAACCTTTGTTTAACCAAACCTTTCCTGAGCCGCAACCTTCGACTCGACTCGTTTACATCCTTAAATATACCATCATTTTTAATCCTTTAATTATTATCCTAAATCTAAAATAACAGTTTTTAAAAATGCTTCTTTTTATTATTTAAACAAATTAAAAACTCTTATTTACTATCTCAGCAACGACGTCAAAAACTTGTTTGTTAATATTTCGCAAGCGTACGTGATCGTTAATAAGTAATAGATTATGTGAGTTGAGAATATCGTCTCACAAGGAATAAATTCAATTCAAGTGTACTAGTTGTGTATGGAATTCGAATTATGTAAACAAGAAAAGAGATTTTAGAATGGGAGAAGAAGGTAAAGTTGATATTTTAGTGCCATAATTATTCGGAGGAAAAGAAGGTAAAAATAGTAGTTCTTGAATTTGTTGACTACGTCATAACTTGGTGGGATCAAGTAGTTACATCAAGGGGGAGGAATCGGAAGCGAACGGTTAGTACTTGGGATTAGTTGAAGACTATCATGCAGAAGCAGTTCGTACCTAGTCTGATATGATCCAAGGTGCCATCGAGATGAGGGAAAGTCTGAGGAAGGATCCATTGCGAGTGGAAGAATGACCAGACTCGATCGAGGGCAAAGCAGGTGAAAGAAGCGATGACGTTGCTTGTTCAAGCTACAGTTGACGATATGGTGATCGTAATGAATATTGGAGCAAGTTCCATGTCGGGGTCGAGGTCGAAATCGGGATGAATGAGCTTGATTTAAGCAGCTGAACCTGGAAAACAGAGGGTAGTAGCGCCCCCACGCCCAACTGAAGCAACATTTATAGGGGGTATTGGCGCCCCCCGCGCCCAACTTTCCAAGAAAATTTTCATTTTTTCGCGAATTTCTTTATTTAACTAGAATTCTATGTTTAGTCAATCTCCTACCTTATTTATGAAATTATGCACGTTTTTGTCTAATTTCTAGGGTTTGGTATAAATACCAAAACTTTCATTGTATTAAAAAAACCTTTTGACAAATTAATTGAGAGGCTTTGCTTTCCTTGTTCTTCAATTGAACAACTATCGAACTTATCAAGATTTGAATCTTGTGGAGTTCAAAATATCGGATCGTGGGTTGTTCATTGTGTAATTAAGAGGCTCAACGCATCGTCGTTATCTTTGGGTTTTTTAGTTCACCTTGTTGAGTTCAAATTCAAAATCGGATCTAATTGGCGTTCTTGGGTTCCGCATCAATCTAGTTGTGGGTTTCGTAGTCACCGTTGCTATGGGGTTCGCATCAGTTGGTATCAGAGCTTTGACTCCAATTTTATCAGGTTATATTTTTTAATTTCTTGTTGAGTTAGTAAATTTCATCTTTTCCGTAGTTTCTTTGTGTTCTTGAGTCGTTCTTCGTTTCCAATTTCTAGATCCATAAATCTCTTGTTGGTGAGTCACAATTATCCATACATTCGGTTTTGAACTCACAAGTTTGATCCAATGAGTTCATTGTTGTCTTTGGAAGCACTTGGTGAAAGCATTGAGTTGTAAAAGGCAGATGGTGAGATTATTAGAGGGTAAAAGCCAATTGAGAGATTCCGAGTGAAAATTGGTGAGGCAGAAATTGAGAGAATATCAGATATGGAAAGCTCAAATTTCAGCAGGAACAGTAACCAGACCAGATTACAAAATGATAGGATTGAAATGTTTGAATGGTTGTTGATGGATATGGGAGTAAGGATGGAACAATTGAATGCTTCGGTGGTGAATCTTAGTAGAAAACAACCAGTGGATGTACCTCAAGATAGAGGGGTGGGTATGCGAGTTCCTAGGATGGGTGAATATGAGATCGGTAGTGAATGTGGTGAAGATGAATATGAAAGGGATGAGATGGAACGAATGAGGCATAGAGGCGATAGGTTTGAACAACGTGGTAGAAATAATCATAGAGGTGAAACTGATGGTAATTTGGGTAATGTAAAAATGAAGATTCCACAATTTAAGGGTAGGAGTGATCCCAAGGCATATTTAAAATGGGAGAAAAAGGTAGAGTTGATTTTTGATTGCCATAGCTATTTGGAGGATAAGAAGGTGAAGATTGCGGTGTTGGAATTCACTGATTATGCAATCACTTGGTGGGATTAGGTCGTTACTTCATGGCGTCGGAATCGGGAGACGCCTATAAATACTTGGGATAAATTGAAGGCGGTAATGAGAAAACGATCAGTACCTGGTCATTACTATAGGGAGCTCCATCAAAAACTGCAGAGTTTGTATCAGGGGTCGAAAAGTGTAGAAGATTATCGTAAGGAGATGGAGATTTTGATGATTAGGGTAAATGTATAGGAAGATCGAGAAGCTACCATGGCTAGGTTCTTGAATGGGTTGAATAAAGAGATTGCTAAGGTGGTGGAATAACAACATTATGTAGAGTTGGAAGATATGTTGCATGTAGCCATGAAAGTGGAAAGATAGTTGAAGAGGAAGAAAGGTGTGAGGCAACTGGTGAACACTTCGTCCCCTAACCCAAATTAGAAGTCGAGGTGGAAAGGTAATAAGGTGAATGAAGCAGTAGCTAAAGGAATGACTGAAATGCAGAGGAAAATGAAGAAAGTACTGGCAAAACCGTACCCAAAATGGAGTCACAGTAACCAAGGAGTAGAGATATAAAACGTTTTCAGTGTTTAGGAATGGGGCACATCGCTTCTCAGTGTCCTAACAAAAGGGTAATGATTCTATGGGATGACGGAGAGGTGGAGAGTGAGAGTGGAGAATATGACGACATGCCAGCATTGGAGGAGGTTGATGAAGGAGGGAAAGTGGAATTTGTTGTTGGTGAGCTGTTGGTCACAATGAGATCTCTTAGCACTCAAGTCAAGGTAGATGATACGAAAGAGCAGCGTGAAAACCTATTCCACACCCGGTGCCACATCCACGATAAGGTATGTAGCTTAACCATTGATGGTAGAAGTTGCACAAATGTAACTAGCACGACCTTGGTTGAGAAATTGAGATTAGTATTATTTAAACACCCTGGGATTTATAAACTCCAATGGTTGAATGAAAGTGGAGAAGTTAAGGTGAATAAACAAGTAATGATTGATTTCTCGATTGGGAGTTATAGTGACTAGGTTGTATGTGATGTGGTGCCTATGCATGCATGCCATATTCTGTTGGGCAGGCCATGGCAGTATGATAGAAAAATTACACATGATGGGTATAAGAATCGGTCTTTTCTGATCTTCCACTCTTTTTACATATTAATGTGATTCAAGCTCCTGTTTGCTATTAAGAAGACAAGAAAAAGATAATGTCATCTCAAGCAGGCAGTCTACTAAATATCAGCAAAATCCTCTTCATGTTCTTTCCATCCTTGCACAAAACATTTGTCAGAAAGAGCACAGTAGAGACTATGGAAAAAAAAGTAGATATGATAGTTCTAGGAGGACACCTGTATGTTGTAAAATTTGCTTTATGACTTTCTTTTGTCACGACATGTTACTCAAATAGAAGTTTAACTCAAAATGCTGTCAAATGATTGATGAATGTTTATTGTAAGTCAACCTTATGACGTGTGTTCAAAATAACATGGAATTCTATTCCTGTCATATGTTGTTTTGTTGTGTGTACTTGCATAGAAGATGAATAATTTTGCTCTTCTCCAGATTCCTGTTATTTTCTATCCGTTACAACTTCCAATGCATATAATAATCATATTGAAACTATGCCTTCATGTAATAGAAAATGAATGATTTTTATGCAGCTTTAATCTAATGAAATCTGATTTTCCGAAGCAAGCTTTCCTAATCTTGATTAAACAAAGATGGATTGTTTATAGTCTGAAGAAATTAATTTATGTTGTTTACTTGGAAGATGCATTCTGAGAATTTTATCTTGAAGTTTTATGTATGTTTTTGAAGGTCTTTGAGGTAATGGGAAAGTAAGAGCATTTCATTTCATTTTTTTCTTCTCTCTCTAGAAATCCACCATAAAATCTCAGTTGCGTTAACCAGGTACTCTTTCGCATTTTCTCTGAACTCTTTTAACCAAGTATTTCAGCTTTTTTCCCTTCCAAAACACACACTCACACACATGTATGTATGTATCTATGTATGATGTATGTATATGTCCATGTAGTCATCGCCTTCTATTGACCTTTATTTTGCATCTAAACTGATTTCATTTTCTTCTCCAGTCAATCGAGCCTCGAAATCAGTACTCAGATTCTCTCTTTTGTTGTACTCTTCGTATATATATGTGAAGAAATCACCACTAGCAGTATGGTGTTCTTCTGAAAGCCCGTGGCCTTCGTATTACCTCTATTAAAATTGGTCAATTTTTAAGCGATTATTATTATTATTATTATTATAATTGTTTTGGAATTTTTAGCTTGACCATGAGATAATTGTTGATTCACTTTTGCTGATTAAGTTTATGATTTTTGGTATGTTCCCATTTGTTTGAAGATATGACTATGGTTTTTACTTATTTTGTCTCGGTTTACTTGGAATTAGCCCAGTGTTTGGTATGAGTTTTTTAGCGTGAGTTTTTTAATTTCTGATCAAATGTTAATTTTTTTATCATCAGCTATTTCTATATTTTTTTGGTCCTCTAATTTTGGATTTGATATTTGTGGTAAATTAGTTACAGACTTTGTGTTGGCGGTATTTATGTTATATTCTCCATGTTGTTTATTAACAATTTCTAATGCTTGTTGTCCATTGAAGTTTACCTGTTTATTTTGAGCTTCAAAACCGTTCTCTCATAATTCTACTACATGGTTTTAATAGGTAGATCTCGACGTGGGTAACTATGAATGATTTTTGGACGTGACAGTTACAAGGGAGAACAATATTACAACAAGAAAGATATATCATATGTTTGTAATGTTAATTTGACTGCTTGAGATATGATTTTAAGCTTATATTTGGAGAAACTTACCACGTTCCTTCCTTTGTTAATTTGTACTTCAAAAGGAACAAAAAGATGATTATCTTGGAAAGATTGGGTAGGTTGTGCTCTATTCGTTAGTTAGTATTATTTTGTACATATGAAATGAGAGAAGAGAGTACTTATTCTCGTGATTTGCAATGCATTCCTGATTTGACTTCAGGTAGTCCCCCACATCATCGATGCCATTAAGAATTGGATTGAATCAGTAATTGTTTTTCCTCTAGATGGGAAAGATGGTACTGCGGATGTTTGTGTCATAGAACTGGGTGGGACTCTAGGTACAACTCTTTCTTAATGAAAGAAATTCTCATCACTTTTGTGGATTTCTAATGGCGTCGTGCTGTAAATTTTATCTATTTAGTCAAACGGTGAGAATTCTGTACAAATGTATTTGTTGTTTGCTTTGATGTGATTTTGTTAGGTTCTATTGCATCTATGTGTGCATACTTTTTCAATTTTTTCATCTATTTTTTTGTAAGGTTTTAAGTGTACATGAGACAAAGATTTCAGAATATAAATAAAAAATATTTAATTTTGGAGATTCCGAAATAAAAAATAATTAGGTGTTCATTTTGATTATTTGCTTCGTCGTCCTTAGTTCTCTTTTTGAAAATTCCAAAATCTGTCTATTGACACTCGTACCCACGGGGATTGTTTCCACCTATGGGTTGACATTCTTCTGGACCTCTAGCATCTAATTGCATTTGATACCGATAGGGCATATTTAGGGTATGTTTCTTACAATTTTTTTGCTACATTCTTCCTAATAGGATTATAACGACCTCATGCCTCCCGAAAGCTTACAACTAAAGACATACATTGTGTTCAATGGAAATTCCATCACAGTTAGAGAAGAGAGTACTTATTCTCGTGATTTGCAATGCATTCCTGATTTGACTTCAGGTAGTCCCCTACATCATCGATGCCATTAAGAATTGGATTGAATCAGTAATTGTTATTCCTCTAGATGGGAAAGATGGTACTGCGGATGTTTGTGTCATAGAACTGGGTGGGACTCTAGGTACAACTCTTTCTTAATGAAAGAAATTCTCATCACTTTTGTGGATTTCTATTGGCGTCGTGCTGTAAATTTTATCTATTTAGTCAAACGGTGAGAATTCTGTACAAATGTATTTGTTGTTTGCTTTGATGTGATTTTGTTAGGTTCTATTGCATCTATGTGTGCATACTTTTTCAATTTTTTCATCTATTTTTTTGTACGGTTTTAAGTGTACATGAGAAAAAGATTTCAGAATATAAATAAAAAATATTTAATTTTGGAGATTCCGAAATAAAAAATAATTAGGTTTTCATTTTGAGTATTTGCTTCGTCATCCTCAGTTCTCTTTTTGAAAATTCCAAAATCTGTCTTTTGACACACGTACCCACGGGGATTGTTTCCACCTCTGGGTTGACATTCTCCTGGACCTCTAGCATCTAATTGTACTTGATACCGATAGGGCATATTTAGGGTATGTTTCTTACAATTTTTTTGCTACATTTTTCCTAATAGGATTATAACGACCACATGCCTCCCGAAAGCTTACAACTAAAGACATACATTGTGTTCAATGGAAATTCCATCACAGTTATAGAAGTATTAGAATTAATTCAACAATGTTTTTGAGTAATGAAATCTTGACAGATAGATCTTCAAGTCCTGATATGGTACAAAGTATAATCATGCTACTTTTCTCTGGGGATAAGTTGCCAGAGGTATGCAGTTTCTCATTTCCTTTTTACTTGTGTTCCTAACATCTCATGGAAAAATTTTCCTCGAAATTGTATTCTGCTATGCTTTGTAATTAAACTGATAAGTGGTATTCTTTTCTTTCTTTTATACAGTCTCATTTTCTTCCTCAAAATTATACTCTGCTATGCTTTCTACTTAAACTATTTACTTCGACGCTAACATTACCTTCGAAATAACAAAGTCCGTGCATTGGACGGACCAAAACTAGTATTTCAAAATTCTTTAATTCTTATACTCATTTTCAATTACATAACAAAATATTTTGCAGGTAAACCTAAAACATTTCCCTGCTTTTTAATTACACATTCATTAAAAATCACTATTCAAAATTAAATAATGATCATCCTCATTGACCTTATCTTAGATTACTACTTGTTTACCAAAATTTAAAAAAAGTTATTCACTGCTGACCTATATTTAAAAAAGATTATTCATCTATCACTCGTACCAATTTCATATGTCCATGTGGAATCCCTCAACGCTACATACGATTTTCATCCATCCAATGGGATGAATAAAATTCATATAAGTGATGAATGTGTAATCTTTTTCAAATATAAGTGAGCAATGAGTAACTTTTAAATTTAAGTGAGCAGGTAGTAAAATAAGTTTAGTGAGTATTAATTTAATTAACTCTAATATATATACACATCAATTTTTGTATTGTCAAGACATAAAGCCTTGTATTCCAAGCCACTTCAAATTTTCTACATTTTAATCTTGCCAACTAGGACAGCAGGTGGGGGGCCACAAGTATGGTATTTGGTTTTGATTGGCTCTTGAGATTTAACCAACGAGGACATTGATGCTGCATAGCATTACTCGAGTGAAATTTCATTTAACAGCTACAACCAAATGTTCAAAACAAGAACCACAGTTGATTTTGTAATTAAAAATAAATGTTGAACAAATAACTTAATAGCCTGTACAACTTGTCATTCTACACCATGGACCCCATAAACATCAAAACTGAAGTCTGGCATACAGGAAATGGGGCTTACATAATATATTTATGACCACAATTTTCTGCGAAGTCGAGCAACTTTCAGATCTGCACCACCAAATCCATCCATAATGGCAATCGCTGAAGGAAACTTAGCTCTAGATGTCGAACTTCAGGATCCACCACAACAAAAGAGGAAAAGAAAAGGTTGATCAGGATGTTGCAATGGAAAAAAACACAATAAGTTATGATGTCAAGGATGAAGTAAATCTTGAAAGACAATATATTCGAAGCAAAGCAACGAATAATTACAAGTTAAAAATGGTTACTTATTTTGACACTAAAGTAGAGATTTTTCCAAATAAGTAACTTATTTCTAATGTTATCCATGAAACATTATTTATTTTAAAATTTACTTATTTACATATAACTAAATCTTTTAAGCTTAGCCAAACTGCACCGTCTCAACAAAATCTTATTGATAGTCACAGTGCCAGCTCCTACCTTGGCTTTGGGGACTCAATGTTATGGTAATTGGTAGAATTGATTTCAAATTGCAGGCAAGTTTCAGTTGGCAAGTGTTTTCTGAAAATTACGTTTTTACACACTTATTGTAGATCTAAACATGGATAATTGTTAATAAATATGTAGAATATAGCTTAATTCGTTGTAATTTGTGTTTTACAGGACAACAATGATGAACGTGGTGAAAATTTGGAAAAACAAACGAAAAACGACTAAAATGAAGCACAATCAAAGTTTGAGGACTCAACTGCAATTACTGAAAAGTTGTGTCGATCTCACAATGAAGATTTGAGAATGCTGTGAATCAATTGGATGAGGAAAAAACCAAAGGGATGAAATATAATGGAAGTGCTATCATATATCAACTTCTAACCGAAAAAGTTATGCTTCGAATTTTTAGTCTTAGTTTGAGACCCATTTTTGGAATAGAAGAATTTCAAATTTGAAGATTTATATTTCAAGAGATTTGTAGCTCTTTGAGTAAAATTTCCAATTCAATTTGAATCACCTCAATCGAATATTAGGAGAGAAAAATATGACCAAAACATTAAAAATTGTCCGGCTGGAAAGTCACTCTACCATGCGGCCGCATGGTAGAAACTACCATGCAGCCGCGTGCACCATTCCAGGGAGTCAGATGAGGAAAATTGTTGTTCCATGTGGTTGCATGGAATATAACCATAAGGTCGCATGGTTAATTTTCAGCGCGAATTTTTTGGTTTTTTTTTCTCGTTCAACCTCTTATGGGAAGGAATCTAGAGCAACTATAAAAGTCGAAAGTCATCCAAAAACGAATTTTACACCACTTTAGAGAGGAAAACTCATTGAAAACCAAGGAGAAGGCAAAACCAAGAGATTTCTACATCAAAGATTGAAGAATTCAAGATTCATATTCAAGTTTTAGATGATGTCTTTTCCTAAATATTTTTATTCATGCTAGGCTAGAATTTTGATGTACTAGGTGAACGATGAACCTCGCGATATGAACTTTTAATTCTCTATTTCACAATTTGATATTCAAACGTGATTGATGGATGTTGAATGATTTATATACACTTTCTTGCCTCCATAGTTAAATGCATGTGATCATGTAAATTTGGGTGATCTATTTTATGCATTCGAATGAAGGAAAATAGATTTTACAAGGTATAAATCGTCGTAGGGTCCGATAGGGGATAGAAATATACTGCTATATTTTACGTGAATCTCTAAGTGTTTACAAACATCATACATTTTTTGTATATTGCATTTATCATAGAAATATAGTCAAATGGTATGCGAGAATGTGTTCAATTCTACTCGAGAGAGATTATTGGATAAGTTAGAAATATTGATTCTTCAACAAATTCATCGTGTTATCGAATTGTGAAATAGAGGTTAAAAAGTGATCTTACTTGGTGATTCGGGATCCTAGTGCGCTTTTCATTCATTAATTTCTTAAACCTTTTGCATTCAAGATCATTTTGCATTTATTTTAGTCATAGTTTATTTGTAAAATTCAAATCTTCGACTGAGTTAAATAGATTCGGTTAAGGTCTCGGTAATAGAAATCAAATTAAATCAATCCTCGTGGGATGATACTCAAAATTTTACAATTTCCACTTTATTATTTGTTAATGAATCGTACACTTGTGGTGATTTACAAAGTGAACATATTTTCGTGAATAAATTTTTGGCGCCGTTGTCGGGGATTGAGTTTTAGTTTGATTTTTGTTATTCAGACACTAATTCGAGCTTGTTTTTAATTTTAGTTTACATATTATTTTCTATTTGGTTTGTCTACTTAGGCTGAGCTAAGTGCTGTTATTTTTCGCCTCTTCAGGTATTGCATACGAAGATAAGTTGGCGGTGAACTACTTCCAACGGATTTGGAAATTGAACGAACTTTTTATCGCAGGCAAAGTATTGCTAGAACAGCAAAGAATGTGGAAAAACCTTTCGTTTGCGCTAGTATGAAGTTCAACTTTTAATTTAAGAATAGAAGCAACCTCCTCGGCAATTCTTTGTCTCTCAGCAGAAGTTGATATCGAAGACGAGGAATTTTTTATTAAGATGGAAAAGATTGAAGCACCAGAGTTGCCAAGAACTGTGATGAAGAAATGGTCTTGAGCACATAACATGCCATGTTAAATCACAACAAAATCATATTATTCACTCTTTAACATCAAGTCTTAAAGGGAAAGCTTTTGACAGGACAAGATCATCCAGAGCATTCTTCTGCAGATAGTAAATTAACAATTTAGCCACTTCAGAAAACAATATTCACTTTGGCTAAAATATAAAGTGAGAGAGACATTAATGAAATGTGGGCAATTTGATACTGTTGGAAAAATTGAGTTGTAGCTGACTTTGGCAAGAATTTTCAGCGGGACCCGTTTGACTATTTTGGAAGATGAAAGTTGATTTGTGTTCGCCTCCGTGAGTACATCGAAATCATATACTTACATATCAAAAATGAAGATTGGGTGAATGAGAAATTGAAACTCAAAGTATGCCATGTGAAAGGAGTTTATGTTGGTGGGAAAACTAAAAAAAAAAAAAAAAAGTTAGTCCAACATAGGAAGTTGATGAAAAATAAAATCACTTTATAAAGAATTACACTTTATAATGGTGTAATCATGTTTAGTATAGATGCTCTGTACACGTGCGCGCAAGGGGGGTGCAAATCACGGACCGAAAGAGGCTTCGAACCTTGAACTTGTGTGCAGGCATGATCTACGTACACGAATGTCAGACCGATTGACAAAAAATTGGCCCCTTAGAAGAGCCTACATTTTGCTGCATTTTTTTTATTTTTCAACTGACCTTTCATTTTCTGAAACAGTTGAAACTCCTTTCCACTTTTCTCAACACACCGAAAATCATTTGCATACAAAATTTCTGTTTGAATAAAGTCCTCGTTCAATTCTTCTGCGTACAATTTCGATTTTTGTCCAGTTAGTGATATAGTTTAGGCACAAAGTCGGTTCGCTAGAGTAATATCTATGGTGCTCGAAAACTACTGGTTTTACCGTTGTATCTTGGGAAACGGACGCTCAGTTTAAATCTTAAGCACAGACGGTGATGGAGCGAATCTGTTTGAAGGAAATCGTGTGTAACACAGGCCTCGGGTTAAAAGTTTTATTTTTATTTAACTTCTATAAGTGTTTGTTTTGTCGCTCATTTATGCAAATTTATATTTTGCATCTCTACTTACAATTTTATTACTTGTTATACTTTACTACAATTTGACACATTATTGAATCTACTAGAGTATTAAATCTAGTATGTTTAATTGAATCTGTTGTATTCATAGTTGTTGAATCTGCTAGTGCATATCCGGTAAGTGCATATCCCGTTAACGGCAATACGGTGTGAGTCTTCCACTTATAGCAGAATTTCAATTCAGTAAGTCGTGCCCACGCCTTAGTAAAATTCACTAATACGGTATCTATTCTGCATATCCGGTACTCAATTAGTAAATCCAATATTCTGTTTCATGAAACTTGTCCAGCAATATCCAACAGACACAACTACAAACTCTTGTTCGTAGCATTTGGCTTCAGGCACAAGTAATATTTTTCCATAAAAGATGCACGTTCATTTGCGCGTGGCATACAAGAACTAACTAGAAGGAAAATCGGATCTCCATAAGGAATAATGATTTTCTCTAGTTCTGAGCTAAAGTTAAGAACTAGAGAAAATCTGAAGAGAAAAAGAGGGACCAAAGAACAAAATGAGTTGATGAATTATACATAGAGATGGGGATGGGAACTCAAAACCATCATTTGGTACCTTCTCTCAAAGAATGCGTTTCATGAAAGCTCATTTCTCTCTTGTAGGAACTGACGTAGGCCAACCAATCTGTAAGGAATTAACAAAAATATAATACTATCAAGTTGAAGTTGGGAAAGAATTTAATAATTTCTACATTTGGACTATCCTAAATGTAATTACAGGAGCTCACTCTGTCAAAATACATGACTAACACCCTTTCCTCATCCCCAGCCTTTTTCCTGAGAATAAAGGAATCAATTTTTGAAGCAACGAAATAATAAATGGTAATCTGTGATTTGTGATTGTACTTTGTACTAGATAAGTCAGTAATTGAAACTTTCATGAAGAAGAATGGTATTTTTGAATTGGTTTAGATATGCATGTCCACGTAATAGGAGACTAAAAGTGGTGGATAGAATTTGAGGCAAAATATAAAATGCGTACACACCTATTACATTTATTTACCCTCAACTTTTAGCTAGGTGTAGGAAAAGGAAAAGCACCAAACATAAATGTAATTAGATTTTGAAGAAGAGTATAAAGTTGTACATGATATAGTGACAAGCAGTATTATCTCATTGATTTCTGGCCTGGATTTCTTTTCTGCTGTCAGATTCTTTTTGTTTCTTCATTTATATTCCAGTTCGTTCTATTCCCATTTTTCTTCCATTTTTCGTAAGTCTTCGCTTATCCGTGCTGCTTATATTTTCGAGGCAATTCGTAAGCCCTTGCTTATTCAGACTAGCACACATATTTTTTAAGGTAAATCGTAAGTCCTAATTTATTGAAGCTGCTCACCTATTTGGGATCGAAGAATACTTTCAGGGCAGTTCGTAAGTTTTCGTTTATCAGAGTTACTTACATTTTTTAGACAATCTATAAGACCTCACCTATTGACATCTTATATTTCGAAGTCTGACCCTCATGTACGACTCAGACTTGGGGGACTACTGTTATACCCATCAAATATTACCTATTGGGTTTAGATCTCGACCCATTTTTTTCTCTATCTATATGTGTGATCCATTTCAATTAAGGTATGTTCTCTAACCCTATAATCTTTCCCTCTTTCGTCTCTTGCACTCATTTTTTTCTTTTGTACGGCCGTTGACTTGACCGTCGTAGTGCAAACAATCTCTGAACCTTTTTCTTGACCGACGACCTTTGCCTCCTAATGGGGTGTTCAGTATGCAGGTGACGTCCACGTGGAAAGGACGTGACAGGGATTCTGTTTGCACATTTTTTGGGGTAAACAAAGATAGTGCATGAAATTGGACGAAAAGCAATTTCAATTGGGATACAAACAATGGCAATGGATTTTCTGAATTCTAAACTCAAAATTGCATCTAAGTTCAAAAGCTTCACCTTGGAATTTTAGTTGGCGAATTTTTCTTAAAAGGGAAAATTATTTGGGTGGTCTCCAACTTTTATATCATTTTTAATTTTGTCCTTGACTTTTATTACTCGACACAATTGTCTCTAAACATCCAAATTTTAGCACTAAGGTCCAAGTACAATAATTTAACACTGTGGAAGTTTCATGCTATGTCACAGTTGAATGGAGTGAATACGGTGGTGGTAGACCTCCCAAACCTTAAAGGAGTGTTTTTCTCCAAAAAAAAAAAGGTACGAAATTCTCAGTATCCAACTCAGACAATTTTTGACCTTGCCAACTTAAAACCCTGTTTAGTCGCAAATCCTTTTTTTTTTTTTGAAAAAAATATTACTTTGAATAGTGAATTTTTGGAGAATGTGTGATTAAAAAGTAAGAAAAAAATTTGATTTTACGTGTAGAACAAGTAAAAAAGTTTTGAAAGAATGAGACACAAACAAAGGCTAATGGTCCGTTCTCATTGTGTTTCATTTTTATATTTCGAGTTTTATGTTTTGAGTGCCCATTTTGAGATTATTGAAAATGTGTTTTTTTTTACATTTTGAAAATTTGTTTTAAAAACACCCAAAACGCGTTTTGAAAATTTTGACTTGATTATAACTGAAAACACCACGTTTTGAGTTTTCTTTGTAAATTTTTAACTTGTATCAAAAACGCGTTTTCACTGTTTTGAAAAATCGAAAATAGAAAACGACTTGAAAATGGTAAAGAGAATAGGCCTTAAGTCTTTAAATCTAAAAAAATATACAAACAGCTTCACCCCAAATTCTTTTCAACAGTTAACGAAAATCTCAGATTTCTCTCTTTTTACAAGAAGATTGATCTCATACATTCTTGAAGTTTGTTAAAATGTAATGCGTCACATTTTAGCATCAAAAAATAAATCTATTATTAAATTTTTTTTAAAAAAACTTAATTTCTTAGTTAATATTCCATGAAATAATTAGCACATAATGTCTTTACATTTCATTATTATTGTGAAAAATGTCTTTACCTTTTAATTTATTTTTTTGACATTTTCACCTTTTGTTGCGTAAAAGGTTATTTTCATCCACTTTTTTAATTAAAAATTGTGAATTGACAAATATACCCGTTTATTTAAATAAAACAAAAAGAAAAAGAAAAAACCAATTGCAATCATGATCCCAAACTTTTTAAAAAAGTCTTAAATAAATTAGTAAAATGGTAATTAACACATAATGTTAGGAACATTTCACTATTATAGTGAAAAACCTAAATACTTTTCATTTTTTTGGCATTTTCACCCTTAATTACACATTTGATTGCGCAAAACATCATTTCTATCCATTTTCTCAATAAAAAACTGTGAAACGACGAATATACTTTCCTATAATTTAAATTTAATTACAGTTCATGAAAAATAGATGTACAACCAAAAAATTAAATTTGTTGACATCGAAAATGGGCAGTTTGACTTTTCAAGTGTGCGCAAATTGTCGAGATGGACGAATAATCGTACTACAATATGTAAAGTAAGAAATGAGAATACACTACAACTTCACAAATGGTTTGACTCTTTGCATGGCATGAACCCATTGGGCCAATGTGGCAAGTACATGAACAAATAAGAGAACGAATGAGAGTGAAATTGACACGACCCGTTCCCAAAACTCCTTTGAAAAATGGAACTATTCTCAATCCTGTAACAGTAAAAGTTTTCCCAAACACCATAATATCAACCACTCATCCAACCAATAGTGTCAATATCACTATGCATCATAACTGCTTCTCAATAAGATAATAGTAACACAATTTTGTTTACAATATTCTATCGTGACCATTGATACATTTAAGTACAAAAATCCCCAAATATGAAACAAAATATTCGCTTGATTACTACACAATTTTAAGTGAAAGAACCTACAATAGATGGTGGTAGTGGCTGCAAAATTATCACTATTGCTCAGTTAACTGCCTCCTATAAGGAAAATGTTAAGAAAATACATGAGATGATAATTCCAGTGAGTAAAGTATTTGAACAATGGTTATCCAGCCCTTTATGTATGTATATACATTTATAAAAGTAGAACTGATTTTTCACTTATCTTGATGTGCTCATTCTCTTAGAAATCTGTGTCATAACATCGCATAAAATCATAATGGTGGTGCTAAATCATAAATTAGGCTCAAGGCGGTATCTAAAAATGATAATAATTGATACAACAAAATGAGTAAGTACATAATCGGATTCAGTAAGCGAAAACCATAATCTGAAATCCATAAGCTAAATTGTAAGTTGGGAAATGTAAGATGAAAGCTAATAATCCACTATATCTTGGATAAATCACAAATACCCCATGTAATCATCTGCTAATGATCTGTAAGCTATAGCCATCTGCACATAAACTGCTGATCAACACTTCGGTACACAGTCGTAGTTCCTAAGTACCCGAAGTGGAAATAACATAATCATTTTTATACATGGCTGTAGCCCCTCAGTGCATAATAGGTACACTTACACACGGCCGTAGCCCCTTAGTAGATAAGAGTTACCTTTACACACTGTTGTAGCCCCTTAGTGTACAAAGTGGAAATAATATAATCATCCTTATATATGGCTGTAGCCCTCTAGTGCATAATAGGTATTCTTACACACGGTCGTAGCCCCTTAGTGGATAAGAGTTATCTTTACACACGACCGTAGTCCCTACACTAGAGTAAGATAACTATATTGGGGTATTTTCTGATGGTATCAACATAATCATGCTCATTTACTAATTTCTCGAAAATAAGACATTTTGTGTAACTAATATTCTTTTCTAAAAATTTGGAATCATTTAAACATTCATATTAAGTGAACATGATTATAAGTTTATAAGTTAAAAAATCTTATTTTTTGGAAAAGTAAGTTCTCCTACAGATATAGGCTGGACTAACGGGGCTGATATGCTATTCCCACGTCCAAATCCCCTCCTAAAATGATCACACTCCAACCACTTCAATTCCATCCATATAAGGTTACAAGGTATTTCTCAATAATAACCATACTCAACGTAAAAATGAAACATATATATCCCTCAATACGCAATAAGCTGATACTTAATATTTCCATCTCATATAGCTAACTTAAATATACATTTACTTAATTTTTGAATCACTCTACTATGATAACTCATTAATACTAATTTTTCTCATCTGCTCCGACAAGATTCAACAAGAGTTTCATGTCAATAATTAACAACACTCCTCATTTCAAATTTCTTTTAGCTAAATACATAAATCTTATCAAATACCCCTTTCTTATAATCTCAACATTCATCCAACTAACAACTCAAGCACAAAATAAGTTATTTCCAACTAATCTATCTTAATATCACGTAATAATCACAAAGAAAATAAGAAAATACCAATTTTCCCCAAATTTTCGGATTATACCGCATATATCAAAACCCTAACATCAAAATATCATTTCTTCCAATCCACTAGAATAAATAGCTCAAAATGCTCAAATAGACAGTTCCCTTACCATAGTTTTTAAGTATAAGCTATAAATTAAAAACCCAAAAATTTCACCACAAAACTCAACCACAATATATATCGAATTTACCTCAAAATCGTTGGTAGCTTCCTCCCTTTTCCTTTTTCTTCCCTTTTCTTTTTCTTTTTCATTTTTCTCTCTTTTTCCCGTTTTCTTCTTCCTCTCGGTTTCTCTCTGTTACTGTGCGTGTTGTGTGTGAAAAAATGATGGAAAGTGGGTTTTTAATGCCAAACAATTGGAGTAATTGCAAAAGAGGTCCCTCACCATCAACCAAAATGACTTTGTCATTTATTTCCAAAATTAAATAAGTAAGTCCCTAACTTCCAATTTTATTCAACTTAAACCCTCAATAATTGTCAATTGCCAAAATAAACTCCGGCTAAAATAATTTGCTTCATTATAAAGAAAACGCTCACTTTTTAGCGTTCAAATCACCTTGAGGTGGTAGGCTACTCACATTCTGATTTTGCTGGATGTCAAGATGATTTGAAATCAACCTCATGTTATATTTTCATATTGGTTGGTGATACCGTCTCGGGAAAAATGATGAACAAAATCTAGTGGCATCTTCTACTATGCAGGCTGAATTTGTGGCAAGTTATGGAGCTACAATTCAAGTGATTTGGTTAATGAATTTTATTTATGGGCTGAAATTTTTTACTCCATCTCGAGGCCAATCATTATTTATTGTGATAATAGCGCAGCAGTGTTCTTTTCAAGAAACAATAAAATTCCAATGGATCGATACACATTGACATCAAATATTTGGGGGTTAGAGACGAAAATAGAGCATATCGATACAGAGGCGATGATTGTAAATCCTAAGACTAAGAGACTCGCTCCTAAAGTTTTTAAGACTCATGTTACTAATATGGGCATTGTATAAACCTTTGATATTTTTGGTTAGTGGGAGTTATTTACATAAGAGGACTACGTTTTGGTTTGATCCCTTCATAGGGTACATAAGCAACCCATATGTTCTTCGGGTACAGCCTCTTCTAATGATAATATATATTTTCCCCTATCCATAAATTTTTTTACATGCATTTGACTTATGTCTTTTATTATGGTATCATTTTGATCTTGAGATATGGCAATTAAAGACATAAGATGAGTCTCTTTTGGGACATGTGATTTCATTTTGATTAGAAGCATTTTGAGGACCAATATGAATTAGCACAATTTTTTATCACATTTGGTGCTATGTTCATACTGCATACTACCACATTTGATGGAGGATGTGGATCCATGTCGATAAGGATGTTGGCATTTGTAGTTGTGGAGTGGTCTTACATCGTTTGATTAGTGTAACGACTTCCATGTTCGATGTTAACATTCTTGTTGGACCGGATCATGTTGTGTAAGGTGTTATTATTGCAGCTGTACTTGTGTGGCCACTTATGTAGTCTAGCCCGGATGTTAAAATTTTTGTTCTATAGCAATCAAATGTTTGTCCAAGTGGGAGAATGTTGGAATAATTCTATTATGTGGGCTTCCATCTGATTGCGATTTTTACGGGTTAGATGTATGGTCGCAATAATACTATGATTAGACTCAATATGTTAGTGATCACTTGGATCGTTGTATACCTTACAGGCTTTATTATTTATAATGTAGTAATTTTAAGTATGTGAGCTGAAATTAAGTAAACCCTAATTAGGGTTAGAGTCGGTAATGTGCCGACTTTATAATTTCATATATATATGGCTAGGACCCCTCTTCTCTTCATATCATTTTGGCTTGCCCCATTGAAGGCCGATTATTTTGAGGGCCAAGAAGAGGAAGATCTAGCTGGTAATATTCATACATAACAATATTTTCCGCGGGTATGAATTTCGAACTATCAATTAATTTATATGATTCTTGTTCTTAGCATGGTCATTAAATAATTTCAACATAAAAATCTTCAAGTTCCCACTTAAAAACTCAATTTAACAAGTTTCATTATTACATAACTTTCACATTTCATTTTTCACTAAAAATGAAGGTTACAAGAACAATAAGGTCATCTTTTTATCTCATCTCTCCTCAAATCCGGTTTCACTTTTCATCTCAAATTTATGTTAGTTTTAGATTATTTACAGAAGTGTTAGTATAGGTTTGATAATTCAAGGCACGTGATTTTTCATTTCATATCAAAATTCAAGAAATCAAGGTAGGTGGTGCAAGTTTTCAAGGCACGTGATTTTTTTTACTATGAATGTCCATGTATATTTTGTGCAAATAAATGTAATTGCAAACTATGAACTGTAAAGGTTAGAGTTTTATGGTCATCATTAGTTTCTACAATCCCAAAAGATTCTTCAAAATCAAGAATTTTATCGGTAATCCAACTACATGAAAGTATCTGCGGTATGGAGTTTTTATGTTTACATGTGAATATGCATATTTGTTCAAAGGGAAATGCACCTATGAAAATTTTATCGGGCTTTATGCTCACTCCTACTTTAACAAATTTTCAGATCGAAAAGGAATCATGGATGGATGGAGATTGCATGGATTGTGGAGAAGCCAAGACGGGAAAAATAGAAAACCAAGGTTCTCGTGTGAATAATTTATTTTCATATGTTTTAATGTGAAACTAAGATTATGGATTTCAAATATTATTTTGTGTATGAACTCGTATATCATTTAGGTATGAAATTAGATTTTTATTAAATTATGTTAGTATGACATGTTAGCATAAGTTTTAACATGAAAATATGTTTAGGTGTGTGGATTTGAACATCTAAAGACGCGACTTCCTAAAACTTGCTTTCTAATCGTCTTCTTATGTTTATGCTAACTTAAAATTGTTATTATAATTGATAATCTACATACAAATCACTTATTTTTCCTAAGATTTTGTAGGTTTTGCAAGTATAGAAGTCACGAATCTCCCTTCTTTCAAAATATTACGGAGGAAAAATAGAATACTTCTACTATTCTCCTCTGAAATACAAGAATAATAAGCAATTATATACAATTCATCACTTAATAATTCTGCACTATATTCGCACAATATTGACATATATCTACATGTACTACTATACTTATTGGTAAAAAATTGAAAAAATTATGAGATTTTGAATTTATATTATTATGCCGAGGAGTAGAAGTCAATATAGTGATTGTGAGTCTTTTGGTTGATAAATATTAATCATTACCCGTGTTTGCACCATATCATAGCCTTGATAATCTATTACCTTAACAACTAGCTAATCAGATGCATGTCCCTTCATATACATGTCGGACTACTGAAAAGAAAATAGATACGGATCAGATCATTAAAGAAAATAAAATGCACAATCTAGGTCACCTACATCCTATTCGTCATGGGTGAATCGTCAGTGGGAGATCAACCATAAGAATAGATCAAGAGTTCTAAGGTCAATATAAAGTGCTTTTGAAAATAAACTACTAATACACCTTAAGTATTCTCTTAAACTCAAACATGCCAACATCATTTTGTTCATAGTTAGCTCAAAAGGGAATTCAGCCACATCCCGATCTAGGTTTCTGTATTAATATTGGTGTCGTGACAAGTCTATACCAACTTTGAACGATTGTCGACCAAGAGATTCACCAATGTATAAGTTTGTGAAAAGGGTTGGATGAGTGGGATGAACGAGTGTTTTTTTTTTATTATCAAATTATGGATTATTATATTGAATTTCGAATCCGCCTATTGTATCTATTTCAGTTCTTGATTTGTAATCTAGTCATATTCAAGCGTTCTTAACATCGATAAAGTCAATGTATTTAACTTTTCTTTTCCTCAGTTCAATTTTGGCCCTCTTTGGAATCAAACATTACCACCTCTAATCACGTCTCTCCCTCATTCTTAGAAATGATAATTGGTGGGGTGTGATTGAGGCAGCCTTCCGCAGTGAAAAAATATTATGTAACGACATATTTTTTTAGTGATTTTTGCACATATCTATAATGTTTCCTAATGATATATTTAATTCTTATGCCTAATAAATTTAATTATAATCTGCATATAATTTTATTAGAACTATATAATGAACATAGAAATATTGTATGATTGGATTGATAATTAGGCATTAATTTGGTACTTGAATAAGCTAATGGAGACAAAATGAGGTTTATAGTCTACAATTAACAAAAATGGTCACATTAAAATGGAATTTTCGCATTTTCTTATTCGATATACAAAATAAGATCATATTTTATCCTCCAAATACCAAAAATAAAATAAATGTCCACTTGCCATCTCAATTATTATTCAAAATTGTTTATCAAATTTTAATATCTTAAACATTTATCCAAAATTCCATTCCCAAAAACAAAATCCATCCAACTCATCCCCTTCTCTTGTATGATTTTAAAATAACCATAAGTTCTACACATCCTCTCAAAGAAAACTATGTATTGCATGAAGAAAACTATTTACTCATCCTTTAATAATGAGGTTGTTTTTTACATAATTGTTTTATTATTCCTTATTTTAGAATAATCTTGCCAATATGCATAAATACATCTTTATACGCTGTTTATGTAAACTTTGTATTAGTCCCTATGCCGGCATATGATCGAAAGTTCCTAGGAATTTAAATTTCCATGTTTGTATTTCATTTTCTACTTCAAATATTTTTATACGAGGAGTAGGGACAGTTTATTTCATTTATTAAATTCCTCTAAAATTTTGATGTATGAAATTCAATTATTTTTAAATTCGATTTTGACCCAAATCAAGAATCCACTATTCGGATAATTTGAAACTAATGCCAAAATCTCATAGCACATATACATTTAGGAACTTTGCTATGTGTACAGCCTTGGTACACAGTAACTTACACAGCCCACACACATGGGGTGGAGCCCACAATTTACTGTACAAAATGGCTGTACAACAAGCTTTTTTCTACATTTAGGGGTGAACTTTGCTATGTGTACAGCCTTGGTACACAGCAACTTACACAGCCCACACACATGGGGTGGAGCCCACAATTTACTGTACAAAATGGCTGTACAACAAGCCTTTTTCTACATTTAGGGGTGGACACCCGTTATGTTAATATTTTTATTGTTAAAAAAGGACAGATAAAAGAATGAGTAAGTTGAAAATTTAATAAATAAATGACTGATTTGGAACATTTTGGGAACGTTGACTCCGTGTGCAGCTATGGTTACCTCTATTTTGCCATTTTAGAAGTGAATTTATGAGAATTCAAGGTAAGTAAATCTTCCATTGTCATTTTTCCGTATGTTATATTATTGAATGTATAAATGTGTTACTTATATTTGCTATTAAATGAACATGATATTTGATTTTTTACATTTAATGTCATTAGTGCTTCGTATGATATATTCATGCTTGTCAATACATCCATAAGCATACATAAGTTCAAAAAAATAAAAAGTTTTCAAGTATCAATGAGTTGAGGAATATTTTCAAAAGATATGTATTCCAAGTTGTTTTTGTTAAAAGGTGTATATGTATGTCATGAAACGTCTGAGTGAAAAATGGGATATAGAGAACTGACCTACTCGACCAATGTTTAGTTATTGTTTGGCCCCAATTTTGGAGAATTTATAAATTTTGGAATAGGGAGAATGCGTGGTTAAAATATAATGAAAATTTTTAAATTTGTGTGTAATATTATCTTATTTGGAGAATATGTGGTTAAAATTAGAAAGAGGAAAATTTTAATTGAGCAAAACAAGGGCTTAATGTTTAAGATTTAATGCTAACTCTGTTGCGCACTTTTGGAAGATTGAATCAGATTCCAAATAATGATGATATATTGCAATCTAATTGATTATGCGATACACTAAAGTGAACTCACAATGTTAAATGTTAAAGTTTTCATTTATTTATTATTTTTTTTAGGAAATGAAAGTCAAGGGAATACATATTAGGAAAAGCTATTTATTTTTAAGTAACTCATATGCATTTCATTAACATGCATCATATGCCTAAAGATTTGTCAAAACTTATAAAAAATAAAATTAGAACAGTTTCTAGAAAAATAAAAAAAATTCAAACTTTAAATGATTATTTATATAAAAATACTAAAAATTTTAAACGAACGCAAGTAAAAATATAATTAGTCCACTTCATTAATTTTTATTTTTATTTTCTATATTTAGAACTCAATTTATTATTTATTTTACTTTTACAGCGAGAGAAAATATTGTAAAATCACCAAATTTAAAATGTATATCTTACTTGATACATAAAATTGTTCTAATTTTTCTTAATAACCAAATTTCATGGAATAAAATGTCATAAAACAATTTCTGAAAATTTCAAAACCAAATGTGCTTTTTAGTTTTTGTTTTCAAAAATAATTTTTTTTTCAAAATAACAAACTAAACTCATTTTTATTAATCTTAAAATAGACCCCCTAAAACCGAAAATTTGAAAATGAATTGAAAACTGAAAACTAAAACACAAAACAAATAAACCGGATTTTTAAAATTTAACTATTTTAAACTTAAGTTTCTAATTGATGCTTGTAAAAAAAATTGTGAAAACAACACTGCATTCTAAGTCTCTGTTTGACATCCATTAAATCAAAACTCTTTTTTTTTTTCTCAAACTCATGTTCAATTACATATTCACACAATAAAATATTTTTCACATAATCTCAAAAAAATTTCCTACATTTTTTTTTCTAATTGATGCTTGTAAAAAAATTGTGAAAACAACACTCTGCATTCTAAGTATCTGTCCATTAAATCAAAGCTCTTTTTTTTTTTTTCAAACTCATGTTCAACTACATATTCACATAATAAAATATTTTCCATATTTTCACATAATCTCAAAAAAATTTCCTACTTTTAACTACACATTCTCCAAAAAATCACTATTTCAAAATTTATTTTTCCCAAAAAAATTCATTTAAATGGATGTCAAACAAAGGCTAAATGAGATTATCAATGTGGTTCATGAACAATTGATGACTCTTTTTAAATTCAATTAATCAAACTCTTATCCAACACTAACTCGTGTGCCACTCAATTTCCAACTCGGAAAATATAACAAGGGCTAATAGCACTCGAGATGGATTTATTTTTGTAAAGGAACGTAGCTTTCAAGGGGAAGTGACAGGGTGTGAGTGCTCCCTTGGGACTCTGTTCAGAACTTTAAATTAAACCCCTGCTCATTAGAGAGGTTTTTTTTTGGGAGAAAAATGAGTTTTAGAATCGTGATTTTTTAAAGAATGTGTGATTAAAAATTGGAAAAAAAAAAAATTTGAATTTACGTGTAAAATATTTTATCGTAAGCTTGTGTGATTAAAAATGAATTTTAGCTTGATACATATTGAAGTTACTTCAGTAGAATAGTATTTTGGCTTTCTGTAGAATAGTATTTCAGTATAATATTACACTTAAATCCAAAAATTTTCCTTTTTTTTTTTTAATACACACTCTCCAAAAAATCACTATTCTAAAATAGATTTTCCCTTAAAGCTAATTTTAACGGAGCCCAAACAGGGGCTAAAAGACATGGATTTCATGTCAATCCATTTAATTAAATATTGATGATCCATCATCATGATCACAAACAGTATTATTCAAACGATAATTTTACTACTCTGTTTATAGATAGGGAATAGACATGGGTATGATTCAGGTTGGGTTGATTTTGAACTCAACCTGAATTCAAAATCGATTCGATCAGTTTGGATAAATGTCAATCTGAACTGATCCAATACAACTATTGAAATTGAACCAAATCAAACCAAACCAAATTGGTTTAGGTCAATTTGGTTTGGTTAGTCTGTTTGGACATTTGTCCGAGTTACCTATTTTGAGTTAAAAAATTCATTTGCCTATATAAATAATTCTTTTTTTGCTTGCATATTACGTATTAATAATATGTATAAGGTAAATGGTCGATATCTCCAATATATATATATATGATACCAAAATTGACCCAGGTAAATAGTCGACAAAAGAAGTTAATAATAAACTCAGAAATATTTGAAGAAAATAACTTTGACTGATAATTGAAAGATACAAGATATTTTGAACTTGCAGTCAGAAGTTTATCTCCCGTCTAAACTTCTATTACATTGAATGAGAAACATTGAATTTATAACTTGAAAAAGTAAAAGCAGGAGGAATGTTGAATAATTGATTGAACAGTTGATTGAGGCCTTGATTGAACAGTGTTTTGTCTTCATCTTCAGCCGAAAGTTTGAGGTAACTAAAGTTAAAGTTACTTTTTTGAAAAAGAAAGCATCTTCTTTATCAAAAACTTTACTTTAGTCAAATCTTCTTTTGATCCTTCTTTTGATATGTCGGCAATGCTGGCAAAAATAACTTATTTGCTGGCAGACACATTTTGAACAGCATCTCTTTTGTTTTATGGTCCCTGTATTCTTTAAATTCGTCAAGGAAACTGGGTCCATGTAGTCATTTTGATTTTTGAGTTTTTTGAAATTCTTCTTCAATGGTTGCGTCTAAATCAATTCCATAACAGTCATCCTCATTTTGATAGAAATCAAAATCTGCTTCTGAACTTTCTTCAGAAGATGATTTGTTTTTGAAGCCCTTTCAGCAAGAGAGGAAATCTTTTCTGCTAAAATAGCCATTTCTTCAGGATTAGTACATTGAGCAAGAAGAGACAACAGTCGATTCTTTTCTGTGAGGAAATCGGCATGAGCTTCTTCTTGAATTTTTGAAACTTGAGGAAATTCTTCATTCTTCTTTTGTTTGATCCAGGAATCAACTGTCTTTGGACAGCAATTTGTTTCATGAAACTTGGACCACCATTTTATTTTGAATCTCCTAATAATTCATTTAGGAGAAAATTGATCTGTTGAATTTTGATAAATATCCATATTTTGAATCATAAAAAAGTCCCAACAGAAAATCCATGAGACTTTAAAATGATGAGAAAATTGAAATAAAACGTTTTCTTGAGGCACCAAAAAGTTTTTTGCCTCATTTTTGAAGTGATTGAACCCTTGAAGAGAGAGACTAGGTAAAATATTCTCTTCAAATCCAAAGTATTCAAACCAATTTTGAAACCATTTTGAAAAAGTTTTTGAACATCCTTGGTGGAAAAGAATGAACCAAGAATGATTGACTGGTCAAAGGTAAAAAACATTAAACCAGACATCTTGATAATGAAGATAATTGAAATGAGAAGAAAAGTTTTCACCTTTTGAGAGGTTCATTTTCTTTTCATTCCAAGAAGGTTGACCCCAGTCATCAAGTGTCAACACTTTGCAAATTGAGATTTTTGAGAAGTCAATATGTTTGGGATTTTGTTTATTTTGAGTGTGAGTTATGATAGCAGATCCAGTTTTAAGAAGGATCTTTTCATAAAACTCGCGAGATTTTTGAAGAGTAAATGGAAGATATTGAAATGAAGGAGGAAAAATGTTAGAAATACATTCATTGAGATCTGAATATTTTTCTATCCATGATGGTTCCATCGTGATGACGGATTCAACATAGCTCTTTGTGAAATATTGAAAAGGTTTAGGATTAATTTCTGGAAATTTTCCAGAACCAACTTGAACTGCCTTTTTGTAGTTTGAAGGTTCTTCTGGATTTTGAATATGAGGAGTTTTGTCGAAAATTGAAAATCTGTTTGAAGATAAAGATTGAGTATCTGAAATAGAGAATTTTGAGGTAATCGAATCTTTGTTAGAATTTTGAATGTATTCAGAAATTGAAGGAGATGGCAAAGGAATTTTGCTTTTCTCTTTCTTGTTTTTTGAAGAAGAGAAAGAAGTGGAAGAAGCCATGTCTTCCAAAACTTTGTTGTACTACTAATCAATTGTTTTGGTACTCAAACTTCTTTCGCTCTTTTTGGGGTGTCCTTACTTTCTCTCGGCATTTCTCTCTTTGATGTAAGAAACTCTCTTGTGAGGAAGTCTGCAAGAACATTATTTTTTCTGGGTATATAAAGAATTTTGAAATCAAAACAAGACAAAATAGCTTGCCACCTAGAAAAGATATGCTTTGAGACAAGATTTTTTACGTCTTTTTGAAGAACATCTTTTTTGAGGCTTTGCAATCAGCTTTGAGAATAAAATTCTTATTAATCAAATCATCTTGAAATTTTGAAATACAAAGAACAATTGAAAGAACCTCTTTTTTGACAGTAGAATAGTTAATTTGAGGTCCAGTCCAAACACCAGAATAGTATCGGACTAATTGTTCTTGATTTGACCATTTTGGAATCTACTTTAGGACGCCACCAAATCCTAAGTCTGACGCATCAGTCTCGACAATAAGATCTGCATTAGGATCAATAATTGAAAGGCAAGGAATACTTTTGACTGCTTTTTTGATTTTTTGAACTGCTAGGGTACACTCATCCCCCAAGGTTTTGGACTTTTGCGTAGCCTTTTGAAAAGAGGTGCACCTTCAAAATTATTCTTTGTCAAACTTGGGTTACACAAAAGTCCAAAACCTCTTTTCAAAAGGTTACACAAAAGTCCAAAACATCGGGGGATGAGTGTACCCTAGCAGTTCAAAAAATCAAAAAAGCAGTCAAAAGTATTCATTGCCTTTCAATTATTGATCCTAATGCAGATTTTATTGTCGAGACTGATGCGTCAGACTTAGGATTTGGTGGAGTCCTAAAGCAGATTCCAAAAGGGTCAAATCAAGAACAATTAGTCCGATACTATTCTGGTGTTTGGACTGGACCTCAAATTAACTATTCTACTGTCAAAAAAGAGATTCTTTCAATTGTTCTTTGTATTTCAAAATTTTAAGATGATTTGTCAATTCTTCACAATCTCTTCTAACGTGACCCTTCTTGTGACAGTAATAGCATTCCACGTCTCTCCTTGGACGAGATTGAGAACGATCCCTTTGACCATAATTTCTTCCTCGCGATTCACCTCCACCATATCTATTACCAGAAGTAGTCAACAGAACCTGATCACCATTCACATTACCACTTGGCTTCTTCATGTTGGCTGTCTCTAACAAAGCAGTCGAAACCTCGTTCACTGTCAAAGTAGATTTACCAACTAACAGCGTGGTCACCAACGTCTCATATGATTTAGGCAAGGAAGACAATAACATAATAGCCTTATCTTCGTCCTCAATTTTCACATCCACATTCAACAACTCAGTCACACACTTATTAAACTTATTCAAGTGGTCCCTAACATCAATATCATCATCTATCTTCAACTCATATAATTGTTTTTTCAAATAAAGCCTATTAGTTAAGGACTTAGACATATATAAATCTTCTAACGTTTTCCATAACTTAGAAGCGGATTTCTCGTTCAAAACACTATACTTTACCTCAGGTGCAAGAGCCAATCTGATTGTACTGACTGTCTTCGCTTCTAATTCTTCCCAATCTGCATCTTTCATCCCTTCTGGTCTCTTACCCTGCAAAGCTTTGTAAAGTCCTTGTTGCACAAGAATATCTTCAACAGTACTTTTCCAAATATTGAAATTATTCTTCCCATCAAATCGCTCCACCTCAAACTTGGAACCTGTCATCATCTTCGCAATAATCCCAGAGTTTGAACCTTTAGCTCTGATACCACTTGTTGGGAAAAAATCAACTTTCCCACCCAAATCAACCAAACGCAGCGGAAACACAAAATACGAAATAATTGGACAAAAGAGAAAACAAAGAATTTAACGTGGCTCAGCTGACTGCTGACAACCATAGGAGAAGAACACTTTTATTGATAAGAAAAATAAATCACTCGTTACAATATTTTTCTCACCCTCACAACTTCTCTCTACACAAAGAAAGAACAACAAACGTGTTTTCTTCCTTTGTATACTCTCTCTCACATGCACACAATATTTCTCTCTATTTCTCCTCACTTTTTCACGTCTCAGAATTCTTCTCTCTCTCTCTCTCTGTTTCTTTTTCTCCTCTTTTCACGTCAACTTCAATTGTATATATAGCCATAAATTATGCCAAAAAGTTACCTAATTACAATTGAACTCTCTTAATTATTTTCCTTATATAATAATACCAAAAATATCCTTTTCCTTTTCTACTTGGTAATATTTTCATAAAGAAAAATACTCCTAATTTAACTTGACCACTTTTTTTTCCTTTTCTTGTCAAACAAGAATTCTTTATTCCATAATTATTTTGGTCAATCCCAACAAATTGTTGGAATTCTTTTTAATTGTGAGCGACTACCCAAACGAAACAATTTGGCACGCCCAGTGGGATATTGGTGTTTAGTGTTGAAAATACAAAACGTGAAGCATTATGCTTTATAAACATTCTGATAAGGAACCAGCAAGTCAGGGAGTAGTTCAGTCTGTAATCGAGCGATATGAGGAGCTGCAAAACTCTCCACGAATAGAGGGACAGAGTCAAAGCAGTCACAGTTGTAACGAACCAATGATAGAGTTGAGTCCTCGAACCATGCGTGCATTACTTGGAGAACTCACACATGATGTCGTTGAACAGGTAAATCTACGAAATGTTCATAATATGGAAAGATTTACCCAAAATGGGAATGTACATTATGACAATATGACCAAACAACTGAATACATTAAATGAGATAATAAACAAGTTAGTAGGCCAAATGTGTCAGCCAGTTATGCCTATTGCAAACCACTTTCAAACCAGGACAATTGTGGGGCATAATTCACCACATAATTATTCTGGTTTGAACTTAAATCAAGGACTAGAACCACCATTTGGTCCATCTACTTCAAATCAGGGGGTAATGGAACGCCAAACTTGAATGGTGGTAATGAGATTCCTAACCTCGGAGGTAATTCGATTATAAGAGATAATGTCCCGAATGATGGACAAACTGAAGTATGTTTAACCGAATTAATCAAAGGAAATGCGTATACTTGTCCTATAATGGCTAAGCCTAGAGCGTCGGGCAAAGATGAGCCTATAAAAGATGAAAACAAAAAGGCTAGAACGTTCTCGTTCGATATAACCAAAGCTGACCTTATATTTGATAAATTATATAAGGATAAGCAGATAAAGTTGAGTGATAAGCATAAGTTGCCAAGCCCTGAACAAATTAAGGGTAAAAAAAATTGTAAGTGGCATAATGCATGGTCACATTTGACTAACAACTGTTTGGTTTTTCACCATGTGTTACAGGTTACCATTGAATCAGGACGAATTGCGTTTGAGGATAAGAAGAAGATAGCAGTGGATGAGAACCCTTTCCCACAACCACTTGGAGTAAACATGGTGACAATTGGTTTTAAAAACAAGTTGCCAAAATTCAAGTTGGTCATAGATGACGGAGAAGATAACTCTGGGCTACACCCCAGTGTCTTTGAACGTATAAAAGAGAAGGAACCTAAAAAGGATGAAGACGTCCTGTGTGCAAGATGTAAAGGAGAAATGAATGCAAAAACAGGGAGCTCAGGAGTAGGGAAACATCACCATCGCCCTAATTTTGTTCTAAACACGCAGCCTTTTAGAAGGTGAGGTACGTCATTCTATAGAGGACCACCTTTTGAGAGGCAATTCAGGCCAATGAATAATGTGAGGACATTTAGGCCGCAACCTCGCCAACCAAATGTATAACATTCATTCTAATATAATGTAGGAAGGGTGACACCCTTCAATGAGATTACTAGAACCCAACAAATGCGTTTTCAACAGAATTATGGACGCATGATGAGGCAACAACAGGGATTGCCACATCCTAAGGCGCCTAAGCTACTTGAGGTGGCCAATCAAATGTTCTCGAAGACAGTGAAGAGACTTGTACAGGCAAATCGATGGGAGAATTGCCATAAAGTTCTTCTGGGAGATCTAA